>QPKB01000003.1:14373197-14973197 GCA_003546025.1 Camphora micrantha | reverse complement strand
TTTGGTTTGTGTGCTGTTCTCTGATCCAAACCATTGATATATGTAGAGACCTTTCATGGTAGAGGTAACCCCTGTATGACCCACCAATCATATAGCTATGATCCTCACAAAATGGCTTAAATAATTGAAAATTTCTTTCTAAAAAAAAATTTGGGATTTTCCTTATTAGATATGATGGTTGATTCATGGAAATAGCAATTGTAAGTTGTAACAGAAAACTGCCGCCTGCATTTCAGTTGTCTTAAGATTTTCACCTAATGAGCTCATCATGGGATGTGCCTTACCCTAATATCTCCTTAATGCAATGGTCATAGGTATCTAAATTGGTGGCCGAATGGAGAACAGAAACCAGCGGTGCACATTTAATAAGGAAAAAAATATGATACGTTAAACATTTTTGGGCTTCTAGTTATTCTTATTCAGTTTTATTTCTTTATCCCTAGGTTGGTAGACATGACAAGATGGGTATGAATGTCATTCCTCTGAAAGAACTTACCCCTGATGAGATGAAGACACTGACACTTGAGCTGCTTAAAACTATGGATCCAAATGACCCTCAAAATGATAAGTCGCGTGGGCAGATTACTTTGGAGGTGACATACAAGCCTTTTAAAGAGGAGGAATTAGCAAACGATTTAACTGATGATGGAGATATAGTACAAAAGGCTCCCCCAGATGCTCCTAAGGGTGGCGGGCTACTAGTTGTAATAGTTCATCAGGCTGAGGATCTCGAGGGAAAGCACCACACAAATCCGTATGTGCGGATAATTTTTAGAGGCGAGGAGAAGAAAACCAAGGTACCAATTACTTGGGGAAGTAAGCATTGTCCAAGGGTTCAAATGGGTGTAACCCATAACGCAACTGATTTGAATACTTAAAACACTGGATTGTTATTTGCTCAGCTTATGGGTTGGGAGTGGTGTAGAGTTCAAAAACCATGTTAGGCAGGACACTTCTCTTGTCTATCTTCTCCACACTAAATTGCAGCACTTTGCTGATGATGATTTGACGTAGAAAATGCACAAAAGCAATGACAAACTTGTGCAGTTTCCAATTCTTTCACTGCTTTGGACCCCTACAGATCTGGGCAACTAGCTATTTTGCCAATTTGTTCTAACAGGTTGTGCCTGTGGTGCATCCAAATGCACCCTAAATTGTGGAATTGTTGCATAGTTTTGGTGATTAATACATTAATATTATGCATTAAGGATCTTGACTTGCATGGGTGCAGCATATAAAGAAAAACAGAGATCCAAGATGGGACGACGAGTTTCAGTTTGTGCTGGAGGAACCACCTATTAATGATAGGATGCATATAGAGGTCATGAGTAAACCATCAAGTATTGGCCTGCATTCGAAGGTATTCATTAAATAATTCTTCATCAAGTATAATGCAACCATGCAACACAACTCTGTTAATTTAATGACCCGGTAAAAGGGGCATCATTTTGTGCGTTCTTCTATTTTATTTTTATTATTAGTATTTTTAATGATTTAGGATGCATATAACATAATTTGTTGGTTTGCATGTATTGCATATTCATTCTTTTTCACTTTTCTCTATGTTTTCTTTGTTCATCTGATAACAGTGGTTGCTAATACTGATTTCAATTCTCTTTCCAAAATATAAATAAAATAAAATAAAAAACTGATTTTAATTGGAAAGTCAGAAATCTACTGTGTTTTTTACTGCACTATTCCACCTGAATGCTGAAGGCTCTAGGAAAGTCAGAAATCTACAGAACTTTTCCCGAAGAGAACTCTAGTTGCTCTCACTCTTCTCATACTACTACATTTCGGTTGCTGAAATGTAGCTGCCATTCATAGATCCGCTCAACGGCGACCCAGGATTTTTATTTGGGTGGTGCGGGCAATGATCAAGTGAATAAGTCAAATAATAAAATAAAATTTTAAATATACTATTAAAGGAGTTTCTCCGCACCCGCGTATGACCACTTGGATCCACCCATGCATCCGCTTGACCTTACCTGTATTGCTTTCCTGAGTTGCTAGAGGAATGAGTTTCAAATCCACTAGCTAGTGATTCTTCTCTTTTGCTTGGCTTGCCTAGAGGGCCAGAGGCAGATAAACATTTACCTTATGAACAGACTGGAGGGAAGTTTATTTCTGTTGCCATGCTAGTTTGGTATCTTTCACGCTTATTTCATTCTGTTCCTGTTGTGACCACTCTTGTTTGAGCTTAAAATCCTGAAGTCCATCCACTGCTACTATTACCAAACAAGGTCACAGTTTGCTGGTTCTTCTCTAACTTCCCAAATTCTATGTCACTGGAACATTAACAAGAGGAAAGGATCTGAAAATGGTTCGGTCTGGTCTTTCTAGACCATCCAGCATTTGTGGTCAAGTCGACTTGCTAACCTGATGCAAGGACCTACTGATTGAACATACTGGTTCAACCTACCTATTCGCCATTTATGCTTCATGGTTTCTCTATATGTTTTCGTCTCTTACTGAGTCCTATTAAAGAAGACCTGAATACATAATTGTTATATCTTGTTTAAATATTGGAAGAAGCTTTCCGATGCTTTTGAGACCTTTCACACTGATTTTTAAAAATTAAAACCAGAATTTGTGGAAGAGATCAGCATTCAAAGATCAGATACACATTTTATTTAATTGATTGAGAAACACGTGTGGATGAATGTAAGTTGCACTTAAATTCATCCTTAATAATTTAAACATGATGAGTCTTAAAATTTTACATTCTTAGTGTAGAGAAACAAGGGTTTATTTGTAGTTTTGGGTCAAGGGGTTTATATGTAGTTTTGAGAGTAAGTTTCCTAAATTTGGATTAGATTAAAGTTGAGTTATTTTAGGTTAGAGTTATAGTGTGAATAGGATCTCCTATCATGATTCCCAAGTCTGGTTGTGATTAGGTTTCCTATTATGATTAGGATCTGGTTACCCTCTTCGAGTTAACAGTTTTTATCGTACTCTTTAAGTAGCCTTTGGCTATTCTCAAAAATACAGATCAAAGAATTCAGTTAAAATGTAGCTCTAAAAATCCAATTAGGCATCAGAACTAGGTTTAGGGGGAGGTTTAAGATTAGCATTGTATAATAAGTGAGCTTCTTGTTTCCTGAGTTTATTGTAAGTGGCCTAAAAATCCCTTCTCAAATTGTCTTGGCAACTAAAAGCCCTAATTCCATTCTTGTTGCGCACCCCCGGTATTCCAAGTAAAATATCCTCGATATCCATTGGTACTACATCATACTACACTGTGTTATTATAGTCTTCATCGATAACTTGACACGTATGTCGTACTTGCACCTCATAACTTGTCATAAACCAAAGAAAAAAATAGGGATAATGGTGTTTGAGTACTCTTACCTTTAGGTGATCCACAAGAGCTTGTGATAGATGTTGTTAGAGCTTTCTCTAGTCAATCATACCAGTGCAAAATTGCTCATTTACAATACCTTCTGAATGAAAGATGT
The DNA here is from genome assembly GCA_003546025.1 of Camphora micrantha. Lineage (NCBI taxonomy): Eukaryota > Viridiplantae > Streptophyta > Magnoliopsida > Laurales > Lauraceae > Camphora > Camphora micrantha. The sequence goes on along the minus strand of QPKB01000003.1, from coordinate 14,969,739 downwards.
TATTCCATACCATCTCTTCTTAGCAATTGGCACGGGTTTCTTTAGTATTACCCCATGATTCATCAGTACTCCACCTTCTTGTCACCATAGACATCAACTTGCTCTAACTTTTCCTTTTCTTTTGTTTCTGTAGTCAACTACTCATATTCTTGCTCATCTAGTTTTTCAGTCTCTTGCTTTAATGTCATAAGTATGGAAGCTTTCAGAAGTCATTGCGATTTGGTACCTGTATGACCACTTTCTTGGAGCAGGGCATATGACCTCTTTTGGCAGTGATAAGACAAGTGATTTGTGGTTGTCCTTCCTCGGCTCATTACTAGATCTGAAGCTTGGTCTTGTATCTTGGCTTGATTTGACTTGTATGCTTGCATGAGATGATAAGCGATTGCTCAATCCCCTTAAAAGATGTGAGCTTGATGGTTGGCTATCTCTTTCGCTTTTGACTTGTATGTGAGCTTGTTGCACCACATCATCTACTGTCTCAAATTGCTGAAAGGCCAAGAGATGATGTATATCCAAGCTAAGGCTATGTATCTCCAATCTAAGGCCATGATAATACTTTCAGGCTGCAACATCTTCTAATTCGTCTGAGTCACACCTTGCTTGTCCTAGGAAAAATTCCTCTGTATGCTTGGTCACTGATTTGTTTCCCTGTCTCCTTAAGTTTGGAGAACAAATCCCTTTGATAGTTGTTGACAATTTGATATTGTAGTAAAAGACCCCAAGAGCAAGGCTTGTTGCGAAGTAGTAAACTTGGGAGTCTGAGGTCGATCCACAGGGAATGAGAGAGTGGAAACCTGCTTTCCTAACGTAAACAAACTCTAAAACTAGCCTAATAAAAACCTATACAACTGATAATCTTTGAATAAAAATTATACATCAATTACAACCCGTAAAATTGAATAAAAATCCAAAACTGAAAATAATCATAAATCAAACTACTTAAAATTAAAGTGATGCAACTCTGTTGTAAAAAAAAAAAAGAAAAGAAAATAAATTAAAACAATAGTTATCAGAATCCTATGATTCGTACTCTAAATCTCGATCTGTATCCTTTATCTTAAGGAAAACGATTCATATTTATGCAACGAATCCCATTTATAAATGAATCCAAGGATTCAAGTGTGAATTCTATGATTCTATACTCATTTCATCGAATCTTACGATTCAATTGATTCGGCTAAGTGATAATAGCTACAACCAATAAGTTGATATTAATAATCTTTTACCTTTTTTTTTCTTTTAACGCTTTTATTTTTAAAAAACGAAACCTCCTAAGAATTTTTTGCGACTTTGATAAGGATTTAAAAATGAATAAAGAACATGCATTTAAAAAAAGTATTCGACTGTACGTATGGTGCTTGTCTATATCTTCTTCTTTTTTTAAAATCTATTTTGGTTTTTTATTCTTCATGAACACTTTCTTAACTTCAAGAGATATCCTACTGTGTAACATTGATGGTTTAAATTTTATCTTTATTTTTATATTTTGATTTAAGGATAAGAAAATATATATATTGATGCTTTAAACTTATTTAACTATATACACATCATTTATTTCATATATATATATATTAATATATGCCATGATGTTCTTGATATAATTGTATGATAGACTTGTTATAGTATTTATACTTCTATAAATGGGAAAATGGATGGTTATGAATAATTACTTTTTTATTTTTTATTTTTATTAGTAAAATAAAAAAAAAATCCTACGATTCACTATTTTCGATTCAATTCAATTCATGGGTACGAATGATTTGTGATACAATTTCGATTTTGAAGACTATGATTAAAACAACCAATTGAAAGCAAGCAAACTGAATAACAAAAATAAAATAAATCCCAGGGGTCCACTGTTTACTGATAATTCGAGGTACGAGTAGCTCCAAATCCCCCCTCTGAAATAAGGTGTCAATTTATTTCATATAAAGGAATGAAAATAATGTATTTTAAACAACCAACACAAAAAATTATTATTATAAATGATGTCTGAGTCACACAAGTTCTTTTACATTCACTCAGGGATTCTAAGCATTCCATATATCTATGGACGAAAACAAGGAATCAAAGAATTAATAGACTGAAACAATTAACAAACAAATTATTTCTCTCAAATTGAAATTAATGAAAATAATGATAAAGACAATGATGATGATGACAACAATGATAATAAAGTTTCTTTTTGGTATAATGGTGAGAATAATATTAACATTATTCTCATTGTTGTTGATTTTGAGGGTAGAAAAGGGCGTTCTTCTTTCGGACAACTATTTGTAGATAGGTTGTTGTTTTTAATTCTTTTATCTTACATGCGTTTTTTATGAAACAGGAATTTCTAGGGTATGTTGATATCAACCTCGAGGATGTTGTCCGTAACAAGCGGATCAATGAGAAATTCCATCTCATTGACTCAAAGAATGGAAAGTTGCATGTTGAGCTACAATGGAGAACAAGTTGAGCTACAATGGAAAACATAAAGGAAAATAATGTTGAAACCGTTTCTTCTGTTTGGACAGGGTTTGTCATTTACTGCATTCTCAAACTAACTGTAGGCGGCACGAAAGAAACATTCATTAGTTGTTTCTGGTTTTAATTTCAAATTACTTGTTCATGATAATAATTAGAAATTGAATCCATGTAAAATATACTTCAGCAGTTCCTTTAAACTTCTTTATATTCTTTCTGCTTATGATACTGTAAACTTTTCCAGAAACTGTTTCATGTAGTATAGTTGGTTTTGTATGTCACAACTGTCTGTCTTCTTAGCCCTGACTTATGTTCAGGGTCGTTAGTGGAGTGTGCTGAATCCTGTCATTTTGAAATTATCCACTGGAATGATGTAAAGGCAATGTTTTTTTAGCTCGAACTGTATTGAGCTCAAGTTTACTATGGAACCTTGCATGCCTGGTGACCTTTGGACCACTTGCAATCAAGCACTCTAACATGGTGTCCTTGTTTTTTAGGGATCTTGGATTTTCTCTACAAGCGAATCCATATAACCCGTGCCCCCAATCCCTGTAGGATCATTTTATCATCCTTTCTGTCAAAGCATAATTCAGGTCAGGTCACAGAGTTGGCCGCCACTCTGATCATACTTTCCAACATTCTTGCCAGCAGCTCAGATTGCTTTTGTATCATTCCCAATCAAAGGTGGGGCCCTAATATCTATCACCTCTTTGATGGAGGTTCAAGGTAAGGTCACCTTGGCTTCTACAGCTAAAGGTTTTTGTAAGGCACAGTAGGGAGTTGAGTACCACACTTTTGAAACAGGTTTGGTCAAAAAAGGAGATTGATCTTCTGCAGCTTTTCTTTCTTGTGGAGCAAAGGCTTGGAGTTTTGAACTTGAATACCATCCTTTGACTGGTGAAAACTGAAAGGCATGCACTTTGAGAAACCTAAGGACATCTTGAATCAATTCTGTTGGTTCTTTTTGTGCCAACTTTGGGGTTCTAGCCTTAGGAATCAAAGGTACTACTATCTGGTCAGAACCAAGCGTTCTACCCCTTTATGGGAAAAGACCAACAAAAGATGGGGAATGCTAGTGGCCGTTTTTGGAGAATGTGAATGTCAGCCAACGGTAATATGAAATGAAAAACACATCTTTTTATGCCTTCAGATCACCAAAGCCTACATGGAACCATAGGTATTAATGGCAATTTAAACTAACAATGGAAGCAGTCCAAAAACCACAAAGGGGACATGGCATGTAATATTTTCATGAAATCATCTTTCATCTGAAAATCAAGCTAAAAGAAGAGAATAAGGCCCCTGGAAGCCTTTCTGTAAACTAACAATGGAAACAAAACCAAAAACCAAGAGTTACTAAACATGTAATAGCTTCATGAAATCATCTTTTTTTCTTTCACTGAAAATCAAGACCAAGAAAAGGGAAGAGGCGCTAGGAAGCTTCTCTGTAACAAGCCAACAAGCAGACAGCCCAATCTCCCCAACATACACTCAAAAAGCATCCCCAAAAGCAATCAATCCAATGATTCAGCATCTTCTATTGTACCAAAGTACACCCCTCTGGTGGTGGTAACATTACTTGAACAGGGCTTTCAATTCACACACACCAACAAAATTGAGATCTCCTTGTGTAGTAAAATCTCCTCACAGTATGAACCTGCATTCTGATAATTATCACCATCATGGACAGCTATAAATTTCTACAATCATTGGTTCATAAGGGCCTGTTTGGATCTATGTCAACCGAGTGCAACTAACTAGGGTTTATGGCTAATGCATAAATGAGTTCAAGCATTTGTACACGCTTGCTAGCATGTAAATGAAGTTACCATGGTACCCAGTTAGCAGCAAAAACCTTGTAACTCAATTATACACTCGGAAGGTAGGAACTCTTCAGGTAATCAGACTACTAGTAACTCGGTAGCCACAGTTACATAGTCCCAAACAGGGCTCAAGAAGCCTTTGAGCCTTCCACCATATATATATACATGACTCTCAGAGTGTTGATAGTCCTGCTTCCTTTCTCATGATGTTAGTAATCCTTTTATCTCATGACCCTGATCACCACTCTTAATTTGGTTGAAAACTGACTCGAATGCCTGCATGCAAACACTAGAGAAGCCTGTCATGGCCTGGAACACATTCGGGAACCCTGTCTGCAGATTGTTGAGAGTCATTGCTCTTGTTACTTCTGCGCACTTGTCATACTTTGTCTTCTCCTCCTCTGCCTTGGCCCTCAAAATCTCCACCTTTGCATGCTTGTCTGCAACTGGGTTCTGATGTGTCTGGGATCCCGAATTCTCAGGGACCGAATATGGGCCATACTTACTTTCCAAAGATCTTAGTGATGCCGCCACCTTCTCAAGCTCTTTAAATGCGGCATCTGATCTTTTCTTCTGCTTCTTTTCTTCAGCCTGCTGAAGAACCACTGCATGGATTACTGTCAGGAGGCTCTTGATCCCTTCGGAGGCAACCTTGTCTGGAATTCTGTCGAGAGCGACCTGCCATTCTTCGGAGATGGAGTAGATTGAGGGGTTGCGTTGGGTTTTGGTTAGTGGATGGCAATTGAATTGGAAGAGGCTGAGCCGGAGCCAGCCAGTGAGGGAATGGATGTAGTCTCTCTGCGCCTTGATGAGGTTGCAGAAGGACATGTGCCATTGCTGGACCTCTAGCTCGAGCTGGAGAGTGGACTGGCGGTGGATTTCAGAGGTTGGTTCTGTCCCTGAGATGATGTTGTGGAGGAATTTGAGCTGCTGAACTATGTGGGTCTGAACCTGGTGACACTCATACATGCCTCTCCACATGCACATCAAGCTGTAGACAACTCCAGCAAAATAGAGCTTTTCATTAGAATTAAACGATGGGTAACAAATGGATCATCCAAAAAACTCAATACATTCTGTCCCCATTGTGTATCATAACCAACATACAACGCATACAAAAAATTTATGACATTTTAAATGAAATTAAAATCTAAAATTAAAATTGAATGGGACATTAGTCAATCTTTAAGTTTTGAGAGAGAGAGAGAGAGAGAGAGAGAGAGATCATGTCACACACAGATTAGATATAGATGACTCGTTTGTTTTCTTAAGAGCAGAATGCATAGTGAGGACTTAATCTCGCCTTTACAATGATAAAAGCTAGCAGCATTTAAAAATAAAAAATAAAAACTCTGCCAGGGTATGCCAATTGATGTCCATAGGCATGACTAAAATGGTTGTACTATTCTAAGGTCTAAATACCATACCTTTTTACCTTTGACCTTGAAGGATTGAATACTTCAGATTGAACACTCAATTTCATGGCCAGCAACTAAAATGTTAGAATAATTTATCCAAAGTGAATTACGGGTCTGCAATTTGAATACTCTGGATTAACATACATGGGTAACATTTCTGCATACTATTTGAGAGTATCAATTGAGTGGTCCATCTACAGTGTACTGTGTACACATGCATACATGATTATCTAGTACAACTACACAGTTACTGTAGCTTGTACTAATTCAACCATATCAAAACCGAATCAGAGAGGCAGAAGTCAAAGCAAGTTGAAATACACCTAATCAAAGGGACAAAAAAGTGAAAGCAAGTTCTGTTCTCCACAGTATTCTATCTGTTTTAACCAAGTTTCTAAAAAGTTGACTACAGCTCTGACCAAGTCAACCTTATCAGCTTGCAATCCATGCTACCAACCATGGACATTGTTATCAAAATCCTACTATTCGTATCCTTTGTATCTATGCAACGAAATCCTATTTACAGATAAATCTTATGATTCGATAATCGTTTTATCGAATATTACAATTCAAGCAATTCGGCTAAGCAGGAATAGCTATAACCAACAAGTTAATATTAATAATCTTTCTTCTTTCTTTCTTTTAGCTTTTTTACTTTTAAAATGTTATTTTGTTGTTAACAAAACCTGTTAAGAGTTTTTGCGGCTTTGAAGAGGTATTAGAGATGAATAAATAACATGCATTTGATTAAAGTGTTCGACTGTGTGTATGGGGCTTGTTTATATCTTCTTTTTAAAAATATTTTTTGGTTTTTTTCTTCATTAACACTTTCTTAACTTCAAAAGATATCCTACTGTGTAAGATTGTTGGTTTAGATTTTATTTAACTATTTATACATCATTTATTATATATTTATATATGTCGTGATGTGCTTGAAATGATTATATGATAGATTTGTTTGTCATTGTATTTATACTGTTGTGAATGGGAAAATTGATGGATTATGAATAACTACTTATTTCCTTTTCTTTTTTAATTTTTAATTTTTTATTAGAAAAATAAAAAAAAAATTCTATGATTTGAGATACAATCCATAATTCAATTCAATTCATGGGTATGGATGACTTGTGATAAGATTCTGATTTTCAAAACAATGACCATGGATGTTAATGGATCTATGACCATGAGGAGCATGGGTATCTCCCAATTCCATTAATCAATCAAAAAGCATTTCTTATTTAACGATCATTGTCATCACCACAAGCACCACCATCATTCAACTATCCATCTATCTTGGTGGTGACTTTTAATTTAACCACTAGCATGAAAATGAAATCTTTCTCACACAATCATTATCACCACTACCGTTCAACTATCCATCCATCCATCCATCCCTGATGCATGGAAGTGAACTCTCTCTCTCTCTCTCTCTCTCTCTCTCTCAAAATATAAATTATTTAAAATTTAAGGAAAAAAGTGCATAAAGGTAACACTCAAAAAGAAATTTCTAATATCCTAATTCCTACAGCATGTATCCCCCACAAAGCAAGGCTTTAACAAAGAGATAATATCTAATCCAAATCATCAAACCATAGCAAGGAGAAAAGGCGACGGATTTAACAATGGAAACCCAAGAGACGTGGTATATAAGAAAACTGACCCTCTGACCAGTTCAAGGAGCTGTGGATAGAGCTCTGCCTCCCTCAACCTCACTATTTCAGAGGAGGTGGTTTCAATTGCCTGAGAAGCCACAGTTATTCTAGACTCCAATTTTTCAATTTCCTTCCTGTTCTTCTCAATCTTCATATAATCAGCTCCCTTCAATTCCTGCTTCCTTAGTAATGTCAACCTCTTCTCATGCTCTATCTTCAAACTCTCAGAATTCTAACAAAACATGACAAAAAATTAAATGTTGGTCCCTTTTTCTTCTCTTCTTGAAAAATTCAAAGATCTAATAGAAGTTAAAAAATATGCGTTTCGTTCTCAAAGTTAATAATAAAAAGGGCCTGCTAGGATGAGTTTAAAAGGAGGAGAAAACTTCCACCTCCATTTCTTTTCTCATCCAAACAGAGACCCAAATAACTTCTACATCCCCACATCCATTTTCTAAACAGACCCACAGAAGGAAAATTCAATACCTTAACTTCCTGGTACAGCTTCTTCTCCCAAGCATAAAGCCTCTCTACTGTTCCACAGTGGCTTGTACCAAAACCACCACGACCTCCCATGCCAACAACTCCCCCAGTCATCTCCTCACCAAATCTCCCATGAAAACCATTTGATCTCCAATTCGGACTCCTTGACCAAAGCAATGGACTCAAACTCCTTCCATAGCTATAAACCTTACCTGCAAATGCAAGATCAAATCAACAAAGATAAAAACAAATAAAAAATTAAGAAAAAACTCATTTAAAAGAGGATGAGAAGAAACCCAGAAAGACCCAGAAGCAAAAAAAAAAAAAAAAAAAACCACTTGCTTGTTGTTCTTTGATTGGAAAGAGAAGAACTTGGAGCCTCCAGAAGCAGAGAAACATGGCTTCCTGCATCAGCAGCCCTGAGGAAGTACTCATCAAGCTCCTTCACAACCTCACCCAGATCTTTACTGTTCCTTGAAACAACCACAGCGAGCTCGCTCTCGTTCTCCTTCGAGTACCCACTAACCACCGATGGCGTGACCGGCGCCACAGCCTTGGCGGCGTTGACCTCAACGGCGGAGGGGGCGGCTTCTGATGCTGTAACAGAGGTGGTAGCTTCCCATTCCTCTTCTGTGACAGACCTGGAAGAAGAAGGAGCAAAAGGGTCCCAGAAATCCCAGCTGGAAGGGGGAGGTGGGGGAGGAGGAGGGAGGGCGGAGGAGGCGGTGACAGAGGTCCAGCTGTCGGAGAGGGAGCTGAGGGGTGGCGGAGGGGGGGTCGTCCGAGGTGGGGGTGGGGGTGGGGGTGGCAGAGGTGGGGTCGACGGCGGGGAAGGGGGGAGGTGGTGTTGGTGGTTGTAGTGGGGGTGGTGGTGGAGGTGGGTCTCGGCGGAGGAGAACTGGAGGAGGGCCGAGCCCGTGGAGCGCAGGGAGCGGAGGTAGAAGGTGTGGGATGCGGAGAAGGCGTGGCGGGCAGCGACGAGCTGCTTCATGTATCTCCGGCGGGATTTGCAGCGGGCAACAGCTTCTGCCTTCTCTATCCTTGAATAACAGCAACCCATCTCTTCTTCTTCAGATAAAGATGTCTCCTTTTTTGCAGAAATATCACTTGGGGTCTCTTGTTTTTGAAATTTCTGATATCTACCACTGAAACTTCAAATGGGTTTTTCCTTCTTGCTGTTGTTTCTACATCACTTGCAGGAAAGTTGAGATCTTTTGTTGTTTCTTCTTCTTTCTCCTTGTTATGTTGCTGTAAAAGGTGAGATCTTTTGCTTCTTCTCCTTACATTGCTGGAAAAGGTAGATCTTTTTGCTGCTGGAAGCCGTGAGCTTCTTCTTCTTCTATTGTTGCTTTCTTGCTTGCTGATCTGATTCTCCTCTGTAAGCTCTTCTTCTGCTATAAATTCCTTCTCCTCTTCTTTCTGAATCTCCTGAGTTTAGTAGCCTTGTTCTTTAACAATGGCCCCCTTTTGAACTCCTCTGTCTCTCTCTCTCATTGCAAATGGCAAAGAAATAACGCATTTGGGGACTCAAAGAGGAGAGCAACAGAGTAGGGCAGCAGAAACGCCAGTTTTAAGATGCATCCAGACAAACTGAGGTTGGGCAGAGTGCTGTGCATGAGATTGTTAATTCATAATCCTGATGCCTAAACTAACCCTTTTCTCTCTCCCAATTATCTTGAATACCCCTTTTAATCTCACCAACGATGACGGTGGCTTTTCATGGGAGAAATCAGAAAAATTTAGGGGCCGCAGTCCTGTCATTGTATGATTCCAATCAACTAAGTCTTTTAAGTTTTTGCGTTATTTCAAGAAAGACAAATTTTAATCCTTTTCCAATTTGTCCGTAAGTTTTTTAATGAAATTTTTAATTAAGGATATTTATCCATTTAAAGACAATTTTCTTTTCAAGTTTTTTAAATTACCAAAATTATCTTTCAATGAAATAAAACTCACATTCACTTCCTCTGTATTTTCTTCATTTTTTTTTTTCACTGATAGTCTTATAGTGATCGAGAAAAACTAGCATTTCCATAGAAATCGGCTAAATATAATATCTGTCATAACCATGTCATGGCTTTAAATAAAGGTACTCTGGATATTTTTAAAAAAATTGAGAGAAAATGCCATAAAAATACCTTTAAATGACCAGATGGCTTTAATTGAAATTTTATTGAAAAACTTAGAAACTAATTTAAAAAATTTTGAAACTTATATCATTCTTTTAAATAAAGTAAAAACCTATGGCTTTATTTGAAAATTTCCCTTTCAACAACAGCCTTGTGAATTGTGAATGCTCGAAAAAATTAGTTTATGGAAGGAGAGAAGGGTACTTTGGTCATCTTCAAAAGAGAACTATATATGTGGGAGGTTTTTCAATCTGTAGCCACTGAGGGCCAGCATTGGAGAATCCACCTCAGTAAATTCACAGGTAGGGCCTATCACTTACCCTTTATTCAACCTGTTCAATGTTGGGGCTCATTGTCTCTTTTTGTATTTGGTCTAGGATAAAGTTTACACCAATCCAGGGTCATTTCCACTTTAACATGTGTCCCACCTTAAACACATGATTAAGATAAAAGAAAAAAAAAAAAAAAGAAGTTAAACCACATGAGTTTAAGTAATTAATGTGACAGTTATCAAGTTGGATTAAGTGAAATTTGGCCAAGAGGTGAAACAAGATGAGATAGCAATTTTCAGCACATTGAGTTTCAGAGTTAAACTCAATTGATGAATTAACAGTCTGGGCTTGAAGATTTTCTTTTGAGGCTTGACCTTTGTATTCTGTGGCTTGTGAAAGTGTGCCTTTTCTGTTGGGATTTCAAATGTAATATGGCAAATTGAGAACATTCACGTGTTTTTGTGAAAAATGGACTGAGTAACTGGCAAGTATGACCTGCATGAGATAAAAACAGTAGGTGCGACAACACAGCTCAATCAAAAACCTCTTACTCTTAGACTGAGTTGTATGAACCATGTGGTTCCACGAATTTTAAGAACATGCCAACAAATGTAAACAAGAAGTAACACTAAAAGATCGAGCTGTTTGTGAATTGCGTATCAATGTATATCAACACTTCTTAGTCTCGAACGAAACCGTTCAAATATAAAACCCAAAAGATAGATGGAATGGCCAAACAGATGAATATAACATGCCTCCCAAAAGTTTTGAACTCGTCGCCTTTAGCTCTGATATCATGTTAAAACCAGAAACCCCAAGAGGTTGAGAAAGGATATGTACAAACTCATTCTAGAATTGAAAATTGTTAATTGTTTCATTTAAAAAAAAAAAGTTAAAATGTAAAATTTCATGCTTTCTAAATTGAACCATAATGTTTACCACAATCTTATATGTTATTCATTATCATCTTTTTTTAATGTGATGTTTAAGTAACAGAAAAAATCCGGTGAGAACTCTTCCGTGAGAACTATTGGTGGGGCTTACCTAGTGACACATCCAAACCATACACAAGTAGAGACCCCCCTGGTATTCATTGATCCTGAGGATTGGCACACATCCGAATGGACTAAATCGTTGGATCAATGGTTGAATTTTTTTTTTTTTTAATACGAAGCCATTAGACTTGTGGGCCATGAATGAAGGGGTTAGGGGCATGAGATTGGGATCAAACTTGATACGTGAGGTGGTCTCACATAAATCTTTCCACTCCCCCGGTCTCATCCCCAAATGGAGCCCACAATTGGGCCTCACTGAAAGTTCTCATATAATAGGTGAAAACTGAATAAATCCATTTAAGTAATTAGTGTCACAATGATCAAATTCTATTTTGGCGAAAGTTGGCTTGGAGGTAAAACAATAGGAGATGGTAATTTTGAGCAATTTGGATATTAGAGAAAGACTCAATTGATGAATTAACAGTCTAGACTTCAAAAAGTTCGATGAGGGTTTTGGAAAACACTTTGTATTATGTGGCTTGCAAAACTGTTGTGTATTTTTTTAGCGGCCATTTCAAGTGTGAGTGAGTACTGCAAGTTAAGAACATTCATGTGTTAGTGGCCAGTCTAACATGGATGAATCAGAAAGGGTAGATGCTACAGCTCAGCTCATTCAAAAGCCATCTCTTCTTAAATGACTAGTATGAACCATGTGGTTCGACCATCAAACTATTTGTTAGATTTTTTAAGATCAAGCCAATTAGTATTGAGAAACGATATGTACAAACTCAATCTGGAATACACAAATTTTCACAGTTTCTTATTAGAAGCTTAAAATGTCAGATTTCAATCTTTCTAACTTAAACCATAATGCTAACTGCTATCTTATGCATCATTCACTTTCACAATCCCATGCTACATGAAATATCACTACTATTTCCCTCTACCAAAGATTTCTCTCATCTTGCAAGCGCACCCTAATAGTAGAATCAGGTCACAGTAAAAGATGAAACTATATTTCTGCCAAAAAAGAAAAAGATGAAACTATATAATCATTAAACTTTCAAGCCTTGAAATCTAGAGTTAAGATGATGGCTAACTCTTAATGCCTCCCCCATCATTAAACTTTAAAGCCTTGAAATCAAGAGTTAATACATAACTTTATGCCTTTATGCCTTTAGGTTGTTTTCTTTTAATGAATTACGAGGAATCTATTGTAAATTGAGGTCTAACGAGAGAACGAGTAATGGGCAAAAAATATCATGTGGAGAGGTTTAGTCGACCCTTGCTTTTTTAAGATTTGATTTACCGAGGTAATGACATAATAATTATTTTTCTATCAAAGGATATACTATTTGATTGTCATTTTATAAATTTTGTACCTTTACTACTACTAATTTAACCCTCCAGATAAGAAGGCATTGCTTAATGCTACTATAAATTCAAGGGGAATTGACGTTTTGACCCCTCTTAGATTCTATTTTGCCAAAAGCATGACTCAATATAGGGTAATGTCACCAGAGTCATTTGACTCTGGTGTTCCCTATTTTTTGGACTTTTTTGCCCAGGATCCCATGCTATCATGGGATCCGGATGTAAAAATTCTAAAAGTAAATCACATAAAAGTAAAAACTTAAAAGGTAAATCATGTATCTTCTCTGTTCCCCTTTTCACCTTTCCCTTTCACCCGTTTTGCTTTTTTCACTTGCAAGAGGAGTCTGGACCCTGCTTACTTCTTCTCCGGTCAACGGCGGAAGCTTATTCTTCTTTTCTTCTCCAGCTACAGCACGAATCTATAATACTCATTTAATGTAAAATTTCTTTGATTCCTCTTCTGTGTCCATGTTTGAGAAATGGGTTTTATGTTTATAATTTGAGAGATATTTCAGGGACTGAGTTTCTTCTTTTCTGTTAGTTTTTCTCAATTTGCTATGATGTTTGGGAAATGGGTTTTATGTTTGCTGATGATGAGAGAGATATCGATAATTATGGTTCTTTTTTTAGAGGGTTTTTATGTTGCGTTGATTTGTGGGAAATGGGTTTTTATGTTTATTGATAATGAGAGAGTTATTTTAGAGGTTGGGTTCTTTTTCCTTGTCGCTTTCTTCTGGATTGGGTGGCAAAAATGGTTTTCTCATTGTGTTTTGGATGAGAGAGAGATGGGTTCGAACTCTTGGATGATGTCGGAGATGGATTTTCTATTATTTTAAATGTGTTCGTTTGATTCTCTATTATTTTAAATGTGTTCGTTTGATTCTGGAAGATGAAAAATGTACATGAGCTATTTTTTATTTTTTATTTGATGGTGATGTTCTTTTGTTTGGTTCTTTAATTGAAAAATGTTTTGCTTTGTTCTGATCAAAGCAGACAAAGTCTTTCTGTGTAAAGGAAGCCTAGCATTGGGGAGAAACCCAGTCCTGCAGAGGAAAAAAAGTTCACTGTCTGTTGTTCCATTTTTGTTTTTGTCTCTTCTTTCCTCCCGAGTGCAATCCATGTCAGCAGCAGGCTGCCAAGTGGCCCCATTGGTCTCTTCTATTCCATTTTTTTTTTAATCAATTGGGTTGTGTTCTGTGCTGGAAGTTGGTGTGTTGGGGCCAACTGTGGGAGAAGTAGTAGTAGTTAATTATTAGGCCTTTTCTTTGTCTAGATCAGTGGCGTGGATGCTTGTGGAAAAAACTAGGTAGGATCTTTTAAAACCTTTTAATTGTTGCCTTATTATATTTAATTATTGGTTATTAAGGATTATGAAATACTTTTGGGGTCATTCTTATTTTATGCATCTCCACGTAAATGTGATTTACAATACTTTCTGCTATCAGCGGGGAAGTATTGCATTTAAAGTATCCTTATTAAGGTTATTCTTACAATGTATAATCCTTGGGTTAACATTTAAAGTATAACAATACTTTCTGCTATCAGCGGAAAAGTATTGCAATGTAGTGTATTGGTCCAGCTTCTCATTTCTAACAGATAAGCTGACATTTAACATGAGGGAAGTATTGCAATGTAGTGTATTTCATTCACTGCCCTTGAATTACATATACTAAGCAATCCCCAATATATGTCGCTAGCATTTCACCAGACATTAGGGGTTTATGCTGATTAGGAATACATTTGGTGATATGTAAGATGATTGTGCATAGATGTGAATAGTACGATAAAATGTTACTTAGAAAATGCTACCAGTTTCTAATATACAAAACAAATAATCCCATGATATCATGGGATAATCCCATGATATCATGGCTTTTCTGTAATTGATTTGGCTAAAATGTTAGTCCAACAGCAGATCATTAAAATTTGGACTTTATAGAATTGTATATCTGCAATCACTACATATTGAATTTTATCTCTCATGTGGTTTACACACTTACATTGATGGATTTTATTTTATTATAGATGGCGGAACTCAACCCTGGTCCACTTGACAGAAGCATTCTACAAGAACAAGATTGCCATATTTCTGAAGTGATATGGAGTGGGAGGGTATGTTGAACTTTACGTATAAAACAACACATTTTGTTTAAGTTTTCATATAACTGTGCATGATATATATCAATTTATTATTTTGATAAAGGAAGTGGGACCACTCATTTGTAAGCCGGCAACTATATTGAGCGATAAGTGGTCTTTGAACGCGACCCAAGAAGCATACGTTCAAGAAACGGGCCTCCTTCACCTTTCGAAATTGCAAAAAATCACGATTGACCATGCACTGATTTCTGCATTAGTAGAGAGATGGAAGCCCGAGACAAACACTTTCCATTTGGCTAGTGGAGAAGCAACAGTGACTCTTGAAGACGTTGCATACATATATGGGCTACCCATCAATGGGAGAGTAGTTACGGGGCGTACATTCTCTAGCCCTACCACAGTAAGTGAAGTGTGTTTAGAGTTGTTGGGTAAACAACCTCAACAAGGGCAGTGATTGCAATGGCAGTGACTTAAAATTGACTTGGCTCGTGAAAAGTTTTAGTAAACTTAGTAAGAAATCTTCGAAGAATGAGCAAATAAGGGCTACAAGAGCATATCTTTTTTGTTTGGTTGCGGGGCAAATTTTTACAAATACCTCTGGATCGATGGGAGGCGCATGGATTTTAGAGCTTTTCAGGGAGTTTAAAAAAATATGCTTGGGGCCCGGCATGCTTGGCTAACCTTTACCGACAGCTATCAATAAGAACAGTTGCCAAATCAACTGGCAAGCATAAAGGTTCTAAGAAGCCTAGTGACCACCAGAAGACCTTCGGCGGGCCTGTTCAACTCTTGCAAGTAAATTCACTTACTCATTTGTACACACTATAAGTAAGAATTATCTAATTTTACTTCATAATATTCTAATAATGCCTACTAATTATTTGAAACAGATTTGGGCCATATCTCGCATGTCAATCGGGCGAGAAATTAAAATCAGCTCAACAATGGGACGATCACTTCGAATTCCCCCTTAGCCGGTTGTGGTCCCGGCGCTTGAAGAGTCACAAAACCTTCTCCACGGTGGAAGTTGTTCGTAAACAACTTGACAACCAAGACCCAGATAATGTAAGCGCTTACATATAATATTTACTTACGGGATCTACATATACGGTTTTACATTTTAAAGTAGATAATGTGCTTGACGTTTTATTTAATAAATGCAGTTCATTTGGCGGCCATATGTTGGTTTTGAAGAGGAATTGGCCAATATAGTGGATGAAGAGGAAATGGAGGTATTCAGCTCACAGACAGTGGTGGTATGTTACTGGATTGTTGAACGCCATAATAGCAATCGCGTGATGAAGCAATTCGGCCTTCAACAAATAATCCCCCCTCCATTATATGGTGCATTCAATAGGGAAGATAGGGTCTTGAAGGCCACCGTAGACTATTCAAAGAAAATGCAAGAAGGAATTAAAGAGTGGAATGATAGAAAGAAATCGGTGCTTGAAGGGGAAGTTGATGTTGATAGCAACCGTCACTCCGATGAGTACTTTCAATTGTATAGGGGTATCACCAGATTGAGAATAGGACGATTTGAAGTTGTGGAAGGCGCCACTAACCCTGACCTTGAGCAAGGGCATAATCATACACAACAAGATCCAGGTCCCTCTCAATCGCATCCACAAACAAATTTGTCCGACTCAACTATGATGGAAATTGGTGATTTTGCTTCCCATTTACTATTAGGAGTTGAAAACATGAAGAAGCAACCGGATAAGGAAATAAAGATTGATGAATTCTTGGATAGAATAAGTCGTAAGATCATGCGATTTAAATCAGCATGTGCTTCCAGGTTTGTGGAATTTAAAATGCAGGATTGCATTAGCTCCAGCTCAGATGAGGAGGAGAGGAAAGTACGTGGCACTTACTTATTTGTTGTTAAACTCTAAAATATTACTATTTATGGTTATGATTGAATTAAATGTTTATATGCATTACAGAGACCAAAAACACATCCGGATATCGGCAGCAGTCAAATGACGCCCAGTAATGTTCCATTAGAAATGACAATGTATCCCATCCCACCAAGTCCAATTCATGTAGATAGCATATCCTCCCAACCTGTTGAGGATGTCCTATCTAGTCCAAGTGGTTTTTTCACCCCTCCACGACCAGTCTTCACGCAGGAATCTGTTGTAGAATTGTCACCAGGCGAGTCTCTCCCCTCAAAGATAATAAGGATCAAAGCCCGATACAGGAAGAATACTCTACCTGTGCGGTTTCGGCCATACCAGGTGACAACTTATGGTGCCCGCAGTGCTGAGTACAGTCTTACACTTGAGGAGGCCGCCGTACTTGATATTTTTTGGAATGAATATAAAGCGAAGTAAGTTACTTCTGTTAACTTCTCAAGTAAATAAGTTGTAACTTGTGGTTGTTTGGAATTTAATAAGTTGCAATATTGCAGTGATCCCTCGTTAGCCAAATTTTGCACGGTTATCCCAGCTAGCAAATTGCATAAATTCCTACGTAATGAATGGCTAGACACTAAGGTGAGGACAAACAACATACAATAGATAATTGGTTTCAGTCTGTACTACCAAATATTTGATCTCTAATTACGAGTTCTTACCAAAACATTTGCTTTGTAGGCCATGGATTATTGGTTTGAAATTCTAGCTACTAAGGTGCGGGGTGCTCACTTTTTTCATGCTAGTCTTGCGGTATGATCATACTAAAGCCTCTCACTTGCGTAATTTTCTACATTCAAATGTAATGATAGTCACGTAAGCCTCCAACAGGAATGGTACAGAGATCCAAATACACATTCGGATATCTACCACAACTCGTTTGGATCCCCGGAGAGAAGATACCGATACAGCTTCAGCTCTCGCGATTGGCTGGTATTCCCGATGTGTACAGATAACCATTTTCACCTCTTGGTAGGAAATGTCAAATTAGGAAGATGGGAATATTACAACAGCTTAAAACGATTTTGTTGACAATCAGTTTCTAGAATACTTTGTAAGTATCAATTTCATCAATTTCATCTAAGATCCAATCACAGTTCTTTCAAAACTAATTGTAACGCATGTTCTTTTTCAGACCACTTTCGTTGCATCCCGGCTTCGTGACGATGGTTGGTCCAATCCCTTTAGTTGGAAGTTAGTGAGGATACCGGACCTGCCACAACAAGTCAATGGGTGACTAAGCATTGTTTGAATAATATTGTTGATTTCATTATTATTGCATAAAAATGTAATAACATTAAATTTACGTGTGCAGCCATGATTGTGGGTTTTTCACTTTGGCCTACGTGGAGCACATTGTCACAGGCCGGCCTATGAATTTCAATCAACAGGACATGTGGTATTATAGAGCTAAAGTCGTACACGATATGTATCTGCAACAAATGGCTCCTCTTCAGCATCAGTTTAGTCAAGGGCATTGAAGGCACTGAAGTTTGTGTTCTTTTATGAATGCAAATTTTTTTTTGAATTTGTAAATGGAAACCATTTGTATTTATAAGTTAATACTTTTTTGTGAATGCTGAATTGTGGATGGGATGATGTTACTGCAAATTATATCATGGAAATATGTAAATGCTTCTTAAGGAGATAAAAACTGGAAATGATGTAATTGGAAATGATTTTGTTATGAAATGATTTATTTCCCTACCGAAAGGAAGTTAAAATTGCATTCAGATTGGGATATGGTTTTTAGTTTTTGAATATGATACGTTAAATATGATGTGATTGATATGTTACATTTTTTTTTCAAAGGCTATATGATCATCAGGTTAATTTTTTAGAACAAGAATTATTTGTTGGACAATTTCTGATATTTAATTCATATTTTATAAATTAAATTAATTATATTTTCAATGAAAAAATTTAGCCAAACTAAATATTGTCACCCTTAATTTTTTTTTTTCTACCTGGAACAGTAGTAACTTATTCTCGATTAACACTCGACTCATACTTGGAGTGAATATTTTTTTTCCAAAGGATATAGAATCATGCAGGTTAATTTTTTAGAGCAAGAATTATTTTTTGGATAGTTTTTGATTTTTTAATTCTTTTTTTTATAAATTAAATTAATTATATTTTCAATGAAAAAATTTAGCCAAACTAAATATTGTCACCCTTAATTTTTTTTTTCTACCTGGAACAGTAGTAACTTATTCTCGATTAACACTCGACTCATACTTGGAGTGAATATTTTTTTTCCAAAGGATATAGAATCATGCAGGTTAATTTTTTAGAGCAAGAATTATTTTTTGGATAGTTTTTGATTTTTTAATTCTTTTTTTTATAAATTAAATTAATTATATTTTCAATGAAAAAATTTAGCCAAACTAAATATTGTCACCCTTAATTTTTTTTTTCTACCTAGAACAGTAGTAACTTATTCTCGATTAACGCTCGACTCATACTTGGAGTGAATATTTTTTTTCCAAAGGATATAGAATCATGCAGGTTAATTTTTTAGAGCAAGAATTATTTTTTGGATAGTTTTTGATTTTTTAATTCTTTTTTTTATAAATTAAATTAATTATATTTTCAATGAAAAAAACTATCCAAGCTAAAGATATTCTCCCTTATTGTTTTTCTTTTTCTGAATGGAATAGTATAAACTTATTCCCTAGTAACACTGGAATCAGTCTAGGAGTGAATGAAGAAATTCAGTCGTGTGTTTTGAACAAATTTCCAGAGAATGCACTCGCTATAGCGACACATTTTTCGCTATAGCGATAGTAATTACAGAAGTTCCAACCCTGACTTTATAGAAAAATTCCAGTGAGTACTTCCGCTATAGCGAAATTTTTCTAGCTATAGCGAGGTAATAACACATCAGAGGAGGTCCCCGAGGTCCCCGAAACAGAACCCCAAAACAGAACACGGCCCCGCTATAGCGAGACCCGGGCCTCGCTATAGCGAGGCCCGCTATAGCGAGGTCTGGGTCTCGCTATAGCGAGACCCAGCGCTGTCTCCACACTGGGAGGGGTATTTTTGACCCTCCCAGGGGCATTTTCGACCATATTTTTTTTTTTAAAGTTACAACCTTTTTCCTATTCCTTCAGTCTAACCCTCATCTCCTATTCTCAATATTTGTTCCAGCCATCATCTCCTTCTCTCCAAAGTTGTTGTCTGATATCTTCCTAAGTTGTTGTCTGATATCTTCCTAAGTCAGGTATCTACTAATTCCTCTTATGTATTTGCTTTGAGGGCTGTTATAGGTACCATTTTTCTTCTTAAACCCTAATAAAAATCGATGCAAGATCTCTCCTTTTCTCTCATTTCCCTTTCTACTTAGTCCTTTGTGAAAAAGGGGGTTTTGGGTTTCGAAGCTAGTTGCAGAGGGATGTGGGTTCCTTTCCTTTTGCTTTTAATGTTTTTTTTTTTTTTCTTATTGCTGAGGTGGAAAAATGGGGATTCATATGCTTTTGGATGTTATTTTCCATCAAACTATACAACTGTAGAAATGTGGGTTACTTGGTTTTGCTTTTATATTGCAGTTTTGTTTTGTTTGTCTTTGATTTTTTTTTTTAATTTTTGTGATTAATTGAAACAGTAGAACTTTTCCATCTTCTTTTTTTTTTTTTTTTTTTTTTTTGTTTTGTTTTGTGCTTTTGAATGCCTGTTTGTGGAGCTGAGGTTGATGGGTTTTGATAGAAATGATGAAAAATGTTTTTTTTTTAATTTTAAGAATACCCATTTATTGTTAGTGTTTGACTTTGATGACTAGAGGCTTTCAAAGCGTAATTAGAGCTATATCTAAGGCAAACTCTGCTCTGAAAGTTATGAGCCTGTGAATCCATTGTATTATTCAATGTGAGAAGGGGATGGCACATTTCCAAAAAAATAAAGATAAAAAAGAAAAAAGGAGAAGGGGTTGACATGTTGCTCTGTTTGCCTCTGTTTGAACATTTCTTTCACTATTTCATTTATCATTTTTAATACATTCTTTGTATTTATCATGCTTGATCTTAAACAAGCTACTTCCTGTCATGACTCATGAGAGGGGATGCAATTCATATTTCTTAGGCTGACTCATTGGAGAAAGCAGGTGTTGAACGGGAGAATAAAATGGCAGAATAAGTGAGCAAACCTCTCCGCAGGAATATTTTATGACCTGATATAGATCATCATGAATTTCTGAATCAGTGTAATCAAATTCCAGATTTGGAATGATTGGCCGTTTGTTCCCAGCAGCTATAGCAAGAAGCACATCATCCTCTTTATGCTTCTTCTCATTGATTTCTTTAATCTCTGCCAATAAAGCTGTCCCATTGCATGCATTAAAAAAAAATCCCATGAAATGTACAATATAAAATAACAGAAAACATGCAGCACATATGAAGTGGAATCCAGTGATGGAATGGAACAAAAAGCCAAATTAACTTCATGAGACCATCCAGATGAATAAACTAGTGGGGGTCTTTGAATGTATATTCTCTAGTTGATCAATCCACTTGATTGATGTCTCTTTTTTTATTTGTAAATATTCTAGCTTTATTATATATGTAATTTTTTTTTCATAATCTTTCAAGAAAGAAAAAGGCTTGTCAAAGCTTATGCCCCAACTAGCCATTGTCTTAATTGTATTGCATTCTGTGCCAATTATTTATTGAGTGGTTGGCTGGAGTTGGAGATCTAGTATTCTATTTTATCATTTGCTGCAACCGCTTTTGTTGTTCAAGTAATAAGAGATTTGTAGGGATGAAAGATATGGATGATGCATGATTCTGTGGAAGGATTAATGAAATACTTGTCTACTTGTATGGTCTTTTCCAGGTTAGCTGCAGGTGCCAATGAGTTATTTCTTTTTCAGTGAATTGCAATAAGATGTTTTAACCTTATGAATTATATGAATTCATTTATATATCATGAAAGTTGGATATGAATTTATTGTATACTAAGTGTTTGTTGCCCTTTATTTCTTTATTTAGTTTTTTCTTTTTCAGTGGTACATCATGCCTCCTAAAACGTACAAAGGAAAGCGACCAGCTGGGTCTTCCTCTCGTTTCAATACTGAACGGTTTAAAGATGCGGAGAGTGCCGCACGTTTTGAATCACAATTTATCAATCGCAGAGTCATATTTGAGAGAATAGTTGTACAGAAGGAGCTTAGAGGTACAACGTTTTTGCAGTGGCTTTATCTTAACGGTTGCATGGCTCTAATGAACTTAATTAATGAATGCTTTGAGGGCTGGGTACAAGAGTTTTATTGCAATATATTCGAAGCTACAAGTAGTGGTTTCAATACTTATGTTCGGGGAAAGACATTGAGTGTGGATGCAAATAAGATTGCTACTGTACTCAATCTCCGGAGACCAAATCGCAGATCCTATCCATTCCCCAATCCGGATAACATTCAAATAGATCCAAGTGACGTGGCTACCGTTCTCTGTGGTGAACCCACTGAATGGAATAGTTCTGTTTTGAAGATATCCAATATAACCTCTCATTACCGGACGCTCAACACATTTGTCAGTCACAATATTGAGCCTAGAAGCCATACATCTGATCTTGCCTATGAACAAGCTTTCCTTCTCTACTCTTTAGGAAGAGGCACCTCGGTGGACATTCCACTGACCATACTTGAATCAATGATGCGAGTTATTCATGAACCACGGAAACTTATTCTTCCGTTTGGTGCATTGATATGCAAAATGATGATTGAGGCCGGCTGCCAAGCATATACCCACGAATTGCCCGTCACTCGAAGACAGAAAATAGATGGCAGAACCCTTACAATGTCTGATACACATGTGCGTCCCCGTCCTCGAGGGGAACAGGGCCCAGTCCAAGCTGACGATGTAGAGGAAGATTCCATTGAAAATCGGCTCCTTGCCATTGAAAATACAGTGTCTGATCAGTCTGTCCAAATTGAACAATTAGAGGAAAGGGTGACAGCCGGTTTTGAACAATTAGAGGAAAGGGTGGCAGCCGGTTTTACTGATATTCGTAATCAGCTGACCGATATGTTCAACCAGCTTCGTCATCAATGAAGCCCCTTCTTCGTAACCTTTTTTTATGCTTTTGACTTTGTTAATTATGATTATGTATAACAGCTATAAAAATTCTGAATCTCGAGTACATGTTTTGGTTTAATATCCTGTCGGTATATTATCTAATGAATGGTGGTGACTTAAGATGTGTGGTCATGCGTCAATGTTACTTGGTCTATTGATCTCTAAATTAAATACATATGTACTTGCATTTTTAATATAGAAACAGAGAAGCCATGATATCATGGGATAATCTCACGATAGCATGGCATTTTTGCAATACATTTGAGAAAAATGTTGGTTAAAAGAAGGATGCTCATATATTGCTTTTTATCTTTTTGGTCATGTGTCAATTTCACACGCCCAATCATTATTGATCTCAAATAAATATATAATTTCTATTGATATGTAAATAAAAATACGTATGTACTTACAAAGATTAGACAGTCTATAATATATAATTTGGCTATTACATTGGTCTAAAAAAAAAATTAAAAATTGCTCATATGACCTTTGCATTTGTGGTTAATACTCAATTTCACACGCTCTATCTATTGGTCTCTAAATAAAAATACATATGTACATAAAAATTATACATAAAATTATACAGTATAATATAACAACCGATAATCCCATGATATCATGGGATAATCCCATGATATCATGGCTCCAATGCCGTACATTTGGCCATAACATTGGTCAAAAAAAAAAAAAAAATGCTCATATGACCTTCCCATTTGTGGTTCTTTTTCAATTTCACACGCTCTATCTATTGGTCTCTAAATAAAAATACGTATGTACATGTATACTATAACAACTGATAATCCCATGATATCATGGGATTAACCCATGATATCATGGCTCCACTGCAGTACATTTGGCCATAACATTGGTCCAAAAAAAAAAAAAAATGTTCATATGACCTTCCCATTTGTGGTTCTTGTTCAATTTCACACGCTCTATCTATTGGTCTCTAAATAAAAATACGTATGTACATGTATACTATAACAACTGATAATCCCATGATAGCATGGGATTATCCCATGATATCATGGCTCCACTGCAGTACATTTGGCCATAACATTGGTCCAAAAAAAAAATGCTCATATGACCTTCTCATTTGTGGTTCTTTTTCAATTTCACACGCTCTATCTATTGGTCTCTAAATAAAAATACGTATGTACATGTATAATATAACAACTGATAATCCATGATATCATGGGATTATCCCATGATATCATGGCTCCACTGCAGTACATTTGGCCATAACATTGGTCCAAAAAAAAAAAAAAAAAAAAAAACAAAAAATGCTCATACGACCTTCATATTTGTGGTTTATACTCAATTTCACACGCTCTATCTATTGGTCTCTAAAAAAAATACATATGTACATAAAAATTATACAGTATAATATAACAACCGATAATCCCATGATATCATGGGATAATCCCATGATATCATGGCTCATATTGGCCTCTGCAGTACATTTGGCCATAAACATTGGTCCAAAAAAAAAAAAAAAATGCTCATATGACCTTCCCATTTGTGGAGCTTTCATACAACATACAACAATCAGATATGAGCCCCTGCTGCCCATTCAACTTTCTTACTTCATTCATCCACTTCATTTACACAAAAAATAAAAACCAAAGCCCCAGGTGACACGATGTTTAGAACCAACAAAATACACAGAGAGGCTTATACATTTCCAACAAAACAAATGAGCATCAAAATTACATACAACACATCATATACACGTATGACAATCAAAAAAGCTATTATATTGGTCACTTCAATCTCTGAATGGAGGATTTTTGCATGACTGACGGTTATGTCCAACTTCTCTACAGTTTGAGCATGTCACTTGTCGTCGTACCCGATCTTCCGTTCTAATCCTTTTTTTCTTTGGTCGTCCAGCTTGACGCCTCGCGTGTGGAGGTAGGATTAGATGTTCCTGTCTGTGCTCCCACTGATGGATGTCTGTTGTTGCATGCACGATTTGACTGTAGGTTGCACGGTAAGTTTCAGCAGAAAACCATTCTTCACAAAAATCATATGGGTCCCGACTTCTATAACTAATTGCCGCCATAGCATGCGAGCAAGGAATGCCCATTAAATCCCATTGTCGACAAGTGCAAGAACGTCGATCAAGGTGCACAACATCCATAAAATAGCCAGAATCAATCTGATATTCTTCAGGACCAGCTTGCCTTGCATATAGTCGACGAGAACCATCTTTTTCTTTGTTCAAAAATCTTTCAAAATATGGAGTCAAACGCGATTCTATCATCTGTGAACTATCACGGCGGAGTTGGAAGAAATCCATTATTTTTACACGAATTTCCTCTACCTGCCTTGTTATCGGAAGCTCTCGAATATCCTTCAGTAAGCTATTTGTACATTCAGCTGAATTTGTAGTTAACATGTCATATCGACCTGCATGTACAAACGCATTCGCCCAGCGCTCTTTGCCGATATTCTCGATGTACGCATGTGCCTCTTCGTTCACATTCCTTAAATCATTCATGTGCCTTTCATAATCACAACTTCTAGAAGACTTCGCTGCGCACCAGAACTTTGAAACAATTGCTTTGTCTTTAAAACGCTCACGCACATTCTCTGCAATATGGCGACAACAATAACAATGGTTGGCATCTGGAAAAACATTTTTAACAGCTTCAAGAAGACCTTTTTGTCTGTCAGAAACAATGGTTAAACCCGGTAATGGACCAAGGGCAATTTTAAAGCAAGATAAAAACCACACCCATGTGTCATAACGTTCGATTTCAGCTATGGCAAATGCGATGGGGAACAGCCCATGGTTAGAGTCTTGAGTCACAGCAACAAATAACACTCCTGGATATTTGCCACGGAGGTGCGCTCCATCAATGGCGATCATGGCCTCATATAGGTCTTGAAGGACTGGAGGCTTGATCCAAAGGCAAAGAAGAATTTTGAGAATGAAGAGTCCCGATCCGTATCAAGATGATAAATGGATCCGGGGTTTGTTCGCATCAACTCAGCGCAATAATTTGGCAATATCTTGAAAGATTGTTCATATGAACCTCGAATTGCATTTAGCGCAATCTCTTTTGCCCTGTGAGCCTTCCTATAGCCAATAGCAACTCCGAACTCCAATCTAACATCATTTATAATTTGCTTCGGTTTATACTCAGGATGAAGACGTACTTTTTCCTTGATGAAATCGGCTATTAAATTAGCCGTTGCTTGAGGATGATTCGTTCCCATCATTGGTCTTGAACAAGTATGATTAGGATTATAGGTCCGAACTCGGAAATGAGGCCCTGATTCAACTATTGAAGCATGAATACGCCATGGGCAGCTTTGAACTTCGCACTTAGCAGTAACTTGTGTCCGAGATGTCTTCAAATGCCGCAAACTAAAATTTTTGTACATTGCAAACTTGCTCAAGGTTTTCCTGAATGAGTTGCGATCAATAAAAGTTCTATTATTCCACATAGTATGTGCAGAATCCTCTTGAGTCACAAAATCTTCACTCTCATCTTCCACTGGCACTAGTGTGTCCTCAATATTACACTTTTCCATATCATTGGATTCTTGTCTGTTGCATTCTAAGACTTCTTGTTGGTAGCTAAGATCATTGACACATCTGACAGAATCATGTGAGGTGCCTGCACTATTGTAATCATTGTCACTTTCATCATTCAAGACATCATCCAAATCCTCATTGAAATCCATATCATCATCGGTTTCTTCATGACTTGCATTCGTTTCAGACGCAACCTCATTAGTTGGGTACGAGAAATGCTCATCTACATCTTCTGCGAGATTGACATCTGGATAAGTGTATTCACGGATATCACCCATTTCAGCCCTATAGACATCTCCCATTTCAGCCCTATAGACATCTGACATAGCATCCACATCAAAATTCATAGGTGATTTGCCGGGACAATATAATCTGCAAATGGCAACGTCCATAATAATTACATTCATCTAAAAATACAGCGATTGGAAAAAAAACTTGAATATGGAACGAAAACGAACCTGCTGGTCGGCCCTCTACTCGGTGGGCCCCCGTGATCAATAGTCTTAGACTTTTTATGTTTAGAAGCATGAGTTCTTGGCCTACTTCCACGTGGATTTTCATTGCAACAATATCCATCTCTAGTTCTGGCAGTCTCTTCAACTCGTTCATTCCTTTCATGCATGTACATCTATTTATTAAATCTGTACATGTATATAACTTGGAAAATTATTGTTCTAAATTCTAAACATAACTGGCTTACCAAGAAATTGAATGGTAATGATCTGCACCGTCATTGATATTTCTACTTAGATATATGTAGATAGAATTTGTCACCTCTCCACATGCTTTGATCATTATCCGAACATCATTGTCATTCTTTATACTAATCAAGGTGAATGCTCTGCCATTTTGATGTAAGTATTGAATACGAGGAGGCTCTTCGGACGTTACCCAATTTATTGCTTGTAGGACACTTTCGACCAATGAGATGTATGTTAAGTTACAATTAACATAGATAGCAGTTTGATCACCACCGATGTAGTTAGGATGAACTCTATCCCACTCAAATTCACCACCGAAGTGGACCACTATAAACAGCTCACCATCCAACATCTTCAAGGAAGTTGATATTGTCCACGATAAAATTGAAACATAAAGGAGTAATATTCATAGTGAGCCATGCTTCAAAGCAACACAATAAAAGAATAAAAAAAAAAAACCTTCTGCTGCACATTAATATTTAAAAAGGAGAAAAATTATAATTTATCAATTCTCATTTATCATTTATGCCAACACTAGATCCAACATGTAAACATAAAAATTAATAATAATAATAATAATAAAACCCAATATATAATGGGCTTGGTAAGCAAATATAACAAACACAATCATTGAAAGATAATAAGAATATGTATGCATTCACTTTCCATTTGTGGGTTGAATTCTGGGCAAGAAGTCATAAACAAAGTCATTGTAAAATCATTAACGTGGTTTTTTTAAGAATAACAACTCACAAAAGTAGATGATCAATCTCTCCTAGAAATGATGTTGCTGTATGGTGCATTTGCATGTGGGGTGGTCAAGGACGGCAATGGGCCAGTTGGAGGTGTTTCTAATATAAACCCATTTCCCACAAAAAAACCTAAAGACATAGGGAAATGATAAAGAACCAGTTGTGAAAACCTCTCTCATATCTAATGATCCAGACCATGAAACTAATTTCAC
This sequence comes from Camphora micrantha, assembly GCA_003546025.1. Lineage (NCBI taxonomy): Eukaryota > Viridiplantae > Streptophyta > Magnoliopsida > Laurales > Lauraceae > Camphora > Camphora micrantha. Next base: position 14,941,831 of record QPKB01000003.1, on the reverse strand, counting down.
ACATCAACCCAAAAGAAAAGGAACCAGAAACCTGAGAATCTCTCTCATCCAAAACACAATGAGACAACAATTTTTGCACACCCAACTCAGAAGATAAAACAACAAGGAAAAATAACCGAATCCCTGAAATAGTTCTCTCATTATCCATAAACATAAAACCCATTTCCCAAACATCAACACAAAAGGAAAAAACTCCAAGAAAAATATTCCAATTACAGAAAAAGAAATTTTACATTAACAAATAGTGCCTCCTTTCTCTGATAGACGAAGAGAGAAATGAAAGTCCTCGTGCTTCTTGCTGTAGCCAAGGGTCGCTGCCGGTCAGAGACGAGGAAGTCGAACCAAACTGCTTCCACCATTTTCGTCAACGCCAAATCTGTTGACTGGAGAAGAAGGACCCATTTCAGTTTCAGTTATAGTTGCACTTCGTTGCAAAGCAGAAGGACCCATTTCAGTTTCAGTTATGGTTGCACTTCGTTGCATAGCAGGTCCAGACTCCTGGAACAACTGAAAAAGGAATGGGTGAAAGGGAAAGGAACAACTGAAAAAGGAATGGGTGAAAGGGAAAGGTGAAAAGGGGAATAGAGATAAAAGACGGTCTCTTCTTTTATGTGATTTACTTTTAGAGTTTTTACATCCGGATCCCATGATAGCATGGGATCCTAGGCAAAAACGTCAAAAAAAAAAGGGGTACCAGAGTCAAAAGACTCTGGTGACATTACCCTACACACAGTCATGCTCTTGGCAAAACAAAATCTAAGAGGGGCCAATATGTCAAATCCCCTAAATTCAATAGGAGCAGACAAATGTCCCCTTTACTAGGGTGTACAGTTGGGCATCAAGAGATTTATTGGACAATGTCCTGTTGGCATGGACAAAGATCTTCTGGTCAAACGACACCTCGGATTCCAGCATTCCAGGAATTTGGGTCAACCATATCATACAAATGGGGCTTAGGGACTGGGAGTTCATAACTGAGAGAGGGTCGTGGAAGTGACATCTGTGTGAAAATCTGTGTCAGCTATTTTTCATATGCACGCTGTTTAAAGCCTTTTGCAATGATGTTATATGGGTGTTTAGTAAGGATTTGATTTCAAAAAATCGGCTTTGAATTCAAAAAATGACCCCCACCAAATTATCAATTTTAAAATCAATGACATTTTAACTATAGATTTTATTGAGATTTAATCTATTAACGAGTGAAAGTTCAGAAAGTGTAAAATTAGCCCCAGTGCCAAATCTTTAACTAAAAATAGTATCGTGTATCTCACAATGTTGGGCTGTATTCAAATTTGCTCACAGGAGAACATAATTTTTGGTTCACTGGGATTTGTTATGAAGAGAACGGAAGCATGGATGTAAAATTATTAGTGTACCCTTTAGAACTCCACTTAGGCAATGGGGTTGATAAAAGAATACTTTTAAAGATGTGAGAGAGGAAGAATATGAATGTGTTCAACAATTCGTAGGATTTATTTTCCAGTAATAGCTGTGTGTATTTATTTTTCATCTCTCTTAATTCAATTTTTTTCATCAGAAAGTACGGAATATACCATGGGCATTTGCGAATCTTTGCCTTTCTTTTCTTGGATTTTAACTACTCCTAAGAATGTATTCCTTAGAATCTCCTAAGAAATCAAATCCATTCAAATCTAATTTATCAATAGTCAGGTTTGAAGCATTTTCCAAACTGTCCAGCTGACTCGACTTGTCACCTTGCCGAGTTGAGTCAACTGGTGAGTCGGAGGTGACCCACTGGCGTGGCAAGCTATATATGACTAGTAGAACCATATGAAAAGTGACCATCAATATTCTGGGCCCCACCGTGTACTCTTTTTCCTTGTTTTGGGCTTCATTGATGGTGACCCTTTTGTATATACTGGGCCCAGGTTTTGCTGGTTGTGTAGCAAATGTAACAGTTCAAGTAAGCAGTCTCTCTTAAGTCTAGTTCCCATGATCCCATCTTTGAAAGAGCCTATAAAGATAATTGTGTGAATGCATAAATAAGGTTCATGCATAGTGAGAGCTATAGGTAATTAAATTTATGGCTAAGAACTGATTTAATAATATTGTGATATTTACTTTGATAATATCATTATTTTTATGAAGTGATATAAATTTATATATTGAAGATATGATCAGAAAATTGAGACAATATCAACATAAAGTGGAAAATTTGGAAGAAAAAAAAAACCCTATAAAATGATTTCTGATAGTATTTTATATCCATTATTATTTCTATTATGGAAAGATCAGTCTGTGTTCCTGCAAGTTTTCTCAATAATATCTTGGAAAAAAAAAACTAGAATTTTAAATATCCCCTGATTTTTACAAGATGATAACTTTTTGAGAAGGATATCTGTAACAATGGGTGTGGATAGTTGTGAAAATAGTGAATACATTGATGATCTGAGGATGGCTAATGCCTAGACTAGTGACAAATTAGGATTAGTGCCACATTAGGGGGGGAAGAGGCTTAAATACTTTTAACGTCAACATCCTGGATCAGGTCCAAATTACAAGCTTAATTTTACTTTTGGTTGAGTCGGGACATGTATGTTATGAGAGAGAGAGAGAGAGAGAGAGAGAGAGAGAGAGAGAGAGTGTTCGTTGGTGGCAGAGGACACGGACAAAGTAGCAGAAGGAAAGATACTGTTTCTTATTGGTGAAGGGCACATGCAACGCAGCACTGGTTCACATGATAAGGAATGGTATATTGACAAAAATGCCTGCAGATTTTTAATGGGTTGATTCCTGTAATAGGCCTGTCTGGCTGCATAGGTTTAAAAAAAGTTCATTTTGCTTATAATGGGTATTCCAGAAATCACTTCTACACCACCTCTATTGTACCTAGGTTGGCAATTCTTGTCCTCACCTGGCGGAATCTAATTTCAACCCAAACTGATTGATTAGTTAGGGTTTAAGTTGAACATTACTGATTCAATCAATAAATGGTTTAGATTCAGGTTAATTCCTGTTAATTAAGGCTTCTCAATGTCTCTTGAGTGAGGTTTGGGTCAAAATCTCAATTAGATTAAATAAATGGATCTAGTATAGATTGAAACTACACACGTTACCCGTCCAGATCGAACCATTGCAAGCCCTGCCTAGTACCTTTATTTTACTAAAATAAGATTCCAGATCCCACCAAATGATTTCTATAATCAAAAGAAACATGTTTACACAGCATAACCATATAGTTATTGCACAGAAAGCCTGCATTACTGAATGTGTCAGTACTCTCAGTAGGTCACATCATCAATAGACTCAAAATTTGGAGTCTTTTCAGTAAATCTTTCACGAATCCCGACCACACACGCAGAGAGAGTTCAGTGCTTGAACAGGTTGGAAACCACTTTCTTTAATCTGGATCTGATGAAGGGGAAAGATTTGATCACAACTTTCACTTCCTGCTGTTTGGTGTCTCCGATTTGTTTGGGAAAATACATACCCACCAGAACAACAAGGATTGGAACTTTTTACAGTAAGCTAGTTCGGTAGATGACACCATATAGGAATATGTCTGCTTCTATCAAGCTGGACATGATTTTTGAATATGCAATACCAGAAGGATTGTCACAAAGAGGAAGAAAGCCCGCATTCGTTTATTTCAATTTCTTCAGAAACTGGAAATGGTTTTTCCAGCGGTTTTCATTTTCCAAAATGAAATAACTTTCTACAATCTTTTACAAAAAGAAAATCAGACCCAAGACCCAAGGCCCAAGGGCCAAGGGGAAGAAAACGACTTGATAACAAGACTACAGACACCTTCTTCCACTGTCGCAAATTCGCTGCCACACCAAAAACAGAAATACAAATCCCACAAAACATGCCTTGGGGCCTGGGGGGATGAGAGAGAGAGAGAGAGAGAGAGACCACTCATGCTACTCATAAGACATGTGCAACACTGGAATTCCACGTCATGTTGGATTTTCATTTTCACAGTATAGGAAAAAGGCAGCTCTGACCACAAACCTCTGCTTCCTGTCCACCAGAGGGAAGCATTTTTCCACGGAGTAGGAACATCAGTTAAAAAAGTTTCTGCACGAAAAAATGATACTTGGGGAAAATCAGACCCCTTTTCACAGCCTCCTCATGTATTCTTTGGTCAACTAGGTTTATTGCTTCCCACCAAATTCAGAGTTATATCATAAATCTCCATTTAGCATGCAGGTACAACTTGATCAATAAGACTTACAATGATGATGATGATTAGTTAAAGTCAGTCTTCTACCACCCGAAATCATCTCAGGTGGTGGCGGTAACTCAAATTGTTAGAAATTACAACTATTTTCAGACATGGCATGCATGAACAATAAATTGGCTGATATCACCTGGCATGGCATGGCATGCTTAGGATGGGCTACATCCCACAAAAAGGCCACACCAGTAGATAAGTCGTAATCATGTCCATTGGACAATTTTCCTGCAGAAGAATATGGGCAAGAAAATCAAATAAATGTAAGAATTCTTCTTCTTCTTGTGGCTAAGGAAAATACTCATTATCTTCAACAGGTATATATAGCTAAGAGTTATTATGCACATTTCAGAAAAAAATATTTAAAGATTAAATGTTACTAACTTGATTAAAAGATCAGTCCACAGCAACAATCCAAAGACTGGTCAAAGTAGATCTGTATATAATGGATAAGATAAAACCAGAGACTTTCAGCATATGCTTCAAATCTAACTTGTTGACAGGAAAAAGAAAGCCCAAACAAAATGCCAACATAAGACTATATCCTGAATGCATCATTCGTACACAAGGACCAGCATGCTAAAGAAATGAAATCCCAACATCATTGTAAATAACCAACATCCCAGAGGAAAGGATTTCTTTAATAAGGTAAATGCAAGTTGGTTCATCTAAGAATGATTAAGATCAGGTCTCTCTAGCAGGGCCCTTCTTCGCTGCTTCAGCTGCTGCCTTTTCAGCTTCTATCTCCGCAACAATGGCATCGATTTCAGATTCTTCAAGCTGACGCAGCCCGTCTTTTGTCATCACAGCAATTTCTATGTTCTTCCCCCCGCTCTCAACAACCTATGAATATCATCTTGTATTTGTCAGGTGAAATGAAATTTTTTGTAATCAAGCAGTTTATGTATTATGGACATCCCCATCCTTGCTCTAGGACTTGTGCCAAACCCCAAACACTGACATGGTGGAGATGTTGCTTCATGCTCACAGAAGAAAAGGGGATGCATGTTATACAGAAAGTCAGGCCACGTACACCTCTAACTTTAACCATTAAAGTCAGCAGAATGACCATGATAAGTGTTTGAACAAATCAGCAATTAACAGAAGAATAACCAAGACGTGCTTGAGCAAATCAGAAATTACCAGTAAAATGAACATGAGAAGTGAACCCTGGGATGAGAGGAGCCATTTGAATAAATAAATGCAACAACAAACATTGTAATATTAGACTGTAAAAAATATAAGTGTAACAACAGAGAAAGGGGCAGGAATTTACCTATCAAAGTGATCATTATGTCTAAAGAAACCAAACTCAGCATTGATATATTCCCAATGTTTCATACAAGGATAAAATAACGGTTGCAGTGGGTGTAGCGGCCGGTGGCCAAAACACGACATAGCGGGCGATACGTGGCAGTGTAGCGGCATGAATTTTTTAAGTGGTTAAAAGAATTCAAATCTAGTGTAGCAACCAATCTTGTTTTTTTTTTTTAGTGATTTGGAACCATATAAGGATAAAGACAACTTTCGGAAAGGCTATTGAGAAGAACAAATAGAAAAAATAATATTTTTTTAAAAGTAAATAGGAAAAATAATGTTTTAAATTAAAAATGATGGGCTCTAATAGGTTTTAGACCGTAGCACTGCTATTTTCAAAATGGTGTGGCGGCCTCAACCGCTAAGGCTGATAATGCAACCGCTATGTATTTTGAAACCATGGTTTCATCATCTTTATCTGGCCCCAAAAGTTTAATGGTCAATAGTCCATTCGGAATGGTACATAGTCGATCCAATGGTCTAGTAAATTTGGATCTGACCAAAAGTTGGTGGACATGTGCAATTTAGGGGGGTCGTATGTTTGGTCAATTTGGATGGACCAAGGGTGGGCCCCACAAGCAGGAGCTTACGGAATTTTATCCTAAGCTTTAGCTTAGGAGAGCCCTGCCCATATAAATATATATATATAGAGAGAGAGAGCACAGGAAGATAGCAACTATATCTCCAAAAGACTAATCTGCAGGAGGATAGAGGGGCTAGAGCTTGGGCTTGTTTGTTTTCCAATCCAATAGGTTCAGCAATGTAAATGAAAGAAGCCTGATTGGATCACTTCATCCTTTTATGCCTATGTTGTCCACGAGACCTATGAAGTACAAATCCAGCAGGAATTCAGGGTCTATACTTTTACCAAATGCAACATATGCCAATCTCTTTGTTGTAGTCACATTCCAAAGAACTTGGCTGGATGCAATCATCAGAAAGATGTTCCCCACTCTTGAAAGGCATCTCATATAAAGTGAAGTAGCGAACAAGCACTAGGGCATAATAGTGTAGTTCAGTAAAACACGGCATTCTTAAGAAGAATTATGAGACCCTTCCATCTAGATTTTTAAGATTGCTGTCAACATGTATAAGCAATAAGTTCAAGCAAAGGATATTCAAACCTCTAGTCATAGGAAATGAGCAACCAATCTATTCACTAGGAGTTACGACTCAAACTTAAGAAAAAATCTAGATACAACAGCAATTGACCATCAGCACCAGTAAAATCTGAGAAATAACCAACAACTCCAGCATCTGGTCCATGTTACACTTTTTAGATTCAGTCTGGCTAGATTCCACTTGAAGCACCAGAGATAACAATGATTACAATTTCACAAAGTAATGGTAACTCCAGTGCATTACTAATTTCAGAGACCAGTACTAATGCAACATCTCCATTACTCAACAGTCAATAAATTTTGAACTGCAATCTGCTTTCCTAATCTAGAAAGATTGTTCTACAGTTTTAGCCTAATAATTATATGACTGTCTACAAGTGTAATGTCTTCAATCTGCATGAAGTCTTTAGCAAATCAACCATCAGAGTATCAGAGCCACCCAAAATGCTGAGAATGAGATCATGCTATTTAAACACAAGTAGGAAGAATAAATATTACGACTCCTTACCAATTAGTAGTAGTAAAATTACAAAGCTACATACATTTACAACAATATTGTATGAAATATCAAAGGGTAGTCAGTATGCGGGCTAAGCGCACCAAACCGGGCCTAATGCCCATGAGCCAGCCCTAGGCCATAGGCCCGTTGGGCACAAGACTAGATTCATTTGGGTCCAAATTGTACACTAGGAGGCATAAGGCCCCTGGTCGTGCACTATAAAAATATCAGTTTAATTTTAAACCCGTTCACCCACCCACCAATATTTGCACATTAATTACAAGTGGGGCCCCACTTGGTGAATCTATATATATATATATATATATATATATGAAAGTGGGGCCGACCGCTTTAGATCCTCTCCCAATCTTTTCTTTCTTCCTGTTTCATCTCTTTTCATTTTAGTTGCGAATAAGTGTAAATTCACTGTACTTCATAAAGTAGAATTAGGAGCCTTCATTTTAATTCCAAAAAATTAGAAAAGAGAAACATGTGCTTTTGGGGAGGGATAATTAGAGTTGTATGACCTACATGGTCTACTTTTTTTCATAACAGACCTACATGGTCTACTTAAAGGGCTCAAATGTGTAAATTGAGTTTTATCTCGTATTTAATTAAAGTCTCTCTTTCCTCTCTATGAAGGATTTGCTTTGATCCCCACAGTAACCCTATAGATCTAGTGATGTTAAAGCTAGCATGAAGGTGCCTTAGTTGGATGATCCTCTCACATCCAATCTGCTGCATCAAATATACCTTCTAAAATGAAGACAGGAATCCAACAAGAATGATTTATACAAGAGAAAAAGAGTCTTGAAATACGACAGGAGTAAGGAAACTTACTTCAAGCAATGCACGAATGGCCAGCTTTATAGTTTCTTGCCCAGAAGTTTCTTTATAGTTTTTCTCCAGGTACTCTCTCATGGAATTTGAGTTTCTTCCTGTTGCATTTGCTTTCCAGGCAGAAAATGTCCCAGATGGATCTGTCTGATAAAGTGAAGGTACACCTGTGTACGGGTCAAAGCCAACAATCAATGTTGAAAGACCAAAAGGTCTTACACCACCACTCTGTGTATACTTCTGTTGAAGGCCAGCAATGTAACGTGTTATATATTCAACGGTTACAGGATCCTCAACAGTAAGTCTGTGACTCTGGCATTCAATACGTGCCCTGTTTATCAAAACCCTTGCATCCGCTTTTAACCCAGCACAAGCCAATGCAATGTGATCATCCAGACTTACAATCTTCCTAACCGTTCTGCATAATAAAAGCAGCTAAAACAAGTCAGGGAACATAAGGCAAGATAAGGCAGCACGTGCTAAAAAGATCAACTTACATATTATTAGATGTTCAAGTGCCACCTTGATTAAAAGGGCATTTTCATAAGATAGCATTTAAGACTTAGACTTGCTTTGTTGTATGGAACTATGTTGTGCAGCAAAGAAATAAGAATAAGCAATTGTACTGCATGTTACTCTAATTCACATAGTAAGATGGTATGTGAAGTTAGTTACAGGAAAAAAAAAATACGAATGAGCATGTAAGGAAAACTTATGGGTAGGATGTAGTTTAAGATGGTTTGGGCACGTACAAAGATCAGAAACAAACCTTGTACAATGTGTTGAAAGGTTACAAATTCAAGGAGAAGAGGGAGGGCAGTAAAGACCTTGAAAGAAGGAAGGGAAAGAGGGCATGGATTGAAGAGTTAATGTGAACATGGATTTTAAGTAAGGTTGGATGAAAAACTAAAATTCACAGAGCCAAAACTAAATAGATGGAATATGATGATCCATGATTAGGCTAAAAGTCAATATTTTTCTTCTGTGCATGCAACTAACAAAACCAATCAGGAAAAGGATTATCAAGTCGAGAAGCTGGGCAATAGTGACACACTGATGATTATAAATATGTTCCCTTCGAGTCTAGCGAATCAGGTCACCATAAGCTAGGTAGCACGACCATCTTAAGCGCCACTGCTGTATCCCTTTTTTTCATGTTCTGTGCCTTTTTTTCAATAAATTTACTGCTATATTAAAAATGATGGTGATATTGATGATGATGGTGATCACCAGAAAGGCGCACTAATTATTCAAAAAAAAAAAAAAAAAACAGAAAGGCACACTATAATTATCAAAAAAAAAAAAAAAGAGAGTACCACAAAAGATTGTTGAAATTCTTTGGAAGGTAGAAGATGAGTTTATTACCAATCCATCACTGACAGATTATTATGAAATAAAAATCAACTCATGTGCAACCCATCTGATGACTTCAGGAAAATAAATTAATGAGAAAACTCCTAGTGTAGAACCAAACAACAAAGTCAAAACATAACTTCACACATAATATGGGTGAATGGTGATAGTTTGGATGTATATACAATATCTAAGCTGCAGCCTGCATAGAGTAGGGTGAAAGGTCACAGCAAAGTGTCAATCAGAAATGCCGGTTAAGGAGCTCATATAAAGCATAAAGCACTTGGACCGTTTTATTTTCTCACTACTCACAAGACTTGAAGTGTCGTTTCATTTAAATCATCACATTCTCCTCCAATCTGCAATGACACAAATGCTTGCAAACTAAAATTCTTAATTCTACATGAGATCTCAATTTTAGAGTAATAATCTTGTCGGCAGTCACACTCCAAGAAAAGTTCTGATCCTAGAGAGCACCATTTCCATATACACTAAAAAAATGACTAATTTGTGACAATGATGTTCCTCAGTGCATATGTTTGTATTTGATGCAATATATGACTGATCTGCAACATATTTCATAACCTTTGGTAGTTGGTACAATGGTAACTAGGGAATCAATGCTATCAGCATTTAAATTTAAAGGGAAAAGGTGGTGCATAAGCGCATTGCTCCTCCAACCAGCACCCTCGAATACAAACTCATGTTGCAGGAAAGAAAAGCTGGCATATGGGAGAGGGGGGAGATAACACGGATTTTGGATGTGCTATCTGGCTTGATCAGGTCAATACACTCAACAGAAGCTAAATCAAGAGCTCTTCTCATAACATGAGTCATATGTTTCTTGGCATTTATTCTTTGCAAGTTTTTCACTCAATGGGTCTCTCCAAATTCGAACAAGTGGGCAAATTAAAATTAGGAACAACATTTGAGTGGAAAAGTTAAAATTAGTAGCCTACATCAACCTAGTTTAAATATGTTGGATGAATTAGGAGTTCGCACATTTCGTTCTTTATTTAATAATGTTCAAGTATCTATTACATTTTTATTTTTTTTTGGGTGGTGGAGCGGGGGTTTGTTAATTATCAATCAGGAATTAGTTCAGCAGGAGTGAAGAATCTTAAGGGCCTGTTTGTTTAAAAAGCTTCAAATTCCTAGGATTTCTAAGCAATGCCTTGTGATCAAAGGGGCTAAAACTGAGGAATTAAAGGTGACAGACAAAAACACAAAGGTAGGCAAACAATCTCCCCTTTCACAGTAAATGTTTCACCACCCATCACCCTATCAAATTAGAACCTAGAAAAAGTGACAGTCCCATCTACATCTCCCCTTCAATTAAAACCCCCATAAACTCTAAATCCCTACAAGTTCAACACCAAATCTGACAATGAGATCATAACCTGACCAACACCATCCTTTCATTTTTCAAGAATTGGCAGCATCAAACAGCCCATTCCCCCATCAAACTGCTCTCATTCTCATACTCATACAAATCAGATCCCTAACCCAACTTCTAACAAAAGCAGCGTCAGATCATAACTTTTTTTATTAACAGCAATGAATATCAAGATCTAGGGTTTTACTCAGACAGAGAGAGGGAAAAAAGAGAGACCTCGAGTCTTGGAGCTTAGCGGTGGATTTCTTCTCGACGCCGAGAACGATTGTGTCGGTGCCTCGGACGCCGACGGCGGCGTTGCCCTTGCGGACGGCTTCGAGAGCGTACTCCACCTGAAACAGATGGCCGTCGGGAGAGAAGACAGTGATCGCGCGGTCGTATCGAGCCATGCTCTGCTAATTCGATCTATCTAGGGTTAGGGTTTTTCTTTGCTTCTGCTTTTCGATCTCTTCTTCTTCAGTTCTTCGTCTGCTATATGCTTTCTTATGTACGAGAGAGAGAGAGAGAGAGAGAGAGAAATAAAGGAATGAGAACTTGGGAAACAAGGCAAGGCAAATAGCCTCCGTCCTGAAACGATGGGCCTAAAACTGATGATGTGTAGATCCAGCCCATTTGCAAAATATACATGAAGCTTTTGAGGTAGATACGATATACGATGGTTCGACTACGACAGTCAATTTAGCCCGTTAAAATGGGTATCCAGCTCAGCCTAAGCCTAAAAGACACAGGGCTTTTAAAAAGATTTGAGCATAGCAGGTTGGACTTGGACAATTATTTGAAAGTCCAATTAAAATGGGACTAGGATTGGGCAGGGCAGAGCATGCCCGGCTCAACCCGGCTGCAATGTTATTTTACTAAATTTTATATATTTCAATAGGAACTCTCCAAAAACTCCCTTCAAAATATCTCTTCCCTCCATCATTTCTCATGAATTCAATCACTTCTCACTATTCACCAAAAACTCACACCATGAATTGACAGTGGACTCTTGGATTGAATCCACTATTAACTTTAGGTTTTAAAAAAAAAAATTATTTTTATTTTTATTTTATTATTTTTATTTTTTTGCTTGGTGGCCTAGTGGCTAGGATATGATAAAGAAAGCTATCACTCCAGGGTTTGAACCCTGGAGGGAGCTCTAGGAGGCCAATGTGCTATCCACAGTCACATTGTGTGATTCCCATTTTTTATTTTTTTTTGGGATAAATTTATCACCCTTATCTACTATTTTGTATCTAAATCTTTTGAAATTTAGTCTGCCCCGACCATCATTATCACTTTTATTAACAGGGCTTCACCCATTAAGAAGAAAAAAAACGTCTCTATTAATGAAAATGCCAAAGCCTAGCCCAGGCCCGAGCCCGTACGGGATGGGATTTGACGGGCCCACTCAATTTAGGGCCGAGATTGGACAATCCCCCGTAGGCCCATCCAATATTCGGGACGAGATTGGACAACCCAGGCCTAGGTTCAACCTTCCCCTGATGCTCACATTATCATGGATCCAACTTATGATCCATTTCATTAGATCATAAAATAAGAAAATCATCCCCTCTCCGGTAGTGACCAATTTCAAGTTTGGTGTTCATTTGAATGGACTAGACCATAGACCATTGTATTGACTATGTATTCATTTGGATGGTGAAACTTTATATGCAATTGATTAAGTGGTTAGGATGATGATACGAGCCTCCATCACCATAAAACAAGTAGGTGAGTGGGGATCGAATCCCATCCCCAGGTGGTCCCTACAAGGACCGATAGTTAGCATAAGGTGAGTGTTGGTGCTCAGCCAAGGGGGAGTCGAATTGGTCTGGGATGAATCCTTAAAGATATCTGGCCCAGTTCTGACCCATTACTGGCTGGGCCAGTAAATTAGGCCCGTGTATAGCTCACCTAGTCAATGCGAGATGGCTTGAGTCAGACTTGGGCTGGCTCGACCCATGACATGGGTGTTGATGTGCCTATGATTCTGGCATGGACATGCGTTCTAACGGGCTGGACATGGACAAATGTTTAGGCTATGAGATCCTTAATAAGCCATATCTGGGCCTAGGGTCATAAGTATATTGGACTCTAATAGGCCCGCTTATATTTTATTTGTATAATACATAGGTTGTAGAATAATATTAACATAAACCTACATACACCATGAACAAAAGGGATTTTATGATTTGTTCATGTTATTTTCAAAAAATCCATACTTTGGTTCTAAAGCTAGAATTTGGATGAAATTGTACTAATAGGCTTCAAATGAGTGGGCCATAGCAGATGCCCATTTTTCAAATAGATGGACCATATCCAAGCCCGAGCTCAGGGCCCATTTAGACTCCTCAAATATTTGTAAATGGACTCAAGCCTTGGACAATATTGTGACATCAAAAGAGAGAAAAAAAATATAGAAATAAAAACATATGTAGGCTTATGATTTATGAATCTTGACTTGCAACTGTCAAATGGACATGCTTTTTCAAATTTTTTTTTTTTTTTGGGGGGGCCCATCCTTTCCTCCCTAATTTGCATCATCAAAGTGGGCCTCTTGTAGATTTCACAATTTGATACAAATTGAACATTTAAAGAGATCATTTAGTAGATGCTTCAAGGTTTGAAATGATCCAATTGGGCTGGGTTTAGCTCAGAATGTAATATACATTAAGACCTTTCTATAACTATATTCCTTCATGATTAGATTATATTTAGTGGCAAGGGTTTATGATGATTTCCTCTCATGCAAGTGGTAAGAGTTACCCCCAACAGAAAAACAACTACAACAGCTACTACTAGACTGAGACCCAGTCTGAACTCACCAGTTACAGCAGAAACAACAGCATGAAGAATGAAATGAATCACCCTTTTAGGCCTTTACAAACTCATTTGCTATGGTAACATTGCTGTTTCTGCTGTGGTGGAAACAATGCCATCACATGAGGGATGGCCACAAAACATGAGTGAACTTGCAACTTTTGTTGGTAATTTTGCAATCAGTGGAACAAAGATTTGTTGTTAATTATACATTTATCATTCATGTGATACACTATCCTTCTCTGTAGCCCCAGATTTCAATTTATTTGTGATTATACTGTTCAGTCCAATTTTGATTTTTTTTTTTTTACATACTTTATCTCTCCAATATTATTGTCCCGCCTTATTTAAGTAGGATTTCAAGCATGAATTGTCCTAAAGTGGGTGTTGGTTAGTTTGCATAAGGCATGGGTTTACTCTCCATGTCATGTGTTTCGCGCCCCCAAATTAATTATCTGGTGCAATGTGTTGCGGTCGTTGTGAGTGCACCTTAGTCAACCAAGAAAATCTTCATGATCATTAAGATTTTCAATCAAATATTGTAATATGGCCATCCCACCTTATCCAAAATCATGAGATTTCTCGATCATGATATTTAATTTTCACTTTATTCGTCAAATCAAAGGTATGTAGGGGAACTTTTAAAAAAGACCGTGGGGCGGGTTGGATATGAAGATAGGACTGCTAAGTTAGGGCAGGTTCGAGTCCACTAGGACTTGCACAAACCAACAAGTTGTCATCCCCTTGGCATGTGACATGAGCAAATTAAATTAAGCAAAGGTGAGCACTACAAAATTTGCTTGTGGCCAGCATGGTCAAATGAAATGGTAAGCACGATCTATTGGCAGGCAAAGATAGGATGGCAATTCTGATCAAACCCACCAATGCAACATAAACTTGGTCAAGTGCTTAAAGATTATGGTTGACCCTATTCTTACAGTTAGGTTGTACTGGGGTTGCCAGTTTTGGGTTGGGTTCGAGTTGAATATATTCCTTCTACTCACTCGTCTTGCCAATCTAATTTGAACCTTACATGACCTCGCTAATTGCACTATAACCCAGCAACCCAAATGAACCGGACCTTGATTTAGGGTTCGCTGGGCCCTTTAACTTCAAGATTGGTTCAAGTAGACATTTTAAACCTGACTAGTAATAGATGAGTTGGGTTCTGGTTGGGCCTATGAATGTTACGACAATGATGGACACCATTTAAACCCGCGTGACCGGCCCAACCCATTGCCACCTCTTGGCATGCAGAACCATTTATGGTAATTAATTATTCATAACCCTTTAGAGATTAAGAGAGTTTGACTATCCTGTCTTTTGTTGTGTCAACTTTTAGAGTTTGGTAATCTAACACCAACAAATCCTAAACTTTGTTACATGTTCAAAGATGTCCCACTCAGGTCTAAATAATGAACTATTGACCCCCTTTTGAAACATGACAGAAAGTAAAAACCACATAAAGTTTTAGTCACTAGGGACCACTTGATCTAGCTTAGATCACTGGAGTAATGGCCCACTTGTGCATAAACATTACTCTTGTAAAGACAACAGACGAGATTAGCTTCAAATCTGATAACACAGGGTTAGGACTCTTTGATCGAGGGGGCAAGGGGGTGGATCATAAGTCCTAACCTCAATTTAGTTAATCATAAGGGGTAGCTCAGTTAGCCTAGGACCACGGTTTGCACTCGGAGGTTGTAGGTTCGAAACTGCACTATCACACTAGGGCTATAGGAGAGTTTACCCGGCTTCCCTCTGAGTCCGGAGGGATAAGAACACCTCAATTCAGTTCAAAAATCTTATTGGCTGGACTGGATCCGGGATCTAGGCTGGTAGGATCTAGGATTAGGCCTCCCATAATTGTTATATGACCGACGTTTGGGGCCATGTCAGACATGGACTTGGTTTAAGCTTTATTGGGCTTAAACTTGCCCAATGTGACCAACTTGCAATGTGTTTTTGTGACTGAATACCTATTTAACACTATGAAATATTCTTGAGGCGACACCTTACTCTAGTGGTAAGGCGCTGTAGTTCTCTCTTGCATGTGCGAGTGGGGGTGCTCATGGGCCATGCCAGTCTGAGCCTAATCCAGGCCCAACCCGTTTTTGACTTGGGTTTGGATTAAGTGACATAAAGCGCAAAGCCCGGCTCGTCTAAGGAATGCATGTAATTTAATTTAATTGTTCCAAATAATTGCTTGAATGCTTACAAAATCGATAAAAAGCCTGGTTCGGCTCAGCCCAATTAATTAAATGGGTGGGCTTGGCCTAACTTTTATGGCCCGTGTCGGGCTTGGGGCAGTGTTTCTAATGTCGGGCCGGGCTTTGATATGCCTTAGCCTGGCCCACGAACACCCCTATGGGCGAGTTCCTATTACCTCATTGTGTGAGTTAGTCCTCCTTGTATATGTGAGTTTCTACTACCTCACATGAGCAACTTATCCGCCCCTTATATGAGTTCCTATTACCTTGTTCCTTTGTTGGAATACAAAAAAATAATAATAATAATAATATATTCTTACACATGCAGAACCTAAGAGGGGACCGCATACCATTCTTATGCAGTACAACTATATGGGATCCACTTGGGCCCACCATTGATTGATTCAATCTCAAGAAATTGTACATATAGTTGTAAAAAAAGGCCACTAAGCCAAAAAAAAATAAAAATACATGCTTGTTTTCATGTGCTAAAGTAAGATCAGTGATAAAGCAATTCCATCGGCCAAAAATCTATCTTGATTGATGTTTTGTTGGTCCCAACGAGTGGAAAAGTAAAGTTTCAACTGTCAAAAAACTTATTTTACTTTACCACAACTGAAAGAGTTTACCTCATAAAAGACGAGCACTTACTTTACCACTTTCTCTCTCAAATTACTTGACCTCATGTAAAATAAATATAAATTTTACTTTATTAGAAACTAATTTTATCTTTTTTCATTGATTTGACATTTAACTCCTTTAAAGTTTTTGTATAAAATAAACATGCAAATGTTCTCCTATAAATAGACTACATATTCTCATATGCAGTCCAATTGTGGGGCCCACTTATATGCCTACCAATTAGGGGCACCGGGGGCACATGAAAATGTTTCTGTGTATAATGGTAAACAAATAATAAAAAATAAAATCAGCTATGCGAAATCATTCTAGCCCTTGATTTAATAGCCACAGTGTTGAGAAATGTTTTTAACCACATATTTCTTTGAGATTCAATCCAAACGTGGATAAATGTTTGACGAGCGTTAAATTTACTCTTGGTGCTAGATCAAGTGAGGGACGAGAGTGTGAGAAGGGATCAAAGGTGGGTCCAAGTGGGCCCATAGGGTTCGACCGCAACTAAAAGAACAATTCTCTCTTAGTAATAACTTTATCATAAATGATTAGCATGCTTCTAGGTGGATCCCACGGTGCCGTACTGCAAATGAAAAGTGGTAGTACGCTCTCGCAAGAGAAAATACTCCTCCTATATGTGCTTTGAAATGTCTTAGTGTAGTGTATTAAACAATGAGTGATTATTATATACAGATGTAGGACCAAATTTCAAAGCCATCATTCTTCCTTTTTAAGATATGAGAATCATCAGCTTTGAATTAAGATATCCCCACCTATCACTACTCTTCTCTCTTTTTAAAATTGGGGTTGTTAATAGCTTGTTAAGACTGCATGTTGCATAATTAAATTCCATCTTCTTCAATACAAAATGAAGCTAAACTAAACCCAACTCTATTTTTCCAATAACACGCGTGCGAAACATGTGATTGATGGAGAGAGATCTGCAGCTGAGCAAACAACAAACAGTACAAGAACATTATATCTAATCATTTCCTTGTGCCATGAAGTTTGAAGAAGAGATTTGGAGGTTTGAAATGGAAGAAGGAAAACAGAGAGAATAAGAAAAGGTAGAGCTGAAATGAGAGATGCATTGTCTTTATAACAAAAACAAAGGGACATGAATGAATGGAGAGGGGGCAAACTGATGTCACTATTCGTATCCTTTTCTGAGTGTTTATGTCTGGGCTCGGTGGGTGAAAGCGATGGCCCAAGCCGAGTCGCTTTCAAGCGGTCCATTCAATCCAAAAGGTGAACCCCACCCCCACCATCCGAAGTTGCTGTCCATAATAAGGATGTCAATTTGATACTTGTTCTCACCATTTAAAAGGCCAAAAAAACAACAGGGCAATTGATCCCATGAGGATGTCTCTCACTAGAGACATTTTGGGGATCCCTTCCTTTTTTCCTCCACACTCTTACGCTCGTGTGAAATGACTTAAGTTCAAATCTTACACTCATTTAAATTTTATTCGACGATGAAAGGATCATGTCTTTTAAAAACATTAAACTTGAAGGCTATAGACGAAGGGGCTATGATAATTCCATCCCCCACATCCCCATGATTGTCATAGCTCTAAGTGGGCCCCACAAAGTTATCTCTCGTGGTTCTAAAAGAAGACAATTGGGTTTTTGTTCTAAATGACAATCATATTGTGTTTGGGTCTATTGCGATAAGCTTTTCAGGTAGGAGTCTTGATTCAGACCCAATTGAGTCCATGCTTTGATAATCGAGTACCAAATATTTATTTATTTATTTATTTATTTTTTGCGTGTGTATTTGAGTTTCAGCCCAATTACATAACAATGAGCCTTTTTCATCTAACTACAAGACCCACAGAGAAATGGGATGTTGACTAATTTGGGCCTGGAGTCAGATTTGAATGTAGTTAGTGTATTGAAAATATGCAAGAACAGGTCAAATCTGATGTCAACAAGACATATAAAACTTCTTTTTGGATCCGATAAAAGTGTGGATTTGAATCCAGGTTTAAGATATTGTTCTGATTATTTTCATATCCTTATTACTTGTCTGGATGCGAAGACCCAGTAGATCTTATCCAATCCAACTACGTAATGATGTCCATAGGTCACGTTCGGTCAAGTTTCAGATTGAGTTGAGCACTATATGTAACATGTATATACCCACCCAAAACCCATCAACCCAACCCTGACTTACCAGCCCATGTTGAGGTACAATCGGCTGGTTGGATTCCAATAAACGGGTTGGTTTAACTATACCTCCATTTGGTGAGTCCAATGACAAGTACAACCTAAAACAAAAACTCAACTCATTGATTATATGTTGAAAATCATTTACCCAAACCTAACTCACAACTAAAATAAAAGAGCCCGTCCGAACTCTAAATCAAACGAGCTATATTTTAAATAGATCAGACTTGCCAAACACGCCCTAACTCAATCATACTCTTTCTTATATCCTGATCGAGCTTCAGATGAATCATAACCAACTCTCCTATCCTCAAATCTAAACTTGGGTTTAGAATCTTATTCTATTCGAGTCTAACTGAATCCTTATTTTTGTTTCATTTTAAAGTTTTTACTAGGTTTGTCGATCGGCCAAGAGTAATTGTGTCAACCTGAAGAATATGGATGTAAATAGGTCATCGATTTTTCAATTACCCGAAGGTTCCGACCCATTAAAAACAGGGTCTAAGTCTTTATTTAGACCCCGATAAGTAAATGGGTCCGGGTCTGGTTCCACCTTGGTTTTGACCCGTGGACTCGAAATCCAACATATTACCTCAATTTTCGAAAATCTCTCATAAAAATCATGTTTTTTTTTTAATATCATTCTCTGCGTAGACCCAAGCCTGGATCCAGACCCGTTCCATATATGGTTCTGGTTCCGGAGCCAAGAAACCGATTTCGGGTTTGGATTCGGTTCTATCTTCTCCTTAACGGTTCCGTGGTGGATCCGGACCAAAACCGACCCGTTTACAACCCTATTGAAGACCCACGGATCGATCCCTACTGTTAAACTCTTTGGGTTGGGTCTACCACGACAAGATCCGAAGCCCACCCATTTACATCCCTTCCAAGTTCAAAAGATGAGAAGGAAGAACAGAGAGAGAGAGAAAAGCGACGGGAAGGAGGAGAGAGAAAGAAGAGATAGAGAGAGAAAGAGGTTGGGGTTCCTGTTTTGAAACTGGCTGGCGACAGAAGAGTAGAAGGAGAAGAAAAAAGGCGTGTGTTTTGTGAAGAGAGAGAGAGAGAGAGAGAGAGAGAGAGAGAGAGATGGCGTGAAGGATAAGGGCTGGAGAGGGTGAAGTTTAAGGTCATGTCCTGTGCATCAACAACAACCGCCTAGGGTTTCGCATTCGCGGCTTGCTAACGTACGCCTCCTGCGCGCCCTTCAATTTCTCGGATTTATTTCGTTGTTCCTCTTCTCCGCTCTTTCTAAGCTTCTTCTTCTCATTTTAATCTGTATGAGTTGTTTTTTTTTTTTTTTTTGGCTTGTTCTATTGTATGTAGATTTTGAGAGGTTTTGGGTGGGAATGGAGATAGGGTTTTGATTTTTACAGTTCTTAGAGAGATTTACTATTACTTCCTTTAATATACCTTGGTCGGCTT
Source organism: Camphora micrantha (assembly GCA_003546025.1). Taxonomy (NCBI): domain Eukaryota; kingdom Viridiplantae; phylum Streptophyta; class Magnoliopsida; order Laurales; family Lauraceae; genus Camphora; species Camphora micrantha. The sequence continues at coordinate 14,921,874 of QPKB01000003.1, read as the reverse complement.
CGATTCGCAATTTTTTTTCTCAATGTGCGGGTTTTGATTTGTTTTATGGAGTTTTCTTTCTTCGATTCTCCTGTTTTGGATTTGGATTTGGATTTGGACTTGTATGTGAGTTCTGTAAGCTTTTGGTCTTTGTTCGGTTTTCTTCAATAAAGAACCGATTTTTTTAGGGTTTGTTTTGGATTTGGATTTGGATTTTTGTGCGAGTTCTGTAAGTTTTTGGTCTTTGTTCGGTTTTATTTTTTTTTTCAATAAAGAACCGATTTTTTTAGGGTTTTGGTGCTTTTGCACCTTTTTTTTTGTTGTTGTTGTTTGGTGGATACCAATCATGCATTATTATCTGCTTTTGTTCTTTTGGAATAACAAAAGCAGTCTGTTTGGGTGTTTTGATGATGTAATTTTGACTGATTCTGTGGGTTTTTGACTGTTATCTGCTAGAAAAAATATATATCTTTGCTAGAACAATATTGTGAGGTGCGAACTGACTCGAATTCATCAATAATTAGCAAATTTGTTATAGTTATATATATGCATGTGTTCTGCAGCAGTATAGGATATATTTCGCTCAAAGTTGGTAGTTGATTATAATTGATGGATGATAGTATTATTTAGTGCTATATGCATTTCTCGCGCTTCTTTAGCCTGAAATTCTAGATATGGTCAGCCCATAAAGAAGGATGTTATTAGTGTGAACCTGGCTGTTAGAAAGACAACTGTTAAAAGAGAAGGGGGAAAAAAAAACAAAAACATGCTATTGATACTGGATTACCAGTGGTCCCATCCTGCGTAGAGGAAGTCCATGGTGGTATTTCAACATGGTTGGGCTTACTAATGATGTGTCAGTTTTAATTCACTTAGCCCCATGGTAATACTTTTCTTGTTTAACAAGTTTGTGAACTGGTATTGGTGGATTCATTCACTAGTACCAACAGCCAAAACTCCTTATGTTTTGCTGTATGATCATGTGTAAGTATTTTAGCCTGTATCAGGACATATTAATTAGAGTGTGGTGTTATTTTAGCCTGGGGGATAAGATTGATTTTCTTCCACTGCGGTAGCCAGGCTTAATTTTTAAATCTCCATGTTAGATAAATTGTCCAATCCTGGTTCAGTAACTTCAGGTGTTATTTTAATTATATATATATATTTAAAAAATATTCATGAGAAACCTGCTTGTCTAAACCTGGTCGTATAACTTTAGATGCTAGACTGGATAAATTCTCCACAATCATGTACCTAAATTCTCCACCTGTCCACCATCATGTACCTAAATTCTCCACCTGGTTGAGTAACTTTAGGTATTAAATATATTCTGCACCATCATGTCCCTCAATTCTCCACCTGGTTGAGTCACTTCAGGTGTTAGATCTTCCTAACATGTGCCCATTATGTGTCTATGAAGAATTACTTTATTGGATTACTTGATTGTACACTACATGAAGGTAAACTCAAATGCATGCATTTGGGGCTCTTGTTGGGAAGTCTGAGCCATTTGAAAGACGCATATTCTTATGTTTACCCCTAATGAGACTGATCTGGACTTCAATCATCACATTTTGTATCTACATGTATATGACCAGGGGCGGACCCATGTTATGATGATCTGGGGCAGTCGCCCCAGATCAAATCTGGTAATCTGCATGAAGTTGAACAATGCTCTGCACCATGCACCACATGTGCCCCATGTATGTGGGAAGATCGCCCCACTGTCCCTCCAACCAATGTAAAGTAACTCCCAACTTTTCACCTACATGCATGAAAATTTTAAACTGTAGATTAGGAAGTAAACAAGTGTGAATCTCTATCTTAGACGAATGATGGATTAGGTGGGGAGAGAGAAAAGAAAGGTAAATCTGTTTCTTAAGAAATCTGTCAGCGACAAAGTGGTGGAATCTGCTACAACCCAGAAATGTACAATCTTCTTTGTCATGTTATTAGCCCACATTTTTTAAGGATGATCCAACCATTACTATTTCTAATCACCCCTTGTTTTCTCAACTGAAAATTTGATTACCGATCAATACATCACCTGATCACCAGTGGAAATGTCCGGTAAGTTGTGAATAGATGGCCTTCTGACGGAACACAAGCAACCCACACTATGCCACCTCTCCATTCCCTCCGCCCCTCTCCCAGCCCAACTCTCTCAATGCCCACCCCCATAGCCCCATCATCACTGGCATCATCATCAAATCTGTCCACAAAACCCAACAGAATCACATTTCAAACCCTCCCACCCCCATACCAAAATCCCCCCCCTCCAATTCAATTCATGGAGAAGATCCTCTACCTTGAGATCATGGGTGTGGTGAGTGAGTGCAACATAAACTTTTATGTCATGTGAGTGTGGCATAGAGAGAGTATTTAAAAGTGTAATGAAAATATATGAGTGGCTTGTTTGGTCATGCCACTTTGTAATGCAAAGTATATGTAAGGTGCCCCTTTGTATAAATAGTGTTAATAAAAATTGAAGGGTTTAATTTATAAAAATTATTGTGAGTTGTGCTGTGTAGAGTCTTGGTCCATATTAATTTTCCTATACTTTGATATATGTCATTTGAAAAGATTCTCTTCACTAATTAAGCTTCTGCAGACTAATGCCAATTTTCGATGCCTGTCCTTGTCCGGCCCCACCTAAACGAAAATCCTGGATCCGCCACTGTATATGACCAGTGAATTTTTGTTGTTCTGACCAGTACAAGGTTTGTCAACTGAAACCTGTAGATGTGGGATCCATGTTACAGAGCTTTGGACCTTTGACAAGACACATCTGGTTGTGTTTGCCAAAATGTGATTGAGCTGGGCATCCATAGTCATCTTCAGGGTGGGAGGATCATAAAAAGGCTTGGTTTCCATATATTTTGTTTGTTCAGTGGGCCCACCCTTCATAGATAAAAAAGTGTCCATTCGTATTACCATCCATGAATTGTTAGAGAACCCCAAAAATTGTTTTGTGCAGAGCATTATCAACTGTCAGATTGGACACACTTACACAGTTTATCTTGTCCATCCAATCCAACAGTGAATATCTGTCTGAATGGAGTGAAACCTCAGACGATCATAGGGGGCACTACTGTGCCTATCATGGATAGTTTGGACCTTAAGAAGGGGACTCCATGGTAGGTAAAATTTTTTTTCTTTCTTTTTTGAATGGTAAGATGGGATTTGAAAAAAAGAAAAGCATTGTCTATTTGATTGGGTGGTTAGAAGAGGCTTACCTATTGGGGCACACCTTCAATCAATCCAATATCCTTTCACTCCCTCCATGATGCAGAATGGGCCCTCAAGTGGTCCCGCCAAAAATAGCTTAGGAGTATATCTTTATTTCCTTTTATTTTGCTTAGTTACTAGTTAGTATGTTTCTAATTGTAATTAGGGTAGTTTCCATTATTAGATTAGGTTTGATTAGGCCCTTTTCTTATTAATATTGCATTGTAGAGATGAAAATCTCAGACTTGATTATTGAATAGAATCATGGGTTATCCCTCGGAGAGGTGTGTCCTCATTATCGTCTCTGCGGAGACTTTTGAGGTGTCTTCGGACACACACTTCGGCGTAGATTGTGCTTCGGCACTTCCATGCAAGCCCTTACCCTCTGGCCTCCATCACTCCACCCCTTGCCTCATCCCTTGCATGTATGAATTGGCCTTCGCTCTAAACTGACGCTCATCCGATCCTTAGCATTGTAGTGAACTCCAAAAATTGTACCTGTTAATTACAAGAAATTGATCTGTGAAGCTGTAAGATTACTTGGGCTTGTATAATTTTTTTCAGAAGAGGTCTTTCCTGTGTTGGTATAGTCATAAAGACTCGCCTCCCTTCGGATCTGGAGGCACGGGTTCAAAATAGGTCATCCTCATGCTTCCTTGGGAAGTCCCATTTTTAGTCAGAAAATATATCAACAGTTTGGCGTTTCTGTGCTAACCTATAAAATGTATCAACAGCTTGGTGTTTCTGTGCTAAGCTAAAAGATTTTATCTTAATTGAATTAAGTTTACCATCTGTGGTATGGTAAGATAGGCAAGCTTTTGTTTTAGCCATGGTGAGAGATATGTCAAGTGTATGTCAACAGGCATTATTGCTATGCCTCTTAAATAAATTGTGTTCACTGTGTTATTCGTGTCACTTTATTTCCACTAGTCTTTGGTTATTATTTACCAGTTTTTAAATGGAGCAAATGTAGAAAGTGATGTCTACTTTATATATTATATTTAGTTGCAGAGACTGAAAGTATTCTCGTCATTATCTTCATCATCACTTATAGCTGTTTCCTTGGAAAATCTTGGATTTCCTATTTTGTGTGGACCCCTTGGGTTGAGAAATCAGCAGAGCCTATTGAAGTAGGACGGGAGCCTGAAAATCAGCTGATTTCTGCGAAAGACAGAAGCGATCCTTTGCAGTTCCTTTTTTCTCAGAGAAGTACATAAGGATTCATTTTCTCCAAATCAAATGATTCAAGCCTAAAATGGCTTCACATCTATAACAAGTCTTAGATTTATTTTCCTTTGCTTGGAAATGGACGCTTGAGCTTCTGGATTGCATTTCCATGCTAATCAGGTTCTGTCTGCTCGTATTTGCATCTTAATGCATGTGATAGCTAATTTGTATTAAATGTCATAACTAATGTGTTGTTAATACTCATTTAAACAAAGATTACTCAATTTTCAAACTCACCATAAAGCTACTACTGAAAAATGTTATTTATTTTTTAAGGTAAATCCACTGATAGCTCAGTGGTGATGCATATCCCTCTTCATAGAAACTACCAGGGATCATCGCTTGATTGTATCTATGTTGGATGGGGAGTTGGGTAGCGTGTATGAGGGTGCAAGAGTGTTTACCGGAGCAAAAAAAAAAAAAAAAAGCGGTGTAACTTCCATTGTGATGTACTATAGGTTTGCCCCCTCTATGGCATCTTTTTATTGTTGTTGGACAGTGTGTACTATTTTCCATGGGACATTTTTTTCCTTCTAAATTCTAATAGATAAGTTGCGAAGAAACCCATGACCTCGTGCGTGCATTGTAGTGCAGCCCTACAAATAAATCCCCTCTTTACTCCTAGTTCTTCCTTTTAATTTTGCAGAAAAGTAAACGATTTTAGTGTGTGCTTTGTGGCTGACTTTGTTCTGTGGAAGCTGACTAATTCAAGTTCAATTGTCATTATGGTCAATCAATGCTTTCCTGTCATCAATCATCAACTTCATTTCTTGGTTATTTCCTTCTTTCTGAAAGTGGTATGCCATTTTAATCGACGTGGGATTATGCTCATTCGGAATTAGACAAGTATCGATCTGTGATTTAGTTTTAGTCGATAATGACTATTTCGTAATGCTATGGGGAGTGTCTTGTTTATGAAACCTCAGGGACCGATCTGTACAGTGTACATAATGAATATTTTCTAATATGAGTAAGTAGGGATGGTCGTGCAAGAACTGTTCAACTAACCCTAATTCTTCTCTGAAACTTTTTTTTTATTTCTCTTATTCTAATCTTTTTTTTCTCTCCATTTCTTTTCTTGTTTCTTTTTCTTCTTAGTTTCTCTTTGATTTTTATAAACAGCTTGGTATCAGAGCCATCCTCTGATTATGAGGGAATAAAATGGAGGCTAAAGAGAAGACTTTAGAGGGCTGTACACTGCATTTCATAATCTAGGGTTGACATCAACCTAGGTCTTGCTGACATTGGCCACCCCCTAATTTACAAGAGGGCGAAGTTTGTGAAGATGGACCCTGTATAGTTCTGGTTTTATCTTCTGGGTCAGGTAGGTGATGTTATTTTAAGACTAGGGTTTGCATATGGGGTTACGCTTTACGTGAAGGAATTCTGTATGTTATTTATGTATATTGGTAGCCTTAGTTAGATTTGAGCGAGTGGTAGAGTTTGCAGAAGTTTACTCAGGTCCCTATGGAGTTTAAGTCAGGGCAAGAGAGTACCATTGTAGCATCTCAGGTGCCTGTAGCTGTTAATACAAATACAATCTTATTTCTGTGAAGTTTTTCAATGGTAAAAGATTATACTGAATGTTCATATTCTGTTAAAAATGGTCATTGGCGGAACAAGGAGACCTGGATACATGGATGGGAGAATTAAAAGACTATCTATGGTTAATATAATTATGATGATTGAGAAGTAGAAACCATGCCAGTGATGAATTGGATTTCAACTCCATGGATGATGTAATTAGCTGCTAGCCACCAATACTGTAAAACAGTGAAGGAATAGTGGGATTTGATTTTGCTGCATATTCATATAAGAAAAGTAATGTCTAAGTTTAACAGTTAATCTTTAGATATTGCACAATTTAAGTACATTGATTAGCCTCTTGGAGACTACTGTGCTGATTGCCAGAGGATGTGATGAAAGTTGAATATCTATGTTTGTATGTACGTGTTGTGTTGCAAGTTAAACACATTTTCCCTTTTTTTTTTTTTTTTTTTTTTTGCGTGTGCGCTGTGTGTTTAGTGTATCTTGAGTGAATGATACCTGGATACTTCAAAATAGCCAATATATCATGTCCTATCGTATCCTATACTTCACTTTTAATGTGGAATCTGTGTCTCGTAACCATGGCGTATACATGCCATCTCCAGCCATCATACCATGAACCGGTTTGAGCACAGAGTTTGAGTCAGGATCCACTTCCACCTTTTTTAGGAGTGTATTTTTACTTTTTCCGAGTGAAGAAAGCTAATGGAAATTATGTTGGTTCTTCAGTCTACTTCTGTTGTTCCTGAACTGCATGCTTTTAGCATTGGCTAGTATGGTTGATTTTGGAGCATGTGGACTAGGCTGTGGTGGTCATAGTGGACGTGGGTTCAGTTGTGTGGACCTTGGCAAGCTTAGTTGGCTAATTGCACACATTGTTGGAGTTATTGGCTTGCCCAAGAGACCTGTTGGGATTTAGTAGGCTGGCCTAATTATAACACTTATGCAGTTGAGTCAGTGAAGAGTAGTTTGTCAGAAAATTTTATGTTTAACTATTCAATGTTCCCAGGACCCTGCTTCGGCTGGACCCGCACTGGGTAATTACCTTAATGTGCTTAAATTTATTTTGCTTGAATGATAATATGGTCAAATTTAATGACTGAGTGAAATATGATTGCTAAAAGTTGTAGAAATATTAATATAGGAAATCATATACTATACAAGGAAATGTAAATATCTTAAACCAATAACTCTTAAAAAATAAAAAAAGAAAAAACCCGAAGCTCTCTAAATATTTCATGCATTCATTAAAACAATAAAAATACTAACCCGTTCAAACTAAGTCCTTGAAGAAACTACTAGAAAACAAGAGACTACAAACATGCCTTTGTGAAGCTTGCTCAAGCCCAAGTCCACGTATCGCATTTGATCTTGCTGAAACAAAACTGTTTTGGTGTTTTTTGGTGTGAAGAAGCTTACAGATGTCTCTCTCACAAGGAAAACCTTTAAAAGGGCAAAGAAGGGAGAAGAGCAATATATAATTCCATTGGCCAAAAATTTGAAAATTTTTTCTTGAACGACCAAAACATTTTTCCTGTCTTATATTTTCAATTTATCAGCCAATACATTGTCATATGGTCCAATGCTGGTACCGCATAAAAAATGCTTACCAGTACTGACCAATTAGTGGTTTGTATCATCCGATACAGTGTATCATCTGATATTTTGAACTGTGGTGATAACATAGATGCTATTCATATTGATTCAAATTCAGTGTATTACAAGCGTACAGAACACATGAAGGTTGATTGTCAGTTTGAGTTTATTTGTGGAAAGGTGGCGAAGAAGGTTATACAGTTAAGAGTATGCACTGTCTGAAGATCATTGCTGATTTTTTTACTCAAGGTGTTTCTAGAATGAATTTATTTAGTGTTTTCTCAAAAGTTGTGCATAGAGGACATTCGTGCACCAGCTTGAGGGGGAATGTTGAGATTTATACAGTACCTGATAGTGATTTATTTTTACTGAATAACTGTTTTGTAATTTTACGAGGACTGTTTCGTGATTTTTTTAACTTTAAGGACTTTATGTAAATAGGGTATATTTTCAACTATTTGTAAGTAATGCTGGTCTCCAGCAAGAATTTTTCAAACAAATTCTAATTTTTCTTTTTTTCTTTGTCTCCCTTTCTTCAGTTTTTCTTTTCTCCCTTTTTCGTCTTGGTTTCTCCTTGAATTCTATAAACAGTTGTTTATTGTTTAGGATATATGGTTGTAATGTTCTAGTTAAATGGGAATACACCTGTACGGTGTACCTGGTGCTTATGCAACTCTTATCCAATTGGATTTGTCTGCTTTATTAGATTATATAACAAATTAAGTTTGGCAGATCTCTTTATGACATATATTTATAATTTCAACTCAATGGAAGGGGACAAAAAAGCTAGTTTTGGATAAACAAGCACAAGCTTTTTGGCCGGATGGCTTTACACTCGTGATGTTGTGCATATGGGTTGCAATGTTTTGCCATTTATTATGGAATATTCATTGTTCGAAACTAGCAAAGACCTTGAATGAATCAGCAAGGAAAGCATTGCTAGAGTGTAGAGTTATAGAGATGTGGCTTTGAATAGGGTCTAGTGGAGAAGCAGAACGATGGTAATTGTAAATAGATGGGATAAGGCGTTGGTGGTGAAGTTAGTGATCCCTTTTTGGAAAAGTGGCTAGTCTGAAGTTAGCTTAACTAGTGGTTAACAAACAGGTACTTGGAGAGAATACCTATATTATGATGTGCTTCTAATGGGTTTGCGTGTTGTAGGAAATTGGTTGGGCATTTCCTTTATGTCTTCTTTGAGCACTTTCCTTTCCTCACTGCCTAAAACTAGTTTCTTGTGTGTGCATCCACTCATGCACAGAGATTTTTGGCCATGTTTCCCTTCCTTCCATATGCTTCCAATTGTGTTATTTTATTGTTTTGAAATAACAACAAAAAGGCTGCCCAGCCTGACTGAAATACATGATTTGTCAGGCAACCATGGCTGATTTCGGTTGCCTCTCAATCAAACTCCTCAGAGGAGGATATTTATTTGAGAAGAATGAAATTTCCAGAGTGGGATTTGGCCAGATTAAGATTCAACATTGGAGAACTGGATCTTATTGATTATAACCCTTTCCCCCTATCCACATTGTTGGATCGTCCTCATCCCCAAGTATCACCTCTCCTGTACCGAACTTCTGTCTCAGACCTCCTTTCCCTCTACAAAACAAGAGAAAATGTGGGGATAAATCAATTCCTTCCAGCTTTAGGAGTGGGGGAGGGTATAATTCACAATATAAATTAATTTCTGCTTATGATCAGGGCTTGGTACTCCTGGGAATCAGGAAACATACTATATCGAGTACATGATGGTGTCTTGTTAAGCGCTCTCTCTCTCTCTCTCTCTCTCTCTCTCTCCTCTTCTTTTTTCTTTTTCTTGGCTGCTTTAGTTGGTTTTGGTTATCTGAACACTATAATGTTTAGGCAACTCATCAAGTTCGGTGTTACAGGTTGCAGAAAGGGTATATATGATGAGGGTGTTCCCATGTTGCAATAGCTGGTTGACTGAAAATTGGAAGTGTTCATCTGGAGTATGAAAGCAGTATGCCACTAGAAGACTTCTTTACGTTGACTGAGATGAAAGATGGGCTCGCAACTCGTGCGAGAGTGGAAGAACTGGTTGGTGTCATGAAAGAGAAAGAAAATATCATAAAGAATGCAGGTGATGCGGCCAGGCAATGGTCAACTGTTGCTAGTATATTAGCAGCTACAGAGAACAAGGACTGTCTTAACCATTTTGTTGAGTTAGATGGACCTCTGTTTCTCGCTCAATGGCTTCAAGAAGCCCAAAAGTGTGATAGTGACACAAGTGATAGCTTTTTAGAAGAATCAATCAATGCACTACTTAGGGCACTTGAGAAGCTACCTATAGACAATGAGCAGTCAACTGCGTCTGGTATTGAGTTCACTGTCAGGAATCTCCTCGGTCACAAGAGCATCAAAGTCCAGGAAAGGGCAAGAGCTTTGTTTGGAAGTTGGAATCAGGTGAACAATGAAAACAAAAATGGTCAGGATTTAGTTAAAGATGAAGCTTCTCTCAATGATGAACCAGAATCCTTACCCAATGTGAAATTAACTGCAGCTGGGTGCCCAAATTCACCTGTTCTCAATGTATCTCCCTTCAAAGAAAGTGCTGAAGGAAGCTGTGTTGGAGAGCCTGCTGATAGAGAAATCCAGCGTTCAAAGACCACAAAAGGCTCTGATGATTCTCAGTTGGCGATCACTAATGTTGTGAAACTGCGCACTTCTGCTCAAGATATACCTCTGACCAATTTGAACCAAGCAGATGCAGATGGTTTTCCTTCAGATGCAAATTCGTCGGGGTTCAAAGAATCCTCTCCATGTCTTGGAGATGTCAATGGCAAGCCTTCTAATGCTACAGGGTTCAAAGATGTCACAGATGGTATGAAAGAGGTGGGAATTAATATGAATGTGAAAGAAGGTAGCCCAAGTGAAGCTAGTGAGGAGGAAACATGCGAAGATTCTGAGTCTTGTAAACTTAAAGAACCTGTTACCCTGCCAGCTTCTCCCAGAAATAGTCAGAAATCTGTGATGGAAGGTTCTATATCATGTCATAATGATGCAAAAGAGAGTGAATCTTCTCCAAGGAAGACACTGTCTTCTGATGTAGGAAGTGACAATAATATACTGGAGTGCAAACTGGAGAATGCTGGACTCCATTGTGGTATGCCGTCGTGCTCAAGGCACATTATAGATCTCAAACCTGTAGGGGAGGATGGTGAATGCCATGCTGAATCTATGCCAGATCTTTCTTGTAATGGGAGTGCTTCAAGAACAATAGACAGTCAAGAGAACTCCTTGCATGGAAATGGGGCTTTTGAAACAGTTGATGATGATGTCAAAGAGCTTGTTAGTGAGTCGAATTCAGAAGCTAGTGAAGGAGAGAACTCTATTATCCTCAGTGATATCTCAGAACCGGTGATGGATCCCAATGGCTCGAATGAGTTGGAGAATAGAAAATCTGACATGGAACTTGATTATGGGGTTGATGATGCATTGGAAGTTGCCCGTCAGGTTGCAAAAGAAGTTGAGCGGGAAGTTGTCGATTATAGAGGGCCATTCTGTAGTTCTCCAGAGAGGAATTCAGAAGGTGAAATTATGCAGACAGGCTGCCCTGATGCTATAAAAGTCAAGCAGGATGAACCCATGATGGAACATCTAAATGAAGTCAAGGGTGAACCACCAACTGAAAAACATCTTTGCAGTGATGCCTCTTCTCCGGAGGCAAAGCGCTCGAGAATGTCAGGCAAAACTGATGCTGAACCTGAGGATTTTAGGGTTGAGTTAGAACCACCTTCATCAACTGCAGTGGCACAAGAGGTGGTTGGTGACACTGAAAAGGGCAAATGTGATTTTGATCTGAACGAGGAGGTTTTCACGGAGGAAGTTGAATGCTTGGTGGTTCCTGTCACTAATCAGCCCTTTAAATTGTCAGCACCCATCCCTGTTGTTGCTTCTTCCAAAGGAACTCCAGGGTTGCCTTCTACCCCACTGCATTTTGAAGGGGAGCTGGGCTGGAAGGGGTCTGCATCAACAAGTGCCTTTCGTCCTGCATCCCCTCGAAGAACTCTGGAAGGTGGTGACAAGATATCTTCCGTAGATGTAAGCAACAATGGTTCAAAACAAAAACAAAGCTTCCTCAAAATTGATCTGAATGTTTCTGGCGATGAAAATGATGCTGCAGCTGATCTTGCATCAGCAAAACATGTACACATATCATCTGGTCTTCTTTCCAGGGAATCATCTGTAGAGGTCAGTTCAAGAACAGCAGAGAGGCTTAAGTTGGATCTTAACCGCCTCGGCGATGGTGATGATGGTGGCGCATTTCCGTCGTCAGATTGTAGGGTGGACAGACAATTCCATCACCAAAATGGTCAACACGGCCAATCTACTGCTTCCTCGTCATCATCAAGGAAGCCCCCAATGATAGACTTTGATTTGAATGACAACCCATTGGTTCTTGAAACCCGTGGTTCTCATGACCATTGGCAGAACCTCGGTAAATCATCATTGCAAGAGGTCAAAGATTATGGGAGTTTTAAACTGGATGACCCCGTGGTGTCAATCATGGGTTCAAGAGTGGACATCAATAGGAAAGAATTCTATAACCAAACCCACGCCTTTCTTGCTAATGGACAGGGTGCGGATGCTTCCTTCGGTTATAGCTTGGCAAGACTAGGTGGTGGTTCAGGTACACAACCATCATTGGGGTATGCACATCCACCACCTCAAGCATTTGGCTACAATGACCTCTCAGTGGGGTCATCATTGCCCTTCCCTCTCCAAATGTATGGACCCACCAGTTCTGTCCCTTACATGGTAGGTTCCAGAGGAGCTACTGTCATACCACAGATATTGGGCACTGCAGCAACTATTCCAACACCATCATTCTCCAGACCGCCTTTTCTCATGGGTCTAACGGCTGCTCCAACAGGTTCGCCGGCAGTTGGGGGATCTGGCCTTGATTTAAATTCAGGTGCGGCGACAGTGGATGGTGAGAGTAAGGATGGTGGCAGGTTGAGGCAGTTCTTCGTTCATGGCCATGGTGGCGGTCCAGTGGAGGAGCAAATGAGGCCTTCGTTGCAGCCGGCGGGCATGGGAGTGACATTGAAGCGGAAGGAACCAGAATGCGGGTGGGAACCAAACATGGTTGGCTACAAACAAGAGGCATCGTGGCATTAATATCAGAGTTTGGCCCTCCCTCCAGGGCTGGTGGGCCCCTGAGGCGTTCAAGGAATCAAAGAAGAGATCGATGCTTAATTGGCAGTGGGCCCAGGAGAAGTTGGGCCTTCACAAGCATTGTTGAAGTTAGGTAAACCAGTTCTAATAAGGCTGGATATATATATATATATATATATGATGAGATTGATTGCCAGAAAAATGTAGGCTTAATCTTCTTTTTTATTGTGTCAAAGAGGCCATTTGCAGCCAAGAGATAGCTGGGGATGGGGATCATGTACTTTGTATATCTCTCGCATAAATACTTCTAACACCATAAAAGAAGGGCAAAAAATTGGTTTTTTTACGTCGTGTTGCAATTCTGTGTACAAGATATCTTGTGGCTTGTTGCTGGGATGAAGAACATTGCTACCATGAATTAGATAACCCTCTCTTCTCCTCCTTTAGTATCTTCTGGTCTTCAATTTCTTTGGTAGTAAGTGAAATCTATAGACAGAACCTCATTCTCTCAGTCTGCTTCTGGAGATTTTGTTTTTTGTTCTGGTTTCTTGACAACTTTAAACCCACTATGTTTTGGAAGCACCCTGTGGTGAAGGGAATGCTGTCATGCCCTACAGGAAATAAAAGGAAAGAAGGGAAAAAGACAATTTTACCACCCCCGTGGAGAGCTCTTCTTCTCTATTTATAATAGATTACACATTTATGTAATTTATATAGTTTTCGATTGGAGGTTGGAAATAGAGATGCCAAACATGCACTAGTGCTTTGAATTTCGGCCGTGGACCCTTAGAAACTCCTGCTGTGAAGGTTGTCTTGTGGATCCCACATGCACAGATTTAATTTCACCAAAGTTGACAACGGCCTTATGTAATCACTTCCCTATGTACATATGAATTATATGTAGTAAAAGCAGAAAGCAAGAGAGAGAGAGAATAAAAAAGGAGGGGGAATTGGAAAATGGGGTGCATCGGCAGAATTTTGGACTGGTACGTTCTCTTCGTATCAGACTTTTTACTAGAGACTTAATTATTTATTAATTGATTTTTCCTCCTTAATTCTTTCTTATAATTAAAATAGGGCCCACCTTATCGAGTACAAACTACTCAAGATCACAGAATCCTCTGTATTAGCACTGAGTTTGAATTTTATTCCAAGCCTCCCGTAAAAGTTGGGCCCTTGCTTCAAGCATGGGCTTCACTACTAGTTTAAACCTTATTTGCCAGTAAATTGATTGAACAAGCATGTATAACTGTAGCATCCATCTTAGGTTTGTCAACTCTGAGAGACTATATAACTTACTGATTGGAACCCACAAACATTCCCATGTACATTGTCAAATGGTTTTATATTTCACATACGTTATTGTACTTTGCACATCCAATATCTTTCATCATCTATATCTCGGCCACATGCACTTGGTCTTCTATTCTCACTATGGCTTCTATATATAAGACAACAGTTAGACTGGCATCAAGTTACATGTACAAACTGCAACAGTTAGATCACCACCAAGAAATAAAAAGGATTTACAAAAAAAAAAAAAAGGAATCACTTTTTCATATAGTGAATGAGACATATACTCTTTCTTCTGTTTGAAGTAGATTCGTACCAAGCTCTTGGACATGCTCTAGTTACTTCCATAAATCTGGGTATTGTTATTTCGTCTTTTCAACTGGGTTCGCATGGGTTCATTTGATGAAATCTTGAGATGAACTTGCATTGATTTCAGAATTACTCTAGAAAATTATTAAAACAAAATTTAAACGTTTTAAGCATGGCCCTGTTTTGACAACAGGAGTGGGCTTCAGCGGTCTGCATCTGCTTCAACATGTCAAAGATCTCCCACCTGCCTCATTTGGTCGCCCGACGTACTAATGTCAAAAGACTAAGACCTTCAGACCCTTTGTATGAGCAGCTAGAGGTCCAAGTACACTACATCATCCACACCAGTACACTCTGGTTTCAGATAAGCCACATTATAAAGGATCTCACAAATTACATTACCCCATACCAAGATATTATTCAGCATGTGGTGAAAGCACCATGGTATGATATCAACTGTGAGCGAGTAATAAATAGGGCAATAACCGACTCTTTCCCAGATCACACTATCGTCCTATCGACTCAAGTGAAGGATCTAAGAAAATTATTGGAAATAGACAGCGGATCGAGCGTTGTTCATATCTCATGCAACCCTGCCACCTGTATAAGAATAGTCATTGACAGTAATAAAGGTCACCTAACACCATAGTTTTCAAAACGAACGAACGTCACAGTCATCAAAGCTAACCCCATCTATTAAGGACAGCAGTTTTTTTCTTCTCTAATGATATAGGATGCGAAAAAAAAAAATTAAAAAAAATACAAATCCCACATGGTGAAGACACAATTCTACTAGGTCAAGAATTTGCATGGCAGATGATAACACGATAAATGCACATGATTCCGCCATAGACATGAGCAGGAAAAAGAGTGCTTATTGAGGCAGCTTCAATCTCCCATCCATTGCACAAGACAGCACTGAATGCTTCAATAGTAAAAGTCATACAAAGCAGCATAGTAGACCTAGGGATAGTTACCAAATTCATAGATCCTTCTAGCATATGCTCTCTTGTAAATCATCTCAAATTTTTTTTTTATTAAGAATAGTTCTGAATATGTACATTCACCAAATTTTCACCCATTAATAGTTCAAGAAAAAGGAGAAAGAAAGCAGCATGAAAACAATTGTTTTTTTTTATTTATTTTTGAACTGCTTGAAACAACCATGTTAAGGTAAGGCGTGAAGGAATACAGTCAGTACTTGCAGAAGCGCCACATGAAATTTTCAACATTCAACAGCACAAGAATGATACTTGCACCTTACTCATATCAAGCTTACAAACCGGGCAGAATGTCCCCCACTTAGTCAGCCATGCATCCACGCAAGTTACATGAAAATCTGCAATTCATAAGTTTAAAACTGGTTCAGATAAAGAAGGATGTTGTAAATGTTCAGAAGCGTCGAGTTGCCAGTCAATGAATATTTAAAATGTTACCATGAAAGGAAGCTCTATTGGCAAGACAAGGCTATCCAGGATGGGTAAAACAATTAGGAGCAATTAAGGAGACATTGCTTTTCCCAGCGGGTTTTAGCAGCACTATAGTGGATATTTTGGCCATTGAGGGATTCAAGCTCATTCATAAATCCATCTCCTCCAATTTGTTCATAGAAGGTAATTCAATGAATGCATTGGCTTGGGCCAAAGAGAGACTAGTGGCCCTAAAATAAAAAAAAACCAATTCACAGTCAATGAAATCAAGGACTTGCAAACACTTTGGATGTTTGCTTTTGCCATAAGCCCAACCAATTAGCCTTGTTAAAGCCAGGAGTGAATTTGCAAGAGAAGCTTTTCCACGTTGGTGGATGGAGATTTTATGTCGCTAAAAGCTCTCTCTGGCATGGCTAAAATTGAAACCTCTCACACACGCAGTGAAAGGTACCACTTAGAAGAAAGAAATCGATATAAATACACATACAACATTAAAAAAAAAAAAAAAAAACCCGAGTGGGGCCCACCTGATCCATCCGAATGGACAATAAAACAGGGCCACTGACAGTCACCAATCCCATGATTTGGCACCCATCCAAATGGACTAAACCGTTGGATCGACTGTGCACTTATTTTAGAAGGTGGAAACTTGCCTGCCATTGATCAAGGGGTTAGAATTATCATCCAAGCCTCCGTCACCATACACAGATAGGTGGGGTTCTCATCCCAAATGGTGTCCCACATGGGCACAATTGTTTGAAGCTATGAGCGCATGAGAAAGGCCCGATATATATATAGCAAGAGTAACTCAACATCTTATGGTGAGAGACACCATGATGGGCCCACAAGTTTGGGTTCAATCTCATTCCTCTAACCCCTTGATCAATGGCCCACAAGTTTAACGGCTTATATTAAAGAAAAAAATTTGACCATCGATCCAACGGTTCAGTCCATTTAGATGGGTGCAAACCCATGGGCTCCAGTGAAATTCGCGGGGTGGGGGGGGGGGGGGTGTTTATCCCCTACACTCAAGTTTACGGGGAAACAATCCGCTCACGCTTGTAAGGCCCACATGAGGATGGAGATGAGGGGATTTAAAGATATATCTGGGCCCATCTTATGTACAAAAAAGTTGCCCCATCTTATCTTCATCTAGGCCCACAAGTTTAATGGTGTAGAATCCATTCACATGGATGTGCAATCGATCCAACGGTGCACAGTCCATTTGCATGGGTCAAAGTCGGTGGGACCCTTGACCTATAGGGGGTGGGGGTTTTGGTCCACTCAGATGGACCAAAGGTGGGCTCCACACTTGTAAGCAGCCAGATTCCCTCCTGTCAGCTTCAGTTGAGCTGAGGATCCTATTTTATACACACACACAAAAGGGATGCGGTCCTGAAAGAACCGTCCTTACGGTTTACGATGCAGACCGCCTATTGGGGCCCACTGTGAGACCTCACTGGTCATGGGATAGAGGGGGATTGAAAGATTCAAGTGGGGTCAACTTATATATCAAACTTGAAGTCAATCTAATACTTCTAACCCCTTCATCCATGGCTCACAAGTTCATGGGAGTCGGTGCTTATAAGGAGGTTATGAATGAGTGGTCACTTTGGATGGATCATAAGGTGGGCCCTAGTGGGGTGTTCCGAATAGTGCGGACCGTAAGAACGGTTCTTCCAGGACCGCCTCTCATATATATATATATATATATATATGTCCATCTTGGATGAGAGGCCGCTCTTTTGCCACACTTGAGACCCTCTATGATCAATCCAAACCCCTCAGGCTTACTAACCCTCAATGAATTCGCACTCTCCCCAACATGAAGAAACAGGAAAACTTTACGGCCCAAATCAATGGTTGTGATGATCTGATTGAGATGATTTTTTTTCCAAAATTATATCCATAATGAGACCTTTCAATCACACTATCACCCCATGATTGGCATGCATCCAAGTGGGTCCCATAAAGAGCTAAGATTTTTATCTCTCATGCCTTGCGTGAGAGGTACCTCTTAGCTGAATACATTATATATATATATATATATACATATATTTATGTATTCAAGAATGGCCATTCCTAGCTAAGGAATGGTCCAACATGTTGGGCCCACTTGGAAGCATGACAATCATTGACGGTTTAGAGGTCTAAAAGATCTCTACATGACCTACATGTGTGTGAAAAAGGGAACCATCCAATCAAGAAAGGCATTGTTTTGATAGCTCCAAAGAGTCCTGGCTGTTATTTGAAGTGGATGAATTCCAAATGTACATCAATTGGAGCAGCTACATAACTTGGATGACTGTCGAGTCGATGCTAGCACATGGGATTGTAAGAGTGTGAAGGGCTTTGATTAGAGAGGTATGCAGCCCCATAGGTTGGATCATTCCTAAGCAAGGAACGATCTATCCAGTCCTGAAAAGTAAAATGTGTGAGCGTGTATGGTCATTTCCAGGAACTTACAGGCAATCCCATCGAAAGGAAAGCCTTGGCCTATGGAGCCCACCTCGAAGTATGAGATTGATGGCAGTGCAAAGCCTTGGCCTATGGAGCCCACCTCGAAGTATGAGTTTCATGGCAGTGCAGGGGTTCTAAAGGTCTACCCATTACCTACCTTTGTGCAAAAATTGGTAGCCATCTGACACACTTTTGAGGGCCTTAAAGTTGTATTGCCCTATCTGTCAGAAAAGATAAGTCAGATGGATTCCAAAATTGGATCATCAATCCAAAGGCCTATAAAACTTGAATGTATCGAAATTTTAGTGAGTGCTAATTCATGGGGGTTAATGAGTGCAAGGTTTATGTTGAACATCACCCTTGAGGCCAAGCCGGTCCCATGATTAGGGACAGCTTGTTGGCCAAAAATGTTGATACACACATATACATAGGGATGATTCCTTAGACAACATCGTGCATACAACAATAACCATTGTGGGGCAACTACTCCAGGGCCCCACTTGATCCAGCCCACACCACCACCACCAATGCAACGCCCCTCCCCTCTCGCTCTCTCCTGAACCCACTGTTCTAAAATTTTTGGTAGTCCACTATCCAAGCCAAGCCCTTTCCAATCTCTTCACCCTCATCCTCCCAAGTGAACATCACTCACTCAGGAGATCACTACCCTCCTGATTAAAGCATATCCCAATTTTGATTGAATGACACGGTCCACTTTTTTTTTTTTTTTTTTTGAAATGGAAATACATAATATTGGCGTCGATGACACAGTCCACTCAACTTACTAATATTTCAACATACAATAATGTCCACAGCTTGCAAATGTTGCATGACTAGGGAGTAAGGTCTCAACTTCATAGAGGAGGAGGAAGTGTTGCATGACTACGGATTAAGGATTCTACTTCATGGAGTAGTAGTACAGTCGATGTAGTTCTACGTCTCCACTACTAAAATGCAACATACGACATAATTTGTGACCCACTAACTAATCCAAATACTAAAAAAAAAAAAATGGGGATCTAACCATTTTCCAAAAAGAAGGTGCAAATGAACACCCTTGGAAATTCTTTTGTCATTTTCAAGAAATCAAGTTGCTCTCTTCATCTTTTCAAGAGTTTTTCCAACATGTGGGAAGGAAGGCTAACAGGATGGCAGACTCCTTTGCCCAGCAAGGGGTAGAAAGGGCTACCCTTTTTACTAATGTACTTTGTTAGTTTTGTTTATTTAGCATATGGTATAGTGCTCCATTATAAAATTTCACTAGAATTTGAGTTATCCCAACTGTCAGATCAATCATGTCATATACACATGATTTGACACATTTTGTTTCTCTCTTTTTAACCACAAGACAATATAGAACAATAGGGCGTGTTTGATGGTTATGGGGGAGAGTTTTGTGGGAACCACTTACCTGTCTTATACAAGAGGGCTTTTGAATCACACCATCTACAAAAATCAAGACCATTAGAAATTTCCAAGTGTCCAATCTAAGGCTATGAAATAGACGGTCAACAAATAAAAGGCAAAGTTTATATTTTAACCATCTATTTCATGACCATAAACTAGACAATTGCAATGTTCAATAAACCTAATTTTTTGTTCTCAAAAGGCTAGATCTCAAAGACCCCTTGTATTTGATAGTGTGTGTGACTCGACACTAGATTGAATTAGGGAGAAAAATATAAATTTATAGTCAAAAGATCGTTAAATTCTAAGGTTGTTAAGTCAAGGGTTTAGGAAAATATAACGGGCTGATTTATTGACCCTTATCCACGATTTGGCCCTTCCATCCCATCTACCCCCACTGATAAGCGTGAATCTAGGTGGGGTAAGTGAAAATTCACTCCACAATAGAAAGGCACTAGAGGGGTGAGATCTTTTTCTATAACATTTTACTTGCAATGCATGTGCAAATCTTTGTTTTCAATGGCAGTTTGGTTGTTTAACATAAGAAAAGAGTGCACTGCACCACATTCAATCAAAATAAAATTGTGTACTAAATCAGGAGCATATATGCGTGTGTATGTGTATTGAGTATGAGTATGTATAAGCTTCACTTGAACCTACAACCTTGTGGTGGCGACTATGAGAACCTTCTGAAATGGCCCCTACAAATTAACATTTCGAAATGAGCAATTGATCCAAAAGGTCATGAAGCAGCTTACCATGCTGGCAAGGGAGCACTCTTAGGCTTTCTCCATCTCTGTAATCCTCAAGGCAAATGGCACAAGTTGCGGCAGTGCGATTGTCGTTTCGGCAAGCAGTGGTAAATGTAACAGTTGGGAGGCCTTTTACTACCCAGCAGTTTACATGTGGAGAGTGGTGGTGAGTGACTTGTTGTCGGTGTGTCCTATGTTTCCGAGCAACAAGAAGCATCCCGAAAGCGGATAATATGATGATGAGCGAGAAAATAGAAATAACCAGCACAGTCCAAGCTCTTCCCCCTGATGAAGGGGTGATACAGCATTCACCTTTCTCACCTTGAGCAAACTTGCTGAGGATCTCACCTGCTCTCTTGGAAATGAAAACTGCATGCACCTGTATGCCCTCAGGGCTGCCTATCACTACATCCAAGGGACTAACTGAATTAATGCAATAGGTATTGAAGAAAATATCTTATGCACAAAGTAGCCAATATACCTAGGACTAACTGAATTAATGCAATAGGAATTGAAGAAAATATCTTATGCACAAAGTAGCCAACATACCTAACAACACCACCCCCACCACCCCACCCCCACCACAAATGATTTCTCACATTGAGCCCTTATATATCATTCATCACAGATTATTGACAGTCCCAAATGATTTTATACATGCAAACACCTTCATCTGTGTTCAAATGCAGAGACAGAAACAGCTACCAAAATAGAGAGCCGCAGAATATTTAACCAAAACACCAGCTTTAGCTTTTTGTTTCACAATCAAACAGCTTCCAATCAATAACCATACAAACTAACCCCTTTTTTTACCGAACGGCAACGCAAATCAACCATCAGACGCTCAAATAACAAATAGCAATCAAAAGAAGGCGTGATTGGAACTGTAGCGACTTACTTGATACCAGATTACGATGATCCGCATCATCATAAATGATGGCAGCTTGAAATCCGGCGGCTTGAGCATTCTTGACTTTGACCTCGAAAGGGCACTTTCCCCTCTCGATCAAAGCGAATCGCGGTTGCTCGGCATCTGCTTCGAATCCGAAACTGTTTCGAAGCGAAGAACAAGCCTCTAGGGGATCGGCCAAGTGGAGAGCTCCACAGATTCCAGATCTATTCACTGGAATTGCTGCAAAACGAGAATTGAAGCATCATAAACTCCGATTACAAGCCCCCAATCCGATTCAAGAGTCGAAGAATCGAAACCCTAGAAACATAGAGAGAGAAAGAGAGAGTATACGTACCGAAACGAGCAGGAGCATCGAAGAAGGAGAGGGAGAGGTAATCTGTTTTGAAATGGACGAGTGCAACAGATGAGGCTGGGAAGATGATGATGATGCAGAAGGAGAAGTAGAAGAAGAAAATTAGGGTTTTGGAAGCGGTGGTGGTGATTGGAGTAAAACCCTTCTTCATCTCAATCTCATCTCTCAAGGGTCGTCTGATTGCACTTGCAAATATTCAATCTACAGTGGATTTTCCTAAAGGCGGGTACAAAATGTAATTTTTGTAGAGGAGATTTGTTTTTTTTAGTACCTACATTTTGGATTAATTAGCCACAAGTCCTTCATGAGCACATGCTTCTTTTTGAACTTACCACCCTGCATTTTGGATTAACTAGCATAATAATCCGTGCTAGTCATCGGTGTGTGGCTATGGTCCCACTCCATCTAATTACTTCGATATTTTTCTTTTTTATCAATATTTTCTTTGAAGTATTGTATAGTTTAGTCGTTAGGCCGTCGTAAGTTCAGAGACCTCGTAAGTTAGATATTTTAATTTTTGAAAAATAGGGCAATGAATGAATTTAGATGTGCGAGATTTTTAAGTTGATTAATTATTTTAGTTTAGACAAAAGGTCTCAAATAGATTTTTAACTTTTTGGATTTTCACAAAAAAAAAAAAAAATAAATGGGCTTACTTAAAAGTAGTGTTTAAGACTTTAGTTTTCATACTACTTTTAAATTTAGGGCAATGCTCTCCTAAGTTCTTAGAATAAGTGTTTGTGGTGGGACCCACCTGGAGACTCACATGGAGATTGGGTGGGGGTTGGGGGGGGGGGGGGGAGGGGAGGGGGGGGGGAGATTCAAAGACTTCTTATGATCTTTCTCTCTGCAAAAAATCAGCCACAACCGTAATTTGTATCATCTTCATATGAGCCCAAAAATTTAATGGTCAATAGTCCATTTAAAACAATACATAGTCGATCCAATGGTCCAGTAAATTCAGATCTAACCTACGGTTGGTGGACATATGCAATTTAGGAGGGTCATGTGTTTGGTCCATTTGGATGGACTAAAGGTGGACCCCACAAACATGACCTTACGAAATTTTATCCTAAGTTTAAACTTAGGAGCGCCTTGCTCTTTAAACAATAATTCATTTCCGATAATTGACCTTGTTGCCACTAACTTTTCATCAAACCATGCCGGGGTATTCCTTTTTCATGCCCTCAATATATGCTAGTCCAAGAAGGCAAGCAGCAACCAACAACAGGTAGACACCAAGAAACCACTTTCATAAATAGCTGATGGATAGAAAGAAAATAGGTGCTTGATGGTAAATAAACGGAGGAAGAAAAAAAGAACGGTGATGAGAAGAAATGAGAGAAAGTAACCCTAATTAGGGAATTTATATCATTAAAATTTAAAAAAAGTTTGAAAAAGAGGTTATCTTGATGGAGTCATCAACCATCAAAAACATTGCTTTTGAAAGAAGTACATGGAAAATCTCTACACTATTTTGAAATAAGGAATATTTTGAAACAAGACCTTATGATATTATTCTTCTTTGAAATTTAGAAATATCAAGAACCTATTTGAAACTTTCTCTTAATTTTAAATCTTCCAAGTTTAACTATTGTTGAACTGTGTAAATTTATTGTGACAAATCTAATAATACGTTAGTTTTTTTCTCTCTCTTTTTCTATTGAAAGGCTCCCAATCTTTTGGACTGAACTAAATTTAATAATACTTATTAATAAATTAAAATTAATGACAATTCAATGGTGCTGGTTGTATTAGGTTGATTAAAGTTGGGCCAAGCATGATACCTAAACAAGTGGTGTTGGAAGAGGCAATTCCCCCTCCATGATGGGGCCTACCACTTGAATGCTTTTGATTTTGATATTACATAATCAACATGATTGATTTAACCCAACAATAATTCAACTTGGATGCCAGCTAAGATCGCATATCCCAACTTGCACATATTAACAATGCAGTGGATCTAGTTTTCAGATATTTATTGTAACAGTGATGAAACATGGGGCCCACTTTCACAAGTTGGGGGCTTACCACTTGGGTCAAACATTCCTTGCTTGATGTTGGTAAGTGAGTTTAGAGGAATTGAAAGGTCCAATATAATTTAGATGGTGGGGCTACAATATGGACACTATGAGATGATCATGATCATATGTCTTTAAGGACTTGGGATTTTGATTTGTCATGTAAGTTCCACATGATTTTCTTTCTAAAATCATGTGACTTTGGGGCCCTTTACATGTGGTAGCAATTGTTTATGTGCTCTCCTGACCCCACTGCACAGACATGATGATGAAACAGAGTCTGGCATACAAGTTACAACAGTGTTCTCAACTTTGAAGTTGCTGAACCATTTATAGCCTAACATTCCTCCTCATGAATAATCTCCATGCCATCCTTATTCCATGAATATTTAGCTCATGTGTGGCTTTGATTTACTAGTCTCACAATGACTCTGCTGTGAATCAGGATTTGCTTAGAGAAAGAAAAGGCACAGCATTGTTAAAAATTTATAGCCACTCCTTTTCTTATGCCATCAAGAGGATGGTAAATGAATGTTTTAGGGCCCGTTTCTTAATCAGAATTACAAAAATTCATGTCCAAGAGAATTTCAAATTCTCCAAAAGTTGTCCTTGATGTTTTTGTAAACATGCGCAGTCAAAGGCAATTCTTTTGAACCTATCAGTGCTTCAACACCAACCATCAATTTTTATTCTAATGATTTAATGGTTCAGGGAGTTTTCTCCTTGGGGGGAGTATCTTTGTATGAGAACATTCTCATTCAATCGGTGAGTGCTTTTGTTTGAGGGGTTTGTGATATTTTGATAGGCACACCCGCCTCTTTACTTAGTTGAAAGAGGAGAAAAATTCTCATAAAACTGAAAAGAGCATTTTGGGCTATAACATATTTTGAGAGTAAAATGGTTAAGGACATTATTATCATCATGTTTGAGAATAATTCCCAAGAGATGCAAGATGCTCCCCTTTGCAAGCTTGTGCCACCAAATCTAAGGAGAAAGGGTAAGCCAAGTTGCTAATATTGCCCATGTAAAAAAAAAAAAAAAATCTTATAGGTGTTTGATTAGCCATCTATGGAAAAATTAGAAACAATAAACATAAATTAGTAGCAGAGCAAAAGAATGCTTCTTGTTTTAATATGTTTGTGCTCATGGTAATTGTGGCATCTTGGGAGAATCGATTGGTGCATTCTTAGTATTATATCTGATAATTATTAATTGGCTAGCTGTTAGTAGCTCTAAGATTATCCCGAATTTACACCAAGGTATTGATGGTGATAGTCAAATCTCACTAACGAGGTTTGAAGTCTTAGGTCCTACTGTTGACTAAGTTTAAAGTGATGCCCATGGCATGCACTCCACTAATCCACACTTTTTGAGTTACAATTGTCACATATTTTCTAAGGTGGCAAGTTATGCTTAGGCTCCATTTGTTTCATGTAATTGGATCTCTATAGATTTTAATACTTGTATTTTCTAAAAGATGGTTAAAATTAAATAAATAAATACTCAAAATGAGTAAATGACCATCAAATAATCTCTCCTTACTTTAAAAAAATTAAATCAAGGGGAGATGAGAAATGAATACAAAGCGATCACTTTAGCATCTCCATCACAAATCCTTCACCCCTTCACCTGTTAAAAAGCCTTTGTTGGAGATGGAGATCATTTATGCCTCTTGCATTCAATTCCCATTGAGTTACCCATTGTGGGTCAATGCCCCTTATCCCATTAAGTAAAGTTAAGGCGCCCGGCCTATTTCGCACCTTGAATCTATGATCCTAACTGGTGATTTTGTTTCGCGCCTCTGAGTCTCTGATTTAATGCTCTTGCAAACTAGACAAAAGAAATCTCCAACCTTGTCTTCTTCTTCTTCTTCTTCTTCTTCTTCTTTTTCTTTTTTTTGCTATCGGAGAGTTCCCAACCCTTTCCGCTGAACTAATCCCTCCAGGCCCGAAAGGAAGCCGGATAAACTCCCATATAGCCCCAGTGTGGTAGTGCAGTTTCGAACTTACAACCTTCGGGTGCAAACCGCAGTCGTAGGCCAACTGAGCTACCCCTTGGGGTACAACCTTGTCTTCTTCAGTAATAGTCCAAGCCATTGATCATTTGATCCTCTATTAATTATATAATGAGGTTACTCATTTCATAATTAATTGTTATAATCGACTATTGCTTTATCCTAGCAACGCAGATTAGGTTGAGTGCTACTTTCAGGAAAAATAAACTTAAAAACTTGTAGGCAGATTTTTATGGCCTATCAACCATATAATGCCTCATCTTTTTCTCTCTTTTCTCTAAAACCAACAGATGGAACATTCAATCAGACTCCACCATTGGGCAGGCTATCAAAACTTAAGTCATGGGCAACAAAAGAAGATTCCAACACAATGCTCACAGAATACTTGCTCTAAGAAAGAGACCATCAAATAAGGAACCATTAAAAGGATGATCGCGTAGGATTAGGTTTTTTTCTTTAAAAAAATTCCCATATGGCTATTTGTTAATAAATATTATTACTCCTTGAATGGGGATTAAGTAGATGGGTTAAATATCATAATCATAGTCAGTGGCCTCATTTAAGGAGTGATGATAACCCATCAACTTTCTGCGGGTCCCATTGGTCATGGCAACTGGGAACACAACAATGCTCTCCTATCTCTGTGCATAGGAGATATGAACTGGTCATAGATAGGGGACACAGGACATGTGAATAACACACACAAAATTAGGCATTTGAGTGTGGTCTCATCTTCTCTCTCCTCCAATTTCTTATCTACAGGCATTGAGCATACACTGGTTTACAATTTTCTGCAGGACTCCACTAGAGCTTTGTGGCTGTATTTGAAGAGTTAAGAGATCCATGATGTCCATCAGAATCTGGGGAGGTCATCCATGGCGGGCACATTAAGTTTCCTTTTCTAAGGTTTAGATTGCCAAACAAGTAGTCTACCTGAATCATACAGCCGCTCAAAATGAATGCCTTCACCCCACAGTAAGATTGACCATATGATAAATAACATGATCAATCTCATGCATTATCAATAATAATATTAAGGGTCAACAGTTAACATGCTCTGGAATCTGGGCAGTGTGTAATTTGAATCTTGTGACAATTCAAATGGGGTAGTGTGCGTGCGTGTGTGCCCACAAGGGGGCCCTCTGGGCGACCCACTGTTGAACAGATCAAATTGGTGTGCACGTGGAACTTTGTTTTCTATTTTCTATTGTGGAATTTTTTTGAGAAGCCAAAGAACAAGGATGGAACATTCTCTGCACTTGCTGTGGAAGAAATATTATGCATTCCAGATTATTGATACAAACCCATCTGATGAACAATTATATACACAAACAATAGCTATAGTGGTCATCACACAGCAAATAGGAAGTTTCCTTACATATCTGTAGGGTCTAAATGATCATGAACGATGCAGCAACCTGCAGGGCACAGGTCACCAAGATTAAAATCCCTAGCTCCCTCTTTTGCAGAAAGATCAGGCAGATTTCCCGAAAGATACTGTCCCTGTAGTTGGATGAAGCAGCATGATCAGGCAGCATTTTTCATTGAATGACCTGAAAGAATCGACAGAGAATCACGTTACTATTGGATAGGCATGAGTAGATGGAACTACCAAAAATGACTCTTAAGAAAATTTCTACATAAATGAGATGAGAAGTATCAAATATCAGAAACAAGGAACAACAATTAAAAAAAAAAGAAGAAGAAAGAACGAAAGTGAGAAACTCTGCTGCAAAAAACTGTGGAGAACTAAATTAGAAACAACCCATATATGAGTACATAAAAGTTCATTATTAAGGTGCAAAGTGCTATCTTTGACAGTAGCTTTTAGGATCTTCATCAACAACTCTCAAGTATACCTGAGATAATGAACTAGATCTCCAATGGACAGATTGAGGTATGGATAATTTTTTTTTTTTCATTTTTCTCATTAAAACCTCAAATATATAAGAGCCTCCGGCCATGTTTGACTAGTCACCTATCCATTTGCATAAACCTGGCTGCAAAATCATGCACTCTCAAACGTACTGAAGACACCCAATCATGGTTTGCCACCAACCGATGTAGGGGCTGAGACGAAATACAATCCCAGCGGTTCCGAACCCACAAGAACGTCGCTGATTACCATGTTTCGTGGGTGACTTTTGGCACCAAACCCAAACACAAAGGACATTAGTAATGCTCTCTCTCTCTCTCTCTCTCTCTCTCTCTCTCTCTAACTTCATAATCTTCCACCCCGTTGATCAACCAAAATCATCCCTCTACTTGGACTTTGAATACCTTCCTGTTTCAACAACTTTTTATTCATGATCCAAAGCTAATACCATTTGAGGGTTTTCTTTTCTTTTTTCCCCCTTGTTTTTTTTTTTTTTTTCTTAGATGTGGGTTTTCCATACCATGGACCGCCTTCAGTATCCCAAGAGACATTAAGAGATGGAAAATATAGGGACAGCCAAAATTGTCCAATGTTGAAGAAACAGGTGAGAAGCCAAGAGGTGTATTGCCAATATCTCTCATAGTCATCTTGGAAATGGATTGTCAAAAGGGAATATGTCAATGATTGGGTGTATATGGACAATAAGGCTAGTAAATGATTGGGGAATGTCAAATGGGCCACTGTTGACAACTCAAAAATTTACTAGATGCTTAGTGCAATCACTTTAATTTCAAAAAAGTAGTTTCTCATTCTGCTCCTCTTGAGTAATAAAGGGAAGATGATGTCATACGGAAAGAACATATTATTGATTGACATGCATACCTGGTTCAGTGAAATCTGGACCACCAATAGCATCATCCTTTGTCATGCAAGGATGAACTTCTTCCATTTTCCTGCAGAATAATTTGTTAACCTATGAAAAACTGCTACAGAAATGATATAAAAAAAAATGCTACAAGAAATTATGTGGGAATAAATGAAGAAAGATATCAGTATTTTCAGAAGTTCTATAAAACAGCATCACAAACACCTTTTATTTCCTGAACTCTGATGCATAGTTGAGTTTAAATCAGGATCATTTGATCCACATCCTGGTTCTTCAAGAGAATCATTGGCTCCCACCTGTTTCTTTTCGTCCTGCAATGAGATTAACATGGAAAAGAACGTCAGATTACACCCAACAATATCTGAAAGAACCACCTAAAAGAATGACATTTTTGTCATTTAAGCAAATAACTTACTTCAGGGCTTTCTGCAGTCCATCCAGGAATGCTGTCGGAAAGAAGATTGATATACTGCTCCATTGCCACCTCCGGGTTCATGTTCCCCAATTGTTGCCAAGCATGCCTTGCACAACGTAACCATTGCTCTCCATCACTCACACATAGCAGCCCCCTACCCTGTTATTATAACTAGCAATCAAACTACACCCCCAAACTGGTTCCAGATACGTTCCCACTCTTTAGGTGTTCTGCATAGTAATTGCAGATCCTAAAATGCATCTAATTTTTGTTTAACGTTCTTGTGAAGATCTAATTTGTATGGAATTGCTGTCACTTACACTATTACAAGGTATGGGACAAGATTAGTGGCACGCAGCTCTTTCTCGGCTTTTCTGATGTGTTAACTTAAGTATTGATGTGTGTCACAATGTGCATACGGGTGAACTTCAACTTAAATAATAATAAATAGACAATCATATAAACTTTTAAGGCATACCATTTTTTATTATAATTCAAATCTTTTGACCTATAAGTAATCAGATATACCATTAAATTAGCATTTCTTAATATTTTAATGGACATGCCTGTGAATCTGGCTTCTAGACAGTGACCCTTGAAATTCAGTAGACAGGAGGGTTCAAGATGGCAAGACCTCTTTAAACATGAAGCTTGGCACCTAGACAACATCTTCAAGATGAGATGATGATAATGATAATGATAATGATGACAATGATTGACCGACTGGTAGAGGAGCAATGGCAATGTCCTTAAACACGAAGCTTGGCACCTAGACAACATCTTCAAGATGAAATGATGATAATGATAATGATAATAATAATGGTGACAATGATTGACCGACTGGTAGAGGAAGCAATGGAAATGTTAAGGACACTAACTCAAACTAATCAGTAAACAATTCTTCTTTTGTGAGCACAATCATTGAGGAGCTTAATACCATCACACTAAATAAACAATCCTGGATGTGAAAATGGATAATTCCACCTTGTCAGGCAAATATGCCAGCCGCATGAGATCACTTCCTTTCGTGCCTATTCACCATTTTCCCATTTATTCCAGCAATTTACATGCATAAACAATAAACTGCGAACAACCTTTTTCTGCTGTGTAACCTTCTGCATTCAGTTTCTGCTCATTGATTTCATTTTTGCTATTTTGATAAAGTCTTTGTGAGTGTGTTTTTGGAGCTTCGATTGATAATTTTTACTAGTGTCAGGAAACAACTAGATGATGCAGGCCCTAGGATTAGGGCTTGCGTGAAGTGCCAAAGCACGTGTCCGCAGAGACGATAAACGCAGACGCACCTCAATGGGAAAACCCAAAATTTATTAATCAACTCTAAAAATAATGTTGTAAAACGCCATATAAATAGTAAAAGAAGACTTAAGTCATAAAAAACCTTAATTAAACTAGGAAACTAAATAATATTGGAAACCTAATCCTAAATACAAATCATCAAATAAAACTAGTAACTAATAACAATTAAATAAATAAAAAAAATCCTAAATATACTTGGACCCTACACATGTGGCCTAAGGTCCATCTACATCACTAGACCATTAGTAGTTTTTTTTTTTTCCTGGGTTTTCACATATTTCATCCTATCCACTTCGGTGCCTTACCATTAAACTAAGCGAGCGCAGGTTTGGCCTTTTGGGAAATGAAGCTTTCCCACCTATGTGTGAATTAAATTGAGAAATAAACCCACAAGTAGAAATCTACAAGAATTTAAAAAAAAAAAAAAAAAAACAAAACAAAACAAAAAAAAAAAAATTAGAGGAACAACAAGATACGAAACCACAACAAAATTAGAGGAACTAACATGTTAGAGAGCGTGTGGCCTGCATGCCATGGGTCCCACGTCAGATCAAGTATGATTGTGGCCATAAGAGAAATTAGTATCTCACTCTAATCCAAAGACTTGATTTGTACCCATTGGATAAGTCTCCCAATCGGATTAGTATGGATGTGGGTTTTTGGTGAAGAAGTCAAAAGTACGACCCTTTGGGACTGACCTATATAAGAGAGATGGGAGCCTAGGGTTGGTATCCAAGCAATATACACCTTTCCCTAGGTTAAGGCAAAGGCGAAAAGATCTGCGAAGCTTTCCAATCGTCGGAACGTATACAAATCTCTAGTTAGGTGTCAGAATCTCACACAGCCAGATCCATCATTTGGTATCAGAGTCCGGCACAATGCGTTCCATCGGTTCGGATCTTGGAGAAGGAATGTGGATCGCAATAAATCTGGATTTCATTCCGAGGCCCTGGTTCTCTCCAGCTACTTGTTGTGGAGGAAGAGGAGATTTCGAGTACGAAAATCGAGGTTGACAACTGTTGCTTGTCATTTTCTGGAAGAGATATAAATAAAGGAGGGAGGAAACATACTTTTGCTGTGCACGTTGACGAGTATAAAAAAGGAGGCTTGTCATTTTCTGCAAAGCAAACAAAGAAAGAAGAGCACCAATTTTGTTGCACTCACAAGTCACAACGAACAAAAGATAGAAAGAGTTTTTTGCCTCAGTCTGCGCACTTGCAAAAGGCAAAAGTCAAAACAGGGTAGGGATATTGCAGCGCCTCGGGTCATGCCAGTCAAAGAGAAAAAAACTTCCGCCCCTCCCTCTTACTCTCAGGTTTTCCATCAGGTTGGGTCAAACCAGATCCAACCCGACCTGAACTGACCCAACAGAAGGTGCTGCAAAGTGCCGACGCAAGAGGACATTGTCAACCCTCACACGGGTGGCGGTGACGTCAGCACCATAGAAAAGGACAAAAAAAAAAAGGCTGACACAGGCGACATCTTTAAATCGAGATATCTCAGTGATCTAGAGCCCAATCGACGATCCATTTGTGGCGATGAGATCTACACAGTAACAGCAAAGAAAAGACAATCCAATGTCGCCGCCGCTGCGTCAACGTTGATGCTGTCCTCCTGCATCAGCACTTTGCAGCGCCCTCTGTTGGGTCAATTCAGGTCGGGTTGGGTTAAAACCCAAGAATAAGAGGGAGGGGAGGGCGTTTTCCTCTTTGACTGGCACGAGTCCCCAGGCGCTGCAATGCCCTTGCCCTGTTTTGACTCCTGCCTTTTGCAAGCGTGCAAACCGAGGCAAAACAAAGGAAAGTGAAACTCTCTCTTTTGTTCGTTGTGATTTATGAGTGCAACAAAATTGGTGCTCCTCTTTCTTTATTTTGCTTTGCAGAAAAGGACAAGCCTCCTTTTTTATACTCGGTCAACATGCACCAGCAAAAGTAGGTTTTCTCCCTCCTTTCTTTATATCTCCAACAGAAAAGGACAAGCCACACTTGTCTACCTCGATTTTCATACTCAATAAGAGAAAATTGTGATCTCCTCTTACTATACAGCAAGTGGTTAGAGAGAACCCAGATTTACTGTGATCCACATTCCTTCTCTAAGATCTGAACCGATGGAACGCACCATGTCGGACTCTAATACCAATTGATGGATCTTCATGTTTAAGATTCCAACACGTGGTCGGAGATCTGTATGCGTTCTAACGATTGGGAAGCTTCGCGGATCTCTTCGCTTCTGCCTTAATGCAGGGGAATGTGTATATATGCTTGGATACAACCCTAGGCTCCCATATCTCTTATATAGGCCAGTCCCAAAAGGTCACACTTTCAGAAGACTTCTTCGCAAAAAACCCACATCCATACTAATCCGGTTGGAAGACTTATCCAATGAGAACAGATGAAGTCTTTGGATTAGAGTGGGATACTAATTTCTCTTATGGCCACAGCCATGCTTGATCTGACGTGGGACCTATGGCATGCATGCCACACGATTTCCAACACAACAAAATATGAAGCCACAATACAAGATTTAAGTGTAAAAGAAGGGAAAACCACACGGAAAATCAAAGAAAAATCCATCATAAAAATATGAAAGAGTGCAATGCATTCCTCAAATTGCATTACATAGAGAAGCTATTTGATGCCATTTTTCACCATTAACCAATCTCACACTATCTTGAGGAACTCATACACTTGTGTCTCCATGTTTCAATAGTCAATATCAATTACAACCATTGTGAATGAGTAAAGGATACTTTGCTCTGCTCTCTTGACTCCAAAGAAAAACCCTAATTTTCAACTCCTCCTTTTTTGTCCTTCTAATATACTTGACAAAATCCAAAAACATGGTCTCGTATCAATATGTAAATACCCTTCTATACATATATATATATATATTGTATTTTTATTTCTTTTATAACTTAAGTCTCATTAGAACCATGGTAGTCATGGACCTGAGTACACTTGTACTCACATTAACATGGTGATCATTAGCTGTTTTAGTTTTTTTTTTTTTTTTTCTAAAACTAAAGTTAATGTCGAATGTAGATTTGATGAGTTTACTTTGGATTTATTGCAATAGCGTTTTTTTTTTTATAGAAGTTAATGTGGAATGTAGGTTTTTTTAACTTTGGATACACCGCAATACCTTCTCTCTCTTTTTTTTCTTTGGATGTGGTACATGCTTACACACACCTACGCACTCACACAACCCAAATCCCTATCCGATAGACCGATCTGTGGTTGTATCTGTGGATAGAGGGATGCCTCACCATTGGCTACCAGTGGATTGGCGGATTTACTGCAATACTGATCCTAATTGTTTTTTTTCTTTCTTTTTTTTTTTTTTCTTTTTGGATTGGTGTGTGATACTGGCCTTGCATTACATCATTCCATGGCAATAAAAGAAAATCCAGCACTCAAACACTCCAAAAGAAAGAGGGTATGTCCTATATGCTAGACAAACCAACAGTCCAGAACACTCACAAGCATTCAACGACAAACCAACAGTCAAGACCACTCACAAGCATTCAACAAGAATATCAGAACAGTAACGACAAACTATACCGTTAGGATTTGAGAGTGGGTAAATTCATTGGGATGGACAAAACTTGAGTCTATGAAATGTATTTTCTATTTATTCTAGATGGACCGTACCAAGCATGCAAAACCGAAGAATTAACACATCAAAGCTCTTCATATCGGATTAGTTCGTCCCATCGATTGGCCCTTCTGTCCGATCAATCAAAGCTGGGACACCCCCCAGTTGGCGGACTATCGGATCGATCGGACCTTCTATCCGATCGGTCGGTCCTTGGATGCCATCCAATTATTTAGATGTCCGATCGATCAGAAGGGGGAGGATTTGCAATTTCTAGTGCGAAATTATTTTCAAACTCTGCCATTCTAATTTCTTTCAAACTCAAACTCTCCCACACATCCTTTAACCTATTAATAAGCCTCTAGCCTCTATAAACTTCACCTCTCTCGTTATTGTAATCCCTAGAAAATCCCCAGAGAGATTTCTCCCCTTCAAAGAGCCTTCTAGTGATCTATGTGCTTAAGCTTTCTTCTTTTGGAGCCCTATCCTCTACTTTCTTAGTAGATTCATCTTATTCGAGGCGTGGAGATTCAATGGCTGGAAAAGGTGAACGGCGTGGTCATTGGAAAGATCAACTACAGTCCTTTAGTCCCGTGGTTTTTTTCACTGTTTAGGGTTCTCCACGTAAAGACCGTGTGTCCATCTTTGTGGTTGATAGATTGATAACTTCGTTTATTGTTTTATTATTTTTATATAAAAATCTGTATTGGGACCGTATTTTAACCCTAGGGGTGTTGGGACCGTATTTAACCATAGGGTTGGACCTAGATTGACCCTCTTGGTTTTTTCATATACAATTCCTAGCAAGCACAATGAAAGAAAAGCAATGTGAGAAGATTGAATACCACTTGGCCCGAGCAGAAACCTTCAGCACAGAGGGCTGTGGCCGGTGACAAGGCCCTTCAGTTGCAACCTTGTGAAGCCCATACAATTGCATCTGCACTTCACTACCAATCCTTTCCAATACATCGCCACTTCCCGATGCAACCATCGATGCCAGAGCACCAAAACGCTTCTCCAATTCGCTTCTCTCAATCCCCTCCCACTCCTCTTCATCATTCAAGAAGCTCCCCTTCTCTACTCCAATTTCTGCAACCCCCACCTCTTGCTTGCCTTCCTTTGCAAAATTCACCAAACCAGATCCATCTTTATTTGATTTTGCCTCTTCCTCTACCAACCCCACATCAAATTCACCATCTTTTTGAGATTTCATTCCTTCATTTGCCTCTTTCAGCTCGATATGACCCTGGCTCGATTTGGTCTCTTCCTTCACCAGCCCCGAATCAAATTCACCATGTTCTTGATATTTCTGTTCTTCCTCCACCGCTTTTAGATTGAGATCATGAGCTTGCACGATACCAAAACCATCCTTATTCAATTCTGCCTCTTCCTTCACCAACCCCACATCAAATTCGCCATCTTTTCCACGTTTCTCTTCTTCCTTCAACTCTTTCACATCTCCATCACCCGCGTTCACCTCCTCCTCCAACATCTCCACGACCCCAACACCCTTCCCTTCACCAAAACCCTCTCGCACCACAATCCGACCCGATTTCTCTTCCAATTCAACGCCTTCTCCTTCATCCAAACCTTCTTTCCCCCAATCCTTCACAATCTCCACTTCCCCCTTCATGGGGTTCCCATCAATCTCACCGACAATCCCATCATCCCGTCCATCCGATTTCAGCTCCACTTCAGCTTCTTCCGACCCTCTCTTCTGGGGTACTTCCTCCAATTTCAGCTCCCGTACTCCTGTTGCTCTGCCAGTAACAGGGTATTGAGAAAGATCAACAGTTGATATGAGGTCTTCTGCAACCTCGTGGTGGAGACTGGAAGGGGATGCCAAGGTGATGAGCTTTGCAAGCAAGAAAGCAGAGATAAGAGAGATACAAACTGTAAAAAGTAATTCTTGAAAAAACTCCATCATCTTCTTCCTCTCCTTCCTTCTTCCTTCTTCCTTCCTTTTATTTTGGAATGAGAGGGAAAAGAGAGAGAAAAAGCAGGGGATTTTGGGGAGGAGAGAGAGAGTATGAGAGGAAAAAGTATTGGCATAAGGAGAACAAAGAGATATAAAAAGCATATGCTTTGCATCTGCTCCTTTCACCAGCTGTTAAGGATGGGACTGTACCACAGGCCAATTTTTCTAAACTTGACTGCACTGTGAGTCTTGCACAACTTAAAACTCTGGTTGGTGATGACAATGGGTCAAAGTTTTTGTTTAGGTTACTAAGTACTAGGCTCACCTGTTGTTGGAATAGGATGTATGATTCCATGTCAATTTCTTGGTAAGTATGGGTTGAGTCGGGTCAAAGTTTGCAATTAGGGTTGTAATTGATGAGTGTCATTCCATTCTTTTAAAATAAATGTCTTTTTGGTTAATTTTTCATTAATTAATATGTAAGTGGTAGTCAAAGGGTAAGAGAGGTTGTGGCAGCGGGCAGCCAAAACCAAATTGAGCTTTAGTTTGATTGGATCACCTGCCTTCAACTAGTCAAACTACTATTAAGATGGTATCCAACTACTCATCATTACTCAAGGTGAGGAATTGCAAGATTATAATTTGAATTCACTTTTAAGCCTTTTTTTCATTATCGTAATCCAACATTTGTAATATGTGTTTTATTTGAGCCTGGTAGAGATCTTGATCGTTGAACAGGTTGATCGATTCATCTATACCATGGAATTAAATCCAACACAACTCATTTCATCTTTAATTATGGTGTTATGTGAATGGACAATAATACATATCATTCGACGGTGTAAAATCAGGAAACCACTATTGCTTAATCATCACAGTCAATATAAGAATGATATGATGAATCATTTTCTTTGTCAGAGAGGTTATACTTTTAAGAAAGGCCGTTCGGATGTATGCCGAATCCGTGTGAGTGACCAACAAGAGTATCTTTATTTTATAATCCACTCGGATAAATAATTGATCATAAAATGGGCCTCACTAGGTATTCACGCATGCGGTTCTCACCTTAGTATGAGCACTATATTTTTACAAAGATCTCTCTTGCAGAAATTGTTTTATCGTAGTTTTTACAAGATCATTTTTTATTTTTTTTCTCCAAGAAGAAATTGTTCAAATATGAACTCGTCTTTCAAAGATGAACCGCAAAATGATTGGATTAAATTTGTAATCTCCGATGTGGACTATAACATAAGCAAAAACCCCAAGTGTGCGCTGCTTGCCATAATACCTAGTTGGGACTCTCTTTGATAGTCATTAATTTCGGGTTTGGCACTCTTTCAAATAGACTATCATATTTGGTCGACCGTGTATTTATATTTGTCAGAGAAAATGTCTGGGCCGTTAATCAAGCGGTTGGAATGATAATTTTATCCTACGACACCTACATAGTTTGGATTTGGTGCGGGAGAGAGATCTTTCAATCACTTCGGTTCCATCTCCAGATAGACCCTGGAAGAAATGCTCAACTTGCTTTGGCTAGGCACGTAACTTAAATATCCCTCCCACCCGCATAAATGTGAGAGGTGTGAGTGTGATAGACGCACACTGTAGTCCAATGAGAAGTCTCGTGGTTCGGATCCCAACGGTTTCTTAGAGGGATAAAACCGTATGTATGTTTCGCGCGGGTTGGATTCGCACACGACAAGTTACTGCTATACGTGACGTTTTCGAATAACTGCTCTTGACCGTCGATTTTTTTAAGATTTGTACCAATTTCAAATGGTTGGCATCCAGCGCATGCATGGCCCACTGCATGAACAGTTATGAAGTCTGGAATTTGTGTAATTCGATGCAATCCTCCACGTGTACGGTTGAAAATGAGAGATTTTAGGAAGGCTAGAGGGCCATCTCATGTAAGGGAATTGCAAGGGCACATAATAAATCCATGACCCATGCCAAACCCAATCCCACAAGAAATTGGTTGGCCACAGGTTTGCTTGTTACATTTAATACTTTTTAATAGAAAAATGTGTTGAATCTAATGCATATTGTATATATTTGTAAACATGTGAATTGGTCATAAGAGAGGATTAGGACAACAAAAGCCCCAAATTTTATTTGGGTCAGAATCCATAATTGTAAATATGCCGGAATTCAAAAGGTCATGACCAAAACACACCGCAATAAAGGTTTTTTTTTTTTATTTGTCTGCATAAAATACATAGAAATTAAATATAAAGAATTATTAAAAAGGTGAGTGATAAAAGATACGGTGTGAAGATATAGATGATACCTTAACTTTTTAGACATCGAATTACGAAGGGTGATGGCAAAGTATTTATTTTCTAATTTTGCATAATTGAATTTTAACTAAAGGAAAGGTTATTTGATATTATTTTTTATATTTATCTTTGCTTTTTCATTTTTAACCATGTATGGAAATACAATCTTAGAAATTCAATTACTTGAAAGAAACACGCCCCGGTGTTTTGAAAATGCCATTTTAGAATAATTGACCTTCTAAGACCTTTTTCCTTTTGTACAACTCTATCTTCTAGATCCCAACACAAATGTATACATTTATCTTAACTTAAAAATATAAAGAATATATAAAAATAAAGAAATACTTTTGTTTCTGAAAAACCTATAAAAAATTTCACATGAATTTTATTTTTAATTCCCACTTCACATTTAATATGTTCTAATGTCTACCTACTGATGTTATATTTAAAAGTGACTGTGTATGCTTTTATTAAAATATATAAAAATAAATGACTTAGGTTGGCCTGACTGCCTCAAATAGGCCACGATATTTAAGTGTGTTCTAACTCCTATTTTTACAAATCTAATATTTATTTACTATGTTTTTTTTTTTTTTTAAAGTTTTTAAGGATAAATGACTTGAGGGTAATCTGGCTGACTCAAATAGACGAAGAGGAATCAAGTGGTTGAATCAACCAGGTGGATCAGTCAAGTACCAGAAAGGACTATCTAAGCCATGCCAAATTACACCTCACTGAGTCATCCAGTATGCTACCAGGTTGAGTCGACTCGCCGAGTTCCTACTCAACCACTGGATTTGAAAACCATGTTGAGACTGAACAAAACAATTGCAGCTCACAAGTATATCAGGTTATTAAAATGCATGCAACCCATATTACATATAAACCAGTTACCTGCACTTGATTTTAAATGATTCAAACAAGCCTTAATTAAATTGGTCTTGTGGTCTATCAAAAAGTTGCCATACCTTGGCTTGGCTCCAAGGGTATTTGGTAAGTGGTCATCTTGAGTAGCAAAATGGGATTGTGGAGTTGCAGAAGGAATTGTTAAAGATCTAGTTGGGAAGATAAAGAGTTTTAGTTTTTGGGGTTGAACATTGAGATACATGAATAAACAGCCAGCCTCAATAAAAGTGAAACATCAGTAGGTGAGAGGATATGTATCCCAGTCATCAGGAACTTAAATGTGTTATTATCTTCTAGCACTGGCAATGAATGTGCCTTTTGTACCTTAAGAATATAGGTGGGAAGGTCAAAGGTGCCTTTTGGATAAGGCCTAAACTGGAATCACTTTACGTGTCAAATACCATTTGATGAATTTCTCTGTTAGCTTAACCAATCACAATCTTGTTGAAGCTTATGATATTAATGATATAGAGCATATAGCCAGACTTATATGCCGAGAAGAGAACCAAGTACATATTGGAGAGAGAGGATCACTAGCATAAATGGCAAAAATCTTGGATCAAACACTAGGCAATTGGGTTAGAATAGAAGTCACAACCACTTACCTATTCCCTTTATTCTCATAGTCAGGCCTATTAGTCCTACCATACAAGCCAGACTTTTGTGAGACTTTGTAGATTATTTATGACGAAAGAAGGGATTCATTTACCCTATACTTGGGAAGGGGGAGGGGAGAAGAGGGAAAATTTGAGGGGGAAGGAAAATGAAGGGAAGGGGAGGGGAGGGGAGGGAGGGGAGGGAAAATTTATATTACCTCCTCCTGTTTGGATAGTAAAAAGTAGGGGAAAGAAAAGTGAAAAAATAGGATTTTGTTTGTTTGTGAGGTAGATAGAAAATTACCAAAAAGGGCATTTCAAAAAGTCAAAAAGTAGGAAGATTACCATTTCAAAAGCGGCATTTTAGTCATTTCAGCAAAAATCCCCTCTTTGCTCCTCACTTTCCCCTCACTTTTGAGGGGAAAATTTTTTGGTGGGCCCCACACAAATTTTCCCCCCACATTCCCCTCCCCCACTTTCCCTTCTTCCTTCCGAAACACCCTCCATTAACACATTCCCTCCATTTTCCCTTCATTTTTTTCCTTCCCCCCATTTTCCTTCCTTCCCAAACATAGTGTTAATGTTTAACCTACAAAAACTCATTAGATGAGATGCTGAGTGGCATGTTGAGACTGTGAGAGGATGAATGGATCAAATTAAAGGCCTGCACACATGACATAAAAAACACTCGACTTGCGGAGATCAGTCCTTTTGTCTCCTGATACCATGAAGTCATCGACACATAACTTGGAATCAGCTACCCAAGTGTTTTGAACTGATGTGATCAACAGGTTTTATATATGAAGCTGCATATTGATAGAGATATTGGTTTTACCCCGTGAAAGAGGGCTTGATAGCTACCAGCAAAGCATGCCTGCGCTAAGCTCGGGCCCAGAAATAAAAACACGTCCAATTTGTGGCTATTTATGATATGTTAATTGGTGAGAAAATAAATATAAAATAAATAAATATATCATTTATTACGGTTTGAAGCATGACCCCGTCCGACATTTATACAAAATAAATATTACTTTTTATATAAATGAGCATAAAACTTCAAGTCTTATGTAAATTAACATTTGTAAAATTGCGTGTGGCCACATCTTTAGGAATTAGAATATGAGGCACACTTTAAAAAAGTTTATTGTATGTAGAGCCCATATGTATAAATCACTATCAAGGATCCACTTTTAAAAATTACAAATATTAAGGATTTTTTTACCATAATAGATATATTAAAATTCTAAATCCACCTAAAGAAAACTCATTTTAACTTGGTTTGATAAAGTTATTGAGCAAGGTGGATTTTTTCATCTAGATTCTTTAATCACCTATCCATCCATAATAGATATATATTAAAATTTGAATTCACATAAAGAAGCTTAACAAAAGTTGACTCTGAATTTATTGATAGAGCTTATCTCTTGAAATTGATTTGAGATCCAATTTCTCATATTGATTCGTGATTAAAGTCCAATTTTGCAATGATTAGCAAATCGAACTCTAATTTCGAAATCGATGCCTACGTCTATAATATATTATAATTTATACGAAATTAACAATTTTATTGGACATTTCTAACCATAGCTAGATAACAAATCCAGTGGACGAAGGTCAGTGACAAGTTTAGATAGTGAGAGATAGAAGGGGCCAATCAAATGGCTTTCGCCGGTGAGTCACCTACTAGAGGAGTGATATCTGATGTCTCCATTTTTCTTTTCGCTGCATTGGGCAACGGGTCAGTAGTGATAGTTTAGATTTGAAGATTAGAAATCAATTTATGGGTGTGTGTGTGCGTGAAACTAAGCTGCCAACACCATTCAACAGTGAGTGTGTGGGCAACTGATTTCTCCATTTGATACAATCGAAGCTTACAAATGCTCACTAACTAGAATTATGTAAACCAATAAATGGCATCAAACCCATCATTATTTAATCATGTATTACAGTACTCATGATCAATCAATGGTGAATATGGATTGCAGGCAAAGTGATATTTGGAAGGTTGCCTATTAACAAGAGGTTAGGTTTGATTTAATAGGATGAAATCACAATATGAACAATTCCTAGCATAGGGAGGCCTAAATCATCTTAGAATTTTAACAACTTGATATTGTTATCTCATGTTGGACTTTTAGCCACTATATTTAATCCATAGCTTACCAACTTGCAATTCTGACTAGACTCCACACTTGAAGAAGAAGTGGAGTCAACTCAAAGACTTGGAGAGTCAAGTTAAATTTCTTAAACTAAAAATATTTAGAATAGCTCCAAGATCATTTAAAAATGAAAGATAAATCTTGAGACATGATACAAGTTTAGGTCATCAATTATCAAAGCCCAAAATTTAATAATTCATAATCATTATTCTACATATATATATATAGGACCAAATGTTTATTTTTCTGAAAAGGATTTTATTTATATTTAATTTAGTTATTGCGCCTCAGTTTCGTATTCAACTGCAGGCTTTTGTAAGTCAGGCCAGGCCAGGCCCAACCTATTTTCAAATACATACACTCCATGTAGTAAATATGTTGGGTCCAGGCTGGGACTTGAGAATTACATAGGCTCGGCTCGGCCCGTTTAATGATTGGGCAGAAAATCAGACATGGTGCAGTCCATGGTCTTTCAAAAAGATCCCAAAACCAGCCTGATGCATGCCGGGCCCAAACCAGGCCTGGACTGGCCTAACTCATCAGCACCCCTAGTGCTCTGCCAATAACGATATCATCATCTCAAAGGTATCCAAGCCATCAGCTAGATGTAACTGATACATATTAAATTAATGTCGGCAGATGCATTCGATTAATTTTTACTTCTTTGAATGATACAGATAGAAGAGGCAAGCAATGTGTCCAAGTCAAATGGCCGGCTCAATTCAAAATCATCTCCCAAATTCATATACAACAAGGGCTTTACTGCTAATAGGGTTATATAAATGTCATTAGGGCTTAAATAGTTCTTTTATACATCCACACTTATTTAAGATTTATGTCTTCAAATGGCTTTGCTGTCCTCCTGTCCTTTTGGCTTTTTTGGGATGCCTTTGTCCAAAGGAAAGTTGGGAAATGTACTTTGCTTTAACCATCATTTATTAGAGAATAGAGTCTATTTTTTCATTAATATTTTGAATTATAGCTGAAATCTTTGAAGTGATTAGCTGTTAGAAGTCATTAGAACTCATAAGATTTTTCTTGTGGTGTGCTTTGTTTGTTGGAGAGATTGGGTTTTGAAGGATTATAAACAATGCCTTGTTATCAAAAGGGTCTGTAGATTTTGTGAATTGTTCTGAAACTTCTGGTAGCCCTTTTTAGGTGTGGTTTATATGGGGTGGTTTTCTCCTGCCCTCTGCACTCCATTGGATGGGTGTCATCCTCAGGGCAGGACTTGGTGAAATTTAGGGGCTCCGCCTTTGGGGATGGTCTGGCCTACATGAACATCTTTACGCCAGACATCCTTTGTTTCACTTCCTTATCTTGGTTCATCGTATTTGCTTATTTTCACTTTTAATTAATCTAAAGGTGGGATCAACTATTATTGGAGCATAAATTAGCCCAAGGTTGATACATCGAGGACTTTTAGTAGGGGTGTGAAAAAAACAGAAAAATCGTCCAACTGACCGGACTGAACTGACTGTTAATAATCGTGTTTCATGGTTCGGTTACAGTTTTCAATCTCGACTCGTGGTTATTAACTTTTACAGTCTGGTTAACCGTTTTTTCAAAATACATGATTAACCGAACCGTTACACTAATAAAAAATACTAAATGACTTAAATGAAATAAAATAATTTAAGCAAAGCCCCCTTTCCCATTCTCGCTTCTGAGAATATAATTATTTTGTGAATTGAATTATACTTGTCTCATATTTTCTATAATTATATTGCATGATAGATGTTTTGTAGTATCATTTTAGACTTTTAATTTTGTTTATTTTCGTGAAAAATAATAGTATTGTTTTGCATGCAGAGTTAAAGGGTAAAGGTATATTTTTTTTCTAAAGTGACAATTAACCATAACAGAATTGTCTAATATGGTTAACCGCGATTCGGTTTTTAACGGTTTTTTAGAATACGTTTCGGTTTACCATTTTTAAAAACTGAAAACTGTAAAATACGTTTCGGTTAGCGATTTTTTCAAAAATAACGGTTAATCGAACTGTTACACCCCTAACTTTTAGTATGAGCAATTTGAATTTACATGCAGATGCAAATAATGCATTTGTTATAGGCTCATCTTGTTTTGTGCATTTTATTCATGTGTATCACCCATGATGGGGCCAAAGATCAATTTATTGGTTAGCCTCTAAAAACAACACCAATGCCTACACCAAATAATGGGCACATGAATGACTCATAGTTTCACTCGTTTTTATTTATTTATTTTATTCCCTTATTATATATATGGTTAATCTAAGCAAGATAGGATTGGAGTTGAACCAAATAAATGAAAAAAAATATTCACCAATGCACCATACATCCAGACCAAATATTACGCATATTCAGAGGTGGCTCCTATCTAGGATTGCCATTTTCTTACTTGA
This sequence comes from Camphora micrantha, assembly GCA_003546025.1. Taxonomy (NCBI): domain Eukaryota; kingdom Viridiplantae; phylum Streptophyta; class Magnoliopsida; order Laurales; family Lauraceae; genus Camphora; species Camphora micrantha. The sequence goes on along the minus strand of QPKB01000003.1, from coordinate 14,877,871 downwards.
ACTTAATCCAACTTTGCAAATTGCACTTTGAAAGTTGTTCATTATTTTAAGGGTTCTGATCTACCTTTTCAACTCCGGGTTAGTATATAATTTATATCATATAAGGCCCGAGTCAAAACTTAACTCAGAGTCTACATATATATAAGTTTATATAATATTATATTTTATGACATCTAATCCAATAGTATTAACCACATGAATTAGTGATATATGTTTTTATATACTGTAAGAGCCAATGGCACAGTGAAAAGTTTTCACTGTTCATGTTGCCTCAGTAGATAGTACATATCCATGCAACAGAAAATTGAGAATAGCGTAAAAAACAATACCAAATGAGCAACCTTGAAGTTGTGGGTTTGAGCAATTTTATCAATGAAAATCTATAATCACTCCAAAAAAAAGTTTATATATGTATATTGCATTGGGTTTTGGGCTAGAATCCGTTGGGCCCGTTGGGTAATTTTACATGTAAAATCAAGTGTAGTAAAACATCAAAATCAAGAGAGAATAAACTATATTGGGGTTATGATGATATTTTATTTTTAGTTGTTCTGTGTGGAATCTTTTTTTTTTTTTTTTTTTAAAAAAAAAAGTGAGGCTTTTTTTTGTCTTTTACTGCAGAAAGGAGGTTGATTTTTAACTTTTTTTTTTTTTTCAAGATGGGGGGAAATTTTGAATTAAAACGCTATTGTGCGACCTTGGTCTGAAAAATAGAAGCCTTATTTGACTTTTTCTAATCTAGTAAAGTAACAAATAAGCTGCAAGGAGATATCTTACGAGGAGGCGCCTCTTAGCAGAATATAAGCCATGATACATTATTAGTATTTTTATACCTCAATACCTCCTTAAAAAGGCTTCAAAGTTTAATGGATCCACACTATGGTTAAATTCGTTCATGAGTAATCTTTGGATCAATGTCAAACTGGGGCCAGTCCATTAATTTGGGGGCAAGCTAACGCACAACCCCTCACTTAGCTTTTTCCAAATGTACTCACACTACACAAGAAATTCCATAGGCCATAAAAATTATGTGGGCTAGTTACGAAGGGATAACATGGGCGAGACCGCAGGGCCAAAATTCGCACTAATTCCAAGCACGACCGGACCGCCAGGACAACATTCGCACTGAGTCCAAATCATAACTCGGGTCAAAATCTATAAATCCATATCTTCTTTGAACTTGGAAAAAGTCATTATCAAACCCACTCCAAAATTGAGTGGGCTGGAACGGGTTACCCTTCTAAACCGACCCATGGCCATTCCTACTTATTTAGTTTAAAGGATTTGCCAAAAAATTCTATTTATCTTATTTTTGTATATGAGGCCCACCTTCACACACTTACATGCGTAGGGTTGCAAATGGGCATCCGATTTTTTGATTACTCGAAAGTTATGAACCGCAAAAGCCGGATCTAGAACTTTTTTTAGGTTCCAATTCATAAATGGGTCTGGATTCTGGAATTTAATTTAGGTTCCGATTGATAAATGGATCAAATTCCGGATCTATATAGGTTACGGCCGTGGACCCGAGACTCCAGCATATGAATCTTTGATATTATAATTTGTACTTTGAAACAAACTCTTTTTTTTTTTTTTTTTACATTCTTATATATAATACTGGAAACTGTTATAAGTTGAATTGTATATTTATTTTTAAAAAAAATTAAAAATAAAGATAAAATAGAATTCATTTTGGAATTAAATTAGAGTCTTCAAGGTGGACCCGATTCCGAAATGGGATTCGAATTTTCTTATTGAAACTGAATATAGAATCAATAAAATAGATTCTGATTCAAAATCGAAACTATTATTTAAAAATGGATTCGAATCTAAATCCACTGCAGTTCCTATCTGGAACCGTCCCTTTATAACCTTCCTCGTACTCCTCTCAGAGAGTTGGATTTGATCATAATAAAATTGCCTGATGAATAGTCACTAATATGTGAGGCCATAAATTTAATGGATAAGATCGCTTGATTTTATCAATAATGATCTCACAACCCAATCCACTTCCAAAACGACCCATCCATCCAGGCGCGCCCCACATGCGTAAAACATACGGTGCTGTAGCCCGACCCAAACTCACCACACCCGCTACATCTTTTCCACGTCACAGTCTGCGCACGATCCAATGCCAACACGCCACGTGTAAACTGTATTTCTCCACGTCACGCCCAATCCAATAGAAACGCGCCACCTGGCCCAAGTGACGAGGAAGACCATTAGATCCTCCACGCTGGCATACCGAGCGACTCGGCAAAAGTCAAGGTCAGATCAAAGACTCCGAGTCAAGCTAGACCCATTTAGAGAGTCTCGAGAACCTTCTCTCGCGTACTTAAACCCCATCCTTCCACGAGAGAAGTAAAAGAACTCGCAGAAATCCCTCCAAGAGAGCAGAAGAAGAAGAAGAAAGAGAGAGAGCTCAGTAGAGAGAGAAAAAATGAGGAAGTGGACGCTTCCGGCAGCTCTGCTGCTTTTGATCCTCCTCTCTCTACTTCCAGACCAAGGTTCCGATCTCAAATCCTCCCACATTTCCTTCTTTATCTGCTGTTTCTGATCTGATCATGATCTGTTTCGATTTTTAGGCACTTTTCTACTGTTCTGGCCCGATCTGATCTTGATCTCGAACTATTTTGGTTTTTTTAGGTCGGAAATTGCATGCGAATGCAGAGGAAAGTGAAGATTCCGGAGAAGTTACAGATCCGCCAAAGGTTGAGGAGAAGATCGGTGGTGCTGTTCCCAACGGACTATCCACTGATTCGGATGTTGTTAAAAGGTTTGATTTCAGATCGATCTTGCATTTGGAGCTGGATCCGTTTGGATGTCCCTAATCTGATGATTTTTTTTTAATTTTTTTTAATTTTGTTGTTGTTTTGATTTTGTGGTATGGATTTTAGAGAGGCGGAATCGATGTCGAAGCGATCGCTGAGAAGCAGCGCGGAGAAGTTCGAGTTCCAGGCGGAGGTGTCGCGGCTGATGGATATACTCATCAATTCGCTCTATAGCAATAAAGATATCTTCTTGAGAGAATTGATATCTAATGCTTCGGATGTGAGTGGATCTCTTGCTACTGCTTTTATCTGATTTGATGTGATTGTGTTTTTGTTGAATTTGTTGGTGTTTGTTTTGATTTTGGTAGGCGTTGGATAAGATCAGATTCCTTGCGTTGACGGATAAAGAGGTTTTGGGCGAAGGAGATAACTCAAAGCTTGATATCTTGGTTAGTTGTGTGCTTTTCAGTACAAAGACTGGATTTTTTTTTTTTTAGTTATGTAGAAAGTAGATTTCAGCAAAGGAGATTTTTATTTCTTAAAGTTTGGTTGTTGGTAATGTTTGTGACTCAATGTAGATGAAGTTGGACAAAGAGAATAGAGTTCTTTCAATTCGTGACCGGGGAATTGGAATGACAAAGGAGGATCTGATCAAGAACTTGGGAACCATTGCAAAGTCTGGAACTTCAGGTATTTATCTTTATTAGTACTGATGCATACATGTTAGAATATACAGTATACGGCACAGTTTTTCTATAAGTTTATAGTAGAATCATGGGCACGATGTCCCCACCAGGTCACAGGTCTCGATTCTGCTTCAGAGTGATCTATAAGATGATAATGGAAAGAATTAAGAAGTATATCTTTTTGAGACGCGTTTGTTTTACATAGAAGTTATATGAATTGCGTTAGTGGAATGATTGAGATGATTGGGCAATGCTAATTAGGATTGTTGATCTAGTGGGACACTGTGGATGGCAAACTGGGAATTAACGGATAACTAAGTGGACAGGCGGGTTCTTGTGCTAGTACTAATTATCTAATTACATTTGGTTATGCAATTGGTCATAGTATCAAATTCCATTGACCACTTTTATTTTTTAATTCATGTGGGCCCCATATTTGGGACTCCAAACCATTTTATTTGTTTATTGAAATGGTAAACCCCAAGAATATCTTTAGGTTTATCATCTTAAATCTTCATAAATTGTGTACTTTGTGAAAATTGTCCAAAAAATCCCAACCTATAAATCTAATTTTGTGCACTTTTGTGGGCCCCAAATTCATGATTTGAATGGCTCAATATTTTCATATTACTGATAAGATTAAGATATTTAGTTTCATATATTAAACCTTCATAGATCTTGAGAAATTTGTGAAAAAAAAAAAAAAAATCTTAAACTTTTGATCTTATCTTTTACTCATGTGAAAATGGTGATTTTGACCGATATGGTAGTGTGTATTTTTGTGCCTTTTTTGCTTTCATGTAAGGCGGATGGTTCATTTGAGCGATGTAAGACCCAACACGTTGTAAGGGACTTCAATGAAATACCCTGTCTCGATTTTGATGAGACTTTCAACCCTGTTGATAAACCAGTTCACATTTGTAACGTTTGCATAACTAACAATTACATTTGTAAAACCCATTTTCCTATCCCATGCGTAAGAGGAAAAAATCTCTTATCGTGATATCACGTGTATAAGAGTGAGGGAAGAGAGAGTTGCGTCAATCCCTAGATGATTAAGACCATTGATTGATGGTGGTATACACCAAGAAGTCAAAAGCAGTCCATTAATCTTGCCTATCATGGTGGAAGGTATGCCACCCAACTGCGATTAATTATTTGTTGTCTGCATAAGTCAAGATTCATTGGTTTGATTTGCTATCACAAACCATATTATGAATTTACACAGGAGACTGCTTGAAGCACATTCTTAATATCAATATTGTTCTTTTTCTTTCTTTCTTATTTTTTAAATTTAAATCTTGAGCATGGGATTTGATCATTTTGTTTTACTGATTTTTTATGCAGCTTTTGTGGAGAAAATGCAGACAGGGGGTGATCTAAATCTCATTGGTCAGTTTGGAGTTGGGTTCTACTCTGTTTATTTGGTTGCTGATTATGTTGAAGTCATTAGCAAACACAACGATGACAAGCAGTAAGTCTTTGAAGCTGGTTGACAGATTGAGAATTACATATTGTTGTTTCTGGTGGTTACTTATAATTATGATTTTTTTTTTCTGTCTTTTCAGGTACATATGGGAGTCGAAGGCTGATGGAGCCTTTGCAGTATCAGAAGATATATGGAATGAACCACTTGGACGTGGAACTGAGATCAGGTTGCATCTCAGAGAGGAAGCTGGGGAATATTTGCAAGAAGACAAATTAAAAGTAAGCTATTTATTTCAGAATATGTTGATAATGGTCTGGTGGTTAGATATATCCTGGTGAAAAACTTGGTTGGTTTAACTCTTTAGGAATCATATTCCTGGATCTTACTTTTCTCTGATATATCTGGGAAGCCAAGAACTATTACTTGTTTAGATCTGGCACTTGCGACTGAACTTTACTTCTAGACCTAGGTATGCATTTATACTCTAAATTACTGCAGCATGGCTGCCCCTTTTGCTCATTATACCTGGTTTTAGATCGTTTTCATGGTTTCCATTTTCCAATGCTAACATGAATGCTATTATATATTCAGCTTTGACTCCTGCGTTGTACTTTTTCATAGGCTAGCTGTAGTTTAGTAAGGAGGGATATGGAGAACCATGATTTGGTGATTATGCGATCAGTAATCTAACTTGCGGCAGTGCACTCTAATAAATAGCACATGTTATGATGGTATTAATTTTCTTACATAATTTGCAATTCAGTTTGTTAATCTGAGTGAATTTTCTCTTTCAACTTATTGTCATTTTCATACTATATCATACCATTACAGAAAATTATGTTATAATTGGCAATTTGGTTTGTTAGTCTGAATGAATTTTCTTTTTCAACTTATTATCATTTTCATACTAAATTATACCATTAAGAAAATTATGGCATTAAAATTATATCATATCATTTTCCACTTATTCGGTTTGTTGCTAATTATGGTATTAAAATTACAGAAAATTGCCGATAATGAGTGTGCAGATTCATGTGTCATGATGGCATATGTGCGTAATATGCTTTTGCAATTATTGGGATCACCTTCGCGCAAAAATATGGTAGACTTATCAGAACAGCTGCATTATACAAAACCAAATAGGCAGTTGAGAGAAATCCTCTGATAGTCCATATTCAATTTATACATGTTTTGGTGCCAAGTGAACAATGTGGTCCTGTCGCACATGATGGCATGGCTTAGATGTTGTTCCTCATGTGACTGCACTGAAAAGAGCATTTAGTGCATGTTTGTGTAACATATGTGGAATAACGATTCTTTCTACTTTTGCTTTTCCTCTTCTGAAAAGAAAAAAAAATAAAAAATAACCCTTCTCATATGAAAGGGTTTTTCCTCGTGGAAAATTAGATGCTTCTATCATTTTTCCTCGCGGAAAACCCGCCCCAATAAACTGTGAAAAATTGACTAGAACAGAAAAGCAGTTCCTTTCTGTCATTGTGTGCTTTTCCATAGAAATGGTGTTACATGAACTTGCTCATGAGGAACAACACGCGATTTTTCTAAATCTCATTGCAAAGATATATTGCTGCAGTATAGTAATTAATTTAATCACTATCACAAGCAACGCCAGAAAATGAACTGTGTCATAGTTTTTTATTTTATTTATTTTGTATATTAATTGCATGGTATTTTTATTCAATTTTTTTTATTTTGGTATGCACGGCCCTTTGAATTTGCTCAGAGCATCAGGATTGTTGCAGTTCTCCAAATTTTGTTGTTTTATTTTGTAAATGATCTCTGTCTGCAGGAGTTGGTGAAGAAATATTCTGAATTTATCAATTTCCCCATACAACTCTGGGCAAGCAAAGAGGTGGATGTAGAAGTTCCTGCAGATGAAGATGAATCTGTAGAGGAAGAGGAAACATGTATGGTCATTTCCAGTTCTTTCAAATTTCCTCATGTTTGCAACCATATTTGTTGCATGTCATTCATCCTGTGCATGAAATTATATCTTTTGGTACTGGCGAACAGCTACTTGATTGCTTTGAGACTCAGTTATGTTATTTATTGTTGTCAGCTGATAGCAGCAGTTCAGAGGAGGAAGAATCAGAAGAGGAAGGTACAGAGAAGAAACCCAAGACGAAGAAAGTTAAGGAAACAACTTATGAATGGGAGGTTTTGAATGATGTGAAAGCCATTTGGCTACGCAGTCCAAAGGAGGTGACTGATGAAGAATACACAAAATTCTACCACACACTTGCAAAGGTGATTTTTTCTATCTCATGTTTGACGAAGAATCCATGTGTCTTTAAACTTTACAACTACATTAAAAGAATCTTGTTCATCATAGTTTCTTCACTAAATTTATTCACCTTGGTTCACTAGGATTTTAGTGATGAAAAGCCATTAGCTTGGAGTCACTTTACTGCTGAAGGTGATGTAGAGTTCAAGGCTGTTCTCTTTGTGCCTCCTAAAGCTCCCCATGATCTGTATGAAAGTTACTACAACACTCAAAAGTCAAACTTGAAGTTATATGTTAGAAGGGTTTTCATCTCAGATGAATTTGACGAGCTTCTGCCAAAATACCTCAGCTTTTTGAAGGTAATTGGACTTTCTTGTATTTCCTATTTTTCTGTAAGCTTGTCAATATAGCTCTCTTGTACCGCTAAGCTCCTGAATTAATGAAAGTTACTATTCGGGGAAAAAAACATAGGCACAATCTGTGTTATGACCAATGAGTATCTAGACTGAAATCATATTGTCGTATTTGGTTCTTGCAGGGGCTTGTTGATTCTGATACATTACCACTTAATGTGTCACGAGAAATGCTTCAACAGCACGGCAGTCTCAAGACAATAAAGAAAAAGCTCATCCGTAAGGCACTTGACATGATTCGCCGGATTGCTGAAGAGGATCCTGATGAATCAGATGAGAAAGCTAAGACAGGTATCATTTTTAATTATATATATATTATTTAACTCTTATTCACTTTTCATGTATGGTTGTCTTCATGTGTTACTTAGTCTCCTGTCTTTTGATGGGAAATAGATACTGAGAAAGCCGATGAGAATGACGAGAAGAAGGGGCAATATGCTAAGTTTTGGAATGAGTTTGGGAAGTCCATAAAACTTGGTATCATTGAGGATGCCACCAACAGAAACCGTCTTGCAAAACTTCTCAGATTTGAAAGGTAACATGTTTTTCTGTTTCTCTTATCCTATGAGGTGCCTTTTGTCTGTTCTAGTACAGCAATTCATACATACATTATTTGAAATTTCTTTCAGTGCCTTTAGTCTTTCTAGTACAGCAATTCATACATACATTACTTGAAATTTCTTTCAGTACCAAGTCTGATGGTAAATTAGCTTCGCTCGATCAGTACATCTCAAGAATGAAACCTGGGCAGAAGGACATTTTTTATATAACAGGACCCAACAAAGAACAGTTGGAGAAATCCCCATTCCTCGAAAGGCTAACGAAAAAAGGCTATGAGGTATGAGCTGATATTTATTATGTTTCAGTCTTGGAACTTTCATTTTCAAACTTGGTTTATGAAAAGAATGTTTATTGCTTTACAGTGTTGCATGGCACAATTGATCTGTTGCGTTGCTAACACAGTTCCCCAGCCCATCTAAGAAGAGGGGGATGGGTAAATTTCCAAATCTATATGAGAGACCTGCATGAAAACTTCTGAACCCAGATTTTAGTTTGAAGGAATCCCACCTTACAGAAATTTCTGAACTAAGGATACAACTGCACAAATTTCTAATATATAGTGTGCCTTCTTGTTAATATTACATTTCTAAAATTTTAGAATGAATGTGTTTTTTAGTGTATCAGAATTGATTCATGGTTAGGCCGTTAGGGTACTATTGGTTAATTTAGTGTGATGGGGCAGCAGGTAAAACAGGAGTTAGTTTTGGTTCTGCTGTTGTTTTTCCAGAAAGACTTGAACAAACTTGTTATTGGTTTTAGGTGGAAAAGAATATTGCCTTGCAACACCCACTTCTGAGGGCACTTTTGTGCAGGTTGTAAAGCTTGGTGCGACTTTGTAACTGTTTAAAAATTTTAGAGTTTTAGAAGGACCTTAGACGTGCCTTCAGATGTATCAAAATCAATTCATAAATAGGCGACCACCAATTAATTTACACTGTGGAGCAGCAGTAGTGTGAGTAGATTTTTGTCCCTACTGTTCCAGCAAAGAACAGAATTAAGTTGCTATTGGTTCCTAGGCAGAAAAGAATATTGCCATAAGCACACCACTACTAGTACTAAAAGCCACCTTGGTGCAAGGTTCTAAAACTCGGACTCATGTGTTTACGTTGAATTGACTCCATTCGACCGAGTCACCTGACATTCAGCCCAGTAGAACCGAGTCTCACCCAGAACCCATTAAGTTATATTATGATCATCAAAGCCCTATCCTAACTATGTTTGGGTCAGTTCCACAAATTATATTCTCAAAATTCATAAAAATTATTTTTTGGCGGACTCCTTAGCCAAACTAGGGGTACAAAGGTCGTCTCCCTGGGAGGTTATTCTTGTGTGATTTTGTCTTGGGTATAAGTCACTAATACTCGTGTTATTGTATTCTAGTGGTTTTTCAATTAAATTTACTGTTACTTTCCAAAAAAATAAAAATCCTATAACTATAGAATTCTAGGACACACTGGGAATAGTTGGATGTACAGAAAAAAGGTGGAGAAAAGCCTACAGTTCTCTGTTCAAATTCGTACTGTAGAGAGCTTTTGTACCTTTTTTCTCTACATCAAAGTTGTGGCTGCATTTAGTTTTGATGGTACATTGTTCATGTTTTTTGAATAGTACCTTGATCTTTGTATTCTTCAATCTTGCAAAGAAAGAAGTTTTGATCTTCAAAGCTCACCCTAAGACTTTGTTAGAGACATCCCTTGCCCTCTTGAAAAAAAGGGGACTGCTACATCTATATAGGACTCTCCCATATGTGTATCATAGTAGGTGGGGCAACTTACGGATGGCAGGTTTGCAATTTTTAAAACCATGCCTCAGAGTAGTGCAAATGGTGTTCTTCATTTCTTCTTGGTGCAAATGACTTCTAAATATTACAAAGGGTGCGAAAATGCATCCCCCTTATTCCCTTCATTGTGGGGGTCTCCATATCCAAAGTGAAACGTGTCTTAAAATAGAAAAACAAAAAATTAATGATATAAATGTTCGGCCTGAAGAAATTGTGAACACTTGTTTCTGCTAAACTGGATTGATGAGCTTCTTTCCAGTGGCTGCTGAAAGATGGTATCTTTAAATCTTATGCTGTCTGCAGGTCATCTTCTTCACTGATCCAGTGGATGAATACCTAATGCAATACTTGATGGACTATGAAGACAAGAAATTCCAGAATGTGTCCAAGGAGGGCCTGAAACTTGGAAAGGAATCAAAGTTCAAGGACCTCAAGGAGTCCTACAAGGAGCTAACGAACTGGTGGAAAGATGTGCTTACAAGCGAAAATGTGGATTCTGTGAAAATAAGCAACCGTCTAGATAATACACCCTGTGTGGTTGTGACATCAAAATATGGATGGAGTGCAAACATGGAGAGGATTATGCAGTCCCAAACTCTTTCAGATTCCAACAAGCAGGCATACATGCGTGGCAAGAGGGTGCTTGAGATAAACCCGAGGCATCCAATCATCAAGGAGCTCCGTGAAAGAGTAGTCAAAGACCCACAGGTATGTGTCTCGTGCTTTGTATACCCACCAAAATTCTTGAACTAATTGAATTTCTATTGGCAGAGTTTAGCTTTGATTCTTGAAATTTTGGTTTTTCTTTACAAGCATTGTCCCTTCCAAATATAATGTTGATCATTCTGTGCTATGTTGGACCATAGTAATCCTTGTCTTGCTAGTTGACACACTACCTAAGCATTCAAAACAGAATGACCTGTTCATTTCTTACGTGAATGCATACTTTGCATATGATGAATTTCAGTAGTTTGTTAATTTAGGTGATATGCATCTTTTTTCTTCTTAGGGTTGTCATTTTCTTCTGTTCAATAACTGCAAATTTCTGCACTGCAGGAGTCGTCTGTGAAGCAGACAGCCAGACTAATTTACCAAACAGCCCTGATGGAGAGCGGTTTTATGCTCAACGACCCTAAAGATTTTGCTTCAGGCATTTATAACACAGTGAAGGCGAGTTTGAACATCAACCCAGATGCAGTGGTGGAAGACGAGGATGATGTAGAGGAAGATGCAGAGGTTGATTCCAAAGGAGATGCTGCCGATGACGTTAAAGAGGACATAGTTTCAGAATCTGATGTTAAAGAGGACATAGTTTCAGAATCTGATGTTAAGGAGGACATAGTTTCAGAATCTGATGTTAAAGAGGACATAGTTTCAGAATCTGATGTTAAAGACGAGTTGTAGTTACAGTCTCAATTTTGATAGCTTTCCCTTATTTGGTGATCCAAAAGGATGGTGTTCTTCATGCTTTTGATCTTCTCTGAACAGATCTTGTAACTCTAATCTAGTCCACGGGAATTCCTCCCTGATAATATGTAGGTTAAGTTATATCATTTAGTGCATGCAAACCAATATGTTAAACTTCTCTCTCATTTTCTTTTCACTCTTTGACAAAATTGCGAATTATAATCACTGACTGAACTGGGGCTAATGAAATCATTAAATTTCAGTAGTCAAGAATAAATCTGCGCTGGTCCTAGCATGCCTAAAATGGCGATGGACTGATGCACAGGAATATTCATGAATATGTGGTCGAGTCCTCGAGAAGATTAGTTACAATTTCGGAGGATGAAGACTAAATAGTGTCAACATGGGATGGTCTCCTTGACCCGATCTGCAGAGTCTTTTTTTTTTTTTTTTTTTCATCTAATTTCACCAGGTGCTGCTGAGCTGATGACACCAATCGCAGGAATGCAGGAGAGTATCGTCCACTTGAGTAAGAACGTCTGGTGTCTGGTAGTAGTCTGCAATCTTGAAAAACTAAAGAATGGTGTTTAATTCATAGGTTTTTTTTAGAGATTCAATCCAACATTGAGTAGGTGCCATAAAATTAATCTGACAATAGGTTAAGAAATCCCTTAGTTCAAATCCTCAATTTTTAATAGCTATACACCAGGCAAAATATATGATACTAGTGTCTCGAACAGTGTGAAATTAGGATCATTGTAAATTCCAAGGGGCCAATGCAAGACACCTGCTCTCTTATTAGGCATTTTTTTCAATTGCTCTCTCAAGGGCATTCTTTCAAATATTTAGAGAATATGCAGAGATGGATCAGAAGCACCAATTTATCTCTTTTTAGCCATTTGATAAGGTAAGGGCCTTCACACACACGTTGTTTTGTTTTTTTGTTTTTCTAATGTAATGCGCTTGAGGAAACATTTCTGCCTCCATGGTTGGAATTTGAAAAGATGTTGTAAAAAACAAATTAAATCTTAAATAATTCATCTCCATTATCATCATCAAAGCTTTGCCCTAAATAAAATAAAATAAAATTTAAATAATAAAAAATAACAGATAAATATAAATTGTAAATTCTGCTAAAACAGATTTGTTAGATTGTCACCCTGTTTTCCTTTTTCAAAAACAACATTGTCACAATTTTCTACCATAAGTTGTAATTGTCTTGTCCAACCAACAGCATTATTAGGTTAGAATGGATATGGACTTGCATTTTTCAGCCAAAATATGAACATGCCACCTGGTTTCCTTTGCCTTTACATCTTCTCTCTTAATTTCTTTCCAATAGGAGTGGGAAAATTCCTTTTCCATCTTCTTTTTTTTTTTTTTTTTTTTTTTTTTTTTGTAACTGGGCCTGCTTCTAGTTTACAACAGCGTTCTAACTCACTTGAGCCGACCCTCCTCAGTAGCTCACTGAGTTGGGAAAGTTGAATTAGCCTAACCTAGTACTTTGCCAGAGTTACTCAGCTCAGTCACCTGGCTCCAAGTTATTTTTTCGTGTTTTTAAACGGGTCCTGTTCGGCTTGATTTAAATCTCCAGTTGACCTACCCCGACCCTTCCTATAATGATGAGTTTGGTAATGATTATTTTTCAGTTCAGAGTGAATAGTGATTTATAGATTTTGACCTAAATTGGGTTGGGGCAGTTTAGCGAATTTGCCCCGTTCATATATATATATATATATATGGAAAATATTTAAAATATTTTAATAAGCTCTTGTGTAAAGAGCTAAAGCCAAAGCCACAGGTTGAAAATTTAATTTAATTTTTGTTATAATATTTTGAAGTGTTTTTTTTTTCTTTCTTTCTTTCTTTTTTCGCACAGTAAACCACCAATGCCATCACAATACTTCATTAATCAAGAAATTTATGTGCAACACTAATTAGATAACAATTATACTATATTAAGCTGAAGGGTTTTTGAAGTGATTTTGACCATGACTTGTTATTTTGACTGGGAGTTATAACTCCCCACTTTTATTAAGTAACCACTCTCCACTTCCAATTTGGAACTACTCATTTTTCTCATTGAACCACCTCTTCTTACCGCTTTTCACAGAATTTCATTTATATCCCTATTATTATAACCAAATCATTTTCATAAGTATTGAAGATTTATTTTGTGTAATTTGAGTTTTTCTTAGTGAGTCACTTATTGGTGAACATTCCCGTGCTAAGTACGGGTTATTGTGCTATTACATACTTACATATGCCACTTTAATACAAATTGCTAATGCTAAAACTCGAGTGCCCATCAAAGTGGAAGGCATTAGAGTTCTCCTCAAGCCAGTCATTCTCCTTCCCTTGGAATGAATTGAAAGAGAGAGACTACAATAAAAGGAATGCCATCAAGATGATACCAACGGTAAATGCTATTTCAAAACTGAGGGAGACCCTCCCTGCATCTGCTGCGGCCAAGTCCTCCAAGTATAAGTCATCTGCCAGCATCACACCTGAAGGTCCTGTTCTTGGAGAACCTTTTGGTGACTTCTGTCTGTAAAAAAAGAGAAGAAAATTGATGTAAGAACATGGAATAAAGAACTTTTCTCTTTTATACTCCTTTCTGTTGCAATAGATTCACAGGAAAATATATATCAAAAGGAAAGAAACCCCCTTTCATTTAGATTAAAGAGAGCTGCATCTTTGCATATAGAGCTGAATAAAAAATACACCACTTTGCTAATGGATCCACTTTGGAAATCAGAGGAAAATATCAGATTAAGGAATTCTCCAATTTGAGACTTCCTCCATTAAGAAAGCTGAATTTGGATGGTATACTCAATTGAAATGATATATTTCAACAAGAGATAAACCAACAGCAGTTACTTCTAAGTGGAGGATTATTCCCCTGACTGCAAAAATTCACCTTCCTAGTCAGATTTGAATGCAAGGAACTGCAGATTTAAGGTTCACTTTCCCACTATCAATACTAGAAACCACTTTTAGAATTTTGAAATCAGTACTCATCAACTCTATATTCAGTTCTGAGGCCAAACACTTCATGATCAAAAGAGATTATTAGTACTCCAACTGATGCTTTAGAAAATGAACAAAGAGAGATTAGAAGGAAAAACTAAAGGAAGAAAATAGGAAAATGCATTGCCGTTCATGAATAATAATCAAGACAAGCACCAACCAGTTGAAAGAAAATCACCTAAAAATACAATAATAGAAATTCTTGTGGCCTACAAAAGAAAAACCTATAAACATGATAGCCTTTATAACATAAATTAATCTTAGATACATAAATAAACAAACAAAGCAGTTGACATAAAATCAGTTGAATGATCTAATATCAATAAACAAAGCATCAAAAATTTACTTCAGTAAAGATCCCTATTAGATACATACATAAACATAAACATAAACCAGAAAATTCTAATGTAAAAAAGTTCCAAGGCATGCCAATATTTCTTCCAGTAATGAAATCCCATTCCTACTATGAACATAAATAAACAAAAACATAAACCAAAAAGTTTTAAATATACAAAGTTCATGAACATATCATACTCTCCTTCTTAAGCTCTTACCTTGCTAAGGTAGGGCAGAAGGTAATCTCATAATCTGCCCCTGTACATGTAAATGTACTGGTTGCATCATCATATGCATAGCTATAGGACCTGGGACACGCAGTCTTGAACATCTCTGAATACTCAGATGGCCGGCAAGTATTGGGGGTGGAATAGTCCCCACTGCAGCAGAATTCTGGCTTCCCAAAGGCCTCGCATGCGCTCCTGCACGCATCGCCGTTTTCAGCTCTCAATTCTGTTGGGCATCGCAGATTAATATCAACAACGCAGCCGGTTGCAGGGCATTTGCCTGAACCACTTTGCCTGGCGATGACCACCATAGGGAGATTGTAGCCGTCGACGAGGCTAACATCATAAAAATCCTGGGTAGTACTGTCTGAGCCGAGGGTGAATTCTGCAAGTGTTGCTGGTGGGGTGGCTCCGGCGCCATTGCACTCAACTTGGCCTGAACCACAGTCGCCAGTGGTGCAGCTACCTTGGCCATTGGCGTCGAAATTGCACCCGGTTCGGCCCCAAAACCGGCCGGACCAGCCTGGGGGGGCCTCGAAAGATCGAGATGATGATTTGGGGAGTTCAAATCCAGTAGAATCTAGATTTGGGTGGCCTGCACTTGAGAGAATTCCTGGCCAGACTGTGTACTGGCAGTTGTTTTTGAAGGTGAATGTAGCCCCTGAAACGCCTAAAAATATATGTAGACAATGCCCGAGAAAGTTTATTTAGGACAAAGGATGTCTTTGCAGGTATCCCAAATCCAAATCAGCTTCAAAATATCAAAAATTAAAACCAGCTTTAGATGCAGACACAAGAACACACACACACTGAGAGAGAGAGAGAGAGAGAGAGAATCAATTGCTTGCAGTTGCACCATATGGGGAATTTACAATTAACCACCTGCCTTTTGTGATCTTCACCAACAGCCACCTCTATTTCTAATTTTTTACACTCAACCACCGATGCTCCCCTAGCAATATTGATCGAGTGCCTTCCTTGGCCAGCGGTCAAATCTACTTTTGTCTTGTAGATCAAACCCAGATAATATTTTTTCAAAAGAAAAAAAAAATGAATAACTTACTGTGTGGTAAACTTTTAACTAAGGTTAGAGCAACTATTCAAGGATAAAGTTACCACCATATCCCTACTCCCTAAAACTAACCACAGTTTTCATGCTACTCTCACCATAGTTTAAACTATTCAAGGATAAAGTTAGCCAAAAAAAAAAAAAATATCTGTTGAGGCTTACTACAGTTAAATGCAATTCTTATCCTCTGTGTTTCTCGATTAAATCCCATCAGCCTTTGACCAATAGTCAAGGTAGTTGACCAATATTATCAGGGGAGTATATGTGTCACAAACCAAAAACAGAGGTAAGGTAATTGTTTGCATTGCAATTATTAGACAAAGAATAACTTTTCCTTTTGTAGATAGTGAAAAACTTATGGTCATAGCTTATGTTCACACAAGTGGTAGAATGTTTAAGCTGATCCAGATTGATGGAATAAGGTTTCCACGACGATGATGATGATGATGACAGTGTTTCCTTAGTACTTTTAAGCTCCAATTCAATTTGGAGGATACTGAGTAATGACAACGAATGCGAAGCAGTACAAGTCACCAAAAAGTAAAAACAGTAGCTCATGTAATGTGATTTGGGGTACATAAAACACCAGCCGTGCTACACACCCCGGGGCAGACCCCGGCTGGAGCACGACTCCCCATGGGAGCCGTTGGATCCCATGGGGGCTGGGATCCAACTGCTCTCCATGGGGAGTCGTGCTCACCCCAGGGTGTGTAGACTTTTTGCATAAAACACACACCATAACAAGCTGGAAGCGAAGAAAGAATGAATGGGAATGAGGACAGTTTCTCTTACCTCGAACTATGAAAAGGGAAACCATGATAAACATTTGTGGAGACAAGTGAAGACTCATGGCCTTGTTAGCTTCTGTTCTTTCTTTGAGTGGAAGGGATTTTTTTTTTTCCTCTTTTGGGGGTAATTAGTAATATGTGTGGAGAGTGGTTTTTTGCTATTTCTGTCACAGGCAACTGTTTAACTGATTGGAAAGGAGAAGAGTAGTGTTTTTCAGACTGATGATAGATGGCAGAGAGAGAGAGAGGGGGAAATCTAATCTGCTCTGCATAGCCATTTATAAAGACCAAAAAGGATGATGGATGATGGTGTAAAGTGGATTGTATTTGTATATGTATTGATTCTATTGAGCGGGTACAAGTGTATATGTGCAGGTGTTTGATTTGGATAATCCCATCTTGTGGGCCTTGCTGCCCAAGATACACTTTACTGAAACTACTACTATAGAAACTACAATTTTTTTTGTTTCTAATCATCCACACTTGAGAGCCTTGGTCACTAAGGGTCTCCCAAATAGGCCAGAATCTGCCATTGCCATGTATGGGTCCGTTTAGGCAGGCTTGGGGATGTGTTCGGGTCATATTCAAGGAAATAACCCTCAACAGGCTGGATCAGTAACTGCTGGACTATTATCAGACATTAGTATTATTATTATTATTATTATATACCATTTATACCAAATAAGATAGTATAATGATTTTTTTTTTTCAAATTCTATCATAAATTCTGGCTTGGTTGTCAAGCTTGAATCCGGGTTCAAATTCTAAGAGGCTTTGAGTGGGTGGACTTGAACCATGGTCCTTTTTGAATGAATGGTGAATTGAAGTATGGTGAAGTGAAGCGTCAAATAAAAAACGAATAAAGTATAGGTGTTATGATAATGTTTTATTTTTAGTTGTTTGGTATGAAATCTTTTTGACTTTTTGTATAGAAATGTGGAGTATTTTTGTTTTTTAGTGGAGAAAGAATGTTGCTTTTTGTACATTTTTTGAAAATTTAGGAAGAAATTTTGAAATTGTGTACTTTTACTATGACTTATTGTCATTTTTTGTCTGGATTTACTTTACTTTACTCTAACTAGTTAATTGCCAAACACGTCTGAAGTTTTGCAATATGGACTCCTACACAAGGACGATGTGGGATTTTCAATCACACTGTACACAAAAGTGGTACCCTTTGTTTTTAGCTTATGCCTTTGTGCTTATGGCAGCATAAGATCTTATCTTTCTGCCTTCATGCTTATGGCAGCATAAGATCTTATCTTTCTTTTTTTGGTGTGCTGCCCTTTCTTTTTCTCCACTAAAGTAAGAAAAAAAACTCATACTTAAGGTCTCCACTGCAAAATGCAAGGACAAAGAAACTTCTTTGGGACAAATCCCAAATCCAATAGTGAATGATGCCAAGCATTTGAGCTTTTAACCCATGAAATCAACATTGGAGACTTATCAACTCCATCACTGTAAAGTTATGGTACATGATCCTTCAGTTTCTCACTGTTGGGCATTTGGGGTAGCACCTTATTAATAACTCTGGCTTTGAACCCAGCCCAAGGCCAAATCCTAAAAATATCCCAGTCCACAATAATGAGTAAATCTCTACATCTAGTGCTTGTCATGGGCTGACTCGGCTGAGTGGGCCAGGCTGTAGCTTTAACGAGCCTCATCGCGCTTAGTTATTGGGCTGAATAAAGAGGCACAGATCCATCAATGCAAGTCTTAAAGTCGTGGATGGGTCCTGCTTGCAACATTTGATCTCCTTTTTTTGCCAATAATAGAGGATGGACCCAAGGCTGCTGTAAGACTTTAAAGCTCACTTATCAACAGATCTTAAAACATGAATACAACCCAACATGGGGCAGGAATAGGGCTATCGGTGTTAAGTCCTCAAGACAGCGGAAATACTTTTCAATAGTTCCCCTCGGATGGAGTCCACTCCTCAATACTTCCCCTCAGGTGGAACTCGGCCGGCGCACTTTTGGCTACACGCATTTTTTTTTTTTTTGCACCGAGTTGTTCCTCCTAGTATTCGAACTCACGACCGGTTAATTCTGATACCATATTAAGTTTCTTAAGCTAACCATTGCTACAAAAACCTCAAAGCGTTAGTAGAGGCAGCAGAAATACTTTTCAATAGTCCCCCTCGGGTGGAGCCCACTCCTCAATAATCAGATAGTAACCCGGCCAATGTTGGTGCTCATTACTGGCAACCAACAAACCCTACCAATAAGCCCAGCCCCAAGGTGCTCATTGTTGCAACTTAAAAATTGCAGGTTCGAGTCAAACTTACTTTGCAAGAAACAACAACAACATCAGCAGTGTATTTTTCAGATTGGGTCTGATGGTCTAATTGATCTGAGTCAATCCAAACTAAAAAGAGCTGGCCTCAACTGACCCAATTTGGGTCAAAACTTTTGATGTCTGACACTTTCAAAGAAATTGCTTCATCCTACAACAGGGAGGAATCTTCCATGTCATGAGCTAACTGCAATATACTAAGATAATATTGCTTACTATATTTCATTGGACCCCATCAATTTCTGCCGTGTAAAGTTGTATGGATAACATCTTTCCCTTGCCTTTGAACGCAATCCTTTTCCCTTTTGTCTCCTTTTTAACTTAGATAGCAAGTCACGTTAAATTGTTTGTAGAGTCACCTGCACATCTCATGCAAAAGATGAGTCTTTTCATTTCATTTATTCATTTCCATCCAACCCCACTTATAGTCTCTTCACTACCTCTTTATGTTGAAAAAGGGTCGAAAGAGATTCCAAAGGTGATCAAACACCATCTCAAGAGAAGGGCTCAGGCTTCAGGAGGAAAAAGAAAAGGCTCTAACCAAAACTACACATGGGCATGCAACAAATGACTTGGAAAGAGGTCATGTGGGCACATGTGGTTTCACCTGAGATTAGGGGTGACAATGGATCCCTAGAAACCCTTTAGACCCAACCCAAAAAAAAAAAAAAAAAATTGATGGGTCACTTGTTTTAGATTCCGGTCCAGGTTGTATTCCACAAATAAAATTCAGGTTCAGGTTGGGCCGTTGGTGTCTACGGAGTTCAAACCCATGGACTCGAGTACCTGAATAAGTTGTTTCATTAATTGAGATACCAGATGCACATTTTGTATGCTTATAACATACATCATAGGATTATTCCTTCACTACAAAGATATGGTATGAATATGGGCATAGGTTTGGATATACGTGCAAAGGTCTTTGTTCGTCCCAATAAAATGGAGTCTATTTAGCTTAAAATTGATTCAAATAGATATTGTTAGGAAAATACCATTTGAAAAAGATCTATTTCCATCTTCAAATAAATCAACATTAAGATCACTTATCTCTTCTGAAAGAATATAAAAAAAAAAAAGGGAACTAAGAGCATCAGTTAGACTTAGACATCAATACCTAAAGCAACTTTTGGATTATTATTATTATTTTTTAACAAGTTTGCATGTTCTTCTGTTGCTGAATGGCAATGCCCATTTAACTTTTTACCAGATTGCAAGTTTGCATTTTCATTTGACTTTCATGTACTATACGTCTTATCAAACGCTTTATTCGCAAAATATTACAACCCCAAAGAGCTTTACTTCAAACAGATCTAATCGAATCAACCCTATTTCAAGTCGATGGAACTTTCCAAACGAACAGTAAGTTTTGATACCAGTATTGATGGTAATTTCGCTTTTAACTTTTCTACGTAAACATAAAGAAACACATAAAGGCCTGTTTGAGTCCGAAACGGAGCTGGCCCATTCTTATCCTTTCTTGAGGTGGAGAGGCAGCAACATGGATTTGAATAAGATTTTGTGCTCACCTTTGTCGGGCTTTGATTTTGGCCTCACAACGTAGCCTTTCCTTCCACATGATTTCAAAGTACTGTTATTATTTGTGTGTGTGGTGATTATTTTTTAGGGATAGGATACATAACCTTTTTTTTTTTTTTTTTTTTTCTCCTCTCTGAAAGGTAAGTAAGATGTATTTCTTTTGAGTGATGATCCAGCAAAGTCACATGGGTTGATAAAGATTGAGCTGAATAATGATTGTGATAGATTCTTCTATGGGGTCCATCACTTTCTATGTTTTGTGGGGCCCTCATTTAGTAGATAACATTTCAATTAAGGCTGTACAGTTTTAGTTAGTTACAGGCTGAAATTGCCACTGCATTGCAATTGTAACTGTAGACATTTAGTAGAGAAGTAGTTGCTAATCAACAGAGCAATCCCTATTCTTGCATATGTAGGCAGTCTTATATCATACCAATGGATATATTTACTAATCTCTTTAGTGCGTTTGGTTGAGATGAAATCAGATGGACAAAAAAAAGGGTGCATACAATATCTCTCTATACTACAAATTTGCAATACTAACAATTTTCTTTAAATATAGTAATGAGTAAATTTAATGATTTCGGGAATCTAGAGATAGCCTGTTGGGAAGGCTTCTCCCTCCCATCCCTCCCACCAGGGATCGATCCCTGGTGGGAGGTTTGAAATCCTTCCTCCTGGCCAGTGAGCCACAAAAAAACAAAATCAAAACAAATAAAAAAAAAAAAAAAGATGATTTCCATGTCAAGTGCACAATTTGTTGTATTTTTCAGAGCCAAAACTAAAAACCCCTGTTTGAATTGAAAAATCACAGACTTTCTATATTTTTAGATGTCAACTTTGTTGGGGAGCTTACGAAATTTTTCCCCTCTATGTGAATCACTTAAAATTTTTAACATAGACAAAGGATGCACAATCCAATCCAAGCATCTACAACAAGTAATAATGGAAGAAAAGTAATAGAGAGAGAGAGTAGAAGAAACACAACAGTACTTGAAAAACCCTCTAAACTAAGAGGGAAAAACCACTTAACTTGAGGAACACCTTATTATATACAAATCCCCCTTCACTATCTTGTTGGAAAAGGAAAAAAAAAAAACACACACACACACACTCTTTCTCACTCTCAATAAAAGGAAACTCACCTTAACAACCAATGAATTCTCTTCTTCTTTCAACACACAACTCCCTCTTTCACTCTCTTTAATTATCTTTACACTCACACATGTGGACTTAAGTAGGAACCCAACAGGGCCTTCACATGAGGAACTTGGAAGTCTCAGCGAATGCTCACCAAGCTCCTGTGCCTGAGTGTGGAACCGAGTTGACTCAGCCATGCAAGGGCAAATTTGGAGAAAGGTTTTCAACCATTCTGTAAACAGGCCAGTTGCCAGGGTTTTGAACAAATCAGGCAAAAAGAATGAAAACAAGCATCGAGCTAAGACATTCTGAAATGGGTCCAACCTTTCGACCCGTTTTCAATTCAGGTCCAGGTTCATCTGTTTGGGCCCTGGGATAAGTATAATTAAGTGTTTAAGCGTTAATTAGGTCCCCGTCCGAGTCCCTTTATTTGGAGCTACAATCGGGTTCATGAATTTCATTTTGAACTCAGGTATGGGTACAGGTCCCTTAGCATGGACCCAAATCAATTCATGTTCATGGAAGGGTCTCCGCTACTAAAATGGATTCGGGCCTAGGTGCGTACGGACCCGAGCCAATCTTTTAACAGTCTTCATCCCTATTAGGCCTACTTATTCATAATACAGGTTTTCAGAGGGCTCATGAAAGGCCCATTGACCTTATCATCTGGACCACTGCTTTAGATTTCAAATCACTCCGGGCATTTTGTTATTTGTAGTACAATTGTGAAATTCATTACGTCTTAGACGGAATTTCCGAAAAAATTCTTTCAGTCTACATACCAAAATGAAACAATCCTACACAACTTTTCGGTTAAAAATTCGGTTAATTTCAGTGGATTCTAGAAATTTCGGCTAAAATGATTAAAAAGGGGACTTCCTGCAGATCTTCTTTTCTTAAAAACCCCAAACCCTACTCTAAGCCCACTTTCAAATAGATATAAAGGAATAAATAAGGAGCATAAGAAGAAGAACACTTAAAATAAATTTTCTAATTGAATTTCACTTAAAATAAGTCCCTAATCAAATAACTACATGTATATATCATCACCATGAACATCAAAGCCTTGTCCTAACTTATATGAATTCTATTTCTCCATTCCGTTCTATTTTTAGTTAAATACCCATATAAGTTACACTTCTTCGAATCTATTTTTTTTATTTTTACTACATCCACGTCTTCTTTGGCCAACCCTTTTATAGCCAAACGTTTTCTTACCGGCATATTACCAGCCTGCATCAGACATACTCAAACCATCTCAAACAGATTTATCTAATTTTATCCCCTATTGTTGCTACCCCTAAATGCCCTCAAAGCATTCATTTCTAATTTTATCATTCCTAATTTTACCACACACCGACCTTAACTTTCTCATCTCTACTACATCTATTTTGTGCATATGTTGTTGTCCTGTAAAAAAATTCCCCTCAATCTTGTTAACATTCGTTGATTACAAAGCACTATAAATACAAGTCTCCACTTCAACTATCCCGCTTTTATCATATGTTCAACATCTTCATCAATCTCTCAATCCTTATTAATTATAGAGCCAAGCTGGCGGAAAAAATCACTTTGTGGTATCTCATGGTCTTCAATTCTCCCACTAAAATTACAATCCATATATCTCGCCTTTGTAAGACTTATTTTAAAGCCTTTGATTTCTAAAGCCTCCGGCCATACTTCATGTGCATGTGTCTAAAGCCTCTCATTTGGAGGCCAAGCCGAAACGGTGGCTAGTTCCAAATTTTACAACTATGATTTGTTGGACCCATTTGCATCCATGGCCTGGGAGATTTACACTGACATTAACAAAAAGTTTACCTGGACAAACTTTTTGGCCAAAATTCTGGCCAAAAAGTTAGTCCAGGTAGCACTACTCCTGGAATTAAACCGGTGAAGGCTAGCGTTTAATTTAAGTAAAATTATAATTGAGAAAAATAGAGTAATGGTCCTGTAAGGTACCGCTGAGTGGGCCCCACTAATGACTGATGATCCAGCAAAGTCGGCATGGGTTGATAAGGATTGAACTGAATGACTGATAGATTCTCTCATATGGGATCCACCACTAGCGATGGTTTGATTTAGTAGGGAACATTTCAATTAGGGCTGTACAGTTTTAGTTAGTCACGGGCTGAAATCGCCACTGCATTTATCAGTATCTAGCTGCAGTTGCAGTTGCAGTTGTATCTGTAGGCACTCTAGGAAATATATGTCCTTCTCTATTTCGAGCAAACGTGGCCACAGAGAGAACCTCTCTTTTTTTTTTTTTTTTGGCCCCACACAAACACAAGGGAATAGAAGCCACAAATTTGATGCATTTTCAATAAGTGAAAAAAGTAGTATTGAGGAGAATTTGAGCCACAAAGAAGCTCTCACATTGTGAAAAAAGTAGGAATCAATCCTTAAGCAGTTGGGTGAAATTTGCTCACAAATTTTGAGTCATTCAAATGAAGCTTCGAAATTTTCTATGGCATGGGTTTTCCTTTAAAACACTAGTATTGAGGAGAATAACTACTAGTGAAATCATTAAAAAATGATTTTCATTTGCAAGCCCACAATTTGATGCATTTTCAATAGCAAATAGAAAAAGGACCATATTTCAAGAATCAGAAACTCGACTCCACTTATTTAGTAACCAGCTGAACCGAGTTGAAATAGCCAAGTAAATCCAGAATTCAGAGTTGACAGAACCAGATAGCCAAGTCAAGAAAGAGGTTCGCAAAAATGTGTCACAAAAAGGTTATATCTTGAAAAACAGGCCAACTGTAGCTCAACTCCAATCCAAATGCTCTCATCATGTAACATAAGGCTCACAGTGGGACTAAACTCAGATGGCAGTCTAGCCTGGATAAGGGTCCATTCTGATGGGCATGGACATGCATTTGGGTCGGACAGGCCACAATAGTATCTACGTTATGAGTATGCCACATCGATGTTTGCATACTCTGCATAACGTACTTCAGGAAATTGACGCTAGCCAGCAACACCGGAGGAAGTCATGGGGAAACTTCTAAAAACTTTGTTAATTGGGTTGAAAATATATTAAATGGGACCTATACCAAAATTTAAAACTCAAACCAAGCCCCTATTTATTACCAGGTCAAGTTTAGGCGGCAATTTGTGAGGTTGGGAGATGCGTGAAAAAGTAAGAATGCAACTCTAACCTGAACACAGAAGGCCTGCCGAACATATATATCTCTATAACAAATTTTAATGACAATTGATTATGATAAGGAGCAGCACCAACAGAAAGGGTTTCCGAAAATGATCAAAACAATATAGTTTCTTATAACCATGCAACATATACACAGAGGTCCACAAGCACCTGAAAAACCAACTACTTTGGGCTTCTGGGCAATGATAAATTCTGAATCCTAAGAATAAATTAGATCAATGTCCAGACTAGGCCTCGGGTACCTAAATTAGGACCAAGAATCTGAGTTACATATGTAATGTTGCAAGTACTATAAATACAATACAGGGCATCATATTTATTTAACAAAACATTAAATACTCGTTAAAAAAAAAAAAAAAAAAAAACATAAAAATGCAATTTAAGCCTGGGGTTTGGAAAAGATCAAAACCTAAATGTTCTAGATGAGTCCACCCCCAAAGATTTCATGAGAAGCGGTGGAAAGGGCAAAAGAATCAACAACATAACTAATATGTTAGGTCTCTTGGTCATTTTTTTATGAAGTCCATATTTCCTTCTCTTCCAAAAACTTTTACATGGTGAAACCAATGCCCAGCATGCCAATGTCTGGATCCAGGGTCGGGATCTTCTTGATTTTGGTGGTGACTGGTGACTAGCGTACACCAACTGTGCTAGAGGATACAGAATTCATCTCAAAATGCCCTCATTTGAATATAAACAAACTGTATAAAACAGAAGGATGTTTTGGCATTACAAATAAAAAAACGGGATAAAATCTTTTGTAAATACCAAAAGGGGGCACATATGAATTATGATGACTGAAGGTGTGGGCGTGCTGACATCAAAATCGGTCGAATCATCTGGCCAGACAGATATTGAGGCTACCCTGGTTCCCCAAAGGAGAATACTACCTTGATTAGAACTGTTGACACAACACAACTATGTTGAAGTCAAACACAATAACACATGAATCCAATTTTTTTCATACCAGTCCATCCTGAGCAGCCAAATCAAAACAACCCCCAACCCCAACACCGCGCGCGCGAAATGCTGCAGTTTTTCAGATCTTAGTGGAAAATTGAAGGAAGAACGGGTTACTTGGTGCCTTGAATTTGGGATGTGGGGATTTGGCAATGAGCATATATTTATAAAGAACAGGTTACTTGGTCACCAAAAACTCAAGGGTACAAAGACCATCAAGGCTCTGCAGGTTAGAAACCATCCATCCATATTGTCTCCAGACCAAAGAGAGAATTTTCAAAAACATAATGCAAATACAATTTTTGACCAAATACAAGGGGTTTTGTCAAGACATTCCTATTAATCCTCTTAAAACCTAATTAAAAAGAGGATTCACAAAGAAAAATGAAAGAGGACTTCCCCACTCTTGCATATAGAAGACACCAAATTACTAACCTACACTAAAAGTGGGCAATTGGGAAACATTCTATAGTGCTTGTTGGATGTAGTGTATATATATATATATATATATATATATTATTTTTTTGGAAAAACATGACTTTTCATTGCACAAAGACCATACAGTATAAGAGGGCTATACCTACCCAAAAAAAAAAAAAAAAAGCTCCTACAAAAAGCACGGGGAGGGCTGTACAAAAAGATTTAAGACCCAATACAATGGGCACCAACAAAAACAAAACAAAACTAAGTAGGGCCAGAAATGAGCAAAGAGAACAATAGTGTGATTATACTATTGAGAAGAGAATAGGATATTACTATTAAGAATAGAATAATAGTGTGTTGATGCGTGTGACAACAAAGCTAGGGGCTGAAAGGCCAA
Source organism: Camphora micrantha (assembly GCA_003546025.1). Taxonomy (NCBI): domain Eukaryota; kingdom Viridiplantae; phylum Streptophyta; class Magnoliopsida; order Laurales; family Lauraceae; genus Camphora; species Camphora micrantha. The sequence continues at coordinate 14,851,206 of QPKB01000003.1, read as the reverse complement.
TATTTAGGTGTGATCTATTGAAATCAGACAAAGTCATACTCCACTAAGGAGAAATCCAATCAGACAGACACAATTGTCCGGTGGAGAAAAATTGAATGGTAACATCTATCTGCATGCCTCTTCACAAGTCCAACTAGTGTTCAACTATTTTATTGAGACTTAAAAGGGGATTTTCAAATTCAGTAAATCTGGCATGTGGATCAACTTCCATCTACCACACAATCGAAACCCTCTGCATGGTACCCCCCTTTCTTTTTTCTAAATTCACTACTTTTTTTATATAGAATTCTCCAGTGCTCTTCAAGGTCTCTACTGCATTACATACTGCTTATAACTTCTTTCAGGGGTTTAGAATTGCCACAAAGACTCAGCTAAATATACCATTAGCAATCAAATATAACATCAGCTGAACTTCGAATGATCAGTTACTCGAGAAGTACAATTTGATGAAAATTAGAAGATAGATGCAGGATAATAAATTGCTTCTTAGTAGGCATCATGATTAAACAGAAATCAACCTAAAAGCAACAAATGCCCATTTGCCTTCTATGCTTCTCTTCGTATAAAGTTGGGCAAGTTAGAATGATCAAATTGGCCAAAGAGTCATGAATAATAAGAAAGAAGAATATTGATTTTTTATGTTGGTGGAAAGCTTCACCCAACCACTGGAATTTGATGTTAGGGGAAAATTTAGCGATAGCAACATTTTCAGAAGAGTTTGAAACTTCTCCATTAAAACTAAGGAGTAAGGATAAAATTTAGGCTACCAAATAATCCTTCCGAATATAATCCTTCATGGACATGGATCCGACACACTACATTCAAACAATGACAACTAGAAGAATTCCACCATTTACTCAGTATCAATACACCTTACAAGACCCACCCACAACCATCCACTCCTCACTATTTTCAGCACCCCCACTCTGGTACAAATGAACGCATAGGGATAATTTTCAACCATCATTAAGGCACAGTAGATATAGGTTCTAAGGAAGGAAATAGACCATGGTTAATTTGAAGTTAACTAAAAAAAAATTCTGTTGCAACAACAAGAGGCAAGAAACAGTCACATGAAACCCACAAAGATAGGTTAAACAATTTCTTCCACTTAATTTGCAGGTCTTACATTCATTGGACAAGAGACCAATTGAAAAGCACTACACAGAAAAGTAATGAACGATAGTATGAGAAATCAGAGTATAAAGCCAATACAAAGTGCTGAAACACCTGCTAAAAACAGTGTTGACGGGATTGAATAAAAAATAACAACTCTAAAAAAGATCACAAACCCTGCTCAAGAACTCCAATGCAGAAAGGATTTCTACCCCACAAAGGATCAAAACAAACAAGGCTGAATGTAGGAATCAGAACAAAACACAAAATTACAGATCAATATCATTGGATCATTCGGATAGAGAGACTACTAAGAGGCATATACCTTTATAACAATATTCAGTGTGCATTTGGACACCCAGATCTCCATTCCAATAAAAATCTGGAAAAACATGTCTACCAAATCTCACCAACACCGCATCTTAGACCACAATAACCAGATCTACAAAAACAACTTGTTCAAAACTAAAAATCCATCTGCAAAAAACATTAGTAGCAATCCATCATCATAAAATCATAACCCAAAAAACCATATATAATGATCAAAAATCATCATGTAATATATCCTAAAACGTTAAAAACAGAACAAACCCTAAAAAATCCATTTACCACAAACCAAACATATTCAGATTAAAAACATAAACATATAAAATCTCCAACTGTAGAAACCCCAAAAAACAAAGAACTAAGCACCAACGTAAGAAAATGCATATCCGAATAGACCCATCTAAACCCGATCCAAAACACCAGATGGGCCACAAAGAAACCTACGTACCCTTTCACTTCATCGAAGGGCATTCCCTAGCAAAATGCCCTTGCTCTCCGCAGTTGTAGCAATTACCTCCTCCTCCACCACCATTCCTTCCGCCACCTCCACCTCCGCCCTGGTAACAGTCCCTCGCCATATGCCCCGGCTCGCCGCAACTATAACAAGACCCCCCGCCGCTGCCTCCTCCGTAGCCACCACCGCCGTAAGCGCTGCCGCCTCCTCCGTAGCCGCCACCGCCGTAGCCTCCGCCACCACCTCCATTCCGGCCGCTCCTTCCACCTCTACCTCTGCCGCCTTCGTTAAACCCGTATCCGCCACCACCGTAGCTGCTGCGGCCGCCACCACTGCGACCACCGCCACCACCGTAGCCTCCTCCACCGCCGCCGCCTCGGCGATCGCCCTGGACGGAAGATCCGTCGGGGCCAGTAACGTCGACGGCCTTGGTGCGACCATCTCCTCCTTGCTCGACGACGTACTCGACGGCTTCGCCTTCGGCGAGGCTGCGGTAGCCGTCGGTTCTGATGGAGGATTGATGGACGAACAGATCTTCAGATCCGTCGTCTGGAGTGATGAATCCGAAGCCCTTCTGGCCGTTGAACCACTTCACGATACCGGTTGATCTTGTCTGCGCCATGGAGGACGTGTTGTTGGAACCCTAAAACCCTAATCAAAGAGAGAAAGAGGAAACCCAAAACCCTATATTCCCTCTCTCTCTCTCACGCGCACATTCTGTTCCCTACCGAGTGTTGCACTTTTATACGTGTTGTTATGTTGGTTAAGGAGAGGAGAGTGGATCTCAGCCGTTCAATATGCGTCACTGCTGATGTTGAACTGTCCGGATCCTCTGAGGCTTTAACCTAGAAATCCTGACCTAAAAAAGGAGTGGTATACCATGTCCATGTCGGCCTTTTTTATTCAAATTGAAATTGACACCATTCAAACTCAAATTGACAACTAGGGTTGCCACTTGCCAGTCCAAAGTCTCCTACTAATAAATACATTAAAAGTATATATAGGTTGTAAAGGTCCAAATAGCTTGGGTTGTATTGATATTTGAAGACAACTTGACCTCAATTATGTGTTATTTAATAATTAATAATTTATTTTTTAAATTGATTTATTAAATTGTAAACCCATATTTTTCCGAATAGAGTTAATATTGGATTTGGATTCAATACATAAGGTTTATGTAAATTTTACTTCAAAATCATATCTATAAGGATGGATTTGGGTCTAGGTCCACCGAGTTTCACTCCAAACTCGACCAATTTGCATCCTTTCCTTAGAAAAAATTAAATAAATAAACAACCACAACAACTTATAAAGGGAGCTTATTTTTAGATAGTTTAAATTTCATTATGTAAGCCTAATTCAATCTTTAGTAAACTTCGAGAGGCAGTTCAGTTGGCTCAGGACCACGGTTTGTTCTTAAAGGTTGGGAGTTTAAAACTGTACTACCACATTGGGGTTACAGGAAATTTAATCAGTTTCTTCTAGGTCCAAAGTGTTAGTTCGACCCAAAGGACTAGGACACCCTCCTTTAGGCATGTAAATCTGGGCCGGCACAGCCCACTTTTGCTCGGGCCAGTCCCATTCCCATAAGGGTTAGCCCAACACGTCCTTTTTTTTTTTTTTTTTTCCAATACTGCACCTGGACTTGGACTTGGGCTCTTATTCCTTTTAACCTTTGACCATGGAAAATGACCTGGTGGAGTTGAGATGCACATTAGAAATTACCTGACCCAATGCCCCACTTGGACTTGGACTTGGGTTCTTCTTTCTCTTTTTTATTTTTTTGTTTATGGACTTGCTCAAAAGCGAGCTAGGTTGTGCCTTGAGCCTGGAAGCCCTGGCCCAGCACGCCCCCGCTGTTGGGCTGGCTTGTTGACTTGTCAACAGCCTATGCATGGCCCAAATATTATTTTTCCGTATCAGGCTGGTGCTGGGCTTGGGCCACCTGCTCATATTTACACCTCTACCCTCCTCACATATGAAAAAAAAAAATTCAATCTTTAAGTATATGGGTGTGGGGCCACCACCAAGAGAAATGTAGGGTACTAGAGGGAATATTCGAACACTTCAATGGTCTTGCGGATCACTGAAGAGAAAATATAAAATCAAGTTAGAGGAATCTTTTACCGTACTGGGTGGAAGAAAGCTTGAATTGAACGCGACAATTGGACGGCTGGGGTTTCTTGGGAAGAGGAACGTGGAACCGTCGGATTGAAAGTTTGTTGTTGCTGTTGTTGGAGACTGCAAGAGTCATTCAGTCTGGCTGCCCATCTCATTATTTCCATTGACCGGTTCCTGCCAATGGCAATGCCAGCAGTGACAGTGTGAACTGCATGCATTGTGGATTGTGGATAGAGCATAGTGGATTGCTGGATATGTATGTTTTTGCTTTTGGAGCTTCTCTGCTTTGTCGCATTATAATACAGACACATATGTTGCTTCTTTGTTTATCACAGTGACAGGCAAATCACAAAAAAGAAAAATTGAAAATGACAAACAAACATCAAATGTGATGCGGGATCGATTCATGGTTTGAAAATGACAAACAAACATCAAATGTGATGTGGGATCAATTGATTCATGGTGGGAGGGATGGAAGTGAGATTCCTTCTTATCAATAAGTTATGAATAATTTAATGGTAAAAATTATTATCGGTAGCATCAGCATCTAATGTGAATTTTTATTTTCGACAAGACAATATCCCCGAATAGCGCCCGCTAGGTCCATAAAAACATACATGGAAAAGGGTTTCCAATAAGATATAGAGCTAGTTTGACGCTTTACTAACATAGTTAAAGTCAAGTAAAGTCTTTACTTTTCAGATTATATGTCACATCAAAAACACTTTAATTCAAAACTCTCTTTATTTTTTTTTAAAGTAAAAAAACAATCACCTTTATCCACTAAAACACAAAAAAATTATGTCTTCCGATACAAAAAGTCAAAAAACTTTCATAATGAATAACTAAAAATCAAATATTATCATAACACACTTATATTTTACTCTTTCTTCAAAATCAACTTTATTTCACTTAACTTTATTAATAGAGTTGTCAAATTAAACAAATGCGCACCTTCTGTCACTCCATCAATTTTCTTTGTGGGTTTTATGAACAACTACAAAAAGATAGACCGATTAAGGGGTTTTTCACTGAACCAGAGCAGAGAAAGGAGGAGTGGTTTGAAGTGGGTTGAAAAGGTCGGAATCTCAATGATGTGTTATTTTATTTATCCACTCTCGTTGAAATTCTCTTCATAGGAGAATCTTTTGAAATCGCTGTTGTGGCGGCACGATCAGGAGTCTTCATTCCATAAACGTCTTTAAAAAAAAACCTTGATTAAGGATTTTTTTTTTTTCCTCTTTTCTATCCTAATCTACTCTAATTCTATGATACTAAATCGGTAATATTTTCCTATTTAATGGTTCATCAGATATTCAGATTAGGTATTTGAGAATCCCCAAAATGCGAAGAATTCTTCAAATATCAATTTCCAAAAGGTTATTATTACTTAGGAGATTTGTGAAACCAAGTGAGAGACAACATTTGAGGCGTCTTAAAATATGACTTTATTGCAAACGGTCCACAAAAAAAAAAAGTCAAGCAGCCAAAGGTCCTCTAACAAATTCTCATACCTAATATGTCCAATTTACCATTTTAAATCTGCATCTTCTCCGACCTTCATTATCTGCAATTGGTGGTTTTAATGTACCAAAATGAATCAGAACTATGTTATTATTTTTAATACACATATATATGAGTGTAAGTCACGGATATGGAAAAGCAAGGGAGAGGCTCGATGAGGTTTATGGGGGAAAACGATTGGAGGAAGAAGGCATCAATGGGGTTTTGAATCTAGGGTCATTTTGAGCATGTATTTCCCCCATTGATGCATTCTTCCTCCTATAGTTTACCCCCATAAACCTTATTTACCAGAACTTTACTCCATACTTCTTATTTAAATTGCCAACAAAGTCATAGACTTTGTGAGGGTCTAGAAGGACCTTGGAGACACTCTCCTTCTCCATGCATCTCTTCACCAAAGCAATTAATTAGCTTATGGCACTCATTCTCTATGCTGAAATTGCCATCAGTTTCATACGTGTAGAATCAGCAGGCGAATAGAACAAACACCACTTCCAAATACACCAAGCTCTTGCCACTGTAAAATTGCTTGTCTTCGAGCTCTCTTTTCAACAGTTTCAAGCAGTCGATGAACTTTTTCCTTACTACATTTTGAGCCTCTCCCTTGCTCTTCCATATATATGTGTATAAAAAACAGTAACATAGAGTTTTAGTTTATTTTGGTACAGAAAACCAGCAATTGCAGATGATGAATGTTGGAGAAGATACAAATTTGACGAATTAGTGACGACGTCGTCAATGACTCTCTATATTAAGCGACGACGTTAATCAATAACGTCGTTGTTTGTTGAAAAAAGATTTAAAAAAAAAAATATTCTGGCGGGAATACCGATTCTATTGCATAAACACTATAGGTATCTATTTTATTTAGTGGCCATCTAAAATCTTATTTTTTTTTAATAGTTTTCTCGAAATAAAATTACCAAACGATCCCGAAAAACAAAATAAAATACAATAATGCAGGCAAGTCACCAAAGTGGAACAATGTGGCCGTGGATCAGGTTCACTTTTCCATTGCAGAGAGGTTTGGGAGTTGTCGTTCGCACAGCAAACGAGAAGGTGAAAAATCGAGTAAAACAGTCAACAAAAGTAGTCAACAGTGCAGTCAAGTCAAAAGGAGTTGTGATGTACGATGGGACTTGTCGGCTCCTTTGATTCCTTTCTTGTGCATGAGCCATGACCCATGAGCCATAGAAGGTGAGATGGCTTTTCTTGTGTGTGGAGTGGGTCTTTCTTTAGCCTACCTTTTGTACCTACTACTTAGTGAAACACTAGCTAAGGTCGTTTAAATGGCAGACAAGGGCACTTAATTTATGTAGTAAAACATCTCAAAGCCCCCACTTCATTGGTAATTGAATTAGCAAGTAGCAACCATGCATGACCTTTTAATACGGAGAGTATAGTATGATTTTCACATCTGCTGTCTACACATGCAATGCATAATAGGCACTTTCTGTTTGCAAATAATTAAAGTTAGAGAGGATGTGATGCATAATGGGTACTTTCGGTTTGCATGTAATTACCATAGTCTGAGTGACCTCATGACATTCTTAATAGCTAAATGAAGTGATTTTCATCATTTGCCCATCATTATAATTAGAACAATGCTAATGGGCTGCACCTTCTTGGGTGCACCTAAATGCATGATAATAAAGGAAATAAGTACGTAAGAGGTAAATGTCGTCTTTATACAATCATTCTAGCTTTTATTTTTGAGTTCTTAAACTATAACATTATCTATCATGAAGACTTTACTACTAGAAACTTAATAGTGACTAATGTTCAACCCAATGTTTAGTAAAGAATATTAGTGGCACAAACTAAGGATTTTATTTATATTGAGCGGGGAAAATCCAAATAAATAGTCGGGTTTTGACTTTTGAGGGTTGTAAGTGCAAAAAACGTAACTCACAAGATTAGGAGGTGCCTTACAGGACTTACCCAAATGACTGTAGAAAGCCAGGTAGTAGAAGATTTCTTTAGGAAAGATCGCTCGCCGGAAAACCTGAAAAGGGCAGGGGAACACCGGTCAGAGGACCCTGGCTGTGGCAGCGCAGGGCTCTTCGATGCCTAAATTAGTGCAGGGACTGAACTAGGGGTGGAGAAGAAGAGAAGCAGAGTGAGAACGTATCTGTGTGTCTGCAACTGAGTGTGTATCCCCTTGCTGGGTTGGAATCGGTCTCTTCTTATAGGAGAGGGTCTCCAGATATTTGATGGTGGGCCTGATGATGTGACTGCTAAGGTCTCATCAGCCCACAATGCATTAAATGCCAGTCACATGGGCTCTGCTCCCGTCTTGACTTATTGGCAGCAAAGGTCCCATCGGATGCCACGTGTCTGAAGAGGGGAGATGGCTATCAGTGCTTGTCTCGGATGACAGTCCATCAACAGCTACAGCCGAGGTGCGCGACTGGAGCCAAAGCGCGTGGCCGAGGTCATGCCAAGTTGGATCGAGGTCACAGCACTGGTCTCGGCTAGCATGCTGGCGTTTAGCCGAGACCCCGAGATGCTATTAGCGCGTAGCCGAGGTGAGGGTGTGATGAGACGGGCGCCTAGCTGATGTGCCGGGATGGTGCCTGCCTTGATGGAACTGGCCTAGCCGAGATGGTGTTTCCCCGAGCTGAGATCGAGCAGGGCTGCAAGTCGTGGCTGGCGATATTGGTCCCGGCTTGGCGTATTAATACTGGAGCCGAGATGCACGTAACCGAGATCTTGCTGGATTTGCAATAATCTTGGAGTCTAAAAATTTGCCCCCACACAATGCCCCCTAGCTCCTGATCTTCTTGGAGTTCATTAACTCTTGGAGGTCGGGAGGTAAGTTTCATGGAGCTGGTTCTCCTCATCGGAGCTAGAACGACCATGTCATATGAAGATGCCTCCTCTGGCACTATTGCTGAGGTGGGTTTTGCTGAAACCAAGATTGTCGAACTAAGAACGCTTGGCCAAGATACAAGGTTGACATACAATGTGTTGACCGTGAAGGCTTCGTGCTTGGGTGGTGAGGACCAACCCGAAGGCAAGCTCATCGGTTGCCCCGAAGGCTTCTTGCCGGGGTCGTAAGGACCTACCCGCAGGCAATCTCATCAGTTGCCGTGATGACTCCTTGCCGGGGTGGTGAGGACCTACCCGCAGGCAATCTCATTTGTTGCCGTGATGGCTTCATGCCACGGTGGTGAGGACCTACCTGCAGGCAATCTCATCAGTTGCCAAGATGGCTTCATGCCTGGGTGCTGAGGAACGACCCACAGGCAATCTCTTCAGTTGCCGCGAAGGCTTCATGTCTGGGTGCTGAGGAACGACCCACAGGCAATCTCTTCAGTTGCCGTGATGGCTTCATGCCTGGGTGCTGAGGAACGACCCACAGGCAATCTCTTCAGTTGCAGAGATGGCTTCATGCCTGGGTGCTGAGGAACGACCCACATGCAATCTCTTCAGTTGCCGCGAAGGCTTCATGCCTGGGTGCTGAGGAACGACCCACAGGCAATCTCTTTTGTCGCCGTGAAGGCTTCATGCCTGGGTGCTAAGGAACGACCCGCAAGCAATCTCATCTTTTGTCGTGATGGCCTCATGCCGGGGTAGTGAGGAACGACCCGCAGGCAATCTCTTCAGTTGCCGAGATGGCTTCATGCCGGGGTGGTGAGGAACGATCCGCAGGCAATCTCTTTAGTTGCCGAGAAGGCTTCATGCCTGGGTGCTGAGGAACGACCCATAGGCAATCTCTTCAGTTGCCGTGATGGCTTTAGGGGTGTAACGGTTCGGTTAACCGGTTATTTTGGGAAAACCGTTAACCGAACCGTAACTGCGGTTTTCTGTATTTGAAAACCGTAACCGTAACCGTGCAGACAAAAACCGTAGAAAACCAAACCGCGATTAACCGTATAAGACGATTCGGTTATGGTTAATAACCGTGGAAAATTTGAATATTAATTTCTCAATTTGCATCTTCTTTTTTGGTTTAATATACAATAACTTCTTAAGTCCAGTCAATTTTGCGAAAATTTTTACTAATGTATTGCGAAAATTTTCATTCAGCCCCCCTCTTTTTTCCCTTAATTTTATAACGGTACGGTTAACTGTGTGCGGTTAACCAAACCGCATTTTACGGTTCGGTTCTGTTAACCGCAGTGAATTTTTATGAAAAACCGTAACCGAACCGAACCATGCGGTTTTTGGATTTCATTAACCGTAACCATAACCGAGCCGTGGAATACGGTTATTAACCGCGGTTCGGTTCGGTTCGGTTCGGTTAGACGGTTTCTCGGTTTTTTTTTACACCCCTAGATGGCTTCATGCTTGGGTGCTGAGGAACGACCCACAGGCAATCTCTTCAGTTGCCGAGAAGAATTCATGCCTGGGTGCTAGGAACGACCCACAGGCAATCTCTTCAGTTGTCGTGATGGCTTCATGCCTGGGTGCTGAGGAACGACCCACATGCAATCTCTTCAGTTGCCTAGATGGCTTCATGCCTGAGTGCTGAGGAACGACCCACAGGCAATCTCTTCAGTTGCCGCGAAGGTTTCATGCCTGGGTGCTGAGGAACGACCCACAAGCAATCTCATCAGTTGCCGGGATGGTTTCATGATCGGTGACAGCATCAACTCGTCAGTGGCCGTGCAGCCGAGCTGGAATGATGGCTGCTCTTGTCACCAACTCTGAACGGCAGCAAGTTATGGAACCTAGCTGGGTTCACCGAGATTTGTAATAGGGATGTCTTGATCGTTCAAGGGCTTTTCTTCATGGCTTGGCAAGAATTGAAGCTGTTGTAATAGAAGCTGTCTGAGCCGAGGCCGGTGCTGACATTAAAACCATTGCCAAAGCTGTCCGATCTGGGGCTGGTGATGTAGCCGAGCTGGAGCTACCGAGTTCCGCAACAAGGTGCTTGCCGAGCTTTAAGAACTTGGCGAGATTTGGAGGCAGCAATAGAGAAGGAAGCCGCTTTTAATGAGCTTGGTAGCTTCTGACCAATTGACTTGTCACCAACTGAGCTATTGAAGACCCATACTTCAGGATTTCGGCAACTTCATTGCGATGTTCACTGCCCCCAGTTTGGTGGCGCTTCGGCTCATTGCCATCTTGATCTCTTTTTGGCGCTGTTGAGCTCAGGTCTCATCTGCATAGGCAATTTCATCTGGGGCCGAAATGGCTTTATGCCTAGGTGGTGAGGACCGACCCCGAGGCAATCTCATCGGTGGCCCTTAGGCTTCATGCCGAGGTGGTGCGTGGACCGACCGTTAGGCAATCTCATCAGTGGCCCGTAGGCTTCATGCATGGGTGGTGAGGACCGACCCCGAGGCAATCTCATCAGTGGCCCTAAGGCTTCATGCCGAGGTGATGTGGGGACCGACCGTCAGGCAATCTCATCAGTGGCCCGTAGGCTTCATGCCGAGGTGGTGCGTGGACCGACTGTCAGGTAATCTCATCAGTGGCCCTAAGGCTTCACGCCGAGATGGTGCGTAGACCGACCGTCAGACAATCTCATCAGTGACCCGTAGGCTTCATGCCGAGGTGGTGCGTAGACCGACCATCAGGCAATCTCATCAGTGGCCCGTAGTTTTCATGCTAAGGTGGTGAGAACCGACCCTCAGGCAATCTCATCAGTGGCCCTAAGGCTTCATGCCGAGATGGTACGGGGACCGACCGTCAGGCAACCTCATCAGTGGCCCGTAGGCTTCATACCGAGGTGGTGCGTAGACCGACCGTCATGCAATCTCATCAGTGGCCCGTAGGCTTCATGCCGAGGTGGTGAGTAGACCGACCGTCAGGCAATCTCATCAGTGGCCCGTAGGCTTCATGCCGAGCCATGATCAAAGTTGTCCGAGCTGGGGCAGGTGTTGACACCGAGGCCAGTCGTAGCTGCGTGATCGAAGGCATCCGAGCGAATGCTGGTTTAGTCACCGATGCCTGCCGTAGCTATGATCAAGGCTGGCCGAGCTGAGGCTGGTGGTGTAACCGAAGCCTCAGTTGTAGCTCGTGATCGAAGCTGTGATCAAGGCTGGCCGAGCTGAGGCTGGTGATGTAACCTAGGCCTCAGTCGTAGCTGCATGATCGAAGCTGTGATCAAGGCTGACCGAGCTGAGGCTGGTGATGTAACCTAGGCCTCAGTCGTAGCTGCATGATCGAAGCTGTGATCAAGGCTGACCGAGCTGAGGCTGGTGATGTAACCTAGGCCTCAGTCGTAGCTGCATGATCGAAGCTGTGATCAAGGCTGGCCGAGCTAAGGCTGGTGATGTAACCGAAGCCTCAGTCGTAGCTCGTGATCGAAGCTGTGATCAAGGCTGGCTGAGCTGAGGCTGGTGCTTTAACCAGAGCCTCAATTGTAATTGCGCGATCGAAGGCATCCAAGCAAAGGTTGGTTTAGTCACCGAGGCTTGCCGGAGCTGTGATCAAGGCTGGCCGAGCTGAGGTTGGTGATGTAACCGAAATCTCAGTCGTAGCTGCGTGATCGAAAGCATCCGGGTGAAGGCTGGTGATGTTGCCGAAGTGGATCTGTCGCGTTCCGCAACAAGGTGTTTTGCCGAGCTTAATAACTTGTGAGTAGTAACTTGTGAGATTCGAAGGCGGTACCTGGGAAGGGGGCTGCTGTCTTTTCGCGCCGAGCCTAGTAGCCTCTAATCGCTTGGCCTGCCACCAACTGAGTCACTGAAGACCTGTGCTCTACGATCTGTGATTTTGCTGCGATGCTTGCTGCCCCCAGTTCGGGCCCTGGTATCCGCGAAGTGAGATGCTTCCATTGTGTTTTCACCACTAGTCTGCTGATGGGATCGATGAGGCCTGGCTTGCACTGAAGTCTTGTCTTGCTGGGGACGCTCTAGCTGAGGATCGTTTTGCTGGGCGTCCTGCTTCCTCCCGTGGTGGATGCTGGGGCCTTCGCCGAGCTGGATGGCGACCAGCGTCAGCTCGGCTCTTCTCTCCGATGTGATTCTTTATCCTTCTAGGAGGACCTGTCACTTCGGTCTCTCCAACTGAGGTCGAAGCTTTCCCGAGCTCGAATCTGATCAACTTCTTGGGCGATGAAACGGTTTACCCTAGCCATCAGTGATGCTATGGTGGTTACAGGGTGTCCAGCTAGATCTCTGTGAAGATCGTTATCCGGGAGCAGAGCATTTTGGAAGGCGCAGATCGCCACCTCATCTATGGAATTATCAATCTGGCTATAGACCGTCCAGAATCGCTTGGCGAACTGGGTGATATTCTCCCCTTCCTTCATCTTCAGGGCTATGATATTTGCGTCAGTTTTGGGTCTGACTCTATAGGCCTGGAATTTCTTCATAAAGGACTGTTGAAGCTGCTGCCAACTTGAGATAGACCTCTCTGAGAGTGCGCAGAACCATCTCAGGGGGAGCTCACCCAGACTAGAGGAGAAGACCTTGCAGTTAAGGTGGCCTTCGTCTCTCCAAACAGACATCCTCTGAGAGAAGTGTCGAAGATGTGCAGCCGGATCTGAGGTCCCGCCATAAGTGACGAACCTCGAGACAGTGAACTTCCTCGGGAGGGGAAAATCTCTGATGTCACGAGAAAAAGGGGACGTGCCGAGATCAATGGTCTGGCAAGCATCTCGCTGGTCTCGGGCGAGACCAGCCAGTTCTAGGTGATGGCGAACAACTTCCTGAATGTGTTCGTCTAGCCACTCCTGGTCGTCTCGCCTTCTTCTACGGCCTGGACTGTTGCTCGAGCCCTCATTGCAGGTCTAGTCGCGCTTTTCCTTATTCGAATGAGCATATAGATCTGTCCTGGGAGTAGTCCTCCTACTATGAGAGGTCCTCTCATAGTCATACTGTCGGGAATGCTGTGTGGTTGAGCCAGCTGCTCTTTCCTTTAGCTACTGCCGGAGCTAAGAAATCAGGACATCCTTCTCCTGGATGGCGGTATTTTGTACTTGAATCTCCTCTCGGGAGGAGTTGGAGTCTTTCGCGGCTGTTTTCGACCTTGTCTTCCTCTCGGAAGGGGGGACGACTGAAGCTGGTTCTGCACCGTGCGTCTTTGATGCTTCTCCACCCTTCTTAGCTCTCGAAGACATGGCGTTTTTGAATTGTTCCTCACAGACGGTGCCAATTGTAAGTACAAAAAACGTAACTCACAAGATTAGGAGGTGCTTTACAAGACTTACCCAAATGACTGTAGAAAGCCAGGTAGTGGAAGATTTCTTTGGGAATGATCGCTCGCCGGAAAACCTGAAAAGGGCAGGGGAACACCGGTCAGAGGACCCTGGCTGTGGCAGCGCAGGGTTCTCTGATGCCTAAGTTAGTGCAGGGACTGAACTAGGGGTGGAGAAGAAGAGAAGCAGAGTGAGAACGTATCTGTGTGTCTGCAACTGAGTGTGTATCCCCTTGCTGGGTTGGAATCGGTCTCTTCTTATAGGAGAGGGTCTCCAGATATTTGATGGTGGGCCTGATAATGTGACTGCTAAGGTCTCATCAGCCCACAATGCATTAAATGCCAGTCACATGGGCTCTGCTCCTGTCTTGACTTATTGGCAGCAAAGGTCCCATCGGATGCCACGTGTCTGAAGAGGGGAGATGGCTGTCAGTGCCTGTCTCGGATGGCAGTCCATCAACAGCTACAGCCGAGGTGCGCAACTGGAGCCAAAGCGCGTGACCGAGGTTATGCCAAGCTGGATCGAGGTCACAGCACTGGTCTCGGCTAGCATGCTGGCGTTTAGCCGAGACCCCGAGATGCTATTAGCGCGTAGCCGAGGTGAAGGTGTGATGAGAAGGGCGCTTAGCTGATGTGCCGGGATGGTGCTTGCCATGATGGAACTGGCCTAGCCGAGATGGTGTTTCCCTCGAGCTGAGACCGAGCGGGGCTGCAGGTCGTGGCGCGGCTTGGCGCATTAATACTGGAGCCGAGATGCATGTAGCCGAGATCTCGCTGGATTTGCAATAATCTTGGAGTCTAAAAATTTGCCCCCACACAAGGGTGAACTAAGATTTTTTTATATGGATTTTGGAGACAGACCTAAATTTTTCATGAGAATTTTGGAAGTGAATCGAAATTTTAATATGAATTTTGAAAGTGGACCCTGCCTCGATGATGGCGACTGCCCCCAAAAGCATATATGCAGTTCCACCAAGGGTTAAGATCAATGTCGATTTTAGGAAGTTATATAAGTGTATATGCATATTGGATTACTTATCATGAGTGAGACCTCCAGATTTAGAAAAAGGGAATAACAGGTGCATGGCTACATATGGGTAACCATAATGGGAAAAAAAAAAAGAAAAAGAATGTTATTGGCATTATCTATCATTTTTTTATATAAGTAATAAATCGTTCACTTTTAGAAGAAGTAGCTTGTCCCTTGCTGGTTAATGTGCATTCAAAAGGTTGTGTTAGATCATAAGCAACGGATATGTTATTTTGGCTACGTTATGTCAAATTCCATTTGAAGGATTAGAGCATTTTATCTTTAACGGCCATGCCAAATGCCACGTGGCAGTAACAACAGTAAAAAAAGGCATGAGAAGACTCTCCACCAGAAATGTCAGATGGGGCTGCTAAATTTAATAGATGAAAAGGCCAAATGTCATTTATTATTCGTGAATATCTTATGATGTGGGCCCCATGAGAATGCTAAATCTTTTGAAATAGACAAAAAGGGGCTGTAAGTTTTGCATTCTTGTGGGATCCACATCATAAAATATTCAAAATATAATAAATGGCATGTTGCATCTTCATATGCAATTTTGACATCCCAATGTCCCATGCCAAATGTCACATTAGATATGACATTTGGAGTGGAGAGAGACCTCAGTGGCCTTCTTTTACCGTTGTCATTGTCATGTTGCATTTGACATATCCATTGGAAATGCTCTACGTGATAGTTAAGTTTAGACTATTATTTTAATGAATTTTAGACATGTAGGTGTTCTAGGGATGAGTTTTGCCTAATTAAATGTTGACATTTTAAAAATCCTTACCCGGTGGTTCGTACAACAAAGAACGGTACAAAAACCAATAAAATTGCACATAATCACCTTTTCCCTCAAATCGACTTACTTATTACTCCTTTAAAATCCTTATTTAAGAAAAAAAAATACTATTTTTACTAGAACCCTAGCATGTGGAAAAATGTTTTCTTTTCATCCATTAATGAAAACATATATAGGGGTTTCCCATCTTAGTTGTTTTATTTCCTTTTGACCATTTTAGTCCTCCACTTGGTTAGCCTAGCTTATGGGTGTTTCTATTTATTGGCTGACCCTCGTGGGTTCCTATTTTTGCTGGCATGGCTGTGGGCTTTTCCATTGGTTAATGTAAATGGCCTATTTGTATATTTATTTTGTTGGTTTGCTCCCTGTTGGATGCCTCCTCATTATGGAGTAGGGTCGTCAATCCGACATCTTGATGTGGGGGCCCGGCCCGGCCCAGCCCATAAAAGCCGACCAAGCGGGGGCTTTACTTTTTATCTAAAAGCCCGAGGCTAGGGTATGTCTCAATTTTGAAAAGCCAACAACCTTGAGGGCCGAATTAGGGTTTGACTTAGCCTTGTCTGAGGAGGCCCGACCCATTGTCTATTAATATATAAAATTAATGTTGTATTACTGAATGGTCCAATGCCTTCCCACACTCCACGCAAAGCCTTGATTCAATTAGTGTGCCCATCAATGTAATGTAATAGCTATCACATGAGAAATTGCCATGCAAGCAACGTTCTCGGTTACAATCTTATGGGCTAGCAAATCTCTAGACCAACACTCACTCAGACCCATTGCATGGAGCGGATTACCGGCCCACAAGCTTTTGTGGGGACTAGGGATTTGTGATCTCAAAATTCAGTCCAAAGCCTTTTTAGCCAAATGGTATGGTGCGTTTGTAACAAAACTGAGCTCTATGTGTATGTACATTGTCAAAACTGAGCTCTATGTGTATGTACATTGTCAAATAAGTACCCTAGATCATCCACCTTTATCCTCTTGCAAGAATGAATGACTAGCAGACATTATCATTTACACTAGAGATGAAAATTTGAGCGGGCCGCCCAGGCCTGGCACGGCCCAATATGGAAAAAAACCATGTATGGAGTCAACGGCCTGACACGGCACGGCTCGGTTTTCCCACCTGGTTCGTGTTGGGCCAGGGGTCCTTGGCCCTCGGCACGACACGACACGGCCCACTTCTTTTTTTTTTTTTTTTCTAATTTTTTAAAAGATTCTCATATAAATAAAATATAAAATAATTAAAATTTTTTTTTTCATTTGTAAATTAGCATCAATGTATTGCATTTATCTTAATAGTTTTAACCTTATTTCAAGTTAAGAACCCCTAAAAGTCAATAAAGTCTCTTTCGATTTAAAAAAAAAAAAGAAAAAGAATTGGCATGTGGGCGGTATGGATCAATCCGTGCCCTGGACCGTGCTAGGCTGAGCCCCAGCCCTTGGGCATGGCTGGGCCCGCAGTTAGATGGCGACACGGCCCAGTTTTCATGCCTAGTTTACACTAGCGAGCACACAACACCACCACCAATCGGATGCATCAATCGCCTGCTAGAGAGTATTTTTGTAGTCTTATAGTTGTTTGATGCTTCTGGTTTTGTAAATAACACAATGTACTTTAATATTTTATGAATATAGTCCATCCTTTTAAAAAAGAAAAAAAAAAGGGTTTCTTAAGGCTTTTTTCTTAAAAAAAGGCAAGTTTTCCACTCCATACTACACCCAAGGCTCACACATTTGACAGTGATTATCAACCCCATTTAATGAATTAGCACATAGTAACACCAAAATCATTTCATTTCTTTTGGCCTTCGCCCTTAAGTGTAAGATAAGGGCTTAGGTATTGTAGGCCCACCGAGGGCTCCGAATGCTTTGGGTCGGCATATGCGACCTGTATATAAGAGGGTAGGGTAAGGGCCTACCTCAGCCCGGCCCTTTGACTACCTTACATTGGAGGTCTTATGTGGGTGGTAGCTTTACCAAATTCCTTTTGTAGATCATATTATATCTTTTTGAAAATATGGCACTCTTAACTACCCATAAAAACATATAAATGATTTTTTTTTTATGTCCCTTTCCTATTGTAAGTGCCTAAAATAATACGAACTTGTTTTAATGAGAACTGCTGAAGAGCTTCTGATGAAGGGGAGGCTTCGTTATGCCTGAGATAAGAGAGAGAGATGGGTTAGAGGCCCTGGCTGTAATGAGCCGAAGGCACTCCAATGCCTAAGTTAGTACTGTTACTGAACAAAGGGTGAGTGAATGGAGAGGGAGAGAGGACTTAGGATTGCTTACCCTCTACTGGTTCTTCGTTGTGCCAATTTATAGGTGTTGGCCTTTTCAGACCTTTCCTGAGTGGGGGTTGGTGGACGCACGGTCCCATCGGACCATACTTTTTCCCGCTAGTGGAGGTAGGTAGAGGCTTTGTCCTGTCAGATCATACATTGATCTTCCACATGATTGCTGATGTGACGGCTGAATGAGGTCCACGCTCTCTGCATCCGGCGCCCATCTTGTCCATCAGAACCCCGCCATAACCTCATTAATTGTTGATTGACATGTTGGCCACTTCGGCTAGCCGAACTACTTATGTTCACCTCCTCGGCACTATTGCCGAGCTGCGTGTCCTTTTGCATTTACCGGAATGCATAGACGGACAGCATCCTTTTCGAAGTGAGCCCTCCTCCAGGAACTGAGGTCGTGACGGCCCTAGCTGGGTTGCTTGTCGGATCCCGCGCTTATGAAATACCCCCACACACCTATGTCTTCAAAGGATGGAATAGGGCCCACACACCTCTTGCGATGTGAAATGGACAAAATGGAGAATAAGAGAATATCATTCATGGAATTCAGGGCTAAGGTTTTCACAAAAAAAGCAAAGAAAATGTTTTGTGATTTGGAAAAGAAGATTAACATACACACAAATGACAAAATTATCATTTTCACATTATCTTTTAACGTCGTACAAACCGTTTTATAGTAATTTCTAAATGTTAATACCTACGAGGCAAAATTTAAATCTTTTAATATGATCAAAATCCCTTAGACGGTACCAGTTTCCTGGACACGTACACAATGTCGATTCCAATATGAGGATGGAATGATTCCAGGTTGGATCTATTTTCATCATATTCCAGGATTGGGCCACCCCAAATGACCCACAATTTCAATGTTGTAGGAGACAGTGATTGATAGATTGTCCTAAGCATAATTGTGCAGCCTTTTGTGGGGCCACCTGGATCAAATTGTTTTATGGATCAAGTTACCACTGCCCTTGATCTAATGGTCTCAAATTAGAAAGATTTATTTCAATGGTAAATATAAGTCAGAACTAATTACAAACCCAAATTTTATCTCTTTAATTTGAGTCAATTGGTCGATGGCATAGTTGATAACAAGATCTATTTATGAATTGACCTTTTGCAGTTTGATGCTTCGATCAATTCAACGGTGGATATCACTAAATATAATAAATGGGGCGTGCAATTATTAGCCCATTATTCTCTAAAACCCTAAATTGAGAGTCAGGATGATATGATTAGGGTTATATCTAGCAAACCCTAGTTCACACATTGCCCTTACCCAAGTGATTGACATTAATCCAAGTGGTCCCCATAACCGATTGTGGATATTTTCAAGGAAGATAATTTGAAACAATTCTACCTAGTTGACATTGAGGACCCCTTTGTTTGCATGCAGTTGAATTCATAGGAATTCGTGGT
Source organism: Camphora micrantha (assembly GCA_003546025.1). Taxonomy (NCBI): domain Eukaryota; kingdom Viridiplantae; phylum Streptophyta; class Magnoliopsida; order Laurales; family Lauraceae; genus Camphora; species Camphora micrantha. The sequence goes on along the minus strand of QPKB01000003.1, from coordinate 14,832,010 downwards.
CAAATAGGCTCTAACAGGGGATTATTAAAGGGATAAAGGGTGAAGGAGGGGTTTCAATTCCGAGGTGATGGTTAGGTATTCATTTTCTATAAAGAGGAGATTATTTGATGGTTGATTTTGGATATTTATCCAAATTTTTTTTTCTTCACTTTTAACCCCTTCTAAAAATACAAGCCTTATAATCCAGTAATTCAATTACATGAAACAAATAGGCCCTTAATTAATTTACTTCCACCAATAATGAATGGGAGCTGCATGCATCTCTAAGGGCCTGTTTGGATAAGCGAAAAATAGAATAGAGTGAAGTTAAATGGGCTCTAACAGTCTAAAATTTCAACTCTACTCCGTTTGGATGAGTTTGGCCCAATAGATGAAGTAATGTTATGAGCCATATGTACTCCATTTCACTTCAACTCTAAATACTTCTATTTTCTGAAGTGAAAATGAATTCTACTCCAAACCTTGACTTCAAAATAAGTATCCAAATGGAGTGAAATGAAGTACTCTATTTTAACTTCAACCTACTTCTCTTAACTTTACTTCACATGTAAAATCTACTTTATTTTACTCCACTCCTCATTTATCCAAACAGGCCCTAAAGAATTGTAATATCGACTTTGATTGCCTCAATTTAACTGGCAAATTCTCAAATGAGCTTGGCAAAAAGATAATTTTGGATGGTGGGTCCCAACTCCTAACTACTGATGAACTAGATCCAATCACGCTCTTCACCTCCAGGAATTGGCACTTCAATTTTGCACCGACCAAAATTCTTAGGATTGAAATGCTCAAAATAATGCTGTTACAAAACCATTAAGCTTAGAAGCCTTTTAGGGCCAGTTTGGTTGAGCATTTCTAACGAGAATTTCACTTGTAAGGAATTTCTTACATAAATCCGGGGTTGTCTTTGGAAATTCCAAATTTCTTATAAGACGCTCTATTGGTACACAATTTTTCTCCCTTTCCACAAACACTTTCTTTTTTAAAAAAAAAAAACCCAATAAAATTACCTTTTTGCCCACCCTTTCCCTTTCTCTCTCCCCACCTCCCCTTCACCTTCGGCTCTAGCCTGGACCGGCGCCGGCAGGTCTCTCTCCTTCTCCCTTCCTCTCCCCCACCCTCTCCCTCCTCATCTCTCTCCCTCCCTCTCCTTCTTTCTCTCTCTTCTCCTTGTCTCTCCCTCTCCCTTAATTTCCCTGGCCGGTGGCAGAGTGGACGGCCGGACAATCGCAATGATCGCCAGGTTGCCCAATTTGCCGCTGGCCTGGGTAAGGAAGGGAGAGGGAGAGAGATGAGGAGGGAGTGACAGGGAGAAGGGGGAGAGAAAACAGTGGGGGAGGGAGAGGGAGAGAGAAAACAATGGGGGAGGAAGAGGAAGAGAAGAGGGGGGGAGGGATTGGCCTGCGCTCGCCAGTCCAGGTGGAGCCGGAGGTGAAGGGAAAGGTGGGGGGAGAGAAAGGGAGGAGGAAAGAGAGAAAACAATGGGGAGGGAGAGGGAGAGGAGGAGGGAGAAAACAATGGGGAGGGAGACGGAGGAGAGGGATCGGCCGGCGCCAATCCTGGCCAGAGGTGAAAGGGTGAGTGGGGAGAGAGAAAGGGAAATGGTGGGAAAAAAGGATAATTTCATAGGGGGAATTTTTTTTTTTTTAAATGCATGTGTGGGAAGAGAAAAATATTGCATGCCAGTAGTGTGTCCCTTTCTTATTTGCCACAATTTGAATGGAGAGAATTTACTTAATTGACATATGAAAAGCCACTTTTGCCCATGGAATATCCTCAAAATTATGACATGAATATTTTGGAATTCTATATTCTACTATGAAGGACAACGTTTGAAATTCTCCCAATGCTTACAACTGAACATGAAGACCTACAATACTATGATCAGCTTGCCATTTGGCCAGCTCTAATCCAATTGCAGACTATCCATCCCCCTTTTAAATAGCCACAAAGGGACAAGAGCTGTCTATTCTCATATTCACAAAAACACCCACTAAAGGAAAAGGCCAACCCAAGAAAGTGACTTCCATATGCAATAAATCTCAAGACCCTTTCAACCTACTTCATAGATTACAGTAACGTCCCCTTTACCCATGCAATCTAATGGCAACATAAATGACACAAGTTGTGTCCACACATGAAGTGATCTGCCAGAAAAGAAAATAAGATACCAGCACCTAAAAGATGGAATTCCATAATAGAAAAATGAAGAAAAGAAAAACACAAATTTAAAAAGAGCCAACATATATTCAACAAGACATCTGGGATGTATGGATGCCACTCTTTTCTCACCCTCTCTGCCGTAATAATCAGAAACTAACTGTATATATATACATGTTTTCACGAAGGAAAAAGGAAAAAAGAAAAGGAAAAATCTGCACTATCACACTGGGGCTATAGGGGATTTACCCAGCTCCCCCTGGGCCCGTAGGGATTATTCCGGCCTAAAGGGCCGGAACACCCTCCGTTATCAAATAAAAACAAAGGAAATTTTTTTTTTTTTCAAGTTACAATTGAAACTCACATGATGTTTTTTTCTTTTAATTTCGGCTGGAAGATTGTTTGAATTGAATTAATGAAATCCTCTAGATCCTCTGGACTGGTATAGCTCCAACCTACCTTTAGCCTGTGGCAGCAGTGTTTCGATGGTCTCATGTTGCACCATGTAGCCCTGTTTTGATGACCATTCAAGCGCAGTAAGCACCTCAGCCTGCGCGAGCTCTTCGCTATCAGGAACATGCATTGCAATGTAGCACAACAGAATCAGGGATGAAATCTGAACAATCTGTTCTCCAAAGTACACCAACTGGATCAGGTGTTTCGCCCCACCAGCGTTTATAATAGCCTTGGAGTGATCCACATGAAGATAATTCTCAGTGCAAGCAAACTTGGTCAGGGCAATGGCAGCCTCGCGAGAGACCTCCCCTTCCCTCTCATCAAGCAATCTCACAAGAGGACCAATGATCCTCTTCTCAGTAGCTCGAAAGGTTCGCGCCAAACACCCAATTGCCTTAACACAGGGGATGAGGAGATCCGAATCAGCCTTCTCGACGATCTTCAACAGCTGATCGACGACCGCCTTGGCAGCCGGGGAGGTGGGCTTGAAAGCCGACCGTCTCAAATCAGAGTACTGCTCAGCAACGGCGGCAATCTCCATCAATGCCATTGCAGAGTTGAATTGCACCTCCTCTGCGCCTTTGTCCAATAGAACAGAGAAGCAGAGGAGCGCCCTGGACTCGGTTATGCTTTGACAAATGGCTGCATTCCCTTTAGCAAGATGCCATAGCGCTTTGGCAGCCATCGCCTTCATGGCTGCCTTTGTTGCGGGGTCCTCCGATTCCCTCCCTTTAATGCTAGGACCAGAGATGGAGACCGACTTCACCTTCTTATTCCCACCACTCTGGTTGTTAGCATTGCTTCCCTTTTGCTGTTGGGATTGTGACTGTGAAGGCTGTGATTGACTTGCCATCGTCGAATTCACAAGAGAATGCATCTGCATCTCATTCTGATTGCTATTCGGCACAGGGGGGCGCTTAACCTGACTCTTAATCGGTGTATCATCATCCTCAGGACCCTTATTCCCCTTGCTGCTACTATTGTTGGTATTGTCATTATTTGCCATGACGACAGAGTGAATCGACAAGCCCTTATTGGTAGCAACCGCGTACTTGCTGTGTTCTTGAATCGTCTCAAACGCGAGATGACTCACCAGAAGGCGAATTATATTGTTCTGCGCGAAATGGTCCTGGCACTTGGGGTGCTTGGCAGCCAATTCAGACACAGCCCAGGCCACAACAGTCTGAATCTTCATGCACCCTTCTTTGAGGATTTTCGCAAACAGGTTGCAGACGCCTGCGTGTATCATGTGTTCGACGGATTCTGGGTCGCGCGCAAGCAACCCAACGGCCCTTACAGCATTTTCCTGACCCTCGCCGCGGCTCTCCTTGATCAACTTGAGTAATGGGGGCACCCCACCTTCCTCAATTATGAGCTTTCCATATCGATCATTGTCGCGGGCGAGGGAGACGAGGGAGGCGGCGGCGTCTGAGCGGTCGTCGAGGGAGCCAATGTGGAGGGTGGCAATTTGCTCCCAGATTAGGCAGAGGATGGGCTCATTGGAGGCGATGGGGGGGAGGCCGAGGTACCCAATATCGTCGTCTTCAGCATCACGGTCAGCAGGGGCAGAGACGCGGAGGAGCCAGGAGACGTCGCCTATAGAGTTGTCAAGCTGGGAGCAGGTACGTTTGAATTGTGCGGTGGAGATGATGGTGAAGACGCGCTTCATGAGGCCATTGGCGCGGCATTTGGTGACGATGAGGAGGGCTTTGTCGAGGGCCTGCTCGGTGTCGTCGATGATGCGGCGGGTGGGGCGTTCATAGAGGTCGGAGCTGGCGCGAGCCGCCTGGCGGAGGAGGGAGGCAAGCTTTTCTGTTTTGGATTTTAGCTCTGCGCATTCCTGTTTGAAGGTTCGAGCGTCGTCCGCCGTCTTTACCACATGGTCTGCCATTAGAATTGGCTTTGCAAGGATTTGTTTCACGATTTCAGCCATTGCAAAAGATATCCAATGAATGAATTATCAATGGCAATGCTTGATTGATATTGATTGATAACAACAACAACAACAAATGAATGAATTATCAATGCTTGATTGATATTGATTGATAACAACAACAACTACTACTTCTTGTTTTCTTCCTTCTTCTTCTGGTTGTTTCTCAAGGGCCGGAGACCGAGTTGGGATCGATCAAACCGGCAATTGAGAACAGATAATGGAATTTTGGTGATGGGTTTTTCTCATATGCTTGAAATCTCAAATGGGGTTGTTTTGTTTTTTCATTTTTTTCAATTCCAGACACAGAGAGGGAGGGAGGGAGGGAGAGATGGAGAGAGAGGGAGAGGGAAATGGGAATTGGAAGGAGAGAAATGAATGAGCGGTGGCAGTTTTTCTTTTCCTGTCTTTCAGTTATTGTGGGTGTGTGCCTCTGTGAGTCTGTCCCATCCTCTCTCTCCTCCCTATTTCTGATGTGGGCCTTGAATCACGGGGGTGATGTGGAATGGCTTCATAAAATCCAGCATAGGGGGCCAATGTATGCTCAAAGATTAATTGTTTCCAGTTTCACTCTACCTGGGAGTTTAGATTAGGATTCTTCTATGTTGAAATCATTTGTTTTACAGATGATCATTCTCACAATTGATTCTTATTCTTTATAATTTAATCATGTAGGTTTACACGTGAACAGCCTGATGATAGGATGAGATTAATTTTGAGGGAATTGGATTTTACAAGTAGGCCACACTAATGAATCTACTTATCTCATAGGCTTAACGTAAAACCACGTTTGCTTTTAAAAATAACCCCAGGTTTTGTAGGGCTCACTTATACGCATGCTAATCATATGAGGAAGGGAAATGGGTTAGATACTTAGATTTGATGTTGATTTGAATTTTGCGAATTATCGCTATAATGAGATCACAGCCTCAAATTTAATAGATTTATAAAGTAAAATTATTTATCATGATTGGTCTCAGGTTTAACCTATGGGTAACATGGGCTCAAATCATGAACACCACCTAGCTGTAGGTAGGCCCAGACCAGTCCCAGCCTGCATGCTGAACCCATGTGCAAAATGGTATCAAGTCATGATCAACACCCAGGCGTGGGCAGGAGCAGGGCCAGACTTGCTGTGTTTTGAAGGCATGTATGCTTGGCTTGGGGTCCTTTTATGGAGCAATTTCTAATGGGATGCATCTAAGTCCATACATGGCGGCCGCCTTCCATATTTTTTTTATCAAATTGGCAGGCCTAGCCCAACTCTCAAACATGCAGGGTAAACTAAAACCTGAATATTAGGCCTGATGATTTTGATGACCCGGGCTGAATACTGTCAGCCAGGCCCACTCTACCTCAATGTACAGTACAAGGAACATAACCTATTCAAGGTTCACGTGACAGTAAAAGTGTTGGTGACCTAGCTCCATTCTTTGGGTCCCACATGTTACAGTGGTCTCAAAGCAATGGGAGGGATGAAAATCTGACAAAACTTGTGCCATGAACAGATGCTTACTACAAAAATGCAAATGCAACAATAATTCGAATTCACATGACGAAATCACTGAATAGTATAGGCCCACATGGGCTGCTGAAAACTGCAATGCCTGTATTCACATGCATAAATGTCTGTATAGAGTATATTTCCTCTAGAAAATGCCAGCAAGGGACTGCCTAAAGTTATGGGCCCCACTCAAGATCAGATTCTCCATCTCCCATCCTCTCTTTTACTGCAACAGTTGCCAAATAATGGTCCAGATTTTGCTTCAACCATAGTGATGTACACAATTGGGATATTTGACACTTCGTTTGAAGTGACATTTGAGCCGGTTCCTATAAATTAGAGAGCCATGTCACATGAGTGGGGATTGATCATACAAGATGAAAGGTCAAATTACATCAAAGGTGGGAATGACCATCATTAGGGAAAGCAGCATGGGAGCATCACACTCTTTATTTCATCTTTTTTCTAGGATTTTTCATGTTTCTTTTAATTGATTGTCTCACTTTTGCTTTAATTACATACATGACCAAATGTAGTATTGAATCAAATAAGTTGGGAGTGGAGAAAGATAGTATCATTGAATGACTACCAATGAATTATTACAGAGCATTAATTCCCTTTGGTTGGCATTTACGTTTTGTACATAAAGTACTTTCACATGGACCCCACATTTCCTTTTGTTTTTGTTACAAGCATTTCTAGAACTGTTTTCTTGTTGGTAATTCTAAAAGCATTATATGGTCAGACCATTGTACCTAAAATTCTCAGAATTCCAATGATAAGAGAGATTTTCAAATAGAAGTAGTGTGTAAAAGAGCATTTTTAGTCTCTCAAACTCCAAATTTGGATTCCAATAACCAACCTAGTAAAAGCATAAGAAGAATTTGGGGAATTTTTGCCAAAAAAACAGGTATTAAGCAAATTCAAAGGCTGGAAATTATAGTTTAAAATTTCACAATAGCACATCTCATTATGTATTGATGAATTCATTTTAGTTTCTATGCTCAAAGAATGTATTTGATACAAATAGAACTGGTCACATTTTCACCACCTGTTTTTATTAGAGATTGATATGTACACATATAAACACATTCTTCTATCAAATAAATTTCTTAAAAGATTCACCAGCTTACAAGCATAAAAGCAACACGTTAGGTTCATAACGTAGTCCAAATTATGCAGACCTGCTAGTTTTGTACATTCCATTTTTCACTTTTTCAGGACTGAGTGGTAGTTCTCCAAAATATAGCTAGTCCTAAAGTCACATCTCTCACAAAATATTGGACAAGACCCCAAATGAAATAGAAAAAACAATTCTCAAGATACCTCAATTTCTCTTTTACCAAACCTATTTCCTTTGGGCATTCATTCATTCATTCATAGAAGAGTTGTACAATCCTTACCAATCTAAAAATCACAATGTTTTTAATGATAAGATGGGCTATGAAATTTGTGTGTGAACATCTTTTCATATGTGCTTTTAATGATGTTCTATTCTAATCTATATACGCAATGAGGGAAATACCCACAACTTTGTAGTTGAGCACGCTTTTAATATTAACCACTGAAGAACTAAGGTTATGACAGAGCTATAATGTTAATTCTTAGAGTTGTGGCTGATCTATGAACATGGTAAGAGTAAATGAGTAATGACCAATAACAATTAATAGGATTCAGTGATAGCTTCTAGAAAATCAATGTGTTATGGAGATCATTTGCTGTTATAATATTCAAGATTATAACTTGTCACGGTTTTGGTTATATAATGATTTAGTGGGACTTTTTTCAGCCAGTGGTGTACATTTCTGTGCTTTGAAGGGCGGATCCTCCCACTCCATACTCATGTTTCTTTGTCCAATCATGCTCAACTCATGGACTATGCGCTTGCTTCAGATTACAAATGAGCTGATGGTAGATTCATTATCTCTAACTGTTAGTGCACCAATTTGTACAATCTGCATTTAATTTGCACAGTAAAATCAACTGCATGTTTTTTTATCGAATTTGTAATACTTGGAACTTCAGTACTCAACAAAGTGTGGGAATAATTTTCACTTGGTATAATAGGAGTTGAAGATTCCAACAGAGTGGAAATCTTGGCCATTGTGAGGCCTTGAGGATTTACTACTCTTTTCATGAGGCGCTTGTTACGGAAAGCAACTCTTACAATACTATTCTTAAATGGCAATTACAGTCAAAACGTCCTTGGAAGCTTCAATACAATTTGAATGAGGTCAGACATTTAGATTCTGCAGTCCAGGTGAGGTTTCGTGATGTGTGATGTTCTTCATTCCGCAAATGAAATTGCAAATTCATTGGCAAAGCAAGGGGTAGATAGAGATGAGCCTTTTGTAGGTCTTTTGATGTAATCATTGGGAGTTTGGTGTTTCACGGGTCTTGCGAGTATAAGCCTATTACAATGCCTCGCTGTACTTCTCTTCTTTCTTAACAAAGGTTTTTAGTTGCCATAATAAATAAAATAAGAAAACGTTTCTATTCTTCAAAGCCCAACAGTGCTTACAATGTATTGGTAGGACTACAGATGGCCAGTTCTTATAGAAATCTGAACATATTACTTGATTTTCTATATTGGTGTCATCACTTTTTCCTACAATCAAATTGACTTTTCTGCTTTAGATTTTATTAACTACAGTTATCTCCGCTCCTTTCTCATAAGCAATTTTTAGGCAATATGCTCAGAACATGATTTGAATAGTTTCACAAAAGTAGATCCTTTCACATTTTTGTGATCTCCACTTACGGTGTTATTCGTGGGCAGTGTTGTGCTGTGCATTTATACCTGTAGCTGTGGTGAACAGTTGAATATCTAGCTACATATCTACATTGCCTCTTAACTAAAGCTTTGTTTAGGCCCCCTCAAAGAAAACTTCTGGTATTGCCCTAGTAAAAAAGGATCCTGTTCTCCAATACCTAAATCCCTAATGCCACCAACAGCACAACTAGAACACTGGCTAACTAGGGGAGTTAGGTTAGGTCCCTGGATTGAATCCATGATAACTTATGTATTGGTTCAATCTTGTCTGAATTTGTTATATAATGTGATTTACCGAAACATGATGCAGAAGGAAAAGAGAATTTCCCATTGGCTGTAGATAATGCAATGGTATTTCCTAGTATATATATGACTTGTGAGTAAACATGTAGTCATAGAAAGTGGCACTGTAGGAGCTGATGAGATCAATTGTACTAGGAGCTGCGACTTGTTTCCACATCTTCAAAAATAAAGAGCCATATCATAATAGGATTTGTCCAAGGATAATGATGCTTATAAATTAAAGACAGAAAAACTTAGTAAAGCAAATTACATAATTCCTCACAAGGCATCTCGAGCAGCAATCCGGCATGTGATGGAATCAGCCAGTGAGGAAATTGCTAATTCCAGGCCTGATATTTTATAATGCTGAAAAGTGGAACCATCCGTCAGTTTTCAAAGATATAAAAATCAAAATAAAGGAAGCAGAAACAGGAACTTTATACTAACAATCTTGTCAAACCTTTTGTATCTGAGCTTTGTTTGCTCTGCTTTCCAACTCTTCCAAATCAATCTCTTTCCCAATGATAAGCTTCTCTACCATTTTCATCTGATAAACTTAATACTATGTCAATACCAACATGGATTTAGGTGTCAAGAAACACCATAAGCATTCAAAAGAGAGCCCAAGTCTGTTAACTTCCAAAATACCTATGTTGATAACAAAACAATAAAAAGAAAAGCAGACTTCCTTTGAGAAGATGATGGAGCTTGCACAAATTTCACATCATATAATGGAAAGATAACAAAATAAAAATAAAAAAGAAGCAGCAGCATTGGTGGTTGAACATAATCACAGCAGAAATTGATCCCTCCTGGATACGCATTGGTGTAGATTCTAACAAGAATAAATGCTTTATGGAAAAACTTTTGGCTTTTTTCCCTATTTTTCGAGAGAAGTTGCGGGTGGGTACTTCCCACTTTAGATTTCCCAGGCTCGGATAACATCAAGATTGAGCAATATGGAAATTTACAAACTAAATTAAGGGGTGTTCAAATTGATGGAATCCAGGACCAAAAGATTTGGATATGATCATCATGTGGAGAATCTACAGCAAATCCCTAATTTAAGACACTTACATTGAGATCAGACATATTAGGTTATAAATTGCTATAACCGATCAATGACAAAATATATGGAGTGCAAATTTAGTAGATGTAAGAGTAAAGAAGATGGAGATGCACATTAAGCATTGGGTTATGGCAGTTCTACCCATACTTAATACCAGCTCAGCTTGTTTGGTGTGTGTGATGACCAGGGATAAGGCAGGTTGCTTATTTCTTCCGCATTTTCAGAAAATAAATTAAACGAGTATCCATCAGTTTACTTAAATGAGCGCGAGCTATGAAGGAAAAGACATGCATCTTACAAACCAGCCCTAGAGATAAACAAGTCTCTGACCACGCATAGAAATAAAATTGTACAAATGAATGGATATAAAATTGATCTACTGAAATGCTCACATCATTGAAATTAAAAGTAAGAAATTCATTCAAAACATCTGATTCAATTCTCACCTCATCAGCAGAAGCCCCAAAACGGGCAGCAAGAACAAAGGTGGTGTCATCAGAGATTCCACATCTCTTCAATGATTCAGTTATCTAGTAAAACAGCCAGAGAAAATGCCAATTACTGATTGCATGACAATTAGAAAAAAAAAAAAAAAAAAAACAAATCACGGGTGAGTAGAATTTGTTAAGATGGGCACATACATGTTTAGAGCCTGAGTAGTTATAAACAAGCTCAGAGTGAAGGGTGCGCGTGGTCAGTGATTCCCTTGATTTGGCTAAAAGAGTTTTATGAGCTGCTGCTAGTACAGGGAAAACATCTGGGACCTGTCCAAACAGTTGAAAACAGCTTACACAAGTACAAAAGTAATTGATATTGATATTTCTTTCTTCCTTTCTTTTTTAGTTTCTAGTTCTTCAACTTTTTATTATTTCCCCTTATCCTTTTAGGACCCTAATTTATACAAATTACAAAGTGCAAGTAGCCAATATCTCCACTTAACCATAAGGGCTTCAACCTGAAACTCGCCTTGGGAAGGACTTAATGTCCATAAACAACTATGTCGGTGAGTGATATTTCATTTAGGATGTACGTTTTTTAATGGTAATTGCAAATTTGAAAAGAAAGCTAAACTAATAGGACCCAATGATGGATAAAGTCCCCGTGCATTCACCATGCATGCCCGGCCTTAGGAGTCATTGCCATTTGCAACCCAAGAAGTCTTCACTCTTCACACAAGAAAAACAATTGCTCAGAGCACTTGCAATAGTGAAAGAGTTTTTTTTTTTTTTCTTTGATTCACAGATAAGAGATTACAGGGAACAGAGGAGAAGGACAATCATGCCTATAAGGAACCCAAAAATGATTTCCCATTCCCTTCTTCCATGAAATCGATTACATGCAAATCTCTTGTTTCTTAATATCCTTTCCTTCATTGATTACGTGTCAATCAATCATCATACTAGCTATAAGCTATCTAACCTAGATGTAGGAAACTTTATTGAAAAGGTACATACAAAGGAAGTCAGCATACTTGGGCTATTGGGTTGGTTGAATTTGGGCTTGGCCCAAGGGATCATTCATCTATGGGCTTGACACACTATGGTTAGGGTCAATGGGTTGGCTGGTTGTGGGTCTATCTTTTGGGGGCTCCTCTTGTAGCCCTTGGGCCTATGATTCACTTGGGCTGCATCAGTTCTCTCGGCCTGAGAGAACTCAACTCCGACGAGTTCAAATACCATCCTACTAGATAAAAAAATCAACCATACAAATTCACCATCTAACGGTTGTACTTCTTTCATCGGTCACTAATAGGAAGGGCATGCAATCAAGTTCTCCACATGATAGTAGAATGGAGGTGTGGCTTCTGCTGACAGCTTTGAGGTGCTTTGTAGGGCCTCTGAATAATTGGATCATCTAACAGGTCACGTCTTACTGCCAAATTTGTTCAAAAAGTACAATCCATCTGTCAATTTTTCTTATGCAGGCATCCACCATCAATCACCAAATGGAAAGTCGATGTAGGCAATCTGAATGGTTGAATAAGTTTCAAGGTTGCTCAATACCAAAGATCTACCATTTAATGCTTCTATGGGTGTTTTTGAAATGATCGGTATCACTTGATTCATCAAATGATTTGAAGCTTTCCTTTCTTGATTTGACTCTTCTTTATTTTCCTAGTTCATCTCTTTTGTCACTCATTCCGCAATTACACTTTATCAAACACTATATTAACCCAATGAGTTTCTTGCATGTTGATTTAGTAGGGCATTTGACCATGCAATGTCTATTTCCACCACATATGATCCAACCTGATTCATTAGGACAATCAATCGCATAATGTCCATTTCTACCACACTTGGGGAAAATTATAGACTTATTTTTATGTAATTGTGGTGGATCAGACATAACACCCTTCTATTGTCAATTTGTCATTTATTGGCTTTTGGCTTGGATGAGGATTCTCCTGGTCTTGTGATTTTTTTTTTTTGAATGATTACTTTCATTAAACCAAGTTGGCCATACAAGAAATATATACTGACAAGCAAAATGCAAAAACCAAAAACAAGCACCCCAGGAAAAACAAGTTAAAGAGAAAAGTCTAGATAAAGAAAAGATTCATGGGGGAAATGCAAACTCTATCATTGAAACTCCCACCTTAGCACATTTGGCGATGGCTTAATATGATTGAAGCAAGCATTTAAAAGTCTAGCCAGATCTAGCACTTCATCCACCATAATCGCCAGATGCCATGGAGGCTTGCACCTCCTTGAAGCCCAGCGAATGGTGCAAGACAAATCACCCTCCATCAATAGGCCATGAAGGTTAAGACGATAGGCCTTTTGGAGACCTGTCCTTAAACCTAGAAGCTCCACCTTATTTACCAAGCCAAAATAAGCCGGACTAGAATAAGAGGATGTGAGAAGCATTACAGTCCTCCCTAATAACTCCTATGTCCTGTGGTATATAAGAGAACACTTTTGGTTGAGGAGCATCAATCGCTTTTTTTCTTTATTGGACTCACCGGCTTGAAAATTTAGTGCCTCTTAATAGGCTCCAATCTTGCTTTTAATGGTGTGAAAAATGAATCATCAATTGGTACCGTTTGAATTGTATTGAGCTCTTGGAAATTCTAAGCAATGCTTATTGTTAAACAGGCTCCAAACCACCATGTCATATGATAATAGTAATAATCTATGCAGTGCATTCAGATGGAAATGGCTAATATTAAAGCATTAATAATAATAATAATAATAATAATAATAATAATAATAATAATAATAATAATAATAATAGTAGTAGTAGTAGTAGTAGTAGTAGTAGTAGTAATCTTTTGATCCTCTGGCTGCCCGGCCCATCCCCATGTGGGCCCCACATGTGTTTTTACATTGAGCGGATGAGCGCAGCAGAAGGGGGCCCTACACACCCATCATTACCATCATCAAAGCTGTGTCCCAACACCTATTGAAGCATGGAGATAGATAGATAGATAGATAGATATATATATAGAGAGAGAGAGAGATTACTAGAGAGATTACTAGAGAGCATTGAGAAATGCAGCTTCTGGTTCCAGAGTTCCGGCCTGCATGGAATTGAGGAGTTCCCTGCAAGGATTTCAACGGGTATTGAGATCTTATTCTGAACGTAGGATATGAGAGAGAGAGAGAGAGAGAGAGAGAGAGAGAGAGAGAGTAACAAGAAAAACAATTACTTGCTGTTGGATACGTCAGTGAAGAGGGCTAGGGATAGAGTGGTGGAGCCATCAACATGAAATTCCTTCATTGGTGAACCTTATTCCAAGCTTTCGCTTTACAAGAAAATGAAAGAGTGGTCTGCCGGAGAAAAATGAAAAGAACCTTTCAAAGAGACCAATTATAATAGATTAAGCTAGAAGGTTTTGGATCTAATTTTGACTTCACTTTTTAATTTTGACCAGAAGTTATTTTCGGTTTCTACAACTGCTAATATACTTTCCCTCCACTTCCCACTAATATACTTCCCCTACTTATGGACTCCCACCTTCCCCCTTTCTAACATACATAAAATCATATCTCTTCATGCATACCCGTGATTAGCATGGGATTTTGTGCTAGTCTACTGTTTATAGACATAAACATAAAATAAAACTCAAGCGCCCAACAAGTCAAGAATTACCACTTGGTGGAGATATAGGACAAAACTTTGGGTGGAGAATCGCGGCTTTTCATTCGTAGCAATTTGCATAGATTTGAATGGAAAAACTATGCCATAGAAAATCGTTTTAAAAAAATCTTTCTATAAACTAATTATTAGACAATTAAATGTCAATTGTATTAACAAAATTAGAGAGAGAGAGAGAGAGAGAGAGAGTTATCTTTTATCCAACTTTTTTGGCATTATTTGTATATCATTATAATTCCACTCTCCACAGAAGTCTGTTGCGGATGCAAAAAAAAAAAAAAAATTGGTTCCAATATGAACACCCCAAGAAAGGGATTTTCCCTTGCCCCAGGCTTTTTTTTTTTTTTGGTAAATAAAACTGGGTAAAACTTGATGCGGAGCAGGGTACCAGGTGCGGGGCGGGTAAAGGCGGAGAGACGAGAGATGGATGGTGGAAGGGATAAGTCAAACTTTCGTCTGAAAATTGGCCTCACGCCAAACTCCTCATCGCGGGCGAGGAAAAAGAGACAACTTGAGAAAACCCAAAATCACTCGTAAGAAATTTTCATTAATCAATAACTCTCTAAGCCAAGAGACTTTACATCACTTATATAGGAAAATAATAAAACCTAAAACTAATCTGGACCATCCAAACACGTTGATGGCCAGGATTAAAATATCCAACTAAGTACAACTTAAACATAAAAGAGTAAATAAGACTCTAAATAAACTAAGATAGGTGGGCTGCGACCAAAGAACTAGCCGAGATGGATGGGCTAGGCCCATTGGCGGGTCTACCCATGGGGACCATGGGACTGTCCTCCATCAGATACCAATTGATGCGGAGCGGAGTACCATGTACAGAGCGGATAGAGGCGAAGAGACGAGAGATGGATGGTGGAAAGGATATGTCAGACTTTCGTCTGAAAATTGGCCTCACGCCAAACTCCCCATCGCGGGCGAGGAAAAAGAGACAACTTGAGAAAACCCAAAATCACTCGTAAGAAATTTTCATTAATCAATAACTCTCTAAGCCAAGAGACTTTACATCACTTATATAGGAAAATAATAAAACCTAAAACTAATCTGGACCATCCAAACACGTTGATGGCCAGGATTAAAACATCCAACTAAGTACAACTTAAACATAAAAGAGTAAATAAGACTCTAAATAAACTAAGATAGGTGGGCTGCGTCCAAAGAACTAGCCGAGATGGATGGGCTAGGCCCATTGGCAGGTCTACCCATGGGGACCGTCGGTCTGTCCTGCATAAAAACTTGAGCACAGAAAACCTTGGCCTTACACTTTCTAAAAGTTTAAGAAGATAATCATTTTTTTCCCAAAGGTCTATCCAAATGGGTAAAAATGAAAGTGATTTACCTAAGAAGGAACAAAAAAAAAAAAAAAAAAGGGTTCTCCTCCCTAGTCTAGTGTCCTGTACATTCAAATGGGTCGTCAGTTTCTTACTTTTATTAGAAAAATTATGAGAACAGTTCTTAAACTATGAATTTAATCTTATTTCACACCCGCTTCTCCTTCTTTCTCTTCCTAGCAACACAAGCACCATCACCTCAGCCATAGTCTAGTAATACTTTACTATTTCACCCAAAAGATCAAATTACAAAATACTGGGTTTTCATTTTACAAACAAAACTTCTCTAGTTATTCTCAGTCCAAAATAGGACATTGAATATTCCACCATTCATCCCCTATACCCATTTTCTTTGAAAATCGAAAACCCCAAACACATGGGGTTTCCAATTTTTCCTGAAAAATGCATCAAACCCAAATGATTGGGTTAAAAAAACTCACTCCACCTAAAAATTCATTCCATTTCTATTCAAACACAACCCATCCCCTCTAAATTTGACCTATATTCATCTCCTCAATCACACCTCCTAAGAAAAATTGGAAAAAGATGAGGAGAATAAACAAATCGACTGAAATCTGTTACCTTTCGCCGTAAAAGCTTTGAACTTGAAAGAGATGGTGCAGAGAAGCAAAGAGAGAGAGAGAGAGAGAGTTAAGATTGAAATGGTTTTATATTCTTTTCTAATGAACAGTAAATTAGCTAACACAGACCCATATCTAATTGGCTAACCCGGACCGACTCGACAAGGTAGAGAAACAAAGTCAATCTTTACATGTTTTGAGACTAATCCATCTCTTTGGGCTTAGCTATTTGAAATGTTTAGTTAATAATATACAGACCAATAAGCTAATTTGATATTTACGTGTTAGATATTAGATTATGTAAACTATTTGTTAGGGTTTTCATTTGTTGCAATTTGATTGGATGCATTCACATTTTCAGGATAGCTTGATCTCACATTTTCTCATAAGCTTTTAATCTTTGTATCTTGAAAATCTACATGCATTTTTTCTTAAAGTTTTCATGTATGGCATCATTTTTTAAGACTTGACTTTTATGCATGTTTTGAACTTTACAAGTTAGCTTCAAAAGTTTTATCAATTAGAATTTTGAAAATTCATGCAAAAACATGTTTTGGATCACATTTTGAAACTCAATTTTAAACATGTTAGTCTCAATACAAGTCTAGTTTTCCATGGCCAAATTTCTCATTTAGAAAATCATTTTCAGCTAAAAAACTTAGGGAAAATTCGGTTAACCGACTTATGGAAGTCCGGCTAACCGAGTCAAATTTTTATGACCGTTGGAGTTTGGTTAACCGAACTGTAAGTGGGTTAACCGACCAAATAGCTGTTGGAGACCTTTTTGCTATATATGTGAGCATCTTCCTTGGGGTTTGTGCCAACATTTTTTAGCCTTTTGAGGGTCAAGGAAGGAGGAACAACTGGGCTAGTCTAGAGGAAGGCTAGGAGGGCAAATCCATGGTTTTCAACCTTTGATTCTTCAAATGGGTTTGCTTCCTTTTCTCAAAATTAATTCATGCTATGTTTTAAATCTTTGTTACATTTAATGGCATGATTAAATGTTTGTTTAACTTGTTCAAATGTTGTTTGCATAACATGCTTAGGACTTTAAACATGCTTAGTAATATGTTTTCAACATTTGACTTGGTTTACACATGTTATTAATTTCATGTTTTGAACAAACTTGCTAGACTTAGGTTGCATTTTCCAAAACTAGTTTGTTCATCATTTTAAACATGTGTGCATCATTTAATTTCTCTATCTCACATTTATGGATTTCATCTTTGCATCATTAATGAGCATTCAATTTCAAAAAGAGAAGAAGAGTTTCCAGTATATGCATCATTCACAGATCTTTGTAATCACTATGCATATGCCTTGAGCTAAGTTTACATTTTTACAACAGCCTATGTTAAGAGGCACAAAAATTATACTCAAATGTATCTCTCCAAGTGTATTGATTAGAAACAATTTAGAGAGAAATATCATTGTTGAATAGGTTATTGCTAAGCCTATGAAAAGTATAAGTGGTTGTAAAGGTTATTGCTAAACCTTGAAAAGCATAAGAATTTGTAAGTTTGGAGGTGAACCTAAAACCTCAAATGGAGATGGTGGAAAATCCGGCGGGGAAGCGGGGAGTGGATGTAGGCACATTGGCCGAACCACCATAAAATTCTTGTGTTATGGTTAATGATTGCATGTTTTCAATTTATATTTTTGGTTGACGATCATGGTTATTGATGTTATGATTGATGTTTAGATTACATGCTCAATTACATTCTCGATATATCTCTTATAGTCAATTTAATAAAACATCACCAAAAGCATAATTGACCATAGGATTTCAAAATTGGCCTAGTATTTGAGCATGCCCTATTCAAACAGCCCAGCCCCACCAGCCCCACCAACCCCCCACCACTTTCAGATCCAGGACTTTCACTATTTTTCATTCTCAATTATATGTATTTGTGTACAACTCGAGGTTAAGCTATGCAAGGATGAAAATAGCGGTAGCGGCGGGCGTAGCGGCCTGCCGCCAAAACGCTACGTAGCGGGCGATACGTAGCGTAGCGGCGCTACGTAGTGGCGTAGCGGTGCGATTTGGAAAAATCGTCAAAAAAACATGAAAAAATTCTAGAAAATCTAGAATATTGGAAAATGAGAGAAAATGTATTTTTTTTGCAAAAGTAACTAAGGTAAGGGGGCGTAGCGGTCCCCTCACTGTATAAGATCCTGTATCGCTGTCTAAATAGAAAATAATAGTAATGATCATTTTTTTCACATGTGTTCATGTTCCTTAGTTATGTTAACTTAGAAACTAATGAAAGGCTTATAAAAGAAAAAACTATGTCATGAAGTCAAGACTTAAGAGTACCTAGAGAAAAAAATACATCTACCAAAGGGGGTGTCTAATAGGATGTACTTAGAGAAGAATCATTGAGAATAACTCTTTGTATCGACTGTATTTCGGCAAGATAATGTGCTTTTTGGTGTTCTTTTAAACATAAAAGAGTAGAAGAGTTGTGTAGAAATGTTATTTGGAGAGAAGAAAAAAAAAAGAGTCTTATTATGCATTTTAAAAAAAATTGAAAAGTAGGAATTTTCCGAACCCCTAGCGGCCCCGTAACGGCCGTAGCGGACCGTAGCGGCCCCGTAGCGGACGTAGCGGCCGCTACGGGTGCGGCGGCCGATAAATCGGCCGTAGCGTAGCGGAGGTGGCCGCTACGGCCGATATAGCGGCCGCTACGCTACGTAGCGGCCGCTATTTTCATCCATGAAGCTATGCGTTGAATTCTTAATTGGGAATGAAAGAATGTTTTATATATATATATATATATATATAAATTATGTTTGTATCGTTTAATTGATGTAGAGGAGGCATCTATTGGATGGCATTGGCATTAGAAAGATTAAATGTTGTTGCGTCTTCTTCCATCTAATCATTATGCGGGTGATGGATATGATTAATTAAGTTGAGTAAACTCCTTTTTTTACCACATAGGTGGTATTTGGGCCTGTCAATGGGCTAGGCCAAGCTTAGGCATGGGTTGTCCAATCCCGTCCCGAATATTGGACGGGCCTGCCGGGGGTTGTTCAATCTCAGCCCTAAATTGAGCGGGCCTATGCAAACCCCATCCCGTGCGGGCTAGGCCCAGGCCGGGCCTGGGCTTTAGCACTATCGTGAACATAAGATCAGCATTCTCTAATTATTCATATACTGTCACCGGACTTTAAACCCTCTTTTTTTCCGGGCTTGGGAGCGGCAATGCAATGCAACAAGCAACATGGTGGAGTGTTTTTTTTTTCCAGTGACAGTAGAAAAACAGAAAATTAATAGAAATGAGTATCATATGTTGGCCAAGTAATGTCTAGAAGAACTCAATAGACCTTTAACGGATGTGTAACCTAAATTGCAAAACCATGGCCTAAAATCTATATGCAGATACTACAATCACTAGTGATGTAAGGACCCTCCTCCTCCTACTCTTCAAATCTGAACTAAAATTTAATTCTAATTTCATTGCAATGCTCAACTTCCCTTTTGCTTTCTTTTGTGATAAAACTGAGGACGGAGGAAGAAAGAAAGAAAAGCTAACATTTGTTCTATAACTCATCTTTCAGTATATTTCTCTCTGAATCCAAGCCCGTGCATAGCAGGAGCTCTACTGCTTAGTTAATAAAAGCAAATCAAGATTTTTAAAGATGTTATTATTTTTATGTGATTGGTAAAATATTGTAAGTCCTAGCAGAAAAACAAAGAAATGAGATGTGAGGAACAAAACAAAAAGGCATCTACAACTTAACAACAAAGCAACCACTAAATGAATACATACTAGATGATCTAGCAGAAGGTAATCAAAACATAAGGAGGATGTTAAATCTTATAAAGCAGGATGTTCATATTTCATGATAAGATCATTCATCTAAGTTCTTCAACTATCAAATCACTTGTTTATAACATCACAATTACTTGATGCAAATCACCGCGTAAAAGATCCAAAAGACTAATAAAGACTAAAACCTTACTCCCAAACACTATGAACGGAAAACAGATCTAAGACTCAGAAATGGAATCAGATCTTGGAACATCTAAAACCACTCCACCATAAAAGAATCTAAAAGAAATTGTGAAACCCAAATGAAGAAAAAGATTAACAGAAGTAAAAACTATTAAATACAAGGAGGCAGAGAATGATTTATCGACTTACCTTGAGTATGGACAAACAGGCCGTGAGCAGTGAGACTGGGCAAGAGAGAGAGAGAGAAATGGCTATGGCAAGAGAGGCAGTAGAGAGCAGAGCTTGAGAAGAGGAGAGAGGCAGAAAGATTGAGAAGAGGCGAGAGTTGTTTTAGGGCAGGTTTGATGAGCAAAGAAGAATTAGAGGATTCTCTCCATTTCCAAAAAGAACCAACACCTCTTCTTCAGGTAGGGTAGTAACTGGGAATTTTTTAGTTTGGATGGAAGGAAGATTCCTACCAATGGTTATAAATACTTTTTCCAAAAATTTCTCATAATCCATAAAAAACCAAAACTCAACATTCACCTCAACGTTGTGAGAGGTCATCAAGGGACTTTGAATGGTTTTGATCGTACAAAGGTGGGGACATATAAATAAAAATAATATTATTTTAGTGTATGGACCTTTTTATAATTATCTCTAGATATAGTAAGGATGAACGGCTGAAATTCTGTCACGTTGCTGTGTTTGACCTTCCAGAACTAATAATTGTTTTCGATCGTGATTGTGGACCCCACATAAATCAGAAAATTGAAAAAAAAAAGAACTGTATTTATTTCCGTTTTTACAGTGAAAATTGTCGGAGCGTTTTGGCACATGTCTCAAAATATAAGAGGAATCAACGGCTGAAATTTGATCAGCCTTGCCATGCTTGACCTTTCCTAATTAATTATTGGTTCCGATCATGATTGTGGACATCACATAAACCATAAAATTGGAAAAAATAGGGCTTTATTTATTCCCGTGTTTTACATAGTGTAAACTATGAGGGCATTTTGGCACATATCTCAAGATATAAGAGCAATCAACAACTGAAATCTGGTTACTTTGCCGTGCTTGACCTTTCCGAACTAATTATTGGCTCCGATCATGATTGTGGACTCCACATAAACCATAAAATTGAAAAAAAACAGATTTTATTTATTCTCATTTTACGTAGTGTGAACTATGAGGACGTTTGGGCACATATTTCAAGATATAAAAGGAATCGATGGCTGAAATTTAGTGAAGTGGCCGTGTTGGAGTTGTTAAAGGTGATTAACGGATTTTATCTTGATTATGGGACCTAAAAGGTACATTTCAAAAGCAAAAACTTATTAATCTTACATTATCGCTTTGGCTATTATAGCTTTGCTTTTCTCTTCTTCCATGGATTCAGCACATGCGAAGGAGAGAGGTTCGACTACAAGAATAGTCACTTGAGCAGATTTCGTTGGTCCGTACCTTTGAAAATCCATGCCCATCCAAACATGCAAAATCCACGATTACGCGGAAAAGTACGAGGAATCCTCTTGCGCGAATGGTTGCCAAATGTGCCCTTAGGGTTTCATTTTGAGGGAGGAGGGCCTTTTATGGGAGATTTATGAGGGCAAAGTTTCAAAAATAACCCTCTTAATTAGCCTTTTTTAACTGTTATGGGAGGCAATTTCGGAAAAATATATAAAATATAGTAAAATAACCTTGCGAGCGTGTCGGACTGGGGTTGAAAGGGCCGAGCATGATCTGCCCATTCTTCGAATAATTGTCTAAACTCAGCCCGTTGGACTTAGATTTTTTAAAAAGCCTTGTGTTTTCGGGGCTGGGCTGGGCTGAATGCTCATTTCAATGGGCTAAATTGATATGCCCAGTGGTATCACTTCAATTAGATTGAGACTCAGTACCTCGATAAAAATGGGATTTTAATCAAATACAGTGAGATGGTCCTTGGTAGAACTAGATGGGAAGGGGGCAGAAATTCTGAAAAACCCCTTTAACTATATGGTGAAATTTAAATATTTGTTACAAATACAATGGCCTTCTCAAGAATTCTAATTTTACATGTAACCCCATCCAAAGGAAATTTCCTGGCTGCGCTACTAGTCCTAATTGTGGCATGCTTAACTTTGAAGTTAGAGTTTAAGAAAGAATTAGTAAAATGTACTATTTAATTCTTATTTTATTTCCTTTCATATTTTAAAATTTGTGGAGGATTATTGGAAATTTTTTTAAAATAAATGGGCAAACTTTATATTTATGTCTCCTTCCTGGGCAAACACCATGGAGACATGTAAGGGTATTATATTTCTAGGACAATCTTTTTGAAGGGGGTCCTATTTGGCATTTTACTATATTAGCAAAAGTCAAGTTAATCCTCAATTTTTCATAGAAGGGTCCATATGAATAGTACTTTAATTTAAAATTTTTCTATTTTTTTTAAAAAAGTAAAAATAAATAAATCTCATTTCTCCATTAAAAGATAAAAAAAATTTCCTTTTTTTATACAAAAAGTAAAAAATATTCTATATTAAATAATTAAAAATAAAATACCATCATAACCTCATTATATATTATTCTCTCTCGACTTGATGCTTCACTGTACTTTATTTTACATGTAAATTTATCAAACGAGCTCGCTTTGATTTGAAGTGGTGTGTGCTGCCTTGCTTTTGATTTTCAATGGCCCCAGTTAAACCAACACCCAAAATAAGTTATGCGGGTTGGGTTGCAACCTGACCTGTCTCAACCCGACCAGAACGAAGTCACCGAACCCCTGTCACTCTAAAACCCCAAATCAAAACCCTTGCTCTCGATCTGCTCTCTCTCTGTCGGCTCTTTTCCCACCAGGTACTCTCTCTCTCTCTCTCTCTCTGATTGTTTTGCAACTTCGTCTCTTCATCACTGTTTGTTCTCTGCATTCATAAACATGTAATTACTGTCTCTATCAATCTTTATCTGAGTCATGTAAATGGAAGAATTGACAAGAAAGTGCTTTCATTTCTTAAAAGGGTTTGTGTCAAAGTGTTTTGTTGGATCACCTACACTTAAGTATCTCTTGGGTCCTTGTCATTTTGCAGATTTTCCCTTTAAATCATGGTTTTGAAGGAAACCCACCAAAGCAACTGAGGCTTTTCAAATGATTCTAGTTTGTAAGGTCTATAAAGAACATGAATCATAAGGAAAAAAGTGGATATTCAAAGTGTCAGATCCAAAATATTGGATAGAAATCTTTTCTCTGAAATGCGGGGTAGGCGGAATGATACTTTATGATGAATTAGACTTGAAATTTTGATTTCACAAGTTCTATTTTCTTATTTTCTTGCCAAACATGAAGTCAAAAGATGTCATAGTAGCATGGAAGAAGAACCTATTACCCAACAAACAACTCTCATTCTGTGGCTTTACTGATATATATATATATATATATATATATATATGTTATAGGGATTTGAGAATTCATATCCTGATTCAAGAGGTGATGTTGGTAAAACCGAGTGCAATTGTATCATTCAAAATTAACATTGGACGATTTCTAGAAAATATTAGGAGCGCGGCACAAAATACCGGGATCTGGTACCGTATTTGTGCACCTGCAGATAGGTATTGACTATGCTGGCTGAAAGGGTTATTGCATTGGGAATTCACAGATTTTGCATACTTAAGCTGGTGAACATGGAGTTGTATAGAGTTGATGATGTACTAAGAGAGTATATGACCAGCAGTGCAAACTCTCATTTCCAACCATCTTTTGAATGGATGACACTTGCTTGAAACCTTTCCTGTACTCTAAACTTTTCACCGGTCCTTTAAAAACAAAAGAGAAAAATGCAAGTGCACTATAGTATCTTAATTCCCAAATACAAGTCGATTTTATTTAAAGCACAAAAAAAGTGGCTAAGGAATAGCAATGAAGATTTTGTTCCAATACCAAGCATTGAATAATTTTAGCAGGCATCTCAATTTCATCAGCCTTCTAAACACAATGTTAAATATGTGGGAGTGGGACTGTCATTCCCATTTCCTTTCTAAGCTCTGTAGAAGGTACAAGATTGACTACCAAAATAAATGTCATGTTATTACTTTGAATGGGATCTTAGGGGGGAAGGACATGTGCGAACCTCAGTGTTTTAAAATCCAACATTCGGGCTTCACTTAAACCCTGTTGCCTTAAGCAACTAGATGCAACAGCATGCTAAGTCTGGTCAAGTTTTAGAACTATGGTACCTCTTGTTTGCACTAATTTGTAAACTCACCCAATCCTTGGTTAATTAGGAGTAAAAATGGATTAGCGTCATTGAATTTCGAGAATTCAATGATTCTTGTAGTTGATTCAGGATTATTTGGAGCATTTACTGAATGGTCGGTTTTGTAGATCATTGGACGAGAAGAGGTATGGCCGATCGATTTGGGCCTATACTGTTGTTTGGTTGGGCCATTGGCTAATTGAGAATTCAAGCTTTGTATCATCCATGTATAGAATGGGTCAACAGGCCCATAAATGCTGATGTTTGTATGGTTGGGAAATGATCAAATGAATGAATGATGTGTCTGCTTGTGCCTATGCATGTGCACGTGTGAGCGAGTGTTCGCATGCTTGTGTTTTAGGACTTACATTATTCATGTCTTTGAATGTCTTCAATGTCCCTTTCAAATCCAACAGCCCATGGATGTTGATAATTTGCTTATGTTCCAAAATGTGGACTGATCACTGATGCTCATTGTATCGGCTGATAACTAGTGGTTATTGATGGAGATTGTTACAATAACAAGGGAATATTGTCTCCTTCTAAGGGGTCATTTGTCTGTTATGCATATTTTGTGTAAATGTCATTTACACATGTGTTTCTTTTACAATGTTTGTCTACCATCATCATTTTCACATCATTTACTCATGTTCTTTATTTTGCCACGTTTGTCTGAATGACATATGTAAATATAATAACCTCATTTTTATAAATTATGTTTAAAAAAAATAGAATGAAGCTCAAGCCCACCATCTATGGATTGCTTGCAATTCCTGGCTGTTAAAGCCACCTCTGTTACATAAGCCTTGTTTGGATCTCAAACTTGGTTGCTTGGCTATCAGCTAACTTACTAATTTAATTACCTGCAATTTTGTTTTCCTGTAATTGGTTAAGGCAAATAACAGAACATCTCTCACTTACTGGAAACTCGGGTTATCCAAACACATGAACCCTCTCAATTTGCATATAAACCATTGGCTTGGAAAGATCCAAACAGGCGCAAAGGTTAGTTATTTACATGAACAATAACCAATCATTACAGGCCCAATGTAATTATCCTTTCTGTTGGCAATCCTAAACTTGTAACACCAGACCTCAAATGCCTCTGTTAGTTCTACATATTGGGCATGCTCCCCACTCAAACAATTACAGGTTAGTAACTACTGTCACTCTCTCTTTATTTTCAACAAATATCAATGCTCCTGGTGCTGTGGAAAAATCAATGCTTGCAGGAATGCAGGTCATGCATGTTGATGTTGAATGCACAGAGCCCCCTGCTCATTGCATTATGGCTGCTTCCTCACATACCCATTAAAGGCCATGATCACTTCCCATTACTGCCACCAACCCACCAAACATTGTCCCAGGAGCCACATGCACCTTACTTTTACCCAATTGGACCCTCAATGTAGTGCCGGGGAGTGGGAGAGCAAAGAAAGAGGCAGAGAGTGGG
Source organism: Camphora micrantha (assembly GCA_003546025.1). Taxonomy (NCBI): domain Eukaryota; kingdom Viridiplantae; phylum Streptophyta; class Magnoliopsida; order Laurales; family Lauraceae; genus Camphora; species Camphora micrantha. The sequence goes on along the minus strand of QPKB01000003.1, from coordinate 14,806,167 downwards.
TGTGGGCTGAGGTGGGAGGGAGGGAGGGAGAGAGAAGGAGGGGGGGTGGTGTTGGTGGTTTGGTAGAGGAATGAAGAAGTCTTTTCGTTTGAAAAAAAAAAAAAAAAACCCAAGAAAAATGGTGAGAGGAGATTCGAAACCGGGCATTCTTGTGACGCTAATTCACCGTCCGCCTTTTTGATATGCATTGGTTAAACATGAGAGTGGGGTATTCTTTATTTGATCATCTCCTGAGGTGATCAAACTTGATGGCTTATTTTCACATCATTTACACACCACATGCGTAAATGAGTGCATACAAACATGACGGATGTGTAACCATTACCCATGTTCACTAATTACATACGTAAATAAGTGCAAAAAAACAACCCTAAAGATCATTAATGTCGTTCAGTACGAATGCAATTATAAAACCACATTTTTTTAGCCCAAACTAAACCTTGCAGTCAGAATGGGTTAAACCGATGGTTGTATCCTCAATTAATCTTTTCTTACTCTTTTTTTGTTTTTTGGTGTAATTTTGACATCATGGTTGGACTAGGTTGGGCTTCCAAACTGATTTAGACTATGCACGTGTGAGCGAGTGTTTGCATGCTTGTGTTTTTGGTCTTACATTATTCATGTCTTTGAATGTCTTCAATGTCCCTTTCTAATTCAACAGCCAATGGACGTTGATAATTCATTTATGTTTCAAAATGTGGACTGATCACTGATGGTCATTGTATCAGCTGATTATTAGTGGTTATTGATGGAGACTGTTACAATAACAAGGGAATATTGTTTCCTTCTAAAGGTTGTTACTTGTTAGTATCGTTCAATACGAATTTGATTATAAAACCACATTTTTTTACCCCAATCTAAACCTTGCAGTCAGAACTGGTTAAACCGATGGTTGTATCTTCTGTTAATCTGTTCTTACTCGGTTTTTTTTGGGTGTAATTTTGACATCATGGTTGGACTAGGTTTGGCTTCCTAACTGATTTAGTCTATGCTGTCTGCTCCAGTAGTTCCACATATTGTCCTTATTTCTTTCAGCTTTGAATACACTATTTGGAGTTGATTCCCCCTATCGGTTGCATCAAAATTTCAGAAATTCAGAAATTAAGAGTTAACTTGTGTTATCCTCATCTTTTGGAGCCTATTACAATTGTTGTATCTGTTTTAAATAATTTGTTAGAAATGATTTTCCTGGCCCTTTTGCCTCTATTCCTTTTAGAGGTTGGAGATGACCATCAAGTGCAAAATGATGATGGTAATGAGAAGCCTAAGTGGAGGTGATGTCTTCTAGGGATGTGGACATTGACTTTATAGACCAAAGAGGATTTTTTGTGAGATTCCCAGATCGGAGGTATCCACCATAAAAGGGACATGGTTTCCTAGTTGTAGATTCCATTCTCATTCTCATGGATCATGAGAGGCCACCATGTGGCTGAATATATAGCTAAATAAGTTTGGACAGTGATTGTGGACCTTCTGTTTTTCCTAATTGGATTCTGTGTTTCTTAAAAAAAAAAGTAATAAGAAATTATTTTATGGCAAGATGACAGAGACATGTATATTGTTATAGTTAGATTGATTCCACGGACCTTCCATGTGGAGTTTCTTAAACAAAGCAGAGGTGGGTGTCTATAAGAGGCTAAAACTCCAGAGGAGGATTGTGAAAGATCTGATTCATTTTTGGGAATATAATCATTGCGGGTGCTTGCAGTAGAATGTTTTGTGGGACTGTGGCTCCAGTTTGTGGAAGCTCTCATAAATTTTTGATGAAATACTGTCTTTCGACTAAGCAACAAATTTTGTCTAACCAAATTTGCAGGCCAATAATTTAGTTGATAGTTTATTTAGCAGGGATTATAAGAGAGAGCCTCTGCTTTATGACAGAAAAAGGGGAGAGTTTGTGCTTAGGAATGCTTTGTATCTTGTTGTATCTTCTGTCTATAAAACAGAATAAAGAAAAATACAATCATGGATGGTGCTTTCAGCAGTAGAGTGTTTTGTAGCGCCAATTTATGGAAGTGCTCATTTATCTTTGATAAAATACGGTCTTTCCATCTAAGCTGCAAATTTTGTTTAACCAAATCTGCAGAGACCAATAGCATGGTTGATGCATCCGTTAGCAGGAATTGTAAGGGATAATTTGTGCTCTCTTGATGCATCTTTTGGCTATAAAATAAATAGTGTCAAAGATCAGAAAAGTTTCATGTGTCAACTTTTATTCTGTTAGTTTTCACAATTTTAAATGGCTTTTGTTTCATTTTAGAGCTATACCCATCATCGTCATCATCATCAAAGTAGCCTTGTCCCATCAAATTTGGGAGAATTGAAGATGATGATTTGTTCATGTATTTTGTCTCTTCTGCTGACTAGACCTTTTCTTTTTCAAGGAAAAGGAAGGAAACAAAGAAAGAAATAAATAAAGAAAAATGCCTCTGTATGATTGCATGCTTTTGCTGAAGCCCCATGTACAGAAGGCTGCTTTGATGGACTTGGTAGCTCGTGTAGGCATGCATGTTTACAGAAGGAATGGTGTTCTTACAGATATTAAGTCTTTTGGTAAGATTTACTTGGGCTATGGTATCAAGAAACTTGATGGAAGATATTATCAGGTGCATATTGTTACCTTTTCTCCCCTTTAATACTTTCATGCTCTTTGTTTGTTTTGGTAATTTTTCCCAATTTTCTTTTCCTTTCATTTTTTTAATATTCTTATGACATTAGCTCATCCTACTCTTCCTTTATGCCTTTGTGCAGTTAATAGGGAGGATTGCATTAATACTTGCAACAATTTTACCGGGCAACGTTCTAAAGTTCTTTTCTTTATTTTCTCAATAATGAAATAATAATAAAATATTATTAAAAAAATAAAATACAGAACAACAACAACAACAACAACAACAACAACAACAAATCTTTTAGAAACCCAATATGGTCCTAGAACAGGCCAACTTATAAGAAAAGAAGAGATTCTGTAAGTTTTTCCCCCCATAAGTTGGGCAGTTCTAGGACCTGATTGGGTTTCTGAAACATTTCCCTTTATTATTATAATCACTGCAAAAGTTAGGAAAAATCTTACAGAATCTTGCCTGGTAGAACACTCTTTTATTATTTATTATTATTATTATTATTATTATTTGAATGATATCTTGCATGGTAAAACTGATGTGAGTATTAATGCAATCCCCCCTATTAATTGCCACATTGCTTGTCATCAAGGATGAAAATAGCGGTAAGCTACGCCTGCCGCCAAAACGCTACGTAGCGGTGCGATTTGGAAAAATCGTCAAAAAAATATGAAAAAATTGTAGAAAATCTAGAATATTGGAAAATGAGAGAGAATGTATTTTTTTTTGCAAACGCAACTAAGATAAGGGGGTGTAGCGGTCCCCTCATTGTATGAGGTCCTGTATCGCTATATAATATAAATAGAAAATAATAGTAATGATTATATTTTTTCACATGTGTTCATGTTGCTTAGTTATGCTAACTTAGAAACTAATGAAAGGCTCATAAAAGAAAAAATTATGTTATGAAGTCAAGACTTAAGAGTACCTAGATAAAAAAATACATCTACCAAAGGGGGGGTCTAATAGGATGTACTTAGAGAAGAATCCTTGAGAAGAACTCTCTGTATCGACTGTAATTCGGCAAGATCATGTGCTTTTTGGTGTTCTTTTAGACATAAAAGGGTAGAAATATTGTGTAGAAATGTTATTTGGAGAGAAGAATAAAATAAATAAGTCTTATTATACATTTAAAAAAAAAAAAAAAAATGGAAAGCAGGAATTTTTCTCACTCTGTAGCAGCCCCGTAGCGGCCGCTACGGGTGCGACGGGCGATAAATCGGCCGTAGCAGTGGCGCCACCGCTACGGCCGATATATCGCGTAGCAGCCGATATTTTTATCCATACTTGTCATAGTTTGGATGCATTCTTTTACTGTATTCATCACAGTTTAAAACTTGGTATTGATGTCCAACTAGGCACCATCAAATCCTAGTCCAAGAGACTCAAATGATGTGAAGTCCGATTCATTGCGACTGAGTCATCTCGGGCTTGGCTGATTCTTAAGATCCTGATCCATCAATCTTTGTTGGAAAACCAGTTTTAGCAGACATTTGGTATCCACCTGAAAACCAATGAAGACCCATTCCTTGAACCATGCACATATTTATGATGAGTTTTGGCCCCTAGATGAGTTGCAGTCTAAAATTGAGTTGTAGATTAGCTGTTAATTCATTCTTGCTGTGTTTGGCTACCTGCATTTCCCTGTAAATAATATGCTACATTGCATTAAAATAAGGTACATTTTCAACCTCAAAAGATCATGGTTGACAGTTCTCCTATTTATCTCCCTGGAACAAAGAAGAAGAAACACAAACTAGGCACCAACCAAGAAATGGAGGGGGTGGCATAGTAAATGTACCATGCAAAAATAAAAGCATCTAAACACCTTATTTATTTATTTATTTATGTATTTTTGGAAAATAAAGTACTTCTCCATGGAAGAACATGGAGTCAAATGCAGCCTATATTTGCACAGTATGCATATTTTCTTGGCACATAAAAAGTCAGATGGAACTGCCACCTGAAAAGTTTCAACCATTGCGATAAGTGATCATCTTTCTTAGTTGGTAAGTAGTCTATGCATGTATTTGGCCTTCGTAGGGGCTAGGGCTTGGGGTGGGCATCTGTGAATTGTCCATTGCATTTGTGCATACACACATTCATATGCTTGTGTGTGATGCATGTTTGCATAACTGCATATCAACACTTTTTTTTTTTTTTGTCTTTTTTTCTTGTGCACACATGTCTGTGTGTGTGTGGATTTTCTTTCGCATTATACTTGTGATATGTAAGTGTGGCAGGGCAGGGCATGGTATGGCTTGGAATAAGCACTTGTCCTAGAAGATATCGTCTTTTTTATTTTCATTTTATTTTAACTGGTAAATTTTTATTTCCAAAAGAGGAGGTACACAAGAAGTGTCATCTTTTTTCTTTTTAAAATTTGGTAATTCATGATGTGGTCTAGACTCTGAGATGAAGTTCATTTGTTACATTTTATTATACTCATGTTTGTAATGTTGTTGTTTTTCCCCCCTCATAAAATTTATGTGTGTGTCTTTGCATGTATTTGCTCACTGATAGCCATAGGCCAGGAACTAGGGTTTAGACATACACACAAGAAGGAACATATGTGGGGCATGCGTGTCTGAGGCTGGATTTTATGCATGTGTGAATGCGTGTTGTAGAGCTCATTTTTTTTTATTTTTTTATTTGCCTATTTTTGTGGTTTCACATCTGCTTGAACTTTCACAGTGAAGAATCTGATTGTGCACAGCATAAGAAATACATGACACCATTACTGTTGACATGGTTAGGACTCATGCAGCTGCATCTTGATTGGAAGTTTATAGGTTTAAAAGGGTTTTTAGGAACCTAGACTTAATAGGTATGCTGTTAATAAAGAAAAATATAAAAAAGATGCATAAATTTAGATCTTTGATCTTCAGTTGCATTGATTCCTTTCTACACAGGTCACTAGTAGAAATATCTTGTTTCCTTATATTCCATCTTCTGTAAGTAGTGGTGATATCTTTTCTTCCTGGACTTCAAGTGCATGAATACAAATATGGTGGGTCTCGTACAGGGTCTACTTACGCAGATGACAATGATGGTTACACCTAACTTCAACAAGGAACTGCATTACCTTAATAAGGAAGACAGGCTGTTGCGTTGGCTTCTAGTTAAGCACCGGGACATAGAAAATAGACGGCAATTGGTTCCGGACGATGATGGGATGGGTGAGTTGAGAAAACTTTCTGGAAGCGGCTTCTATGGTGCGAAAGATGAGGATGAGGATGATGATGATGAAGATGATGATGATGAAGAATATGAGGTGGAAGAGAATAAAGAGTAAGTTCAGCAAATTTGATTCTCATATATAACCTTTATGTCCAAACATGATAGAATCTGTGCTGCAAACCTGAGAACATTACAATCATATGGCTCACAATGAAAACATGAAAAAAAAAAGGAATTTTGTTGCTTTGAGCTCTATGGTTTGGCTAATCTATGCCAGTCATGCTGAGGTAAAGGCCGAGGAACTGAACATGTATTTGCATTGATATTACATTATCTTTGAGTAATCTCTAGTTTCTTCCTTGGGTTTTGGCATCTCAACTTTGCTGAATTTGGTTAGTTCTGTTGACGATTAGACAATAATTGTTTAAAGCAAAGAAAGAGTGTTCATTGTTGAACCATGATTTAAACAGAAGCTATTTCATGTATGCCGGTTACACTGAGCCTACCATGTTACCATGTATCTTTTTTTTTTTCTTCATAATATTGCTTCACTGGCATGGGAACAACAACTGTGAGAGTGGGGGATCAACCCCATGTCGGCCATGTGCATTGGCTACCTTGCTATCATCTGTTATCATCATTGTTGTCGCTGTTGTCATCATAATTACCATGAGTGTAGGTTAGAGAAATATAACCTTATATGTTTCCTTGAACATTGGTGGTATATAGATGTCCTTAATCTTTTGATTAGGATGTTAAGTATATTCTTATCTCCCTTATATATGGGTGCTATTATAGACAACTAATTGAAGGGCTGTCGAAATATCTTAACCAAAACATGATTAGGCCATTTTAAAATTGTCACTTGACCAATCGACAATCATTTATCTTAGTTGTCCATGCAAGCATTTCTCTTTCTGTGTTTTACCAGAAAAAAAAAAAAAAAAAACTCTTTCTATGTGAATGATTGGATGGAATAAGAAATTGATCAGCTGATGAATCCCAGTGAAATAAGTGGGATCCCTCACAATATTATTAACGCTCTCCTGCCAAAGCTTCAAAGGCTTAGTTCTTGATCCCTTCTTCTCTGCTATGCTTCCTGAAAGACACCAAAATCACGACCCCACCCATTGATCCATCCGCCATTAAAGATAAACTTACTTTGGCCCTTCCTTTTACCAACTTCAACTCGGAAACCCTAACCTAAGGCACAATCCTCCTCCACTGACTTCACATGATTGTTGCCTGACCCTCTCTCTCCGGCGCTAAAACTAATTCTCCATTGCTCAGAGATAGGCAGATAGCCCCAACCATGCCCGGCATCAACAATGCGGATCCCAGCCTGCCTTCTCCAAAACTCCCAATTATTGTCGTCATCAGCATCATCATCTTCATCAAATTCTTATCCCATTTACTTTGATTGACTTTGTAAGTTTTACTTCGATTGACCTTATAAGTTCTACTTCTCCACTAAAACTCACCTACAATCATGTTTTAAGCTGCTTCACAATTTGATATATTTTTCATCGTTACTTCATTTAGAGGTCTGTATTGTTCTCTCCCCTTTTTGTTACCCTTCAATAGGTCTTATACGGGTTATTCTTGGTCTTTTGTTGTGTTTGCTCTCAAATTATTTATTTTGAATGCAAGTTGCTTGATTTTTATTGTCATTGCTTTGGGCTTCACCAACTTGCCACATGTTCTCTCAGGTGTCAAATACCCACCCCATTAGCCAATGATGCCCGTCATTCACATGTAAGATTTCTCTCAATATCAGCTCGATAAAGTTCAACATACGAACAGTGAAATTAAGTATCTTACCACTCGGTGGTAGGCTCAACTTTTATTTGAGTGAAATCTAGTAACGACTTAGATTTTTCATAGGGAGGCCATTTGGGCCTCATTGAACCGAGAAATAGATTTCACGTAGATGACTCCAGCATGATTGGGACTAGACTTTGATTATGATAATGGGTCCTTTGTTTTGGAAAGATGATGCCACTTACATTAAAATGGAAAAAAATTGTTGGACAATTCAAATAGCTGTCAAGGGGGCCAGGATCTCAAGAGACCCGCACATGTGAAGAGAGAATTCCGTAAACATGAGTCCAATCTTATCCTTTTTTTTTTTCCTCTTCAGATAGACATTATTAGTGGGCATTGCCTGGCATGAGGAGTCATACTCATCCAAAGGAATCAAGCTCCTCGCTACCTAATAACCTCTCCATTTCTTCTTGTGGGGCCATGGACACATGAAGAGAGAGGCAACGTCGTGAATGAATAAATCATATAGACTATATATGGATGTTTCTTAACTATTCTCAAAAGGAGAATTTCTCTCTCAAGTGGATATTTTTTTCATCCTCCTCCAGAACCCACACCCATCATCCCTGTCAAGTTCAAATTGTAACGTTGCTTTTCTTCTCATCCAAGTTAGTTAATCACAACATATTATAGCTTACAGGCAACATTCAATCTCAATTCAATTCAAAACTTCTTTGTGACATCAGGTTGGGAAGGCCTATAGCATGGAAAGTACCTTTCCACCTGCCCTATAAACTAATCTGTAAAAATAAAAAATCCCCTCCTCTCACACCATAAAACAATCAAGGTTGAAAAACACGTAATTCAGTTGGGCTCCACTCGTCTAATTTAAAAAAATTGACTCGAATGGTGTCAATGTGGAGACTTGCGAGTGTCATGTTTTCTTAAAATATTTTTAAAAAATATTCAAAAATGAGTCCATTACTTAAAGGGGAATATTCATGTGCATCTATCCCTCACCATAGGGTGAGGGGCACTTTCCCTTTTTGCACATGAAGACAAGGAAGTGTACCTTACACTATGTACTTGAAAAATTCACTTTTGTACTTGAAAATCCTCATTTATGGAAGTGTCCCTCAGCCTATGGTGAGGAATAGATGCACATGAATGTTCCCCTTACTTAAAAATGTAAATATTTATTTTTTACATGCATTCTTAATAATCGATTCAAATTGATAAATTTATATATACAAAAGAAAGTACTATAATTAGAAAAATAAAAGAAAAAAAACATTGCATTTTATATAATTAGCTAATCCAAATACCGAATATAAAAAACTAAATATAAATTTTTAAATTTCATTTTGGTCATCATTTTTAAATTGCTGACTTTAAACTTCATGGATAATTACTTCTAAAAAATACTAATGGTTTGAAATTTGGTGCAGAATGCAAACAAACTAGTCATTCTTCAAAATTGGATGACTCGAGAGACTCAAAAATCAATTTTGAGAATCTTCAACCATAGAAATGACCTTTTCCTGCCATCTTAAAGTTTCAAAGGACTAGATTAATCATACATTCGTATAGTATAATAACCCGTGTTCAGTACGGATATGGCCAGCATTGCAATTTAAATATTCATGTATTAAACAAATTCATAGATTTTAGAAGAAAACAAAAGAATAAAAATATTCTGAGAGTAGTTGTTTATGTAATCTAAGGCTATGTTCCTTTAAAGAAATTTCTGCCAGGAATTCACCATGTCCAAAAGTTTCTGGACATGATGTGACGGGCTGTCCCCTTAAATTTCTGAATTCTATGTTTCTTTACTAACATTTATGAATTCCAGCTACATGAAATGTTTCTTTTGACCTTTAGGAATTCAGGAATTCTACTTTTTTTTGTAATTTGGCGAAATGCTTGAATGCTCAAATTCCCCAGACAGGAATTCCTGAAATTATAGCAAAGAGACAGGCCCTATAAAAGCTAACGAGTGGCTTAGAAACAAAATAAGAGATTAAAGTAGAAAAGTGTTTAAATTAAAAAAAGAGATTTTTTCATTAAAAAAGAAGTAGGAAATGATTACAGTGGTTTATAAAATACAGGCACTACTTGCATAAGTGGAAAGAGAAGATTTAAAAAATGAATAACTAACCGTGAAAATCTCGGCCTCTCAATCAATAGTCAAAATTAATCGCAAAACCCTTCTATTTGATATAGTATAATATAGTCGAGCCATAAAAAGTCACAAAAGTAGCCTTTACAGAGAATTTGACTTTTTTAATATGCATATTCTTCCATATATATATATATATATATATATGCATATTCTTTTTTAATATGCATATTCTTTCATATATATATATATATATATATATATATACAAAGTCCCGAAACCAAAAACGAAGCCATTTCTCTATTTAAAGTTTCGGCCATCGATCAAGGTCCGGACGTCCTACTCGTGGCCCCTGCTTCATCTGCACAAACCATCCAATGGTAGACCGCGTGGCGTTAAGTGGGCCCCACCAAGCGAACCAGACACAGCTCTGGATCCAGAAGAAATCACCCCCGGACGGTGTTCGTGGGCCCCACTTGATAATGAGAATTCTAGATAGGACTCAGCATCCAATCAACCTCATGTTACGCAGGTGGGCCCATGTAATATGCCACGTGTTCTGTTTTGATAGATTCTAATCTACCAGCACTGATCAGTCTCCCACGTCCTACGACCGTAACCCCCAAACGAAGACGCCCTCTTGAAAGATGAAGAGGAGGAGGAAGAAGAAGAAGAAGAAGAAGAAGCGGAGGACGGGAACGGCCGCGGCCGCTGCAGAAGCTTCCGGTCGTAGTCCGCCCGCTTCCCCGGGTCGGACAGAGTCGAGTAAGCCGCGTGCAGCTTCATGAACTCGTCCGCTGACGTGTCCCTCTGATCGCTCGCCACCACATCCGGATGCCAGATCCGCGCCAATCTCCGGTACGCGGCCTTGATCTCGTGACACGTGGCTCCCCTCGATACGCCGAGCACTTGGTAGAGAGAGCTGGTGGCCGCCGGCTCGGCAGAGGTGCAGGTCGCGGAGACGCGCATGGACAGGGATCTGACGCGCATGGCGGAGGGCGAGCGGAACGGGCTGAAGGAAGGCGGAGACGATGCACAAGCCATGGTAACTGGTTAGTATGTAGTAACAGTATGTATTGCTGCAATTCGTAAACTGGTTTGGATTTGGGTTGGGTTGGGTTTGGTTTGGTTTGGGGTCGGGAGGAGTTTATTTATAGAGAAGAGTAGGAGTTGGGTTTAGGTTAACCAGGGTTAGAGGCGGGTTGAGTTAGTTCTGGATATTGTTGTGTGTTGGAAATGCTTATCCATTTGATTAGTCGCGTCCTTGGCTGAGTCAGCAGATCATGGGTTCTGATTTCTGACTATGGGCCCTTGGGTCTTGGTCTCACACCAAGACCAGAATTTTTTTTTTTTTTTTTTGGTTCATGTTCAGAAAAGGACAAAAAAGAAATATTGTCCATTGGAATACTGGTTTATGTGAACTAGTGTCGGCGGCGGTGAAAAGTCTACTTGATGCACGACAACACTCTATTTGTCTCACCTCTTTACGAATTAATGCAGACAGAACCTCTATTTTCAATCTCCACCTCTTTACGCCTCTAAATAATGCATATTGAAGGGATACGGGCGTATCAGGAAATTTTTTTTTTTGGTTTTAAGGTCTTGAAATTCTGTTGACATTCAAAATAATTTTGTCCATGTAGTTTTCATTTAACTCTTTGATGTGAAATACTGTCGGCGGCGGTGGAAACCTTTGCCCATCTATTTTTAAAATATTAAAGAGGGTACAAAACTGCTATGCTGTCCCGAGTGACATCTGACATGTGTACAGATTTATGGACAAACAGCCAATTTTTTTTTATTTAAGTAAAACTTGGGAGCAGTGGGGCTTGCTTAAAATAATACAAATGGAATTAAAAGATGGGTGTCTTTCCTAATATTTCTATTTTAGTATGCATTGTGATGAGCTAGCTTTAAATCCATCCAACCATGAAAGGATATATAAGATGTAATGTGAGATGCAATAGGAGACGGGTGGGGATATATGTACATGAAGATAAATTGAGAGAGAAAATAGTAGTGTTACATTGATTACTGAGAAGTGAAAATTAAATGGTATAGAATTGATACGCGTTTCTATCCTTTATTCATTTTAGAGAAGTCGAGATAAATCCTTTTAAAATGAAAAGCCCCATTTATGGCTTTTGAAAGTAACAGCCATAGGGCCTAAAAAGATTGAGGCGGAAGTTTCTTTTCTTTTTTTTTCAAGATGAAATACACTCTTTTTTTTTTTTTTTCTAGTTTTAGACTTTAATGGCTCTTTTTTAATAGTTTCATCGAAATAAGAATAAAAATATCAAACAAGGCCTTATGCTTACTTACTAAAGATCTAAACCCTTCAAAATAATATTTGTGAGGTTATCTATATTTGTGAGCTTGATATTAGAGGTTCTCTCCCTACTTAATCGTACGCTTTGATTATTCATGGTTTATTGTAAGAGTTGCTCACCTTAAACCTGGTAAAACATATGGTCTGTCAAAATTCGGCTAAGTCGCAGTACAGAATGGTAAAGTTGATTTTCAAGTGATTTTGATTCCAAAAGCAGGCCCACTAATAGATTTGGCCTCACAGAATTCACTAAGAATCTGATGTCATTTTTGTTTGTTTACTACTAGTGAGTCTTGAGTACAATCCCACGTGCTTAGTGCTCCATTTTAGTAAGTTCAAATTTCTTTTTTGGTTCATATGAAACAAGATAGAAAAATGGTACAAGTAAGGAATATAGCCCTATTGAGACTGGATTCAAACAAGTGGGTTGTCTAGATCGACCTTGAGTCATGCAAGGACAGTGACAATTTTACTATTTGTTCTAATAGCCTGGTTATATTACTTCACCTTTATCACATTCTTTTAGGAAAAGATGAGGAACTTGTATCCACTTTCTTTTTCCTTTTTAATTTTAATTTTACTTTTTTGTCCAAAGTTTGAACATTGGTTGCTACTATGTGTAACATTCTATTCTTTAATACCACAGAAAGCCCCATTTGGTTGCTGAGAAAAGCTGAACTTTTGTTGAGCTTTTGCTGTAATTCAAAGAATACTTGTTTGGAGAATTTATAATTATTTTCATATGTGGAATTTCTGAAACATCCTCTGTACTTGAACATTCAGAAGTTCTAGCAAAAAATAAAGAGATTTAGATTTTAGGAATTTCGAAGGTCATATGAGAATTTTTAGGCAACTGGAATTTTGGAATTCTAGTAAGGAGTTATGATATTTGCAAATGTCAGAGACAAAACATCACATCATATCCATGAATTTCCCAACATACCAAATTCATAGGCCCTAAGGTGGTTTGTGAGTTAGGACTCACTCCTACATGGGCCAAAACATAAGGTTTATAAAATTCCAATAGGTCAGGACTTCATCGTGCACACCACATAACTCAATCACTTCTCCTTGGATCATGCAAATAAAGTCTCTTTTATTATTCTTTTTTTTTTCTTCTCTCCAGACATGGGACCTATATATGATTAATCGGATCCCTTTGCAAACACCTACTCACTTTGAATCGACATAGTCCCAAGTTTACAAGGATATTGACATCAGTCTCTATTGAATTGAATTGTCATGATGAATTTATACAATATGTAGCCATTAAACCTTGGAAAGCTAAAATGAAGGGTTAAAATCATTTGATTATAGTTATATAATAGTCACCCTTAGTCATCCCTAGAATTAACTATTTTGTGCATTTGGTTGTCAAGCATCTAAATGGGTCTCATAGTAGCATGGCCATTTTCTATGGAGAAAACTAGGGCACTGTTTAGTTGAATTATAGACATTACGCTAATTCTCCAGGATGTCCCTTTTTTTTTTTCTCTTTTTTCCTCTTTTATAGAAGGCCCACTTATGATCAATTGGATCCTCCAAATATAAATTTACTTCCTTGAATTGAATTGACAATAGTGCTAATTTGGCACTAATCTAGACATTAGTCACGATTAGAATTTATCACGATAAGTTTGCACAATGTTTGGTCATCTGATATGTCAAATATTTTGTTTACTCCTGACTCACATCCAAACCAATGTCTTCCTGAGAACGGTTCGTCATCAGTGGCAAGGAGTGATAGTTCTCGTTGAGAGGTCGAGGCTTTGAACTTGGCCTCCCCTCACCTTACCTATGTGAGTTGTTATTACCTCAGGTGAGTTGTATTCCCATCACCTTGCATATGCAACTCTCCTAGGGTCTTACCTCGGATACCAAGAAAATATAAATAAAAGAAGAACCTTAATCTGTTCCTGCTTTCCTTGACTTTGATGTATCCTGGTGAGCACTAGAGGAAGTGGGCATGTTTTAAGGGATACTGTTTTGAAGTGGAACCTATAAGCAGTATGACATGTAGGATGGTTTTGGAATAAAGCTTTTTGAAAAAAAGTCTTATCCGTTGAGGCAACTATCTGCCATAAAGCATGGTATGGTCTGAATCACAGAATCCTTATAAAAGGGGGAAAGTTGAGAACAAAATACAGGGGATGATTCTCTGCACTATGAGATGTCTCTTTGAAAAACAGAGAGGACATGTTTATTGGAAAGAAGAAAATGGACGTTGGGTATTTTAATCCTTTTCGAAATTGGGAAAGAAATTTAGCACTATTTCCCCTACTTTAATAGTGCAGATCCAATTGAAATGAGTAATAAGAACTGAAATTTTTTCTTAGAATTATCAATTCATAAAGGTTCTCTTTGGAAAAAAGGGTGAAAAGGGAGTTTTTTTTCTTGAATTATCTCCTTTACTTTATGACTTCATGCTCATCCTGACCTCCCAATGTATTTGTCTCATGAGGAACATGGTCCCTGAAAATAGTGATTTATTTTAGCACTCAATGGACTCTTTGAGAAAGAATACTGTCAAAACTTCAAAAAAAAATTTCCCCATTTAGAGATCCTCACGTTTTTTTTTTTTTTTTTCTTGTTAGAGAAAGGTCTTATAGCATGTAGGATGTAATGGATGTTTTTGAGAATTTTGGATTTTGGGTTTCCTTTGTGAGGAAGAGACATATTTAGGTAATGAAAGCTAAAAGGGCTTCTCCATAATGAGTGCCGATCAGAGATTTTTTGTTTTGTCCAGTGGTCCAAGGCACATTATATTGCATTCTCTTAAATTCTCTTTACCATATTGTGTGTGTATATATTCGGGACTTTTATAGTTTAATCCCACCTAAACTTAGATTTCACGAGATAATGATAAAAAACCTCAAAAAGAAAGAAAAGTTGCTTCACTCTAGTCGGTTTTTTATTCTTCTTTTGACTATTTTGCCCAAAATCCCATGATATATCATGGGTCTTCTATCTATTTTGCCCAAAATCGCACGCTATCGTGGTTTTTTTTTTTTTTATGCAAAGCTTATAAAAATAAATTTCACAGGTTTCTAGCTCTCATTGAGTGAATATCAAATGTAGATTTTGGTTTTCAAAAGTCAATATACGGTGAAAGATAAAACTGCATTTTCCTTGTTGGTTTTAGTTACTATATTTTTCAAATATTGATCATGATATCATGTGTTTTATGCAAAATAGTAAAGAATTTTTTTTTTTTTACTAGAGTTGAGTGACTTTGTTGTCATTATGGGGTCTTTTGTCATTATCTCGTAGAAGGTTTAAGAGGGATTAAATCGTAAAACTCCCTATTTCCTTGATTACTTTTCCATGGGAAGAACATAAATTGTGTTAATCCTAAACTAGACTAATATACAATCTCGGGTTCATCCTTGGATGCTTCGTATTAATACTCCCACGTGTAGTGTTATGCCACAATGTGCTCCGGCACGTGCTTTTTCCATGAGAATGAGACACCCTTACCACTAGGCTCTGTCATATTTCTTTGTCAGATTGTATTTTCTTCCTTCTTAGCATATTGGATTCATCTTCGCAGGACACAGTTTGGTGGTAAAACTACATAAATCTAGTAATAATCTTCTTCGTGAGTTTGTTAATTGGATTCTTTTTGCTATACATTTCTCCACATCACTCTGAACTTGGATGTGATTTTACTTTCTAGGAAGGATTCTTCTTTAGATATTTTATGATTATGGACCCTATTGATGGATTTACAACAATATGCTCAGAATATCGGGATCTTGACTTTACAAAATCTGGACTATTACTATAAATATTTTTCTTTGAAAATAAAATATTATCCTCCATTGATATAACAGAGTTCAAAATTGTTGATATGATGACCCTTCTGTGGATTACAAATGTCCAAAAATCTTCTGACAAATTGTGTGGAAGGTAAAAACCCTAGTGTATTTAGAAGCCCTCCTGATGAATATTCAAGCAATCCAAAATTTTCCTCTTTTCAGCCCTGCAGATGGACCATCACTATATTTTCTTTTATCGCCAATTAGATTTTTGGCCATTTACTTAAGGCTTGAGATTCTTCCATATCGAATATTTTCTCCAGATAGGCCATCTGCTGTGTGCCTAATTATATTGGTAGTTGGGATTATTGGATAGTTGCTTACATTGTGCAAGATCATTTCCTCAAATATGATAATAATATAATGCCCGTTTCGAGGATCACAAGACAACCCAGTGGTAAGGATGTCACATTCTCACCTAAGTGCTCAGGATAGACCCTCAATGACTCTGGTAGCAGAACACTATAGTAGAAGCGTGGAGTGCCAATGCAGAGCGCCCTAGGATGAGCCAATGGTCTAGTCCCAGTGGATTGGTGCAAATTGGGTCATTCGGACGCCACCGAGTGGGCCCCACATGCTACTTTGAAAATGAGCTCTGAAAGTGAGGTGGATGCACGGGTCATTTACCTAAGCACCCTTATTCCAATATTGATCCCTTGATGAAACCAAGATTGATGTCGTTGTCTATGTTGTAAGCTAAATAAATGAATTAACATTGTTGATTCTTCTTCTTCTTTTGGTTTCTTATTTAAATGTTTATGGTCTATTCACGGATATCTACTGACATCAAGCTAAGTTGATTTTTTTTTCCTAGGCTATTCCATGTCCATGCTTAGGCCTTTGCAGCTTTCATTCCACTTGATTGTTTGATAACCAAAAGTGACCTTGGAAGCTATCTGGTACCACCCCCTTTTCTATGAAGTATGTTACAATTGCCTGAGGCAGTAAAGAAGAAATAAGGAAGAAGAAGAAGAAGAAGAAGAAGTGTTGATGTATAGTATAGTATATGTTCACAGTAATGAAGGCAACTCTTCTGGAAGGGCATCTCAATGGCCACAGTTGTTCTAAGTAATGAAGGCAACTCTTCTAGAAGGGCATCTCAATTGCCACAGTTCCTTACTTTTGAATAGCCAGCAGGCCTCACTTTCCTTGTTCCATGTTTTGAGGGCACAAAGTGACAAACATGGGAGAATATTAAAAAAAAATATGACAAGAAGCCCGGCAAATGCGACTGAATAGATTCAAGTTTGTGTCTATTCATGTTTGTTTCTATGTTCCATTTCTTTAAATATTACATTTATATATAGATTATTAGAGCTACATCACTTTAAATAACTTTATTGACACTCAATAATATTTCTTTGTTTACTTATGAACCCATTTGTTTAATATAATTTTAAGGGCCTGTTTAGTTGATTAAGTTGGACTGGAAAAGTTGAGCTGACAAAAGTTTTAACACCTTCTCCTTTGTTTATACTCTCAACATCAACTCGGAAAATGATTGTATGATATCCTAGTTGCTAGTTTCTGTCTCAGCTACTAACAAGTAGATGTGGAAAGTCTTGGCCACACCCATCAACCCAATTCAGTAATTTAGGAATCATTTTTATGTTAGATATGTTGACATTTGTGACATGATTAATGAATGGATTGGGTTTGGGCGCCAACAAACCTAAAACCGTCCCAACTTAGTATTGTATTGACAATGAGGATGCTCAGTTGGCAAGCCCGGATTTCACCTAGCCACTTTAGCGATATCACACTCTTCTCACATTTATGGGCTTCCTTGGGTTCCAGTCCACTTGCTGGGGTAAAAAAAAACTTAGCATTGTACTATATATGCAAACCCAACCCAACTCCAACTTGAAGCAAATAGTGTTCAGGTTGACTGCTTTGGATTCAATTGGCACTTTGAACTTAATTAATAACTAGCACAGCAACCCGTGCTAATCATGGGTATGCGTAAAGAGATAGAATTCTAGGTATGTTAGAAAGGGGGAAGATGAGAATCCATTAGTAGAAAGTGGAGAGAGAGTATGTTAGCGGTTGTAGATACCGAAAATAACTTGCTAATAGCTGTGGAAACCGAAAATAACTTTTGGTCAAAATTAGATCCAAAACTTTCCAGCTTAATATATTATAATAGGCTATGTCTCCATCGAGCCCACACATGTTACCCGACCCAAACCAGATCCTGCCCATTGCCGCCCTATTAACAAGCGGATCGAGCTTCAGGACCTTTTATTTTTAGTTTTATTTTTTAAACTCTAGTTAGGTTAGCACCTTTTTTCTCCTCTCATTTGAGATTTCCTTTCCTAATCTTGATGGGTGGTTAACCTCCATTTCTAGCCATTGACCAACCTTGTCTCCATTGGTTTCTAAAAAGGCCAACCATAAGGCCACCAAGCTATTGCTAGTAGAATAGTTAGTGGTGCAGAGCAAACATGTCATTTGATGCATTATCATCCATCTCTTTCAAGTTCCTGCATTATCTTCTACTTGTGGGTCTTAATGGCTTGAGCCACACCACAGATCCTAAAAGTCGAAAAACAAGTGGGAGTTCCATGGCTTTAGAGATTAGAGGCACCCAAGAGTCATCATACAGATTCCTAGACATTTTCAGAAATGGCCAAAATCTGTCCCGCCCTGGCCTGTGGGAAAAATGTACCCGCCAGATTAGTAAGTCATGGGAGAGACCTTTAAACCCCCTATGTCTCATGATTGCCCATGTGAAAACATGACAATCATGAGACATAGGGGGTTTAAAGGTCTCTCCCATGACTTACTAATCTGGCGGGTACATTTTTCAGGACCTCAAGGTGTTTGAATCCCAACTGTTAGAAAAAGTTTGGATGAGCAAAATTGGTATGACCAATCCAAAGGCTTATAAAACTAGAAGTGTCAAATCTGAGTAGTGCTGAATGCAAAAGTCATGAGTAGAAAATGAGATGTTATGGGGTTAAATAATCCTAGTCTTTTATTTTTAAAGTCTCAAGAGTTTAATGACTATATACGGAGCAATTTATTGTGACAAGACCCATAGTGAATAATTTGTTGGACTTTCTAAAACTTGGTCTTCCCTAATTAAAGGGAATCCTCAGCTTCCTTGATAGTAACTAGGGAATGTCACCTTTCTGCCACACAATGCAGTCAATAGGAAAATCAAAGGAAAGAAAAGTGCACCCACTATTGGTATAACATTAGATTAAGTCAAATGTTGAGAGGTAGTCATCGATGGCTGGCTACGTACAGCCCATAGACCCTTTCTTTGTTTTCTAATTTTAAGACCTCTATTCAACATGATTGCATAAGCAAAGTTGGATGTAAATATTAAGGAGAGAAATCACTTAACATTACATATCTCGAAAAAAAAAAAGATCTACAAGCACATTTTTATGATCACTGCAATACATTAATTTAGACTAACCTTAGACGGCCATTGTGAAAGTGGTAGAATCTGGCCAATGGTTTAATCAGATTCAATCCGTCTAAGCCCTTTTTCTCTTTTCCTCCTATTTTTGAAAGTCAATAGGAATAATGGTTTTAAATGGGCGCGGTCCGGACGTATTGAAGAGGTGGGAGGAGTTACTAATGTAAACTTAGGGCCCGTTTGGCATCATCAAGTGAGAATGTTTCTTTACATGATTTACTTACAAATCGCTTCGCTTTTATGATAAATTCCCACTGAGACCCTTCCCTTAACCATCTTAGCACATGACAGATCTTCCCAATTCAAATTCAAACAGGTAAGACTTATTTCACCCTAGGTAAGGGTTTTTTTTTTTTTTTTTTAGCGAAGTTTTTTTTTTTTTTTTTTTATTTTAATGTGGAAAAAATAACTTGAAATGATTCCAGAACTTTTATATATGGTGATTGGCATAATGGATCCTTTCTAGCCATTTGGGCCCCACTATATATCCCTAATGGGTGGAATGGCAACAAATCCAGACAAACCATGGATGCAAAATACATTCCAATCACCATGTCTTTGATGTTAATCTTGATGCATGACAAATATATCTCTATCAGCTCTGGTTGCAGTTTCTTCCACTTGTAGATTTTGATGGCGTATGCCATCCACACATCATTAAAAATGAAAGAAGAGTTTCTTTTAGAGCTTAGAAGCAGCCAAGGGTCATTGACAGAGACAATCGAAGATTCCTACTCTGCTGTATATGTGATAGGAATAGTGTATTAGTTATTGACTTTCTACTACCTTGGTCCTTGCAGATCTAAGGAAGTAGGAATGTAACCTTCCTTTTACACAAAATGTCAATAGATGAGAGCAGAATGAAGAAAAATATGAGTTATGGAAGATTACGACATTAGACCATTCAAATGTGGTGCCTTTCTATCGTATTGTATGTATGTATACTGTCATCAGAAGCATATAAGTATATATGCAAGTTGGATATAATACAGTTTCTTAATCACGATAGCAGCCTCAGTCAAAAAGTTCAGGGTGTGTTTGTGTGTTAAAATTTATGTATACTGCCATCAAAAGCGTAAGTCTATGTATTAAATTTCTTCCACCAACCAATCTTGATTCTACTAAAACCTAGCATTAATAGAGGTAGCGGAAATAATTCTCAACACTCCCTCTTAGATGGATCTAGTTGGTGCACTTTCGGTGACACGCACATTTCAACATTGAGTCATTCCTCTAAGATTCGGACTCGCAACCGATTGGCTCTGATACTATATTAATTTTCCTCCACTAACCAATCTTACCAAAACCTCAAAGCGTCGGTAAAGGCAGCGGAAACACTTTTCAACAATATATGTAAGATGGTTGTAATATTGATTAATGAGAAGTGGATGAAACATGCATTTGATCATTGTCACTATGCCAGAGCCATTTGGCTCGGTTCACACCTTGGTTTAAATTAATTATATCTATATGGATGTTAGTGTCTGATCAGCCCTTACGCAGTCAATGCCTTAAAAGGAAGGGAAAGATGGTCCATCACTACTACCATAAATTTGAAAGCCAAGTTTGGGAGTCATTGTCTTGTTTGATGTGGGGGTGGGAGGATAGATTTCAAAGTTCAAGTCTGGTTTAACAGTGTTATGACCGTCTGAATAGACCTTTGAAATAGAGACTTTGCTCTCTAGGTCTTCCATTTCGTGACCAACATTCACATTGGGGGGGATTAATTTTACCTCATTTTGTTTGGATAGTCAAAAAGTAGGGGAAAGAAAATGAAAAAGTATAATTTTGTTTGTTTGTGAGTTAGAGAGACGATTAACATTTTATTGTTACCTTTGTAAAAGCTTCAAAATTATATTTCACAAACAAAAGGACAGTTCAATAATTAGTCAAAAATTCCCCTCTTTCCATCATATTTTCCCCACTGTTTTGAAGGGAAAATTTTGAAGGTAAAATTCAAAAATTTTACCCCCAAATTCCCCTCTCCCACTTTCCCTCCTAGGGATGCAAATGGGTACTTGATTCTCAGATTACCCGGAGGATCCGACCCGTTAAAAACTGAGTCTGGGTCCTTATTTAGGCCCCGATAAGTAAATGGGTCCAGGTCCGGTTCTACCTTGGTTCGGACCCGTGGACCCGAGACCCGACATGTTACCTCAATTTTTGAAAATCTATCCTAAAAACCATATTATTTTAATATGATTCTCTACTTAGACCCGGATCCAGACCCGTCTCATATATGGTTTTAGTTCCGGTTTCGGAGCCAAGAGACAGGTTCCGAAACGGTTCCGGGTCCGGGTCCGGATCCGGTTCCACCTTCTCCTTAACAGTTCCGGTTCCGGGCCCACCACGAACCCGGACCGGAACTGACCCGTTTACAACCCTATTCCCTCCCCCCTTCCCAAACACCCTCAATTTCAACATTCCCTCCATTTTCCTCTCCTTTTTTTCCTTCCTCTCATTTTACCTCCTTCCCAAACGATACCTCAATGGATCCAATTTCTTCCGGATGGTTAGAACCTATTTAGGGTGTGAGGGTCTGAAACACTTTTGTCCAATTCGTCCAAGAGCTCATCTACAATTGAGGAGTCTAGGCAAGGGACCACACCTTTGTGCTTGGATTTGAGTCCACCCATCTGAACAATGGCTAGCCTGCAGTGGGCCCCACTAGCTGGTTGAACTGCTGTTGTGCTTGAACCTTTTAGAGTTTGATCATAGTTCTAAAGGATAGAGGCAAGGAAGCCTATATTGGTCTCCTGAATGAGAGGTGAAGTTCTGGTACGCAGTTATCTATGGCCATTTTGGAGGCATAAAACGTTTGTTTATGATTACTTAATCTCAGAATCCAGATTTCTGAGAGTTCAGCACTATAAAACTCCTACTATGGTACATCTCCATGCACTCCTTTTTATTTATAATTTTTATAGCATATAAAATATATACATAATTTTTTTTTTTTTTTTATAACTCAGGGTATCTCTTACCCAGTTCAGCTCATCCTAGGAGCCTTTGGCTCTGAGCCCGAGGGACACTCGATTTTGGACAACCGAAAACTAATTCCTAGGGGCACATGCAAACCCTCCTATCCACATGCACCGGATAAAATTATCGGAGGTTCAGGTGTCAAACACAAAACCTCTCCATTTTCTGAGACACAGAGTCCTAAAGCCAACCGAGTTACCACTCGTTGGTTAGATACATAGAGAATATATCAGTTGATATTTTAAACCACATCACAATTCAAAAAAAGACTAGGATTGAATCTTCTACTCAATCTGATCCTCTTTAAGTCAGTGTAAGCCAAACTATAAACCATGACTCGACCATAACTTAACTTTGCAACCATATCTAGTCCCTGTTGAGAAAAAAGAAAAGGCTGATTTACCCAACCTCTTGCTATTTCCATCCCTACTCATAAGAGAAGACAGTGGATTTTGTCCTCTTGGGCAGCAGTATCAGTGTAGTGTAAAATGAATAAAATATTGTAGGGGAAGGATTGCTGCCCCAAGACTGTGGGCCTTCTTGACAATTGTTCACCACTAAACAATTACCCAAAGGCTGTGGGCCCAATCGACAATTTCCCACTAAAGGGGTAGAGGTTGTAGAAGATGTACACTCATGGTTACAATACAATTACATACATCATTTCCTACAAGTGGGGTAGTTTCTTCGGTGGGGATTTCTGGAGGATGATCTTCTCCTAAAAGGTACTCTCGTAATCTTTTCTTCATTTGCTTTCTTTCTAAAATTTATGGATATATACTTTTTAATGCATGAATATTTAAGTTGCAGTGTTGGATATAACTGTGCTGAGCACGGATTATTATGCTAGTTACATATTATTAAATTGACATTATAAAAATGATACACGGGAAATATAAATCAATAAGTTAGGACAATTTATCGGGTTAATATTTGGGAAGCCCTTTAGGTCTAATTGAGATCTTCCCATCTCCTCCACCTCTCTTGGATGGGCATAACCCCAAAAGGACAGGCTGAGTTTACAAGGTACCATGTGAGGATGATTACCACCATAATAAAACTACATAAAAGATGGATATAACATAAGAAAGAGGCTTCGCCATGATCATTACAAAAGACATTGTCACTCATACTATTCTCCCCTTTCTCTGATTCAAGTAATGACTGCCCAGCAGAGCAAACCCACAATTGCATAGAAGATAATTAGTCCGTGCTGAGTTCATTCCCGCAGCAGTACGGTCTCTCAAGGGTTCAGCCACCTTAAGCTGGTAACCAAAAAAAAAAAAAAAAAGTGTGAATAATTTGGATTTGCATAGGTGAGTCCCACTAGATAGAATAGACAGGGACAAGGAAAGGGTTTAAATATAAAGAAGCTGATTTAAGAAAAACCCAAGTTTACTTATTGATTTTAGATGGTTGTTTTATGTGCATTTCACAGTGATGAATTACAGAGTAGTCAGAATATATATATATATATATATATATATGAGAGATGCTCCTATGAGAGCATCTCTCACCTTACTATAAGAGATAAGGTGTGAGCACTCACATTTATATCCAATGCCAACAACTTAAATGTAAGGGCCCCCACCCCTTATCTCTCATAGTAAGGTGAGAGATGCTCTCATAGGAGCATCTCCATATATATATATATATATATATATATATAGAGAGAGAGAGAGAGAGAGAGAGAGAGAGAGAGAGAGTAAATCACACAATCCCATTAGTCCTGCTTCCTGAGTGGTTTAACAGCAAACATTTTCAAATCTTCAGTTAAAACAACCAATCGATTAAGTGCTAGGACAAGAATTCTTCAATACAAGTAGAACTTGAATCTCAGTAGCATACTATTCCAAGATATACGCACCCTTTGGCCCTTTTCCCATCCAAAAAACTCAGTTACCCTACACTCAGTTTACCTGAAGCTTTCTTTATCTGTAATTGGTCATCACAAAGAACAAAACAACTCTTACTAAACGGTAACTCAGGTTATTCAAATGCACTAACATGGTAAACAAAGTTGCCTGCACTCAGTTAAGGAGGATCCAAACAGTCCTTTTATGGGACACTTATTGTGTATCAGTGGTCAGAACGCCATCACTTACGACATATTAACATCACAAAGGGTCGTTGTTTAAGTTTGGGTATCACATACATTGACTAAAAAAAAAAAAAAAAAAATAAAAAATCTAACCATATACAGGCACACCCATCTTTTGCTTTCCATGAATTTAGAGTTTTGGGGGCTTCCTAGCTTTGGTTAGTTGTTCCAATGCATATGCTATTTCAATTAAGGCTGCGTCTGATCCTTTAAGTCCACCAAACATGATACCAAAGGGAACACCATCTGGATCAAAGCCAGCAGGAATCACGATTCCGGGGTATCCTCCGACTCCCAAAAAACGATTTGCAAAAAATTCAGGAGCCACCACGGCATCCAAATTGTTGTTCTTCATGTATGTCTCAAAACCTTGCTCTGAAAGATTCACAAGCTTATTTACTGCGTTGGTGTATTCGCTATTAGGTAGTGCTGTTTTCTCGGATTCTATGAATAGGTCCTGCCCAAACTCTGCCAATTTCTCCTGCAAAATAAATGACATTAGAGGCGAGATGATAGAGAAGCTTACTCAGATTGGTTATTAGGTTTTTGCAGGAATTCTAAGCTCAGAATAGAAATAGATGTTAAAGTCCAAAATAATAAAAATTGCATCCCTGATGTGATTGATTAATGAGAGTTAATTTAACAGTGAAATTCAAATGTCGTAAAGTTTTGAATGATGTAGAATCAGTGTGGCTTTTCCTGTAACAAAGCCAGCTAAACTTGAAGTTCACTTGCTTCTTTTAAATAAATAAAGTTTAACAATGTTGAACAAATTGTTTCAACTTGGACAAAGTACACCATAAGCACCTGTGCCACGTGTCATGAACTCATGATGATTTGCATTGATCAATTTTGGAATGATTGGTTGACGCTGTTTATGCATGTACAATTGGAATCGTTTTCAACAGTTCATTTCAGAAAGGATAAATAACAAAACCAGTATATCTTCCACCATGTTTTCCAAGACACTCAAATTAGGTAGAGTTAACAAGATCTGAGCTTGTAAATTGTGATAGAAGATTCCTCAGTACTGTTGGTTTTGATGTAATTTCCTTTCACCAGCAATCTATTTCCTTAACTGATGGCTTTATTGATGTATACTTTCATTCCTTTGCTCTTCTTAATATTTCATTGTCCTTTCTTCTCTACCAAAAAAATGAAAAAGAAGTTCTTCATGATCCAGTGACCGGATACAAGACTATTTTGAAGATCATGAGGTTTAGCATATAAATCCACCGCTTCCGTACAATGTGCAGTCCACACAGTTATTTAGTTGATGCTGTTACTTCATCTAAGAAGAAAACATGACCAACAATCCTACACAAGAAAAAAACTCACCTTATCAGCGTGGTTCTCATTAAAAGTGATTGCATCTGCTAATGATTCGATTGGAGATTCTAGCAAGTTGGACAAGTACACATTGAGATCTCGCTTAAACTCATACTTAAAAGCCACCATCTCACCACTCTCTTCAGGGTTCATAATTGTCTTCAGGTTGGGAAAATCAAGGCCATCTAACAGCACTGCTCCATTTTGGCTACAAAAGCCCACACCAAGAAATCCAGCATGATCAGATCCTAATTATATATGCTACAGCAGAAGCCATATTATTTTGAACCAAATATTGTCAAAATACAAAACTCGGAAAAGGTAAGCAACAGGTCAAATGCCTTCACACCGCCGCAAACCACACCCCACCCCCGCAAACCACCCCCCCCCCCCCCCCGCGGGGAGTTTTACTTGTGCCAAAAAGCATAGACATGTAGATCCCACCTGGGGTCAATCCAACTCCTTCACACATAGCTAAACTTTGTGCCTGCACGAACTGGCACATGCATAAGTTTGACCTCGGCTTGGTGATACTTCAAGTAAAACTCCCGAAGCTTACATGAGTGGGATTTTTGTGACTTCACAATGGACTAGATCAGCCTGAACTGTGGATCATCCCTAATCCACACCGAAACCTCCCTCCCCCTCCCCATACAAAGACAGATGCACAACATATCCCCCTCCTCTTATGTTGGTTGATCCTAAATAGGCCTTAAAAGAAGATTTGGTCAGTCACTATGTGATTTTCCTATCCCCCAACTTTGGTGGTCGGTCCTACATAGGCCTTGTTACAAGAAAACTGCTTGGTGTTGGTGCTCAGTCCCACGTATGCCTTGTTACAAGAAAATTGCATGCAGGCGCCCCTCTCTCTCTCTCTCTCTCTAACACACACACACACACACGAAAAGAAAAGAAAAGATAAATGCTTGAATATCATAATGTTCTGTTACCTCATAACATTGAAAAGGCCTTCAAAAGTGTCTCTTATTTCAGGAACATCATTATATTCATCTTTGAAAACATACCATAGGCTGCCCAATCTTTTTCCATTCAGCCCATCTTTCTTCAGGCATTTTTTATACCCACCACGAGGGATATATTGCATAGCTTCCTTTGTGACCACGTCTCTTGGGTCATAACCCACTATTTCATCCAGTAGATACACAGCATCAGAGACTGTTCTGCCGATGGGGCTGTTGAAAAGTAGTAATTAATATCTAGTTATCAAACAACTTTATTCTATCAGTATCTTTTGTTTTGGTGGTTTTACTTATGAATCTGCAACTATCATGTAGTTTCAATAGTCTAGCAATTTATAGTAGTCAAAAGAAGCTAGAAAACACTCCTGTAGAAAAGCTTTGAAAATATCATTCTCATTCAATACACTACAACACTCGTGGCTTCTTCAGACATTCCTAACATTGAAATTTTGATTTTGTAGAAGAACGATGAAATTCTTTACGGCACGTTGGAAATTTTGCTTATAAATTTTCCTTAAGAAAAAGAAGCAGGTTTTCTAGGAAGAGACTTTTCCTTGAACTTGGCACATTACTCACTGTTAGGAAAACCATTTTTGATGGCCCAATTATTCCTCATAAATTTGAATTCCTCTCATCAAGATTCTCCACTCCCATTGTGGAAAGATCCCTTCCAAAGAAACCATTTCCTTTTCTTTAAGTACATGCCAAACATGCCCTTGGGAGTATATGTTTACACAAATGACACTGGAGGGTAAGATAATCACTATTCTGAACAAATTATGGCTGCAAGTAACAGTTACCTTTTTCTATCTTCTTTCTCATCATTTTAAAATGTTGGATACAAAATAGCTTCTGAGGATGCAGAATAGAATGTCATTAGACTTGTGGCTTGGATCCAGCACTGTGGGTGGAACCTCTTATCCTTGGTGAGTCAACAAGGATGTATGGATGGGATGTTTTTTCTTAAAGAAAATAACTCTTCAACAAGCAAGAGGTTTGTGTTGACTCTATTTTGACTTAGTGAAGAAATTTCAATGCAAAACTAAAACAATAGATTTAAGCAATCCCCACAAGTAAAAAGCACTAGAGGGGGAACTTGAAGATTTACATATGCAATGTGTGGAATTCTGTTATAATTTTTTTACACTAATGCGTAATGTTATTCTATACATAAAAACTAAAACAGAGAAGACGGAAGAACAGTTCCATTTTACCATGAGAAGGAGAAAGAGCTGCTGCTTACCCCACAGTATCCTGCCTAACAGTGAGAGGGATCACTCCTGCCCTGCTGGTAAGACCCAGAGTTGGCTTGATTCCAACTACACCACTGAGGCTGCATGGTTCTATGATAGAGCCGCTTGTTTCAGTGCCTAGAGAAACCGTCACAAGGTTTGCTGCAACACAAACTGCAGATCCTGTGCTTGAACCACCGGGATCCGTTGATAACACATATGGGTTCTAATCAATCAAGATTGAAAGATGGAACATGATTCAAAACATCAGGTCATCACAGCACAGATCAACAGACATCAGATAGCACAAACATCCACATAATGCATGTTAGTGTGTGTGTGTGTGTGTGTGTGTGTGTGCGAGAGAGAGAGAGAGAGAGAGAGAGAGAGAGAGAGAGATTAATTTATTAAAATATGTTCAATAGTACCTATATCTTCATATTATCACAAACAATGGAGAATGGGAGTCATCAAAAAGAAGAGAAGAAAAAAGGGTTTTCATATATTTTCTGCAAAGAAAGAAGGGAGAAAAAGAAGAGTTCGTTCATTCAACAAGACAGAAGCAATCTGCCTCATTATCCTCTGCAGAGTCAGAGACATACACCTGCATCTGTTGCCATTTTGTGCTTTAGCAAAGATAAAAGCAAAAACAATGATCAAATGGGCTTTTGTAACAAAAGCATGTGAGTAAAATCTTCCACCAGTGTAAGTCTTTAACAAAGTATTCAAATAAGAAAACGACATCCTTATTCTCTAAATCTTAGGAATTAAGAGCCTCCTACTCCTCATTACAGTATAGGTTCAGGGTATCAATTTAAAAAAAAAAAAAAAAAAATCTTTTTACACATAAAAGTCGCATTTTTAAATTAAACTGTTTGTACTTGATGATTGAGAAAAAAAGGTCCAACCATCGAGATAATCAGTATTATCTTAGCTTAATGAAAACTGAAACTGATAGCCTAATAAGAAAAGAAAGGAACACAAATATACATACCCATTTATTTTCAAACTCTTAAGCAATAAGTTGCATCTTGATTAGTATATAGTTGCGAGAGAGGGAGAGAGAGAGAGAGAGAGGATGAAATACACGACATAGAAAGAGAAAAGAGCTCACTTTCACACAACCACCTCGTGCACTCCAACCATTTTTCATATTTGAGGATCGATAATTGGCCCATTCGGTAAGGCCAGCTTTCCCCAAGATGATGGCACCTGCCTTTCTCAACCGGTTAACAACTTCAGAATCTCGAGGCACAACAGATTCGAATAGTGCAAATGAGCCAGCTGTTGTGTTGAGCTTGTCTTTAGTGGAAATATTGTCCTTAAGCATCACTGGGATACCATGAAGGCCACACGAACAGCCACCAGGGAGATTTCGGTTTCTGTCCGCCTCAGCAGCCTGATTTTGGGCATCTGGGTTTACTTCAATGACTGCACTAAGAGTAGGATTTAACTTTTCAATGGCCTCTAGATAATAACCCACTAACTGCTTGGATGTGAGTTTGTTTTGCTTAAATGCCGTTTGAATTTCTTTGATAGTTGCTTCTTCAATGTCAAATGAATCCTAAAAGTTAAACAGGTGTGGAAACCACAAAGGTAGATCAGTGGTGGCAACAAAAGGCGCAAAGAATATATTTTACAGATATTGGCCGTTGAATAGTCAAAAACATGCCTATTGGTACAACAATAACTGAAAGCTACTCCTAAAGATCCTCTTCCTGCTGGAAATACCTGAGATGTAGTAATATAAAAATGTACCTTGAAAATAGCCGAGGGAGTAAAACTTTCTTGGAACTCTACCTCCATATTTTGAAAAAACTGCATACTCTGACAAAATTGTCAGTTCTTTCTCCATAATCTATAATCATGTTATCAAATTTGACTGAAATAGAAGAGAATATCATTCAAGCAGATTGATACATATCCTGAATTGCACTACGTAAAAGTAAGAAGCATCAGGATTAAGATATGAAATACTCCATGGTCATGACTAGAATGCTACTGTTGGAAAAAGGCTGCAATGAAACTGGATAAATATCGATAAAGCAGTATTTGCAAAATTGAGCAAGCAAGCGGGCAAGTGCGCTGGGGTGGGTGTGTGCGCCTGTGCGTGCGTGAGCGCGCGCATGAGTGTGTGACTCTGTGTGTGTGTGTGTGTGTGTGTGTGTGTGAGAGAGAGAGAGAGAGAGAGAGAGAGAGAGAGAGAGAGAGAGAGAGAGAGAGAGAGAGAGAGAGAGAGAGAGAGAGAGTTCTTGTTGATAACCAACAGGAACCAAATTAAAATAGTTCTGTAGGAACATTCGTTGATAACCAACACAGAATCAAATTTAAATCGTTCTGTAAAAAAACGTCCCTTGAATTTTTTTGTAGTTAAACTAACCAGAATAGGCCAAAAGAATGAGAACCAACTACAAGACAAATACTCTACATTGTGTTAAACAATCCCATAAGCCAAACAACCACATAATGGCGATCAAGGATAGCCAAGAGCTAGATGATCACATCATTGCAATTCTATCAAAATTAGCAGCAGCTATAACTCATGCTGAAGCAAAGAAGCCCTGATCACAAGAATTATAAATGGAAATATACTTCATAGTACTATTCAGAAACTGAATGGCACTTCCAAGTTGGACAAAAGATCTGCTCTAAGCATGTGACGATCAGAAGAATCTGTTTATCAAGTCATCATTTGGATCATTAACAGATCCAATGGTTTCATTGGTGAGAAAAGAATTATGCTACAAAGCAAACAACACTGAAAGAGATCTGTGATTAGGAGTGGCAAATGGCGCCCATTGACCCAAACTGAACCGACGCCTCGACCAATGAAAATAGGGATGGTACTTATTTTAGATCTATTTAACTTTTGGGGCTGCAGTGGGGTTTAATGAATTGGACTTGAAGATATCTGGGTACGGGTTTGGGTCCATACTTGAGATGGATATGTATATTGTAAATTTATTATTCATCACCATTCTATACATAGACTTCATACATTCATATGTTATCCCCCCCTCCCCAACACCCCCCACCCACTCCAACTCCAACACCCCCCACCACCACCCAAATGTGATAAGGCCAAACACTCATAAACCATTTGGGACGGGTCTGAACATCATTTACCGCTGAATTTAAACATAAAAACCAAAAATGTAGAGCTATTAAACTTTTAAGGATTTAGGATCAAGAGTCATGGCTCATGTAGTCAATCTCCTTAAACATTAACCCAAGTACCAATTACCATGCGCTCAGAAAAAAACACAATCACATGCACAATTCGAGAGGCAACATTAAACCAAAAAAAACATAGCTACTAATATAATGAGACCATAGTTATGTAGTTAGCAGTTTACAATTAACATGAGAGATCACGATTCATAATTTGAGACTTAACTTTATTAGAAATTCAATGAGACAGGTTCATTCATTCGCTTTTCCATTCGTCTAATTCAGAGTTTAAGTAAGATGAACGAATTTTTCCGAATGCATGCTAGAAATCCATGGACCCAGATCTAAAATTCAAACTGCTCTAACCAGTTGTCCTTCCTTATATTAAGTAAGGGCAAACTTTCCCTTGAATCACATTCAGGACCACTATTGGACTGATTACGTGTTTTACACGCATAAAAATAAAAGGCTAGGAAGTAAAATAAAATGTTTTACAAGTGATCAATATTAAGGAGGGGGGGCCAACTACAGTGGAGTTAAATATGCACTAAAGTTAATACTAAGGGCTGCAGTGCTTTTGCACAGCTTGGATTTGTTAGGTGGTACCACTGATGGATTTATAGGACTCAACTTACAGAAATCTGTAAAACAATTTGGCAATGATTCACAGAATTGCCTGTTAGAAGGCCAAGACAAATCCTCAAAAAAAAAAAGAAAAAGGTCCACTGAATAAGCACATATGATAAATCAAACCCCTCTAAACATACCTACCCCACACCCCTGAAATAGCACTGATCTGAACTCAACATTGGTCCAACCATTTATCTATCAAATCTAATCACAAAAATCTGCATTACATAAAGCCATTAAGCTTTTAGATCTTGAAGTTAAGGTCTATAATTATTTGATTAGACTAATATTTGGACCACCGTAAACCCACATCAAAATCTATCCACCCATTTCCTCTTGCTGCCCAAGCATTCAGATGGGCTTCACAGAAATGGAATTTTTTTGGGGGAAAAGAAGAAAAATGCAGGCATTTTCTGCTAGATGGGTTAATGGTTACTGAGCGTGCGAGACAAACTACCATCCCTCCCTGGGCAGTTGTGTGAGATGAGATGAGACGCCCTTGCCCACTGGGGTGTCTCGTGTTTCTCAATCATAGCCCATGATTTTTGAAGCCTCAAAGTTTAACAACTTTTTTCAAGCTCAGAATTGAAGAAATGCATAACCCAATGGTGGGAAAAGTTGGGTCAGTATCGGATTGGAAGTATAGAGCTGCTTCATGGGTTTAGGTCATGGGTGAGTATGAAGTGACAGATTGATCATAGATGGGCCGCACTATGAATAAGGTAAAGAGGCCTACATGTAGAGGGAAGGGGACTTTCAGGAATTTCATCAAACAGCTACAGTGCAGAAAGCATCATCATATGCACTACAGCAAGATAGAGATAGAGATAGAGAGAGTCTTACAGTTGTTGAAAGAATCAGACAGACGATGAACGAAACAAACGGGAATTGAACGCGAGAGATGCTAAGATGGGAGCTGTCGTGTCGGTCGCTTCGATGGAAGGATAACGCTCGTGTTAACGGAAAACAGAAAGGGGCTTCGTTGAATTTTCAAAAAATACTGGCCTTTTCTATATAAAGAAGACGACATTGCGACCGACGTCATTCTCTCAGTGCAGTGCCTAGCTATTAAAAAAAATTGTGTCGAGTATGGTGGAGTGAAGTAAAGTCTCTTCCACCAAATAAGAAAAGGCCAGAGTCATGTCAAAGTATAAAATCTCATAATTTCCTAATTCATTTGAAAAAATAAAGAAAAAGAAAATTCTCATGCCATTAAAAGACAAAAACCCAATTACTTTTTACCCCAAAAGTCAAAAAAATTCCTTATCAAGCCAATAAAAATAAATTTTCATCGTACTATACTTTGGCCTAATATTTCATTCTCTCTTCAATCTTTTATTCACTTCACTTCACTTCGTCATATTATTATGATTACCATTTTTAATAGCCTCATTAATAAAGTCACAGGCTCTCCAAATGCAATAGCATTAGGATATGTTAAAAAATCATAGCAGGACTCACTTTACACACACTCCCCCTTAATAACTTCTCCTTTTTTTTTCTTGTTTTTTTGTGTGAAATGAGATGTGGGTCAATGTCAACCCTCCCAAAATCCAAACCCAATCCAACGGGGAAAGACCAAATGAAGAGAAAATGCCACATCTCATTTCACATTAAAAAAATGATTCCATGCACCCTCAACTAAAAGGGCTATTTTGGTATAATTCGCAACTGCGGATTTAAGGTGATTTTTTTTTTTTTAAATCCTCATGATGAATTAAAAAGAAAATACAGTATCATGAGACTAACAGTAGTAATCTAAACTTAGAGACAGGCCCACATACGTATTGGCACGTGGGGGTGTCCACACCCGTTGGATTTGGAAAGGGCCATGAGGCTTCAGCATAGTCGACCCAGCAGACCCATCCCACTCTCCTCAGGCCTATCTCTCAAGTCTCAAGTCATGTTCCCTACGAAAATGAACTTATTTTGTCCTTCTCTGTAGCAATTTTTGTTATAATATAGAGCTTATTTGCCCTAATTGAATGACTGAATTTGATACAAGAGCCGAATAACAATTCCAATGTAGATGGAAAAGATAATTCCTAAATTCAAAACCCCTAAACCCATACACCCTTACATTAGATGCTTCACCTCACTTTACTTCAATTCACCGTACATCCAAATACGCAGCCTAAATCCATGAATCCGTACCTGAACCCTAATCCCATTTCCATAATCCCTAATCCCTAAAATTCTCCAAACCCAATCCCTAATCCCCAATCAGGCAATTCCTGGCTGATGTTTAGTTCCAACCTATCATTTCTATGTGCTGTAATTAATTAATTAATTTTTTTTTTTAAATTTTGGTAGTTTCTTTTGTTGGATATGAGATTATCGAGTTAACGTTGTGGCTATACTGTTAATGGAGGGCCCACTCTAATAATTCCATAGAAGGTGCTTTGAATACCAAATTTCTGTGGTTACTAGAAATTTTTTTCCCTCTACTTGAGCATTTCTTTCAATACCTTCACCTTGACATAATAATTAATTCCTATAGCAAAGTTTGATAGTTTGATAATTTCTGTAGCATTTCACCTTCATATCGTTCACAATATTGTTTTGCTTTTCTCTACAATGCACCAAATTATAAGTTGTATTTTAGAATTATGCATGGAGAAGTTTGATAGTTTCTTCTCTTTCGAGTCTGTTAACTTGAAATAGATTTATATTGGATGGATAGAGAAGGATGGAGAAACGATGAGTCCAAGCAAGAGGAGAGTTTAGTCCAACCCATATTGTGGGACTAGGGTTGTTCATGGACCAGGCCAGCACAGGCCCTGTCTTGGCCCAGCCTGTTCGGGCCAAACTTGAATTAAGTGATGAAAGTGCAAAGACCGGAACAGCCTGGCCCGAATAATGAGTGCTTGTAATTTTGTGATAATTGGTCCAAACAATTGCTTAAAAGCCTGTACAACTAAAAAAAAGGTTCGATTCATCCTGCCCTGATTGACTAAATGGGGAGGTTTGGGCCTGTGTTTCTCAAGTTGGGCCTGTCAGCCCAACCCGACTAGCTCATGAACACCCCTCCTGGGCTAGCCGGAATCTCTCTCACTTCTCTCTAGTCTCTCTGTGAGCCCATTGACCCAGGAGATACAATATAGTTTTGAATAGCTGACAACATCAAATCGACTGGTAACCCTTTATTTTGACTGCGCTCAATGGATTTTGAACCCCCAATCCGTTTTCTTAAACCCCAAAACCCCCCCAC
The DNA here is from genome assembly GCA_003546025.1 of Camphora micrantha. Classification (NCBI taxonomy): domain Eukaryota; kingdom Viridiplantae; phylum Streptophyta; class Magnoliopsida; order Laurales; family Lauraceae; genus Camphora; species Camphora micrantha. The sequence continues at coordinate 14,771,270 of QPKB01000003.1, read as the reverse complement.
CCCCCCCCCCCCCCGTTGCCGCCGCAAAAAAAAAAAAGGAAAGAGAAAAGAAAAAGGAAAAAGGAAGTGAATAATATGGATTTTCCATAAGTGGGCCCCACTACATAAATATAGAGAGGGACAAAGATAAACCCAGGTTTAATAATTGATTTTGGATGGTTGTTTTATGTGCGCTCCACTGCGATGAAATACAGTAGTCAGAACAGAAAATTGAGTAAACCACATAATATTATTAGTCCTGCTTCCTGTGTGGTTTAACAGTAGCCATTTTTTTATTAACCAAAAAAAGGAAAAAAAAAAAAAAAGTAGCCATTTTCAAATCTTCAGTTAAATTAACTGAGTGATTAAGCGCTAAGACAAGAAATCTTTAACATAAGTAAAACTTGAATTTAAGTAGCATACCATGCCATGATATATGCCATCATTAACAACATAATAGCATCACAAAGGGTAGTTATTTAAGTTTGGGTATCACATTCATCGAGTTAAAAAAATAAAATTCTAACCATATACTGGCACACCCATCGTTTGCTTTCCATGAATTTAGAGTTTTGGGGGCTTCCTAACTTTGGTTAGTTGTTCCAATGCATATGCTATTTCAATTAGGGCCGCGTCTGATCCTCTAAGTCCACCAAACATGATACCAAAGGGACGACCATCTCGATCAAATCCAGCAGGAATCACGATTCCCGGGTACCCTCCAACTCCCAAAATGGGATATGCTAAGTTTCCAGGAACCACCATGGCATCCAAATTGTTCTTCTTCATGTATGTCTCAAAACCTTGTTCTGAAAGATTCACAAGCTTATTTACTGCGTTGGTGTATTCGCTATTTGGTAGTGCTGTTTTCTCAGATTCTATGAACAGATCCTGCCCAAACTCAGTCAATTTCTCCTGCAAAAATAAATGACATTAGAGACGAGAGATGATAGAGGCGCTTACTCAGAACGGTTATAAGGTTTTTACAGGAATTCTAAGCTCAGAATAGAAATATGTATTAAGTCCAAAAAAATTGCATCCCTTGCTTTCCACCAGTTCATGTGATTGATTAATGAGAATTAATTTAACAGCGAAATTCAAATGTCATAAAGTTTTGAATGAGATAGAATCAGTATGGCTTTTCCTGTAACAAAGCCAGCTAAGCTTGAAGTTCACTTGCTTCATTCAAATAAATAAAGTTAAACAATGTTGAACAAATTGTTTCAACTTGGACAAACGACACCACAAGCACCTGTGCCACATGTCATGATGGTTTGCGTTGATCAATTTTGGAGTGAGTAGTTGATACTGTTTATGCATGTACAATTGGAATAATTTTCAACAGTTGATTTCAGAAAGGAAAATGAACAAAACCAGTATATCTTCCACCATGTTTCCCAAAACAAACAAATTAGGTAGAGTCATCAAAAACTGAGCTTGAGAATTGTGATAGAAGATTCCTCAGTACAGTTGGTTTGATGTAATTTCCTTTCACCAGCAATCTATTTCCTTAACGGTTGGCTTTATTGATGCATAGTTTCATTCCTTCTCTCTTCTTACTATTTCATTGTCCTTTCTTCTCAACCAAAAAAATAAAAAAGTTCTTCAAAGTCCAGTGACCAGATACAAGAATATTTTGAAGATCATGGTGGTTTAGCATATAAATCCACCACTTCCACACAATGTGTAGTCCACACAGTTATTTAGTTGATGCTGTTACTTTATCTAAAGAAGAAAACATGGTAAACAATCCTATACAAGAAAAAAAAAATCACCTGATCAGCATGGTTCTCATTAAAGGTGATTGCATCTGCTAATGATTTGATTGGAGATTCTAGCAAGTCGGACAAGTACATATTGAGATCTCGCTTAAACTCATACTTAAAAGCCAGAAACTCCCCACTCTCTTCAGGATTCATAATTGTATTCAGGTTGGGAAAATCAAGACCATCTAACAGCACTGCTCCATTTTGTCTACAAAAGCCCAGACCAAGAAATCCAGCATGATCAGATCCTAAATAATTATATATGCTCCATATTATTTTGAACCAAATTTGGTAAAAATATAAGACTCGGAAAAGGTAAGCAACAGGTCAAATGCCTTTTTTCCCCTTCTTGGAGGTCAAATGCCAATTTACACAAGCTGCACAAAGGAGCCAATGTAAATTGCACAGATAACCTGGGAAAAAAATACCAGACCTCAAGGCTGCAATGAGTCGAAAGCTATTAGGTCAAATCAGTTCAATGTTGGAAATAAGAATGATAGAATGGAGTCTCTAAATTTCATATGATAGAATTTTGGTGAGCAAGTGGCAACTTGTGCCCATAAAGCATAGACATGTAGGTCTCACTTGGGGTGATTCCAACTCCTGCACACACAGCTAAAACCTGTGCCTCCATGAATTGGTACATGCACAAATTTGACCTCAGCTAGGTGATACCTTTAGTTAAAACTCCTGAAGCTTACATGAGTGGTATTTTTGTGACTTCACAGCAATGGACTATATCATTCTGAACTGTGGATCATCCCTTATCCACACCCAGACCGACCTCCCCTCCCCATACAAATATAGATGCACAACGTATCACCCTCCTCTTTTGTTGGTTGATCCTAAATAGGCCTTACAAGAAGATTGGGGCGCTCTCTCTCTCTCTCTCTCATGCCAAAAAAAAGTGCATGAATATCTTATTATTCTTTTACCTCATAACATCGAAAAGGCCTTCAAAAGTTTCTCTTACTTCAGGAACATCATTATATGTATCTTTGAAAACATCCCATAGGCTGCCCAATCTTTTTCCATTGAGCCCATCTTTCTTGAGGCATTTTTTGTATCCACCTCTAGGGATATATTGCATAGCTTCCTTCGTGATCTTATCTCTTGGGTCATAACCCACTACTTCATCCAGTAGATAAACAGCATCAGAGACTGTTCTGCCAATGGGGCTGTTGAAAAGTGCTTATTAGTATCTAGTTATCAAACAACTTTCTAATATCAGTATCTTTTCTTTTGATGGTTTTACTTATGAAACAGCAACTATCATATGGTTTCAATAGTCTAGCCATTTAGAGCAATACAAAGAAGATAAAAAAGAACTCCTGTAAACAGCTTTGAAAATATCATTCTCATTCAATACACTACAACATTCGCAGCTTCTTCAGGCATTCCTTACATTGAAAATTTTGATTCCGTTGAAGAGTGATGATATTTAGGGCACATTGGAAATTTTCCTTACAAAAAAGAAACAGATTTCCTAGGAAGAGACTTTCCTTGTACTTGGCAGTCGGCACAATAGTCCCTTTCAGGAAAACCATTTTTGATGGCCCAATTATTCCTCATAAGTTTGATTCATGTCATCAAAGACTGAGGATAACCATTTCCCAAGAAAATTTACCAAGCAATATTTAGAAAATTACATGCTCTAAACCTCACTAGCTCAATTTCTCTCACCAAGATTCTCCACTCTCATTGCAGAAAGATCCCTTACAAAGAAACTGTTTCTTTTTCTTAAATTAAATGCAAAACATGCCCTTAGGAATGTATGTTTACACAAATTACACCAGAAGGCAAGATAATCACTATTCTGAACAAATAATAGCACCATATTTCTTGACAAGTTCGACTATAATGTCCCAATTTGCAAGTATCAGTTACCCTTTCCTATCTTTTTTCTCATCATTTTAGAATTTTGGATACAAAATAGCTTCTAAGGATGCAAAATAGAATGTCACTAGACTTGTGGCGCGTATTACAGCCTTGTGCAACGTTTTATCCTTGGTGAGTTGACAGGGAGATATGGATGGGATGGTTTTTTTTTTTTTTTATATATATATATATTTAAGAAAATAGATCTTCAACAAGCAAGAGGTTTGTGTTGACAGGGAGATGCGGATGGGATGGTACAGCTACATGTGGTTTTTTCAATTTGTTATGATATGTGATATTTAGATTTGTCTTGCATTGAATCCATGCCATTAGTGTTCAGTTTTATTATTCGTGCACTACACTACCTAGTTCTATACTTTATTTGGAACTCTGTTACAATTTCCTGTCTTATACTCGCACTGCAGCAAACATATTATATTATTCATTTTAAACACCTGCCAAGTCATCGTGCCTAATTCTTTATTAATCATGGTGTTGTAGTTATTATCCCCATTACCACGGAGGAAGAGCCAAGGGAGGGGCTGAGGAGCCACAGGACCTAAGCGAGTGGTGCACTGATGATGTCATCTAGACATCGAGTCATGCGCCTGAGTTGCTGAATATCTTATGGGGAGTGTTATTTGTGTATTTTGGGGTTTTCAGTTGGACTAGCCTTTGTTGGGTTTTGGGATTTGTAATAAAACTTCTCTTTTGTGTAAATATTCAGCTTTAAATGTTTTATGGGGATGCCGCTTATGATTCTATCGTACACTGATATTTCTCTTTTATTATTTACTAATGTCTGTTAATGAGATGATTTGCTACAAGCTTCCACTGAATTATTCTATCTTGCATTTTGAGGAAATTTGTTTAATCTTCACCATGGAAGCCTGCATGGGTGAAAATTTTCATCACTACCCTGCGTGTACAGCTGCGATCCCAGACCATGACCTGTTTTAGCACTAATCTGGTATGGGGTCGCGACAACAATCCCCACAAGTATAAAAACACTAGATAGGGGACTCGACGATTAACATATGCGATGCGTGAAATTCAATTATAATTTTTTCCTATTAATGTTGTTCTATCCATAAATACTAAAACAGAGAAGAAATACAGAAGCACAGTCCTGTTTCACCATGTGAAGGAGAAAGAGCTGCTGCTTACCCCACAGTATCCTGTCTAACAGTGATGGGGATCACTCCTGCCCTGCTGGTAAGACCCAGAGTTGGCTTGATTCCAACTACACAACTGAGGCTACATGGTGCTATGATCGAGCCGCTTGTTTCTGTGCCTAGAGAAACCGTCACAAGGTTTGCTGCAACACAAACTGCAGATCCCGTGCTTGAACCACTCGGATCCATTGATAACACATATGGGTTCTAATCAATCAATATTGAAAGAGGAACATGATTAAAAACCTCAGGCCATCACACTACAGATCACCAGACATCAGATAGCACAAACACCCACATAATACATGAGAGAGAGAGAGAGAGAGAGAGAGAGAGAGAGAGAGAGAGAGAGAGAGAGAGAGAGAGATTGTGATCTTAATTTATTAAAATATGTTCATAGTGCCTATATCTTCATATTATCACAAAAAAAAAAAGGAGATTTACAGGCTCCTTCCAACAATACAGAATCACAAAGACGGCAGAATTCGCACAACAAGAGAATAGGAGTTCATAAAAAAGGAAAGGTTTTCCCGTATATTTTCTGCAAAGAGAGAAGGGAGAAAAGCAGAGTTAATTAATTCAACAAGACAGAAGTAATCTTCCACAGGGAAGAAAAGGTTTTTCGTATATGTTTTTGTCAGTATGTGTGCTTGTCTGAGGCATACATGTGCATCTATTGCCATTTTGTGCCTTTACAAAAAGATACAAGCAGAAACAATGACCAAATGGGCTTTTGTAATATAAACATGTGAGTAAATATCTTCCATAGTGTAAGTCTTCAACAAAGTATTCAAATAAGAAAACAACATTCTTATTCTCCAAACCTTAAAAATTATAAGCCTCCTACTCCCCATTACAGTATAGGGGTCTAGTATCATTTTTTTTTATTCTTTTAAAAATATAGAATCACAGAAAAATTTCATTTTTAAATTAAACCGTCTGTACTTGATAATTGAGAACAAGGTCCAACCATCGAGATAATCAGTTTTATCTTAGCTTAGAGAAAACTGAAACTGATAGACTAGTAAGAAAAGAAAGGAAAACAAACATACATACCCATTTATTTTCAAACTCTTAATCAAGAAATTGCATCTGGATTAGTAAATAATAGCCAAACAAAAAGGATGAAAATATTCGGAACTTAAAGACGAAAGTAAGAGCTCACTTTCACATAACCACCTCGTGCACTCCAACCATTTTTCATATTTGAGGATCGATAATTGGCCCATTCAGTAAGGCCAGCTTTCCCCAAGATGATGGCACCTGCCTTTCTCAACCGGTTAACAACTCCAGAATCTCGAGGGACGACAGATCTAAGTAGCGCAAATGAGCCAGCTGTTGTGTTGAGCTTGTCTTTAGTGGAAATGTTGTCCTTCAGCATCACTGGGATCCCATGAAGGCCAGACAAACGGCCACCAGGGAGATTTCGGTCTCTATCTGCCTCAGCAGCCTGATTTTGGGCATCTGGGTTTACTTCAATGACTGCACGAAGAGTAGGATTCAACTTTTCAATGGCCTCTAGATAATACTCCACTAACTGCTTGGATGTGAGTTTGTTTTGCTTAAATGCCGTTTGAATTTCTTTGATAGTTGCTTCTTCAATCTCAAATGAATCCTAAAAGTTAAACGGGTGTGGAAACCACAAAGGTAGATCAGTGGTGGCAACAAAAGGTGCTCAACGAATATATTTTACAGATATTGGCACTTGAATAGTAAAAAACATGCCTATTGGCACAACAATAACCGAAAGCTACTCCTAAAGATCCTCTTCCTGCTGGAAATACCTAAGATATAGTAATATAAAAATGTACCTTGAAAATAGCTGAGGGAATAGAACTGTCTTGGGACTCTACCTCCATATTTCGAAAGAGCTGCATACTCGGACAAAATTATGAGTTCATTCTCCATAATCTATAATCATGCAGGAAAGTGCGCTGGGTGGGGGTGGAGGTGTGCGTGTGCGTGTGCGCGCGCATGTGTGAGAGAGAGAGAGAGAGAGCCAGAGAATTCCAGTTGATAACCAACAATGAATCAAATTAAAATAGTTCTGTAAAAAAAATGTCCCTTGAATCCTTTCTAGTAGGTGTCATTTAACTAAACAGAAAAGGCCAAAAAACAAGAACCAACTACAAGACAGATTGTATATCGTGTTAAGCAATCCACGGGCCAGACAGCCACATAATGGGGATCAAGGATATCTAAGAGCTAGATGACCACATCATTGCAATTTTATCAAAATTAGTTGCAGCTATAACCCTATAACTCCTGCTGAAGCAAAGACAGCTCTGACCACAAGGATTATAAATGGAACTACACTTCCTAGTACTATTCACAAACTGAATGTCAGCTCCAACTTGGACAAAAGATCTGCTCTAAGCATGTGACGATCAGAAGAATCTGTTCATCAAGTCATCGGTTGGATCATTAACAGATCCAATCGTTTCATTGGTGAGAGAGAATTATGCTACAAAGCAAACCACATTGAGAGAGATCTGTGATTAAGAGAGGCAATAGGATCTGCTAGGAGTGGCAATAGGCACCCATCGAAACCAAACTCAACCCAGAACCTGACCCATGAAAATAAGGCTAGTACTTATTTTGGGCCCATTTAAGTATTTAACTTTTGGGGCTGCAGTGGGATTTACTGAACTGGACTCGAAGATATCCGGGTGGTCCGGACTTAAGATGGATATGCATATTCACACACTTATACAGTCATATGCTATGTCTCCCTCTAAGCCCAAATTGGACCCCCAATGTTTTCATTGGTCTGGCCATGGATCCTAGGATCGAGATCAGACTGGACCTGGATATGGACCCGGTACCTTTGAAATCTGTCATTTGGGTCTAGTTATGGATCCAGCCCAGACCCAACAAGTTGCTATCCCTATCCACAACTGCTTTGATTTGTGAAGGATCATGCTAATAAACTGTTGCCACATTTAAAGGTGTTGGCTAATCATCCTCCACCTGTTAATGCCCAGATCATTGATCTTGAGCCAGATGATCCTATTGCAGAAAAAGATAATACAAAAGCAAATCCTAATGTGAGTTCTGATGTATATAATAAACAAGCAGTAACCAGCAAACTATTGGCGGCGAACCATGTAGAAGCATATCAATCACCAAAAATAGGGTATCACAATATTCAGATCAGTTTAGGCATAGTTGATGAACTTGAAGATATTGATTTCATTATTACTGATTGGCATTGGCATTGGCAATCTAGCATCCATTTTGACAGTCAAATCATGGTTACAAGAAAGCTTAGCAGGTGCTCATCTGTTGATGTCAACAGTCAGAAATAGGAAGATATTAGATGTGACGATTTCAAACAGCAGACTTAACCTTGCAACAGCATTTACAGGATGATCTAGCTAAATAGTCAAAGATCCAACTGTCATCTGTGCACAAAACTTTCAGTGTTCAATTCGAGAGGAAGATGATGTCACTTAAAAACTAAGGATGAATTTCCCTCAACGAAGAGGAACAATGCAGCCCATATAGATGGGACCTATTTGGCCCATGTTTCAACCAAGAGGATCAAGGCCTATTAAGATTTGATAAGCTTGCAAGTCTCCTTTTTATTTTTTATGTATAAATTAAAATCTTTTCATTTGGATACTTAAATTAAATAAGATTTGAAATTGATCAATTTCTTTATATTTGGTTAGTTGAAATAGGAATATAATATTAAGGAGAGATTAGGCCTTTGTTTTCCATCAAATATTTGAATTTGAATTTCTCTATAAGATTTGAGGAATGAGGAATGAGGATAATATTGAGATGCTAACAATTTTTGTGGGAATCTTCTACTTTCTTCCCTTTTGCCTTTCTGTTAAAGCTATGTGAGTCACTCAGGGAGATGGTGCCTAGGTATGAGGTCCTCCTTTTATTTCATCTCCTTACTGCTAAGGATTGTGTCAAGTTCATAATACACAATGAAGCCCAAGTTGTCGTCATCATTATGGTAGCCTTATCCCATTTATCTGCAGTGTGCATAATGAAGCCCAAATGTGAAGCTTGATAGGCTAGACTGAGAGAGTTCACTAGAGAAGGGCCACACTTCACTTATGGGATACTTCTATCTGAGTTTTCCCTCAAAAAAAAAAAAAAAAAAAGTCAATTGGTGCTGATAATGAGTGCTTATTGATAGGTATGTTGGTCCATGCACAAAGCAGAATTATCACCATCATCATCATCATCATCTTCAAAACCTTGTCCCAACTATGTTGGGGTTGGCTGCATGAATTCTTTTTCTCCATTCCAATCAATCCTGAGCCAAATCGAAGCAGAATTATCACCATATGAGGAAAAAAAAAAGGGAAAGAATTCTATCCAAAAGCAGTTACTCTAAAAACCATTTGGGACTGACCTGAACATCATTTACAGCTAAATTTAATCAGGAAAAAAAAAATCCAACAATGCAGAGCTGTTAAACTTTGAGGATTTAGGATCAAGAGTCATGACCCATGTGGTCGATCTCCTTAAACATTAACCCAAGCACCAATTACCAAGCACATGGCGAAAACACAACCACATGCACAATTTGAGAGGCAACATTAAAAAAAAGTTAAAATTGAAAAAATGCATAGCTACTAATATATTGAGACCATAGGTTATAGAGTTAGCAGTTCAACCAATTAATATGAGAGCTTGCAATTCATAATGTGAGACTAAACTTTATTTGAAATTCGATGAGATAGGCTCATTCATTCGCTTTTCCATTCGTCTAATTCAGAGTTGGAGTTAGACGACCTAATTTGTCTGAGTCCACACTATAAATCCATGGACCCACATCTAAAATTCAAACTGCTCTAACCAGTTGTCCTTCCCTATATTAACTATGGGCAAAATCAATTCAGGATCACTATTGGACTGATCAAACACACATAAAAATAAAAGGCTAGGAAGTAAAAACAACATGTTTTACAAGTGATCAATCTTAAGGTGGGTCCAACTACAATGGAGTTAAATATGCACTAGAGACTAGAGACTTTTGAGCAGCTTGAATTTCTTAGGTGGTTCCACTGATGGATTTATAGGACTAAACTGACAGAAATTTGTAAAACAATTTTTGCCATGATTCTTGGATAGAATTACCAGTTAGAGGGCCAAGGAATTTTCTCAAAAAAAAAAAAAAAAAAAAAAATGAAGAGCCCACTTAAGGCCTCTTTATGTTTTCACTTTTCATATGGGAGCAAACATATGATAAATCCAATCCTTTTAAACATACCTAACCCCCACCCCTGAATAAGCAGTGATCTGATATCGACATTGATCCAACCATTTATCCATCAAATCTAATCCAAAAAAATCTGCACTATAGAAAGCAATTAAGCTTTAAGATCTTGAAGTTAAGTTACACAATTATTTGATAAGAATGATACCATTGTTAATCCACATCAAAATCTATCCACCCACTTCCTCTTTGCTGCCAAGCATCAAGGTGGGCTTCACAGAATAGGATTTTTTATTTTTATTTTTATTGTTTTGAGGGGAGGGAAGAAAAATGCAGGCATTTTACTTGGGTCTCAACTCTCATGAATGGCAATGGCAGAGGATAGGGCCTAAGAACAGAGTTTGATAGTATGGATCAGGGGTAACATTGAATCCCAGTCTGGCTTGACAATCATAGCCCTTGATTTTGAAGCCCCAAAGTTTTAATGGCGTTTTCAAAGCAGAAATGCATAATCCAATGGTGGGAAATAGTTGGATCAGTGCCGGATTGTGAGTATAGAGTTGCTTCACGGGGGTAGGTGAGTATGAAGTGATAGACTGATCATAGAAGGGCTGCTCTATAAAAATGGAAAAGAGGGGTAAAAGTAGAGGGAAGGGTACTTTCAGTAGTTTCATCAAACACCTCCAGTGCAGGAAGCATCATGTGCAGTACAATGAGAGAGAGAATCTTACCGTTGTTGAAAGTATCAAAACAGCCCCCAGAGGCGAACGAAACAAACTGGAAATGAGAGAGAGAGAGTGAGCGAGCTGTCTGCCGTGTCGTTCGTTTCGCGTTAAGTATAAACGCCCGTGTGCGTGTGTGGACGGAAAAGGTTCTTCTACCAAAACAAAAAGATGTTGAATAAAAATGGGCTTTATTGAAATTTGCAAAAAAAAAAAAAAAAAAAATGGTTTGACTTTTTAAAATGAGCGAAAAGGCTCCAAATCTCACGAGTTTAGGATAAAATCTCGCAAGCTTATTTTTGCAGGGCCCACCTTTAGTCTATCTAAATGAACCAAACACATGACCCTCTAAAATACATATGTCCACCAACTTTCGGTCAGATCCGAATTTACTGGACCATTGATCGACTATGTGTCGATTTAAATATAATTGTTGACCATTAAACTTTTGGACTCATATGAAGATGATAGAAATCATGGTTGTGACTGATTTTTTTTGCAGAGAGTAACTTCCCATGGAGTCTTTGAAATTTCCCCCATCCCCATCTCCATCCCCATGTGGGTCCTTATGTAGGTCCCACCACACACTTGAGCTTATCTTATCCTAAGCTCAAGCTCAGGAGAGCTGCCCCTTTTATAATACATTGCAATACGTGCCTCCAAATGTTAGACAAATCAAGTGGTGATACTGTGCCTCCAACATAGCTCAAGAAATCAATAGAGCGTCCATATCGTTCACTTCAGAGTCATCATTCACCTTTCTCTGTTCTATTCACCTCTTACAGAGCACTCATACATCTCTCTAAAATGAATCACTATTTTGGAAATAATAGAACACCAAAGGCCACCCTAACCAAATCCTAGTTAGATATCTAATCACTTTAGCCTGAGACCAACAAATACATAAAAGAAGATGAAGTTCCCTCATTTCTATTTGGACAGTTGATGATAGTGATTTCAAAAATAAAATACATTCACCAATGGAAATATAAAATAAAACGAAAACTGTATAAACCTACATGGAAAATAGAAGAATGTGAGTGTACCTACATGCACTTGTGGCATGAAATGAATAAAGAAGAAGAAACATATGCCCACAGTAAAAGGGTTGAGTAGAAGGTTGGGTTTGGTCGGATTGAAAAAGGGCCGCCCTGTGAGACTAACAGGTAGGGTTGGGTATTGGGCCAATCCAAGTCCAGCCAGATTTGCAAGTGGGAAGGGAATGCCTTTGGTAAACCCAAATTGCCAGGCCTGAGCTTAAGGCAAACTCAAAATTGCAACAAGATTCAAAGCAGCACAAGCTAGGATCAATATTTGAAACACAATAATATATATACTCCATATATACTGGTATAATGCAGATATATACATGGCAATTGGGATCCCAACTCCCAAGCCAAATATCCATGCAGGCACATCTTTACTCAGGTACCCTAAGGCCAAGGCCAAATTTGGGTATCCAAGGCCTGAACTCAACTTGAGCTTTAAAAGTCCAAGCCAACCCAAACACAAACAAGCCCAAACCCAATTGTACGTTTATTCGGGCCAGCCATTGGGCCCAAGTTGCACCACTACCATGTGATCTTGATTAGATGGCTCCTATGAGCTGCAGACAAGCAATCAACTAATAAATACAAGTAATCTGATAGTACATATGCCATCATAAACCTTTTTCTAGTCTAACATGTTCTGTTCACTCACCAGCCTCAATACCAGTTTATTTCTGTTCCAGAATTTCTACCATTTTCAATAGCCTCATTAATAAAGTCACAGGATATGGTACAAAAATCATAGCAGTTCACTTTACACACACTCACCCTGAATACATATGCAATACAAAAAACAATAACAATGATAAATTAAGAAAATACAGCATCACGAGACTAGCAGTATTAATCTAATGTGTACTCAATCCATCTATTACATCCAATACATTATTTCTTCCCGAATCCAAGTCTGAAGCAGCCAAAAGCTGCCTTGTTGGAGAATTTCCACTACTCCTGCTCAACCCCCAATCTCTGCTGCCTCTCTTCTTCTTTCTGCTACCAAACTCCTGGCTTTTGCTTATCCCTGGCACCAACCTTTTGTACATGACCTCTTTCAACATCCGTATGTCTTCTTGAGAGAGTTGAACCCTATTATTGGTTTTACCATCATGCACCTGTGATTGATCATTAGATGTTAGGAGTGACAATGAGAAGCCCTTCCGGGTTGGGGAGCGGACCGGCACAATAGACTTGAGCCCATGATCTCTGTATTTTACTTGGCTGACTAGACGGTGAAGCCATGTCACCAATTCAAGTATGTATTTGTCTGTTATCTCCTTGTCTGCGTGATGGAGTGTTTGGAGGCGGATCAGGTTGTTCTGTGTGGCCATCTTCTTGTGAAAATCATTTCTGTGAAGAAGTACCTTGCTTAAATTGTAATCTCAGACAATGCATGGTGGAAATAATACACATTTCATGCAAAATATAATGAACGCAATGGTAAAACACAAAATAAAAGAACAAAAGCACTATATGGGAGGACTCCACTGACCCAGTGTTTGCCCACTCTCCGACCCATCCAAAGCCTTGATGTGCTCTGATTTGAATTCCCATGGAATTAAGAAAGAAAAATGGAAGTCAGAAAAAGAAACAGAAGTACACAAGTAGAAACTTGAAGAGACAACAGATCTATAGAACTTTTCAGCAGCACAAGGCTAAGCAATCATGTTATCTAGAGGTCATGACAATTAAAACTTAAAAGGGCTCGTTTGCATAACACTTATTGAATCCCCTAGGATTTTGTCCACAATCTGCTTCTATTAAAAGGCCTTAAGAGACGAGGATTAAAGGAGGAGATGTTCAAGGGACCATTAAAATATCCCCCTCTGAAGACAAGGATTGGAAGGAGATGTAAATGGGATCATCAAAATATCCCTCTCTGAGAGGACATGATTTTCGACAATTTACCAGAGTAAATCAAATCCTCAAAAGTCAGAAATTGATGGTCCCTTCTAGATCTCCACAGTTGACCATTCGCTCCTCATCCCTTTGACACCCCTTTCTTTAAAACTCCTTTCTTATGAACTCCCAGGAATTCAATATAAATCTGACAAATGGCCCAAAAAGTATACTCGAACCTACTTGGTTGTATTTGTAGCTACAGGAACAAGCCACCGAAGTGTTTTTTCCATCTCATCTTTAATCTCAGCAATAGTAAGCTGCAGACAAACAACAAAGGAAATGGTTAAGAAGATAAAATCAAACAACCTAAATATGTAGCCTTCTCATTAACTCCATTTAGTAAAAAAAAAAAAAAACTAATCCATCTAATGGTGAATGATCCTCATGGATTGACTGAGGATGTTAAGAGAATAGAATTCTGCTAAAGTGCAAAAATAAACAATTTTCCATGATATTTATTTCTTCGGTTGAGTGTAGCATAGATGAGAATGTCAAGGTGGATGTGTGGTAAAACTAGGAAAGGTAGAATTGGAAATGAGCATTTTCGGCAGCATTTAGGGGTAGCATCGATAGGTGATAAATAAGAGAATCCTGTTTGACATGGTTTGGACATTTCCAATGCAAGCCAGCAATGGCGCTGGTGAAGAAGAGTTTTTCTATGCAAGTTGATGGCCCACCAAAGGGAAGGGGTAGGCCAAAGAGATGTGGATGGAGGTAGTAACAATAGATTAGAAGAGGTGCAATCTACCTGATTATTTGGTTTAGAATAGAATGGAATGCAGAAACAAATTTATGTAGCTGACCTCAACATAGTTGGGACGAGGTTTTATTGATGATGATGATGATGACGACAACGATGACGATTCATTTCTTTAGTTCCATGTTCGTTTAGAACTAATGGAATAATACAATAATTTATGGTACATTCAAATAAAAGCAGTACCTTCATAATTATGGGCTCTATAAACATAAATCAATGTTTAGGAAACACAAGAACAAGGTATACCCTGTTAACTAACTGGGATACAAAAGTAGCATGCAAAAGAGCAAACTTACCCTTTGCAAATTGCAATTATTACATGCACTACTACTTCAAAATGGCATGCATGTAATAATATGAAATTCCAAATTGAAGTAGTAGTGCATGTAATAATACGAATCATATAATTTACTCTCCGAGGAGAAAGAAAATTGCTTCATCTTATGGATACATACTTGTGTACGATGTGAGGTTCTTTATGTAATAGCTTCCTTTGGTGTGATGGTTCTCAAAAGACCAACGATACTTTGTGAACGTCTTTATATCTCATGTTCAATTTCATAGTGTTCAACTGAAGGAATTGGAGTGGAATTTAACCAGAATTCTGGATGTTAATATGATTGGCCCAATCGGAAAGAGCATTTAATGTAAATAGCATGTCAATTTAAGCTATTGATATTGTACGGAAAAAAAATTAATTATTGGTGCATGTACATGGACACAGTTGTAAAGGACGACCTCAAAAAAGGAAAAAGAAACAGAATTATCTCTTGATCAGACACACCTCTTCCTTGGAGTCTAACATTTGCAAATTAGATCGAAGAGCTGCCTTAACACCAGTTGATAATCCATGATACAGTGTATCCCTTGTATTAGGAGGAACGGAACTTGGTCGAGACACCTGCATTCACATAGATGTTCAACAAATCAACTCGAGATATGATATCAGTTTCTATTTTAATTATGTAAAAAGCCATTAACCACTTAGAATGAATTTTATGAGATCCAAACAAGTGGGAGTAGTAATTTTGATAAGTCATTACATAGACAAGTCGTCGTCGTCATCATCATAGAAGCCTTAAACCATCACTCCAAAATCAAACATGTCACTTCAAAGTTCTAACCATTCCAAGTCTCTGTCGGCCTCCCATTCTAGCACCTTGCACCTTCCACACTTCAGTTCTTATAAGGATAGTTTTCAGTCTTCTAAGGACACGTCTAAACCATCTTGGATGACATTAACTGATTTCTATTCCACAAAGCCACTCATGGACTTTTTTCTACCATCTTTTCTTGTTACTCACATTCATCTTAGCGCATGCTTGTCTCCATTTTGCCCACCCAATACTAATCATATTTAAAGATCTTTAATAAATTATCCATTTTGTTCCATATTTGCTCACCTATCACACTGGTACTAAGTGGTTTTCCAGTTTCACCAGATCCTTCTCTACACTCTCAGAACCACTAAAATCAGTGCTTGTCTTCACTCTACTAATTTTCATTTAACTCAAAAATCTTTCTTCAAAAGAGATGCAACCACAGGCATAAGGACTGTGCCACAATAATAGCTGAGATAATTTGCCCAAGTTTTTGAGAAAAAAAGGAAAAATCCATCCATTATCATGTTTGGTTGGGTCCATGGTGGCTCTAGTGAATCACACGTGGCACCACTGGGTCCCACATGTGGGCCAGCCAGGCCAAAATCATTGGACCCACACTGAAGAGGCCATTCCATAGCTCATGTTTTTTAAACAATCTCCACATCAACTAAGGAAAATCAACCTGAAACTACTTGTAATCAACCTTAGCAGGGATTAAAAAGACTCAACTCGAAGAAGTAAATTTGACTAGTAATCAACCTTAGCAGGAAAGTCCAATTCTATTATGCATTAATGATTCAATTACAAAAGCAACCATCTTCAATATATAATGCTAGACTTTTAATGCAAGCCAACTATTCATCAAATCTCTAACCCTAGCCATAAATAAAATTGGTAAGTGCATAAAAGGGAAATATTAATTGGAAAGGAATCTCCCCCATGGTTTAAAATCTCTGTCTCGGTCACGGTATCGGCCGGGCCGAAAAACCGATATGATATCGGTATCGGTCGCGGATATCGGTCCGTCGCAGTCGTCGCGGTGTGAGTTTTTTTTTTTAATCCAAAAAAATTCGCAAAAATATCCAAAAAATCTAAATATTAGAAAATACTGGAAAACAATACTGTTTTCCATTAGTAACAACAATAAATCAAAATCTCGGTCACCTTAAGTTATGAGTCCTGTCTGTATCGCAGTTCGCTGTCTTTTTCAGTATTTTATATAATGCAACCATTATTGATGCTCAGATCAATTTATTAGTGTAAAATATAAAAAAATAAAGATAGCATATCAATCATCATTTAATACTAACTCAATCATCAAATAAGTTGTGAAATTCAAGACCCTGGAGATGACAAATTAAAATCAGAAATATGATAGTGAGATCGATAAATCATAAAGCACTTGGGCATCAAAAGGTTCATGGTTTACCTTAAATTAGAGGGGACTAGTAGAGAGTAGAGACTAGAGGGAGATTGATGAGTATGAGTGTATTACAGTAGAGACTAAATTAATCATTTACACACCATACAATGATCATGAATCATTAAAAGAACATATTTATGATAAAGTCCCCAAAAAAAGATATATTATAATTCAAATATTAAAAAATCCAAAAATAAAATAATTAAAATAAAAATAGAAATCATGTTTATGACTATGAGTAGATGTAGATCTATCATCTACACACTATTAATAAGCCTTTGGTATCACAAAAATTCTAACAAGTAACAACAATTTCTTTTAGGAAAAAAAAAAAGATTTAATAAAATCATTTTCAAAATTCTAAATATATAGATCTAGCATAAAAGTATGTAGATCAATCATTTACACACCATACAATGATCATGAATCATTAAAAGAACATATTTATGATGAAATCCCCAAAAAATGATATATTATAATTCAAATATTAAAAAACCCGAAAATAAAAAAAATTGGAAAAAAAAGTTCAAAATCATGTATATGAGTAGATCTAGCATGAAAGTATGTAGATCTAACTTCTAAATGAAGAACACAACACAAGTGACAAACTCAATGATTTCTACGCTTCATCTAAAAAAAAAAAAAAAAAACACACATAATAAAATGCTTTAAGTTGATTTTCTCTTGCCTTAGATAATATTTTCTTCAAAAAATAGATGTGGGATTTGAAAATATGCAAGAGGGATGTGTGATGGAGTATGGTTGCTGCTATGGGTAGTAAGGAGAAGAGAATAGAGGAGAAGAAGATGAAGATGGGGAAAAAGATGAAAAAATTAGGGTTTTTACCCTTTTTATCACATCTCGGCCGATATTTTGAAAATATTGGCTAAGATATCGGTTCTCCCGATATGAAGTTCATCTCGGCCGATATAGGCCGAGATTTTGACGAAATTTACCGAGACCGATATCTCCATGAGAGTGAGTTGGATGGAATCTCTACAAGAAAGAAATTTTAAAAGAAGGGAAAATAGGAATTGGGGAATTTAGTAAGCAGAGATTTTTAGAAAGAAAGGAAACTAGGAATTGTGGAATTTAGAATGAATGGAGAATGGAAAGAAAGAATTAGGAAGGTAGGAATTTAGAAAGGATATGATAATAGAAAGAGAAAAATAGGAAGGTGAAGAACTTAAAAAATAAATTAGAAAGAGAAAGAGTTGGACGCAGGCCGTGGGCCCACTAGGCTTGGACACAATTGGTTGGTCTTACTAATTCGGGTCCACTGCATGTTATGGTAATGTGCTGGCCCATCAGGTCCAGTATGACTTCTTTAGGTTCTTTGACCTTTTGACTAGTCCAATTGCCCCATGCAGGCTCTTTTAGTTGTGGAATGGTTGGAGGAGGGTTGGGATGAAGGAGATATGTGTGAGCTGCAAGAATGGGCTGAAGGAGGAATGGTTAATTGCAAGAATAGGTTGTATATAATATTAGGGTGTAGGGTTTTGAGTTCGGGTGGATTTAAGGAGGGGATTCGGGTTTTGGACTTTTGATTGGTGTGCATTGGGGGTTTTGGTGGGTGTGGTTGTGGGGGTTTTAATAGGTGAGATTTGGGGTTTTGAAAGAAACTTGGAAGAAGAAGAATAACAGCCGAGTTGGGTGTGGGTTGGGGGTTTTCATGGATATTGTTGTGGAGGAAGAAGAAGAGGATGGAGACTCGCCCGAGTTGGGTCCTCACGGCCGAGTACGAGTTGAGCCAACCAGGTAGACCCGGATGAGGGCGAGTTTTCAAACCCTGTCTGGGATAGACCATCGTCAAACATTTTTTTTTTTCTTTTCTTTGTTGATTCTAATAAATGGCTTAAATAAACGAAACTAATAGGGACAGTTAATACTTCTACTTTCAACTGACTATGAGAGGTTAGGACTAAACATCCAACCTTAGCTTATTGCTTGATGCGAAATCTAGATTAGTTCCAGTGCTGTATTCTAAGAACTATCATATAAAAGCATCATAAATTCATAATAGGGTTAACTAGCCCTGGATATTGAATCTTCTACTGTTGTTACCATCTATTGAAGGGTTTGGACATTTGAAGTCTTTCCTAGCTTGGTTGTGAGCATCCAACCCAAGACTGACTTCAGCCTTCTTTGCTTTGTTCAGGCTTGATTCAGCCTTCTTTGAGTTCTTCGCAACAGTTGCTTCTTATTTTCCCTTTTGACTGTTCACTACTGTTGATTTGGACTTTAACCTTGATTAAGTCTGATTTTGGTCAGAATCTTATTTCTTCCTCTATGATTTTCATTGTATTCATCACATGCTGCATTAAATGGGTATTATAGACAACATTATCGCTAGTTTATATTCCTTATGAGTTTCAGTTAACTGTTAAAATAAGAAGAAAAATGAGTGCTTTCAAGTTTCAAGAGTATTTAGGGAGCATCAATAGATAATAAAAATAAGAGAAAACCGTTTGAGATGGTTTGGACATGTCCAACACAAGCCAACAACGGTGCCAGTGAGGAAATATTTTTCTACGCAAGTTGATGGCCCATCTAGGAAAAGGGGTAGGCCAAAGAGGATATGGACGGAAGTAGTAACAATAGATCAGAAGAAGGACAACCTATCCAAAGATTTGGCTCAGGATAGATCGGAATGGAGAAATAGAATTCATGTAGCTGCCCTCAACATAGTTGGCACAAGGCTTTAATGATGATGATGATGCCTAGTGGCATTATTATTGTCGTTAGCAACAACAATTTTACTAAAAATGAAAAAAATTATACACTGGAATGAGATATCCACGAAAAGTGAGAAGTGGCACAAATGATGCAGCCATAAAAACTCATAGAGCCCATAGCACAGTTGGAAGGTGAACAAGAACAAACATAGAGCATGTAAAACCACAAGACCATCATAAAAAAGTTGGTATTATCTGAAAGGGATCTAGAGGGTGCTCATGGACCGGGCCAGCTTGAGCCCGATCTGTGCCCACTGCCCAGTCCGCTTGGGCCTGGGTTCAGGCCTTGGGTTTTAGCACTCGGTCTGGGCATGGATCCAAGATTTGGGGCCATTTAGTATTTGGGCTGATCTTGGATTAAGTGATAAAAGCCCAAAGCCTGGCCTAGACTGGCCCGAATAAGTAGTGCTTGCAGTTTAGTGATTGATTTGCCCAAACAAGTGATAGAAAGCTCGGCCTGTTTGACTAAATGGGTGGGGTTGGGCTTAACATGTTCAACGTGGGCTGGGCTTGGGCCAGGCACTAATGGCCTGTGTCGGGCCTGGCCCAAATAAGGGCCTGTTTTTCTAAAGTTCGGCCAGGCCTGGATATGCCTCAGCCCAACCCAACCAGCCCATGAACATCCCTAAAGGGATCCTCAAATGCTTTCAATCTTGCTATTCTAAATGCCAGCAAAGTCTACAGAACATCAAGCCAACCAAGGGTCACCATCTAAAAAGGCAGTATAACATCTTTATTTGGCAATTAGAAAGAAACAGTGCAAGGAAAACCAGAAACTTACAAATCCCCCATCCAATATGCGCGTACAATCAATCTAGAAAAAATATATTCTCTGATAATGTCTTAACACAGTTAGAAATATGTTTGATAACTTGTTTTACAATACTTTTGCACATGTATCCTGCCAACATCTATTCAATCAAGCAGAAAACCTGATTTATAAAAATGAGCAACACCAATATGACATTTTTACTAATGCAGTCTAAAGGGAAGAATTTTTTTTGACACAGACCAAAAAGTAGAATTACTTTAAGCACGTGGCAGCAAAAACATAAGCTGCCATCCGCAAAGCATATTCACCACCCAACTAAAGAGATGTACACCAGGCAGCTTCCCAAAGCTATAGATATAGGAATAGAATATGTCATTCGATTATAGAGAACACTCAAATCTCATCATCATCAAGACTAACATTGTTTTCGTAAATTCAGAACTTCTAATCAGCAGTTCATATGAAGTATCAATTGTTGACCATCTAAAACATACTAAAAGAAAGAATGATTTTTATACTAACAATGTTATCAATCTGACTGATGATGTTGGCATAGTGCAACGCAAGTCCAGAAACACCAAGTCTTTGAGGATTGTTAAACAACCCCTTGTCAGACACTTTATCACCTGCAGAGAAATGACACCAGATTAAAGTTTTAGTTGTACATAGATTGCTCTGGGTGTGCACAGCTATGAACTAGGGGAAATGCACCACAATCTACACCATATCTTGTAGTGTATTCCTAAAATGTGTATACGTAGTAATTTACTTAAAAGCATGGTAGAAAAGAGTACAATGTGTCAAAACAGTAATGTACACCCAGATAGAATTAAGTAGTTTATATTGGGGTTGGACATGTGCTGGATCAGGTGGGACGACAGTCAGTCAACTCAGCCCATCAGTTATCTGACCTAATATTCATACCTGGATCCAGCCATGGGCCTAAAAGTCAGGCCCAGGACCAGTCCGTTATTGAGACCCATTTGCATTGAATATGTTGGGCTGGGCTGGGTGACTGGGTCCCTAAAAGTTTTGTACACCATTATTATTGTGTAAAATGGACCCACATGTGATCAGTCCAACCTCTCAAACACCTACCCCCATGAATTAGCACTTACCCCAATTTGACACAGATTCAACAAACACAGATTCAACCATTATCCACCATTGGATGGAATTATTGAAGTCAATGGACTTGTTGAACCAATAAATCCAGAGGCGGCGATGTCAAAGATTAGAATCATTTGCCCCACGCATAATCCATAGATGGGGGTTTGTAAAGGTACTATTGTAATATCTTGAGTTACCTGGGCCCAGGATTAGTTTGGCCCAGGTAGGACCCTTAGTTGGTTAACTTATTTTTGAATTAGAAGTATCACGTGAAAGATTTTGGAAAGGGGAGGAGTTGCTAATTAGGAAGTATGGGTGGACTAGGACTCTATCTCCCCTTATATATATATATATATATATAAACAAACGAACGACCCTTAGGATGGTATTCTATTCTTCTTCCTTTGGAGAAATTCTGAGAGGGTCTTGTGGGCTGCAATTTAGGAGAAGAAGAGGAAGAAGCCAAACATTGGGAAGACGATCATCGAATGTCCTTTTCGCGTCCGCACATCGCAAAAGCAACGATCACGTACCAGAGGTGAGTGGATCTTCCTAATTAACTAGTTGATCAATTAAGATGATTGATATTGGGATGTGATTCATATATTATGTACTATTAGGTATACAATGATTTTGTATCCATCGAACAGGCATGGAGAGGTCTGTTTTTTGTCAAGAAATCATATATTAATGACTATAGGGATGAGACTGGTAGAATGGATGCAGATCATTTGAATAGGTTTCAGTTCTATTGAAACAGAGACTGGGCGGCAATGCTGCAATTGATGTTGGAGAGTTGTGGGACCCCATGGCCCACCTGATCCCAGGTCAGGTCCGGAGATCTGGTGGGGTACTGCTGGTCGACCATGGTAGTGCTGGACTGAGATGGAGTGGGACCCATTTGGTCCACTATCTTATTACACTTACTTCTGGGAGGCGGATATCTTGTAGGAAGCAGGGCGGAGGTCGACAATCTTTGTGGGATCACATGGTTGAGCTAATCAAAGATTAGGACCCCACATCTGAAAGGGGACCCATGGGCGACCCCCTGTGGTGGTGGTCCCATGGGGAGCGGGCCCCATCTACCCCACCATCCAATAGACAAAATTTCCAGGTGTGTGTCAATGAAAATTCTTGGTATGATGCTGTTCGAAACTGTGGACCATAGAGAGGAGTCTAATGGTGGTTCACATGGTTGACATAATCAAAGATTAAGACCCCACATCTAAAAGGGGACTCATGGGCGACCCCTATGGTGGTGGTCCCATGGGGAGTGGGCCCCATCTACCCCACCATCCAATAGACAGAAAATTTCTAGGCGTGTGTCAATGAAAATTCTTGGTATGATGCTGTTCAGAACTGTGGACCATAGAGAGGAGTCTAATGGTGGATCCAGTCCATCAAATTAAAGATTCACCCTTGGGCAACCATGAACTTTAGGTCTGATCTCAGATTTACCAAGTGGGACCCACTGGATTTTATACCACTCTGTTCAGGCGTGAGATATTATAATTATCTATGTTCTGTATGTATGTGGGTGGAACTTGTTAAGAGAAACAACCCTGGAAATTGCATATATTTACAAATTTAACCTTTCCACTTGGATGAATCAAGATTTATGTGGGCTGTGATTAATTATATGGATTGTGATTAATTACTTAGATTGTGATTAATTATACAGACTGTGATTAATTAATGTAGTATGTGGACACCCCTATACCAATTGATACCAATCATGATCAGAGTGGGGCAACAACTAGTAAATTATGTAGGGGTTGGATCCACACTACTGTTGCGTAAACTGTTAATAATAATGAAATTTGGTTGTTATGTGATTGTAAGATATTGTGCACTGGGTCCCAGACTTGGGATGTTGGACTTGTGCCCGGATGATTGATACCATTGTATTGGCTGGTCCTTAGTGGACGTGAATGGCCATTATGTTGGCTGGTCTTTAGTGGACGTGAATGACCATTATGTTGGCTAGTCCTTAGCGGACGTGTTTGATGAGACAAGGTCATGGTGACCGGTATACATGTAAACGATAAGCCTTGGAGGCGTGGTAATGTGCATGGGCACGAATATGTTTATGAATGTACTTTTAATGGTAATTGATCTATTGATTCAGATTTGTTGTTTTATGTGATATTATATGCTGTTTGTGTAATTAGGAAAATTCATTCACCAGTAACACTAATGTTGTGTTGCCTCCTTCAGGTAATTTTACTTCGGGTGGGCCAGAGCAGAATGACATTCAGCACGTAGATTTCAGCATGCGTGGCTAAAGGGAGAGAACGAGAAAAAAATTAAATTAGTTGATAAGGGGATTAACCCTTGTCTGGGGAATTTTATTAAATGTTTTAAGACATCTTGAACTGAGTTAGAATATGAAATTTTGATGACTCAGAGATATCTGATATTGTTTGACATTTATAAATTAAATTAGAATGATATTTTGAACTAAATGCCTGATTCCTTGTGAAAGTTATTTGATGAATGTGTGGTGAATAATTGCTAGATGATCCCGATCCGGAATCCGACAGGGCCCCGGAATTTGGGTCGTGACAACTATAGACCAGACAGAGTCTATATCAATTGTTATTTCCATCTACCATAGGCAACTGGTTGGACTTGATCCTTACCTGACATTTTCAAAATAACTTTCAAGCTTTATTTGTGTGTCAACATCAGTAGTTAGGAAAGTTTACAAAAATTTACAGATCTGAATACAATTATGAAATATAAAAATAATTGCAACCAAATGATAAAAACAAGGATGCATTTAATAGAATAACTAATCCAAATGCATAATGATAAGTTCACCTCTTATGGTAAATAAGCATACAATGAAGCATATTTAGAGAAAAAAGAACTAGGAGGAGTTTTCAAGTGTCTTCACATTCTCCACTGGAAAGAATAAGCCCTTACCTTTATTACCAAAGGCCTTTATAATCTCCAGATGTAGGAAGGTAACAATGTCAACAAGCTTCTCTACAACCTGCACAACAAACTCCATGTATAATATTTTTCAGAATTCACGTTAATCAATGTAGTGAAAGTTAACACCATATATAAAATGTACACCCTTTTGCATATCGCAAATTGTTGTATTTTTTGTTCCTGATAGAAATACAACTATATTATTGACAAGAATACATTTATATATCTATAAGTACACATATTCACCTAGGCAACACTAAATGGACCCGTGTAGGGCCCACCATTCATCCCGTTTTGCACCCCATGAATTGACACCATACCCAGTTTGACACTCTTCGATACTTTACTCACTGCTGGATTTGGTCCTTCAAATCTTTTGGTCACTGATCTTGGGGCAGTCACATCTCCACTATCTTAGATCATTTGGGTTTGAGATATGGTGAGCCCCTTTATGGCCTTATCTAAAAATGGTGAGCCCCATCCGCACCCCTACCCCATTGACACACATGGTAATCATTGTTCTCTTATGCATGGACTGCAAATTGACTGAATATTTAACAAGAGCAGGCTGACCACTAACAGAAATGGTCCCACATACGAAAAATGATGAGCATGATTGAGAAAACATTTTTCCAAAAGCTTCTTTGGAAACTGTTCTAAAGATGCATATTTGCATGATAATAGCAAATAGCTTGTATTCATATACCTCTTCCAAATTTTTAGCCCACAGAGATTTCTTTCTCAAGCTCCTTACAAGCTTTTTCTGGTGCTTCAATTCACTGTGTAAAATCATGAGACTTTCTCCTAAAAAATAAATGGTAATGATTGTTAATCATGATATGGCACTTCTACTATCAGCAGACAATAACACAAATAAGTTTTATACCAAAAAAAAAAAAAAAAAGAACAGGAGAGAAGCAAAAAAATTTCCCAACGTGCTAGTACTCAAGTTGCATGGATGAAGACAATTTAAGTAATTAGAAGTGAAAAACATATCACAAATTCAAATTATAGCTCCGGCTCTTCTTTTTTTTTTTTTTTAGATGCTTTCCCCTATGTTTTTGTTGGGGGCTCTTTGTGATCATTATAGTTCTCTTATACTGTATAGCTTTTTTGAGTAATATATAGTCACCATTTTAAGAAAAAAAAAAAAAAGAAAGAAAGATCTTGACTAGATTAGTGAGAAATACATGATAGATCGTGGAGTTACTGAGAACATGGATTTGAATAAAGTTAAGCCAATTCCATAGGGATGAGACAAGGCTTCAATGATGATGATCACAAGTCACAACGACGATAGGGAGAAGTTTTCAAAGGAAAACAGCTTGCATCTAATTGTATCTACAACTCCTTCTAAGGGCCACCTATGATCAATCCATCCCCATCACACTCAATACTCATCATGAATTGGTATTCACTCCAATTTGACACTCATATAACCTATATGCACCATTGAATCAATAAACTTCTGTAAAAATTGTTTGATGTGCTACACAATTCAAATTAAAGAAAAATTAAATTCCCCGCTTTCTACATTGTAAGGAGCTGCAAGCCTGAACCCAAAACTTCAATCAGTTGGGAACTAAAAGCATGCCCATAATCAGACTCAGTGGACAACTCAGAAAATCCGAACCGATATTTCTTCAAAGGCTGTCAACAATTCTTCATCAACAAAACCTAACAATAACAAAAATCCTGGGAAGAATTTTCAATATTCATTAAGCCATTTGCGTGGCATCGTTTAGATCATTGATTCACCATGCAACCATGGAAGAAAATTAACAAATGACTGAAGAAATCATTAATTGCAAAGAGATGAGCAAAAAGGTTGTTGTATATCTTCAATGAAAATGTAGTAAGTGAAGATGCAAGTATTTCACCTCTTCGACCAGCATGTAAAGCCGCTTCTTCTTGATGTTTACGCTGGTAGTCTTGCTCAAATCTGTCCAATGTGTGTAACTCATGGTACAATTCCTGTGCAAGTAGAATGATTAAGTTTTCTCCATGAAGAAGAAAAATTGTTAAATGGAAGGTTCTGAAGATGGTAAAATCAACACTAATTTAGTACAAGCATTGGCAATTATCATTCAACATGCAATGCACCAAATAGAATCTGATAGTGACTACCTTCACCAAATACGCTTGAATAAATTATTTGATGCAGACCAACAAGGTAATAGATTAATCACAAAAGATTATAAGAATAGAAAATTGAAATGAATTTGGGTGTCCCTCCAACAAGAAAGTTGGGACTGCTTCCCTATTTATATCCATCATATGATCACTGTGAATCATTTACAGCCCTAAGAATCCCCTTAATTGGGGTAATTGCTAACTAATTGATCCTAATAGATAAGTATAATTAGTGTACAAGAGGTGTCTTGAATTGAGTGGTCCTCAAGTATGGTAGTCTACCGGAGTATCTTAATACAAGTAATTAGACAACTCAAAGTGGATTGGAGTTATAAGTATCAACAACATACTAGGTAATTTTAATGATCAATCAATTATAGTAATTACCTATTAAGGGAATTTTAAATAACCCTACTTTTGGCTATTCCCCTTATAAATGTTAGTGAGATAAGAACAGATTACAGCACTTGAGATTTGAGGCAGATAATGTGGGACGATTAATCCCAAATAATGTGGTCTTGTTTCTCAAGCTGCATACATCGCATTCCAGAAAAGTTTCATCAATAAAACCAAACCACTAGCAATTTGAGGGTAAATCCAACTAGACACTGGACATTAACATGGTCAGACCTCCTTACATGAGTAGCTTAACCAATAGCAGTGACGAAAGAAAGTTACCTTTCTCATTACAATCAACCATGCTCTGTTTTTTTCTTTTACACTTTCTATTTCACTTCATTAAAAGATAAGGCATATAAGATCAGGAAAAATTACACATAATATACCAAAGGTAACCAATTGGTACCCTCTTTTCTGAAACTCAGTTTTTGCTAGATATCCAGCTTCAGCAGTAAGGGAGACATTTGGCTTTTCCAAATATGGTTTCAAAGGAAATGACCTTCTATAGTAAAGGGTCAAGGGTAAAATTTCTCATAACCCAAAGTTCATATTCATAGGGTGAAGGGTAGACAATCAGTTAAAAAGATTTAATGGAGACTTCCCTTAACCACTTTGATAGAAGACCTTTTAAGAAACCATATGGGAAAATGCAAAGCATGTCCAAGCATATTGAACAGAGACGGCAGAAGACTTCAGTGGATAAGTTTTAAAGGGCCAAAGAACCATTACTTTTCCCTAGTTTTTCTTTTAGATGTGGATTCATTAAATTAAAATTCAAAACTTGGAACACACACACACACATTCACAAGGACTCTAAATTGTTCGCAAAATCCTCATCCTCTTATTCACCTACCTCCTCTTGACTTCAGGAATGTACACCTACCTGATTTAATGGAACTTTAAATGGTTCCCCTGAGCAAGTTCCTTCATATTTTTTTTCTCATTTGTTTTCACCCTTTAGGAATCTTAAATATCATAGACAAAAAACCACAGGATTGAAAAGGGGTTAATTTGATAAATGGTTCAGCTTCTACAACATGAAGATTGAAGTGTTCGATCTACACCTTTTAAGCCTCCAATGCCATATCCAAAAGCAAATGAACTTGATTCATATTGAAGGGAGACGAAGAAGATACTGCAAAGGGATCTTTTATTATTATTATTTTTATTTCTTTTAGAAGATAATGAGTAAAATGTTGTACAAAACCAAGTCAATGTGTCGAGTTGGCTGAGTGCTATGTCCCTTGCTTATTCGGAACTCCTTGGGAGTTAGGTTTCTGGTGATTACTGCAATGGTCAGCTTCCTTGGTGCGTGCACCTTCATTTGCCTCCATAAGAACACGAGTAAAAACCAAACTGGGAACACCATCATACTAAGTGCCCTCTTATCATTTCCTCGAGATTGGCAAGCTTCCAAAGAAAAATATCCTTCATGATGTGGTATTGGGACATTAAGCTCCATGCCTTTTCTTTTTCTTTTTCTTGTTTTAATAGTTATTGCTCAATTTCTCTCTAGTCTCTAAACCTTGCACTAGTTTTTGCCTTTATGGCTCCTTGGTAAGTAACTTTGGTCTGTATATTATTTCAAATTAGCAACCCGTTAGCAAGCTTCTAACTTTCCCTTCATCACATGGTGTCAAGACATTGAACTCCACAATTTTTTTTATATTTTATTTCCTTAGTTGTTTTTCAATTGCTCTTTATATGGTGATTATTTTGAATTTAAGACTCCTTGGTGAGTAACTTCTATCTGTAATTTAAGTTCAACTTCCACTCTCCCAATCCATATTTTTGCACATAGGATGCTCACATTCCCAATTTGTGATAAATGAAAATACTTCCATTATCCTCCAACTAGTCATCAGCACAAAAGCTACTGGTTTTTCATCAGCTTAAGAAACTAATTGGTTAATAAAAGAAGGAAATAAATATACCAAACTTTAAACCAGTCAACTATAGCCATTAAGAAACCCGTGACCAAAAGTGAAAAGAAAGAGCCCTATTCATGAAAAATATACATACAGAAGTTTGCTGAGCCAAATTTGTCAGTTCTTGCATTGCTGTTTCTGCCTCTTCTTTTAGCAGTTTCTGGGCCATATGATCTGAATCCAATCTGTCAAATAAGTACTTTAAATACATGGACCTATGTTGTTAGTAAATGCTAGGACTTAGCATTTGAGAACTATCCATGATAAGACTGGACTCAACTCACGAAATTTACTATTAACTATCTACCTTACTTTTGAAAATAGCGATCCAAGTTGTGCCATTGAGGATCTTTACATCGGTCTCCAAATCTAACTACTTCCCTGGAAAAAGTGTCCAATTCCTCCCTGCAAAATAGCATTGGAGGCACTTTCTGTCAACATCAGCAATGAACTAGTTAGGGTTTGAAGTCTACAGCAGAGTCCAAAGCTCTGATCAAGAAGTTACGTATCCACCTTTTGTCAGAAGCAGCGATGCTGAGAAGCTCTTTCATGTCTGTAGACACTAGGCGCTGTACTCCATCTGAATGTAGAATCTCTCCCTTCAAGATCTCGATGTTCTCCTCCGAAAGAGAGTGCATCAGATTTGCACCTTTGGCAATTGTATTGGCCACTTCAAATGCCAGGATACATATTTTATTTCCTCGTGTCGACATCCCAGAAGCAAATCCGCTGCTGGGATTCAAACTTGACATGCTACTACCAAGAGTATCTAAGACATCTACAGCTCGCTCTAGACTAACAATGCCAGCCCTTCCCAAAAATGAGCCAATTTCTGGAACCTGTAAAAAGTAATTACAGTTACAATTAACACATAAATACATTCAAAAGAGAAGGAAGAAGAACACATAACATAAGTACACTTCTCAGCAAAGCAACAGCACTCAAACTACAGCATGTATGTACAGAAAATCAGATAACTAGAATAATTTCGAGATGGAGATATCTCAAAATAATCATTCCCAGGAAGGATCAATGTTTTACCAGACTATCCAATGGCAAGTAAGAAGATTCAATAAAAAATGAAAGAAAAGGTCTGAGCTCAATTAATAAAGATACTGCATTTCTCTACGAAGATCAGAAGTAACCACAGAAGGCCTGTCATTTTTCAGGCCGGGGCGCATACTGCCATACAAAAACAAAAGGAATGGATGATGCTAGAAGCCATAGGTTATACATCATACTATTTGATATGGAAGACAAAATGTAAGAGACAGTTTTTGCAAACCTCCTCACTTTTAGGCTTGGGACCAGCAGATGCAGAGGCATGACGCAAGGTGGAGGAATAAGCCAAAGCGGGATAATACCATGGCTAATAAAAAAATGTGGTATAGGAGGGTCCATTCCCATCTTCACCTTGTGTTACTGGGAGAAGGGACCATCAAAAAGGACCCTCAAGTGGGGCAATCAAGGAGGGATTTAAGTTGTACCCACTATAAACCACATGGGGTTCAACAAAAACAATTGGCAAATCAAAAAATGGATCAAACCAATTTAAACAACTTTTGCATCTCACGCTACAATGTTTCTCTTTATATATCATATTACTCTTCTTTTTTAATGGGCAAGATTATGGTCCTGCATGCAAGTGTTTTCAGAAGGTATTCCATATTATTGTTACATTCTACACCAATGACTAAATTTTGATCATTTTGCAAGCATTTACGATATCCAAGCTAATCGCCCCAGAAGGTCCTATATTACATCTGTATAGAAATCACACCCACTTGACCTATCCTAAAAAACTATGATCTTTTTTCTTCCTTCTTTGATAGCTGTCCTATTGGCAAGGATTGCCCTAGTGGCACTGGGATCCTCAACTATAGTGAATGCACATGACTGAAAACTCCCTTTACCCACAAGGGCTGAAACCTACGCTCCCACCCTTCTAATGGGAGGATTTGATTTCCTTAGCCACTGCACCAAGTGTGGGCAGACATCTTAACCAATGGATTGGTGGACTTTTGGGGAAAAGTAAATAAATGGGGTTAAGGAAAAAGTTAATTGAGGTTGTGTGACCAGCCATTATTTTCTGAAAAAAAGCTCTCCAGGCCCATTGCCCTATCACAGTAAATTTTTCTTTGTAGTCCATTCATAGCTAAGGCTCTTGATCCTTACAACAAAAAAGTAAAATAAAATCACCCCACTTTTGCGATACGCATATGAAGACTAATTTGTAAAACACCTGAGCATCTAGCAAATTTGGAGAATTTCTTTATTTTTTTTAAGAGAAATCCTTTTAAAGTCTTGTAGTGGAAAGGTGGGGGGGTGTGATAGAATATAAGAAGATACCAAGCACCTCTTTTCACGTGATCTTTTCTCGTGCACCAAATCAATACGCAAACCAATCGGAAGAACTACGATTTTAAATCTAAATCCCACCCAGTATTCCAAAATATAGATTCCAAACTTTAAAGAATCATCTTTTACATCATCATAAAGTTGCCAATTCATTCAATATCACTTCTCTTTACAAAAAAGCCATGACCTTTCCCCAAAAAAAAAAAAAGCAGACTTTTTTTATATCGAACACATCATATACAATTCATCAGCAATACAATCTAACAAAAGAAACAGAGCTACTGACTGATATCACGAGAAACTTACCCTGCCAGCTCCAGTCCGGGCAGGCGTGGGCGCCTTCAATTCACCCGATTTCGACATCTTAAGCTCACCAGAATTATATTTCTCCCGAACTTCATCGAAAACAGGCGCGAAATCCATACCCTCCACCTGCTTACCGATGCTGTTCATGGTCATGAGCTTAGCAGAGGAGTTTCTCGGATCCTTGGTCCTAATCCCCAAATTCTTCTGCTCCTCCCTCAAACCCTTGGAACAAATCGCTCCCATTGCGCAAATCACAAGTAAAAAAACCGTAGAATTTGAGATCTTCAAGAGATACAAAAGCAGAGCAGAATTAGGAATTAGAACAGCTTGGATGAAGAGAAAGATGAGAAAGAGAAGAAGAGAGAAGGCGTAAGTTAAGGTGCGGGGAGGAGAAATGCGCGTACGGCTTATTTTAGCGATGGCAGGAGGGGACTAAGACGAGGAGTTTGATTTGTGAGGGTTTTTTTACGTTGATTAGTTCGCTTGACTGACGGAATTGGACGTGGTGTGAACGAGAAGAAGGGGACCGCCCGCCTTTTGGTCTTTTTCTCTTGTTTTGTAGATTAACCCCTTCTTCTGTTTTATATTTCCACAGAAACCATCTATGTATGTAATCATTGGAAAATCATTCCACATGTTTGCTTTTGAAAAATGATCATGGGATCATGTGTGATTTTCCAAAACCGGGGGGGGGGGGGGGGGGGGGGGGGGGGGCCTAATTCCCCTGTAGCCCTAATACGGTAGTGTAGTTTTGAACCTACAATCTCCGGATGCAAAAGTGTGGTCCTAAACCAACTGAACTACCCCTTGGAGTTAGGGATGTTAGTTTGATTGACCTAAGTGGGCTTTTGATTTTGATATAACCGTTCCAAATTTGCAAGCCAATGTCATCTCCAAAATATATGTATTTATCCATGCATAAATAAGAATTTGCATTGATATTTCATCTCATTGTTAAAATGGTTCGTCAATTGAACTTTATGACAAATTTACTCTGATTGAAATGAGATTTGAATTGCTACTTTTCATTGAGAATGATGTAATATGATTGAGTTAGATCGAGAAATAATGGGGGTTTGGTGAACAATAGTACATATAACCCCACCCCCCACTGGATTAAAGCCAAAGGTGTTGATTCTAAGTAATTTGAAATGAATGTAATGGTTGTTTGTATTGAGTGATTTGGTGCTATTGATTGCAACTGATCTACAGGCTTCACTTTTGCCCGGTAAGATAAATCAAAGTGCTATAGACCATTGAATTGATTTTGTGTAGAAAACACATGATGATATAGTTAAAAAATAATGATTGGGGTGGAACTCGGTCCATGGCCTGCAGTAGAGAATCCTAAGATTCAAGAGCAAGTTCGATAATGCAAAAGGTCAGCCACAATAGAGCAAAATGAGATTTTGGCTACAGTCAACACAATCTAAATGTGAGCATAAGATCATTTGTATCCATATGCCTAGCTAAGGTTAAATAGGCCTCGATATGTGTTGAGTTGCAACTAAGGCCAAGACATTGATGTAGATGGGCACAATCAAAGGACCTTTGTCATAAATAGGACATGGTCAAGTCAAATCTATATAATGGGACAATAACAAAGGGTGGCAAATTGCTGTACTTGTTCTCCTCAAGTGGGAAGTGATAAGCATATCACTAAGTATATGGTTGATATTCAATGTCATTCATATATAGATTATATTCACACTTGAACATGGTTTTAAGACATGGTTTCAGACATTATATCAGCCAACACCATTTTTTTTTATCACCCAATAAATTGGTTGGACTCGTATTTTGAATTGTTTTTTACTTTCTTTATTTGAAAGGAAGCAAATTAAAATTATTTGAAGAATTTTAAAGGTATTGTGAATCTTCATTTGAAATTGGTTTTAAAGTGTTTCAGATGGAAATAAGATAACAAACTGTAAAATAATCTGAGGATCCTACACTCCATTGAGCTACCACTTATCACAAAACTAATTATTAATCCCAAAACTAATTTGTGATGGGAAACGACACAACAAGAAGTTTTATGATAAGGGCGAGGGGTCGACCACAATTATGACCGCTCATGAGTTAGGGTGGATGTCAACCTCAACATAACCATGATAAAAATAGAGTTTCAAACCATTCGAAATGGGTATCTACTATTATGGCTTTTAACACTAGTGTTTTAAAACATGCTCTAGAATGAATTACAGTATGGACTCTATTACTTCCGTAAACATGTCAAGGAATGTCACTCATATCACCTTATTGTGTGGAAGTTATCCAACTGTTTGATGTGATGAGAATATTTTTATTTTTATAGGATGTGGTGATTAAAAAAAAAAAAAAGAAGAAGACTCAGAACATGTTTGGCTTCACTCTATCATGCTGTTTCTTTGTCCATTTGATCAAGTAGTTCTCAAAACCTAACACACAATCTGGCAGCTCAATAAATACCACATACTCACTTCACACAACATTATCTAATGATGTATTCATAGCAGAGCTTTGACTTCATCCTTTTTGTTAATCATTGTTTACTATTGCAAGTTGGAAATACTTTATGTATCTTGCACGAAAAATTGATTTTGTTCAAGAGGTTCTGATTAAATATACTCTACTGTACCTGCACCATTGCTCATTGGTATGTATATGCACTTGGGTCAAATCTGTTTATAAGGGGTCTATGAATTGGATCAAGTGGAAAACAATGAGTTTCTCTAGTAGGAGTAGCAATGTGTGGGATCTGGTTAATTTGGTTGAGCTTGAGTAACATGTAAAGGCTAAAACCTATAACCAACTAATATATTGTTCAAACCAAATCCAACCAGGAAGTTAAGGTTAACCACCACTGATTCTGATTAATAAGTATGGGTTCAGCTTCATTTAATGGATTATCATCCAATTAGTCACGTGTCGGGTTCACAAATTGAATAGCATCAATGAACTCAACCATAGCCATCCTATTTAATCATAGATTAGAAATGTCCACGATCTACTCGATCTCAACCTAAAAGTAAGAAGAGTCAACACAAAACTTGAATAATCGCATTTGCAATTTAAGTGATGGGTTCAATCACCACTTCTATAGAGGTGATATTCAATGTCAGATTGAAAATATCATCGATGTAAGCGATATAAATGTTCCCATTGAGCCATAATGAATAGTGGGCTCAGTAGCATGTGATGATTTACCCTGAGTCGGTGGGCATGTGTGGATCTAGAGTTGCTGATAAACCCAACCACCATGTTGGAAGTCAAATGAATGGCTTATAACAAAAAGTAGTCAGCAGTACCATGGGAGAAGAACCATTGTTTGGTACTCATCCTTCATTACAAGGCAGGTTCCTACGAAGACTTTTTGTACGAGTAAGTTGACCTGAAAATATTTTAGCAGACTATAGACCCTTTGGCCTTTATTGTAAATTCTGTACTCGGTATTTCTAGAGGAAAAGCCCAAAGAGATTTCCCCTACTTGAAGTGTCAAAAGGAGTAGTTTAAAGGTGTTTTTTTTTTTAATCATAAGTAAGATGGTAGTGACATGAACTTATTTTACTTGCAATTCTCAAAGACTTCAATTTGTTGTTATAATATATTGATTGGGGAACTGGATCTCCTGTTTGGATCAAACAGAAATCCTATTTTGACCAATCGGAGGGAGGGGGGACACGTTAGCTTGTTGAGTTTAAAAACAAGTAAAAAACAAGTGTCATCCTAATGAAAATCCAGGGGGCAGAGTGTCACCCCTTGATTGGTCCAAACAAGGGATCCGTTTCCATTGATTTGGCAATGAGATGGCTACATGTGTTTGCATCCTCTTAGCTTTGAACTTTGACGAGGCTCCTAAACTAGTAAAAATCTAAATTGCTTAAAGAAAAGGTCATCCTATTGCATGAGTGCAAGTCCAGGGGGTGGCCCTACATGTAATCACGCGGGTGCGACTGCACCCCGTGAGGTTCGAGAAATTTCTTAAATAACACTTTAATTATTTTTTTTATTTAACTTTTTAACTTGTCCATTGCTCGCACCACACAAATGAAAATCCTGGGTCCGCCATTGAGTGTAACCACATTTTTGACCCCTCATTTGTTCACTTTCCTCAATGGTTATTTCATGTGTTTTTTTTTTTTACCAAGTTGTAACCAAGGTGAGGCTTTATTGTTGGGATTCAGCGGATTAGATTGGTATGATCCCACCTTAGAAATTTGTTGTGAATTTCACAATCATTGGTCCACAACTAGATTATGGAGTCAATTAATCACAAGAAAACTGCAATCTAAATGTGTAATGGACGAAAGTCTTGAGAACTAGGGGAACCAGACCCCAATTTTGTTTTTTGAAAACCCCACTTTGTCTTTGTAAAATTGCATACATCTTCCATGCATTTTTTTTAACTCATGGCCACCCCTTTGTCTAGAAACTTAGAACCTGAGCTCTTAAAAACCAAACCTACAACAAACATGAACAAGTGGGACTCCCAACAGCAGTTTGGTGTGAGGTGTGCTAGACCATATGCCTATGGCCCCACATTCTTTCATTCATTTGCATTGAACATTGAATGTGCCAAATTGAAAAAAAAAAAAACAGCTTTCTATGTTCCATTGAAAATATTATTCACTTTTATAGAAAATCAAATTTACTGGACATTGCCAGCAATCCCATCCTAGGGGATTATTGATGGTGTTTATCTTCATTGTCTATTTCAATGACTTGGATCCAGGGGCAGGGCTAAGAACCAAAGTTCAGATTCTTCTCCAATGGTTCCTGTTTTCCCATCTGCCTTCCTTTTTCCTGTTTTCCCATAGCTAATGATATCTCTTCTTTTTTTTGGATGTACACATCTTATCATTGTTAATCAATCTCCTCCTATTCTGTTGCCTGATTGAAGAACACGGTTTTGAATACATGGAAAACCCAAAGCCTTTACATATTTATCCATACATCAATCCTAGAATAGTATTTCAATTTTTTTAGTTGGTTTTTAACATTTTGCAAATTGTTAAAGCAAGAAAAATTTTCTAGTCTTTTCATTTCCAATCTTTTTTTTTTTTGAGTGTTTTGATGAAATAAAACGACAAAAATAAAATATAGAAGGTGACAATAATGAAGTTCTATTTAGGGATGTAAATGGATCGATCGAGAACGAAACCATGATGTAAGTTCCATATGGATCTGTCTCCGAATCTAGATCCAAGAAGGACATGGTGTGTTGGATTTGGATCCAATATCAACTATAAAGTGGAGGGATCACAGATATAGATTCTGGATGAGAACTGAGACTTGGTATTTGAGTGTAAGATGGACATCCCTTGATGATTTAAGCTCTGTATTCTGTAAACATTCAAAAGGTCCTTATGATCCAAGCTACAGACCTTTAAAACATCTCTCTTTTCAATATTCAATACACAACCATATTTGCTTCTGTTTTTGGATCCTCAAGTTGAAACACACATGAATCTGGATGTTGACCTGAAACACTCAGATCCTTTGAGTCCATTTGTTTTCTAGATATTGAATTCTTACAGATTCTAATTACAGTTTCTAATCATTCGGGTAAGATCGAAAAATTAAAGGCGAAGATCTACAAATAGCCCATCATCAAATGGTGTTCACTTTCATAGAAAATGATTACACACCTTAGTAAAAAAAGATCCTAAGAAAGCACATAATATATATCCAATATAATCATTATCTAATTTTCCTAGCATTTGATTTTATATATAAGGGAGCCACTGGTAGGTCAATAGCAAAGTAGTCAAACATGTTTGGATCTGAAATTTTGAATCAAAATTCAAGTGTCTTCTGGATCTAAAAATAAGATCAGTATCGGATATTTATCCAATCAAAAGACTTGGGGTAGTCAATTGAATCATATACCCATTGACAGCATTAATTCTAGTTCACATTTAGGATTCTGAACCAAACACTGGTAGAAAATAAGCATTAACAATGACCAAGAACTTGGTGCACATGGGGATATATAAAACAACTTGATTTGTTCCAAGTTTACAAACCATAGCACACTCTTTTCCATAGACATGTGCGTTACGTCAGAGAACATGCAAGTCTATGGTCCCAGATGAGGGCAAGAGAAAATACAAGTCATGTGACCACACATGAGTGAAGATTACTACAGAAGATTTATGTCCTACCCCAAACCCAACTCTGACCGTGTGAAGTACGAGGGAGCTTCCTTGGACCACCAATCAGGGAAGATGATATGTATAAGTCTCCAAAGATCTCATCATTCATTTCTAAACTTTGATCTAAGATGATAAAAATGTGGACCCTCAAGGCCTAGAAGGTTTACCTCGTTTTTCACATTAGTCTAAGCATATTTGTTATGTTGATAGAGATTGGTTTAAAGAAGATAGATATATTAATGGTCTATTTGGTTGAGAGCATATATGTTGAGAATTCCTGATAGAAATGTAGCGGTCGCCCCGAACAACATATCATCAAATGCTTGCAACTAAACAAACTTAGAAGAGACATTTGAATTTTAAATTTCTTCTTTTGTTTTCTCTTTTTTATAAATTGGGACCCTTTCCCATGATGAAGGGAGGTGAATTTATTTTTGTACTAGTGTCTCTTAAAATTCTTCGTAGCATTCTGCATCATACATAGGCATTTATATTACCACTAAAAAGGATGAAATCAAGTGCCTTCATTTGCCAGTATAGTATCCATTCAATAAGGGCAACCCACATACAAAGAAATGAAGAGCTTTTTCAACTTCTTTCAAAGTGAAAAAAGAAACAGCAATCTCAAAAGCTTTATTCAAAAGAACTGCCTACTCCCCTGCCTCAGCTGAATATATCATAGCATATATGAGACTAAATCTTCTTAAAATCCTATCCCATTTGTTTGCTAGCATTTCTACAAGAATTTGAGGTGCTGGATGTTTTTGGACGTAATGAGATGGCTTGTCTCTATTTGCAAATGCCATATTTCTTTCCGAGAATTTTAAAATCTTAGGGCACCTAAAAGGTCTCAAATGCTCTGTTTAGAATTTTAAAATTCCAGCATCTTTACTTTTTGGTGAAATTTCTGGATACTCAAGTATAAGAGAGCATCTATGAATTCCGCACTGTCCATGAATTCCACTAAAGTAAAATCATAAACTGAGATTTTCTATTCCACCAACACCAAAATCACATAGAAATGAAGTTTCATTTCCACCATAATTAAAGTTTCTGCAGAAATAAAATGAGGTGCGGGGGGGGGGGGGGCGGCGGCAATTATTTCAGATCATTCACAGCGCATATGTAACTGGTGTGTCACACATATCCATCCAGACAGGCCCTAATAGTCATACAGGTCTTCACGGGCAATGCCAACTTGAATGCAATATGAACCCAGCCCACTTATGGGCCCGGCTTAGGCCTCGGTTTAATGCATATGGGTTGGATCCAGACCCTCTCTTAATCCCAGTAAATAACTAACTGGGCTTGGATACACAGCCCATAAGCTCCTCTGCCCTAAACCTTTGAGAACATGACCCCATTTAAGGGGCACTAAGAGCATGTTGGTGCAACAGTTTCTGAGGCATTCTAAACAGGACTATGGATTTCAGTTTCTGTTAATAGTGCAAAAAAGATCATCTACAGTTACATGTTTTGTCGATTGAGACCACAGAAAATAATGATCTTCTACCTCTTGGTCTAGATTCGCCATCTGCAAAATTGTAAAGAATACTTTCTACTTAAAAAAATATAAACCACAAAAGGTGATGCATGGAATAAGGAAAAATCGGTTACATAGAACAGGGAAGAAACATTCTCTCAGAAGCCATTTTTACTTTCGGCCAAAACTGCCCCACACTGACTCATTCCAAGGGCTCATTCAGGTTTAAAAGGTAAATAACACAGTACAAATTTACACGGCTGAACATTTTTCCACCCTTCACATCCCCACCTCCTCACTTGAAAATTTTCAATGCCCCACTGAGAAACAAAAAAGTATCTTTCATTTCATTCGACAGGTTTGACTTGAGACACCCAATTAGGTAATGGTTTTTGGATGTAACAATTATTGATTTGTGGCAGAAGTTTGAAGTAGAACTGCGCCAACGTAATTTCTTTGCCCTTGTTTCATCGAATATGGATCATCTAAGGATTTTCCTACGGTGACCGTGAGTGGACGAATCATGGTCCGCCACGTCATCGTGGGCAGCTCCTGCCTGGATATATGTCAAGCTGCCCGCGTGCATGGTAGGCTGCCCGTGGTGATGTGGCAGGCCTTGATTGGTCCACTCACGGTCACCGTGAGGAAAATCCTCAGAGGATCCGGACTCTGTTTCATCATATTCTAAGGATTAATCTAAAACTCTTTTGTGATTGATGAACTCAAATATATCCGGAGTAGCTAAGCTGCAGCAAGTTCCTCATATCCCAGAAACATGAGACCACTTAAGACTGTCATACTCATACCAGTCGCGACACAGATGCATCATGAATTTGTCGCAATGTTTGAAACTAACCCAGTGCACCCATCCAGTGTGAAGGGGCGATCGTCTCTTGATCCAAAACTGGTTAAGAGGATCAAAAGCCTTCAATTGGTACTCTGTAGCCTTCAGCCTTCATCTAAGCAGTTCAAATTTAACTACAGCAGTGGATCTACGACCTTTCAAGTTTCTCAGCACGTAAACACCCTAGCCTGCTAGTGGTTATCTGCACCACAAACAAGGCAGAAGCTGCTGCTAGGACCTGAGTGCGTATTAGAAATGTATCTCAAAAGTAGCCACAAGGTCGACAAAAATTTAGAAATGAAGATGTTTCCATCAGCCAATTTCTTCACATTTGCTTTCTGAGCAGAAAAATCTCAAATCTTATGGCAACACCAAGGCCCAGGAGATCTCAATCTATGCATGCATGTCTCACATGATTCTAGCAATCTGCGTCATACATATATTCATTTGTACTACTAGAAAGGATGGATTCAAGTGCCTCCATTTTCCCATGTTAAGTCACAAGAGCAACCCACATACCCCATTTTCTCTTGAATCAAAAGAAACAAAGAGCTCCTTGTTGACTACCCATCAGAGAATGTGTGTTTCTCTACCTCAGCCAAGGGGGCTGGACCCAAGAGAGAGCCCCCCGCGCACACATCAGAGAGAATGTTTAGATCAACAGAACACTACTCTTAAGCTCTCAAATTCTCATTTATTTTATTGTAGGTCAGAATTTTAAGCAGGAAGGGTCAGCCAGTTGGGGAAAGAAACCAAAATCAAACTGAACAGACTATATTCCAAATGCCCTCTTGGACAACATTTGTGTTGCTGGTGGTTGGAATCCTAATTTCAATGTACACCAGAAATGGGCTCTAAATTGATCACAGAATTTTGTCGATTAGAAGATGGAAATTGAAACCCAGCTTTCTAGAAATGATCTCTAAACCCAAAATTTAACTAGGCACATTATGTTTCACACAAATACCATTAACAAACAAATATTTCTCTTCCACATCTGTCTCCTAACGTTTACTAAAATAAAATAGCAGCCAAAACCCACCAAGGAAGATCACAAACTACCCATTATGTTTCAAACAAATACCATTAACAAACAAATATTTCTCTTCCACATATCTCCTAACATTTACTTAAATAAAATAACAGCCAAAACCCACCATCTAACAAAATCGAAATTCTGCTAAATAAGCAGGAGAGTAAATCACACAAATATAATGTGGTCCATACTCCATACAGTCAGTCTCATTAAGTTAACACCACAATTTAGCTACCAAAACTGTCTTAGTCTTGCATTCCACAGCTGACCTGTGGGAGATGTGCAAAATTGAAAGGAAAAATGAAAATCATAACAAATCTAATCCGATACTTCTGCAGAAAGCTCTTCCAAGGCATGCTGTTCTATCACATTTTTGTAGGGGCTTCCAGACTTCAGTTTTGGGCCTCTGAATTGTCAACTTTCTCAGATCTGCAACCAAATAACAGGTCACAACTTCATGGCAGAAACAGAACAGATGATTTGAAAGTGATTATAATAGTGCACTAATCATTTAAAGGAGATAATATCGAGAAAGAAAAACACACGTTATTTGAGTATCTGAACTCCTGAACACTGTAGAGAAAAAAAAATTATTCCTTTCGATTTAACTAGAAGAAATAGATTGAATTGTAAAAAATAACCTTGATGTAAGGCAGAAAGGATATCAATGATTGATCATCAACCAGTCATAGGAGGCTCATTTGACTAAAGCATGTGGCCATCAATCACAATGCCAGGGGCTCAAGCCCCCTCCTAGCACTTGTAACCTTAATTCCTTAACTATCAAAGATGGTCATTACCAAGGAGAATTTTGGCTACTTATCCTCAATCATTCCCAATGTGCGCCTCTTAAATTAGATCTTACTCCTCAAAACTGAACAAACTCAACCAAAATGGAGTCAAAATAGTCAGAAGTACTTAAATGACAGGCCACATCATTCAAACGGAAAGTTATAAAGTAGCTCGTTGATGCAGTACGGAAGTCCAAAAGAGGCCCTGGGCCCATATGATGGGTCCAGCAAGCTTCTCAGCCAATTTGGGCCCGTGGGCTGCACCCAGAGGGCTGGGTTGGATGGCTGGGCCCATCTTGTAGGCCCAGGGCCTCTTTTGGACTTCCATAATGCATCACTCGTTCAATGTATAATTCCAAATTACAACTGTGAGTGAAGGTTGGTTTGTAAGATTATATATCCTTGCAGTAAGAATCAAAGAACTAAACTGCTGAATAGACAAATTAAAGAACATGAAATTTCCTGTGCATGCTTGAACGTAAGAGACTAGTAGAGCACCTCTGGAAACAATCAAATTTCCATTAGAGCATTTGAGCTCTTACAATATTAAGTCTAAACCTTCCAAACTTACAACTCATTTCTCAAAAGTTAATTAAGACCCCAATTTTTTTGAAGAATATTCAGTTTTATTGACTTCCATCTGCACACATCAGAACAAGACACTTCCATTTTGCACCATTTCTGTTTGTAATTTGTTTCTTGATTCCTATTAAAAAAAAAAAAATTTGCAAACCTCTGCAATAGCTTATACTAAACAGAAACCCCTTGCCTATGAAACCACATAGGTTTTTCGGATTTTGACCAACAGATGCCCTAACAGTCTGATTTTATTGGCAGGATGTTGACCCAGAAAATTTTACCATCTTGACCGTCGTACCAAGAAAGAGAAAATGCAATTTCAAATATGCCCTATTTATACAATACTGCATCTCCTCAGTAAAATCAAAGCCTGTCTATCAACACACATTTACAGGTGGACCATCCTTTTGTGCCCGATCGCTCAATATCAAGACCATTGATCTTACTAGACACACAATAGATGAGACTCTTACCTCCTAAAAAACAGTAGTAAACAAACCAATACAACTATCCAATTTCAGTGTTGAAAAACTCAATATGATGCTTCTTAAGAACAACCTCTTGAGAACATATGCAGGTTGGTATAAGATAATCCGCCTGTCTCAATTGCTCTTTTACAGGCATCTTGAACTTCTATGGCTCCCCTCTTCTCAGCCTTTTGCCTTCATTCCCTTTTAAGTCTTATCTATCTCTGCACATTTCTAGCAATCTCCTCTCTTTCAACAATCTTTTGCTCATTCTTCAGTTTCAGACCAATCTACCAGTCTTCCACAATCAGTTTGCTATTGATGGATTGTTCTACTGCTAAAGGAAAAGTCAACATGATTTTACCTGCAAATACACTTTCCATAATGGGGTTCCAACCACAATGGGTCAAGAAGGCCCCAACAGAAGAATGGCACAACACCTTCAACTGGTCACACCATGGCACCACAAGGCCCATCTCACCACTCGGATCCTGTAATCAGGATGCATCATTGGAGGCAATCCACAAGAATCGGGGCCACAGATTCATGATAGGTAAGCTTTGTGTTTTTCAGAGGAAACGTATAGTTCGATATTGCACAAAAAGGGCATATTTGGAATTGCATTTCCTCTTTCTTGGTACTACTACCAAGGTAAAAAAAAAAAAAAGTTGGGCCAATAGCCTGCGAATTAAATCGGAGTCTCAGGCTCCTATGCGTTGAAAATCCCTAGTTATTTTAAATCAAATTCAAGACCCCTTATAAATTTCTGAAGTCTTGAACCTTCCTTTCTTGCCATCAAAAAGGAAATTTCTTAAGTCATAGGCCTTCCATTATTACCCACACTTCCCTTTTACTCAAATCCCTGATCTCTATTGGTCCTACTGTTAAACCAGCATCTGTATTTGTATATTTTCATCTTTTACGAACATCCAATTCTTGATGGTGATGGTTCTGCCATGGAACTTTTTTTTTTTTTGAATGGTTCTGCCATGGAACTTCCATCCACATTTAGCTCTTTTGTCCTAGGTACCGGTGGCAGTACCTACCCATCAACCATCTTTCACTGGGCATCAATCCATCAACGGTTATCACCCCAAAACAACCTTACAAACAAGCCCTGGGATTTTCTCCTTTTCAACGCAAATATATTTGTCCACCACAAGTACCTCAACCATGATTTATGTTACATGCATGAAGGCTTCTTCAAATGGATAAACTGTCCATGATCCACAACATACTTTCAGACATTGTCAGGTGTCAAATAAAAAAAAAATTGTTTTCAATAGACTATACCAAGCAAATGGGCCTAAAGTTTCATGTTTTCATCGTCTCCTCCTTCAGAATTATTATGATGAATGCAGCTTTAAACCTATGTTAATTTTAGCTCTTCCATAGAATGTGAAAACTAGAAATCTAGAATATAGTCCCTTGATGGGCTCCAACCATCTTGATTAGAAGTGACACTGAATCCATTTGGCCCCAAATTCTGATCTCACTTCCGTGCAAAAACTGCTTTTGGATCTCCTTTTCATCAAACTTCTCTTGTCTAGCCATATTGCCTTTTTCAATAGATTCAAAACTGTCT
This sequence comes from Camphora micrantha, assembly GCA_003546025.1. Taxonomy (NCBI): domain Eukaryota; kingdom Viridiplantae; phylum Streptophyta; class Magnoliopsida; order Laurales; family Lauraceae; genus Camphora; species Camphora micrantha. Next base: position 14,726,731 of record QPKB01000003.1, on the reverse strand, counting down.
CCATTTTAGAAAGGTGTCGGTCTAAGTCCTATCCCTTTTAGATTAGATTTCTCATGGAAAGAAATTTTCTTACCATGTGACAGCCTTAAAATTTCACCTTCTCCCATTTTCCATTTGATCGGAAAAACTGTACAATAAAAAACCTCCCATTTTCATGTTGGACCCAACAACTTCTCCCAAAAAAAAGGAGGGCCACTATGATGCCACACAACATCTCCCTTCAGCCCTCAATTGTTATCACAATCACCACCACCACCACCACCATCAAAGCCTTATCCCAAATATGTTGCGAGGGCTATGACAAAAGTTTTATGCTGGCTGTCAACCTACCTAACTTAACCTCCTTTAGCCGGGCTTGAAACACGCAGTAAAGCTTCATTAGCATAAGTTTTGCACTGATGAGATTTGAATGCTGTCACCATGTCAACTCTTTTACAAATTCTGTGATGCATACCTGAAAGCCTTAGAAGAGCTAAAGGAGGCCCACAACCCAATATCAACTCCATCTTGCTTGCAACCCGCATATTCCAGTCCAGATTGTTGTTTTCTTTCCTAAAATGGATATCTCCTATGAGATAAAGTCAGGCCATCAAAATCCTGTTAGTTTAAACTTTTGCCTTGTTAAACAGTCAAGAGTCAATTGGTCATGAGCTTAGAACCATTATTTTCTTCCCCCTAAACTGTAGAGATATCCTCTTTTTTTTCTTTGATCGGTGAGATATCCTATTAGTAAGGGTATACACCTCAAAATCCTATTAGTTAGGTCCTACTACTATATGGAAAATCTATCAAGATTTTTTTCTTAAATGAAAATCCTAGAATGTCAAAGATTTTTTTTTATTTCTAAATTTTTTTTTTAAAGAGCCAAGAGTCCAGTTGTCACAAGGTTCCAAAAGAATCCTTTTATGGTATACTGCAACTGGGGAAGAATCCAAGTTGGCAGCTTGGTTGTTATGGCACAAGGGACCTACTAGTAATTGATACCGCAAAGCTTCTTTTATACATGTCTGGACAACCAACAAAATATTTATGCTAATTTTGGTAAAATTATGGGTTTCTCCCACATTGGAGACTCTGTGAAGTCATCCCCTCCTAGATGGTGTGAAGTCATGAATATTCTTCATACATAAGAAGACAAAGGTGTGATTGCTTCCTTCATCAATTTTGGTATTAAAGCAGTAAGATCTGCTGACTTTTATTTCGTGTATCAAACCTGTGGTTTTATCCAACAATCGTTTCAATTCGTCTTGCATTTGAACTCAGTTCACCAATTTAAACTCCAGAATTAACCCAAAATTAGACCACTAAAAAAGTTGGTGCCTTTTGTCCTAAATTGTTCCCAACCCAAACCCCAGGAATTAACCCAAAATTCGTCTTGCACTTGAACTCAGTACACCAATTTAAACTCCAGAATTAAACCAAAATTAGCCCACTAAAAAGTTAGTGCTTTTTGTCCTAAATTGTACCCAACCCAAACCCCAGGAATCAAAATCACACATAGTACAATGTTTGAGACATTTTTTTAGTAAATATAAAGGAAAAGGAAAAGCATCCACCAAATGTGTAAATTGAGATAGTATATGACATGGATGACAGGCAGTTAACAAGGATGAGAACTATGTACACAGCCACATCTGAGTTCCATGTTGGAGTTGGTTAGTACCAAGGGTCCACTTTGAGCCTTATAAATTTGCCCTGTGAACAAATTTACAGCAGATATCCAGGATGATGTCGTGTGGTATATGTTGTTCATAATGATGATGTACTTTTAATTTGAACAAGAAATCAAGTAAATGTTAAGTTGAGACTTCAGAAAGCAGTGTTAAAGTGAAATAGTGTCGCAATTAGCAGATAATAAGATAAAACATATGAAGTGCAACTGTGCAAGTTTAGTTGATCAAGAAAACAGGTTATACAGACTTAATCGAACACTTAACCATCTATAGACAACATCAATTAACAGAAACAGATCATGCAAACCATTCACAAACCCCATAACATTTCCAAAAAGGAGAACCATAAGAAGACATCAAAGCGCACAACATCTTCATCCAAAAACCATTCAAAGCAAAAATTCAATTCACATGCAACTAATAAAAAAAAATAAAAATTTTCTACTCTGTTATCACCTCAAATGAAGAAGAATAATAAGAACAACTCATGAAATCAAGGAAATAGAAGAGAAAGCAACAGACCTAGGAGTAGCATCAATCGAATAAGCGGTCTTCCTCCAGCTCTTCTCCGTCCGTTCCTCTGGCCCACTCGCCTGCCCATTCCCTGTCCCAAAACTCTTCTTCCCAAAGGATGGCCCCTCACTCTCCTTGATCTTCATCGACTCAAGCTTCTCGTCAATCTTCTTCCAGTCCTGCCCCTTCTCCGCCAACACCGCTTCCCTTGGCCGCGCCTCTCCAAACGGGTTCGTACCCTTGCTCTTCGTCACCGACCCAGGCTGCTGTTGCGGCTGCTGCTCGCTGTTGCTCACGACCGGCACCGAGCGCGGCTGCAAAGCAAGCCGCGGCCTCCCGCTCCCGCTTCCGCTCCCTTCTTCCTTCTTCTTCCCCCACGGGTCGGAACCCGCTCCCCCATTGGCTTCAAATCCTCCCTTCTTATCCCTATAACTCTCAAATGCCCCACCAATTCTCCGGCTCTCCACCGGTGCATAGCTCTTATTCGACACCCATCTCTCCGATTCATCCGCCCTAGACTGCGAATCAAAGAAACCCCCTTTCTCCTTCCGCTCAAACCGTGGCGCCGGCGCAATTGATTTCTTGGCAGCGCCCCAGTCGTCGATCTCATCAGCACGGGAAGGCCCCAACGGCTCCCGACTCCGCCGGGCATCGTTGTCGGAAACCCTAGGAGAAGAAGAGGAAGAGCCCCAACGGGATCCAGCACCGGAATCTTCCCCGTAGGAGACCCGGCCACCGCCGAAGCGGGAGGAGGAGGGGCGGAGGGGCTCGTCAGCGGGGCGGGAGCGGGGTCCGGTTGGGAGGACGATGAGCTCATCGGTGGTGAGGCCCTTGGACGGCGCGACCTTAGCAGCACCGTGGGAGACGGCTTTGCCGGTGGTGAACTCGGAGAGGGAAAGGGTTTTCTGGGGTTTCTTCTTTTTGGAGGGTTTGGTTGAAGCAGCGTGGGAGAGGGAGAGGGAGAGGGTGGGGAATTCCAAGGAATCCGTGTTTGTGTTTGGTTGGGGATGGGAGGGAAGCGATTCCATGGATTCTTGCTCTTCGGAATCCAAAGCCCAAGCTCCGGGTTTCGACCAGACCGAAGAAACTGTAGCCGCCATGTCTCCCTCTTTTTTGCCTTCTTCTGCTTGCTCTCTCTCTCTCTCTCTTCAGTGTTTTGGTTCCGAGTGCTGGTGGGAAAACGAGTATTTATAGGAGCGGGTAAGGAGGGTTTTTATATGGAAAGCTTTTTTTTTTTTGTTTTTGGAAAGCTGGTTGATGAGAGTTTTTTTACAGGTAGAGTTAGGATACAAGAATGTCACAAAGTTCCTATTACTTTTAAGTTCTCTCTCTTTATCCTGCACTCTTCTATCTTTATCCATTTGCAATGAATTTCTTTAAATTAATGAGAAAAAGGCAAACCCTAAAGGCTTTTTCACAGTTCATCTGTTTAGAATTTCCAAAAAAAGGGAAGTAGCATATCTTTTTGGTAGAAAAAACATATCAATTAAAGGATGCAGCTCATCTTTAAATAATTTTGGCTTTTGTTATCCTTTTGGCTGAGTGTTGACAATTTTCTTTTGTTCAAAGTTATCTCTTTTGAAATATGTAGTATATCACACACATCCAATAAAAACTTGAGAGAGAGAGAGATATGACAATGTTTTAGGATAGTGTTTCCCCATCGAAGCTTTATTACATCCATTGTTTACAAGAGGTGGGAATGACTTATGAAGAAGAAGCAAGTCGAGTGTCATCGTTTTTTTTTTTTTTTTACCAAAAATAGGGGTAAAAAATAGGAAATGAGGACAAGTTCCGTTCATTTATAAGCGTACACCGCAGGATCCTTAGAGACCCTTAACGTTATAAAACAAAGGTCGATATGTCGATATGGACACTTGTAGAAAGTGTTAAAAAAATACGTTTTCGGACAAAATGACTAATGTGGTGCAAGGTCGGTTAAAAACATCTTTTTGGTTCATTGGTCGCCTAATCTTTTTTTTTTTTTTTTTTTTTGTAAAATCCTCTATTTTTAAAATTATTAAAAAAAAAAAACATGATTCTCCCGAATCTCCATGTTGACTCTATCCGAGTCAATTTTTATGCATTGGACGAATCAAGTCCAAGTCACGAGTTTTCCAACCTTACACTCAACCTTTTGATTACTTTTTTTGGAACCTCATTCTTGGTTTTACAAAAAAAGAAAAAAAAAATATATATATATATATATGTATATAATTTAGACCGTTTAAGATGAATCTCATTCACACCAAAGACGTATCTTTTCTCCAAAGAGGGTGGGTTACAACTTTCAAGGTATGTAATTACGTTTTTATCATGATGTTCAATCATATGATGTAATCCACTCTATTTGAATTAAAACCCGAAGGTGTTAGCGGAGGGGATAAAATTCATCTTAAACAGATTGGATTATTCTTACGTGGTCCTTCGAGCCTCGCAATGGAGTTTTCAAAAAAGTTTATAATGTTCCATTTAAAAGGTGTGGCAGAGAATCCTAATTCATTAATCCGAGAAGACAACTGTATAATGCTATTCATTTTCAGTTTGCTTGCTGTAGAACTAAATCATGAAAATTTGCCAACACACTCACAGGTGAGTAATGTTGGCACCCCGATATCATACATATGCCAAGCGATAATACATCGGTCTTTAGGTTGGTAATATCACTCATAACTAAGTATATGAACCTAGCAAATTAAAAAAAAAAAGGATTTCGGGGGCCCATCCCCCTCCCTCCCAATTGTGTTCTATATGGTAACCTAGGCTTGGATGATCACATGGGGTCCTGGATCAATGGCCCCAAATTTTCATCATCCCAATAGAATCCACAATTGATCTGAGAGTTCGATCCATTTTTGCATGGGTGCCAAACCCATAGGGCCATTGCAATTCAAGGGAGTTCCTTGTGTGTGGTCCACTCAGATGGGCCAACAGTGGGCCCCACAGCTGGGCGAGCACCTTTCGCCCAGTGCGCACCGGACAACTGGCACTAAACATACTATTCTATACACTCTCCTTAAATTTTGTATCCTTTGAAAACATACCAACTAAAACAACCCTAGTTATCCATCCTAGCCCTAGTCAACCCCACCTTGGCCCAGAACATGCATGGGTAGGAATTTTACAATTTGGGCCAGGTTGTGTTCAGCTACATTCGGTTCATCTTGTTGTTACAATGCTAGCCAAAGTTCAGATGAGCCAACATGTGATCCGACCTACCCCCCACCAACTTGGACCCTCGTGGGCCCAGCAACTGCCATAACAAAGTTAAAGGTCCTCCATGCCAAAGCTGTAACATCCAGTGAATCTGATACTTAAATATCAGAGGATCTTGTTCAAATGCTGACATAAACCATCTTTGCTTCCTCTGTTTTAAACCAATGGTGGCGTGGAGGCAAAGCTACACCTTGATATCTTCTGTCGCGTGGGGTAACTTCAATAATAATTTAAGAGGAGAATAAAGCCACCCACTAGTAGCTTTGTGACAACGTCCAAGCATTTGCATTGTACTTGGGACCTTCCATTTTTTCTCCTATTGGGATTTTGACCGAACAAGAAGATCCGAATACGTTAATTTTAGATTATTGCTATTTTCATCACAGGTCAAGTCTTTATCTAAGTGGGAGTCTAAATTTTTCTTGACAACTATCATCTGTTTGATTTTATGTGTGACTCGTGTTACTTGTTGTCCAAACCAAAACTTTTGATTTGTAGTACCTTCTTTTCTTAACAATTAAGCATTTGACTTTTAGATTTCCTTAGAATCCCTTTTCCAATATGCTTCCTTTCAAAGTTTTACTATTTGAATGGTTTATAAGGTGAGTTCTTAAAGTTAACTCTTCTTGAGAATATGGAAAGATATGAGAAAGAACTTTAACCCCAAGGGGATAGCTCAGTCGACCTAATACCACGGTTTGCACCCGGAGATAGTGGATTCGAAACTGCACTACCACACTGGGGCTACAGAGAGTTTACCCGGCTTCCCTCTAGGCCTAGAGGGATTAGTTCAGTCCAAAGAGTTGGAAATCCTCCTATAGCAAAAAAAAAAAAAGTATGGATTATTATCATTGAAGCTTTGATTTGTAGGTTATATGATACGTTGGGTGGCCCACAATTTGGATGGTTTGGATTTAGATAGAGATGTCATACACATGAAAGTTCGGAAAATTAGACTTGCAATCGCCGAGAAAAGCTTGTAATACTTGTATAGACATGAGAAAGAACAAAAATAATTGGAGAAGCAAAAATGTGAAACCAAAAGGAAGATGCAAAGTATCATAATCATGGGAGGAATAAAGTGGAGAATCAGAGACACCTTTATCGGTCTTTTGGCCAAGATGAAGTGGAGAATCAGAGAAAAAGAAAAACTGAGAATAATTCAGAAAAAAAATTGATGACTTTCAGGATTTTATATATAAAACTTATCTACTGGTGGGCACCCACACATCGCAAAGCTACAACTGACATTGATCTCTACTCGTTTTTATAGAGAAGGAGATGTCTCGCCATTGAGCTATTAGTGGATTGTCTTATCACAATATTTTTTTTTTTAATACCCATTACAATTATTTTAAAAATACCACAGTAATAATGTATGCCCTCCAACAACATTAACAATACCCTGAGAAATTGAAACGCTTTCAAATAATTATAAAGAATGAGTAATCTGGCAAGGGGTGGACCAAGAATTACAAAAGGGTAGGACACAGTAAGAGGCAATACAGTTTTGGAAGAACTCTCAATGGGGGCGCGTGGGCTGCAAGAAAGCACATTTGTATAACATGAACTGTTCAATTCTGTGGTAAGAATAAGATGACAATACCTATCTCGTTTGCTTTCAGTGTGGTGTGAGCATCTCAGAAAATGTTCCTTGATGTAAGACACTTAGACACCACATCAACTTTCTTTAGAAACTTGACAAACCGTTCCTGACAAGTTAGTAGTTCAAAGCAGTTTCAATTGAAATGGTATAAAACTTAAATGTGGTAAAATAAAATAGGAAAATCAATATCACAAGATTCGGCACAGGTTTGGCATCTTCCAAATAATTTCCTAGAAAAGGAGCCATGATCGAAGAGTCGAAGGTTGGCAATATACAGCTGCCAATTTTTGCTCACACTCTTGAATTATTTCCAGGGAGAAGCTTTTTTTTTTTTTTTTTTTTTTTTTTCGGGTGGAAATTAACCACCCTCTTGCATGTTTTATCCCACCATGGCTCCATTTCTATAAAATAGCAAGCTCTCCCCTTCACTATGTAAAACCACAGAGAAAATGCCAAGCATGCATGGTAAGTTTCTTTGAGTTATGCAAGAACCATGATATTCTGTCTGTTTGGATGAGAAAACGTGGTAAAAATGGTCGGGGCAAACCTTCTTCTGTTCAAAATTTGTACTGCAGACAGTATTCGCTGGTTTTCTCCACCTGCTTTGGATGAGGATAGAAGGCAGAGAAAACTGTCTATAATTCATATTTCCACCGAGAATGGTTGTCTGTGCCTGTTTTCTTCACATCCAAATGCCCCAACAGCAATGTTGTGATATCCAGTAATAATATGAAAACGGAAAACTTAATGTAACAATCATAACATAAAGTAAATAATTATGGTCACAATGTAACTTTAACTTAAAAGCCTCAATTGAAAAAATCTCTTTAGTTCTTTCACTGCAAGTGTCTAAAAGGAGATGTCCTACTACTGCATAGACTTCAAGAAGCCCCTCACATAACCAACTCAAATGCAACACAATGCTATGAATTCACTGATATAATAAATCCTAAAACATCATTCAATTTAACAAGAAATTTTACATCTTTAAGGATATTTGTACAGAACAACCGTAGCATGACGACGTTGTCACAATTTGATAAATATTGTCTGTTCCTCACTTCAGCAGTAGTCCTGATCATGATAACAATCAAATAAAAAGAATACTGCACACATATACTCAACGGGATCCAGCTCCATCAGACTGCGCCTGGAAAATGTTTAAGATGGAACTCCATTAAACTCTGAACACATTAGTCGCGCATCTAAAATGCCCCTCCTGACTCTCTGAGCCCATAACTGCACTATGTTCACTGGGGATCTGTTTTTAGGACTAATGAATATACTCTGAGCCGTTCAAGGTGATGAAATGGTCATCCTCAATGCTTTTTAATGATTCACCACTTCCGGAACAGATATACCATGATATAGATCCTGCAAACATGTATCCATAGCCAACTATAAGCTCAGGATAACAAAACATGAAAATAGTAAAACATGAAGGCCACATTTTGCTAAGAAAGAAAAGGACAGTAGGTCCTCACAGGTACACAAGGTGGAAATTAAGGCCTCCACAATTTAAAAAAAAAAAAAAAAAATTGGGACCTTGTGCACTTTTGTAAGGACCATTCATGAGTATCATTATAAAAATAATATTAAAAAAAGGATCATGGATTGGCCATCAAAGTCCAAAGTAAACCAAAATACCAAATCAAATAGTGACAGCTTATCATATTAAGTGTTAGTAGTTTGGATTATCAGGGCTAATATCTAAGAGAACTTTCCAAAAAAAAAGAACTACTAAAACTTTTTTTTTATCAGTAAAAACTGCTAAAACTTAGTAGGTTAAGCTTTAGTGCAACTAAAGATTTGCCTCTACACAGGCACGCCTTAATGCAACAGTATTCACAGATCTGTTCAGCAACTTCATTCATGTATCAAAAACAGGAAGGCGTAAAGCTATGGCCACAAGCATAATTGATGCAGTTCGGCCAATTAAAGCCCCTACCATATAAGACCCAAAACAACCCCAGAACAAACTTCTACCCTAGGGATGACAATGGGTTGGGTTAAAACAGGTGACTCACCCCATCCTTCTCCTATTAGGCGTGGTTGGGTAGCAAGTCTGTCAGGTTTGGAGCGGGTATAGATTCTCAGACTTGGACCCGAGTCAGGTTTGGGTATTGGGTGCGCTTGACCCATTCAACCCCAATTATATACTATATATGTTATTTTGCAAGGTTTTTATACAATGTTGCTGTAGCACAAGACGTACCGAGAACTCTCTATGACTATCAGTCAAATTCGAGTTAAAATAAAATTTTGACGGTACCAGACCTGACAAAAAATGGTCAGGTTAGGTATTGCAAAAAACAAACCCACCACAGGTTCAGGTCAGGGTATGTGAGTCAGGTTCGGGTCGGTCTAAACCTGAACCCCTCCCATCTCGTTCCCATCCCTATTCTGGCCAAGTCCAAGCTCTTGAAGACCAGCCAAGACAAGCCCACTTAGGACCAAACTTATTAAAGCCTAAGACTAATGAGCATGTTCATTTGACTAAACTAGCATAGCATCATTTTCTTGTTTGTTTGCTTTGCTTTAAGTGAGTCCTACTCATAGTAGTAACCACAAAAATGGTCAGATTAAACCACTGACACTAAAACTTAGATGACTGGGATTTATTTACTTATTTATTTTTGTTGAACAAAGGGATTCAGATCTATATCACAGTTGGCTGAATGTAATAGGGATTGCATGTGACGGGCATATTCATATGTTATGAACTTATGACTAATGAGTATTATTAAATATCATATTGGAGCTTTTCAGCTTGGATGCTCCTATTCATGCATTATTAGGTATTTGTTTAGACTGCAGTTCTCTGAATATAATAGAAGGATCAGGGTTCTTTTTTTGGTTTTCCTGTGCTGCCAAGTTGCAACAGACTGTATCCAAACTGCAATATTCTGCTGCATTATTGGAGATTGCTTCATTTTCTGCACACTAAAAGCATATTTTTAGAGTCAGATCTGTTGGGCTCTCACATAGACTGCAGAGGGCAACCAGAATATCTTTAATTCCTGGATTGTGTCAACACCATCATCTCAAGAGCATCGGCAAAGGGGGCACAGGTGCAGGGAATATGACAATTTGGATATATCTCACTCATCACATTCTTTGTCTGATCAACCATTAATAGATACAGATATTTCTAGCATCTTAGGATTACTTTCTTAAAGATACACTTCTTAAGCTAAACACTTCCAGGTTAATTATCAAGATGATAACAACATAAGAATCTCTAAACCGCGTGGCCTATTTCTAAGTTTGCATAGAATACAATAGTAGAAATCACATTTAAACAGATGTCCCATGATTTCAAGGAAGTGCTCAACTGCTCATGCATGCTGATGGTATTGTAGTTACAAGTAAGGATGCAAAGAGATATCCGATAATCTGGGGTTTCCCATCCCCCCAAAAGGGGATCCTGCTCATTGATGCTGATGGTGTTGTAGACTTGTAGTTACAAGTAGGGATGCAAACAGATATCCGATCACCTAGGGTTTCCCATCCCCAAAAAAGGGTATCTAGAACCTGATTTAAGTTCCGATTGTTAATCGGATCCGGATCTGGACTCTCTCTCTCTCTCTCTCTCTCTCTCTCTCTCTCTCTCTACACACACAGAAGCCATCATTCTGCGACCTGTCTTCATTCCCACAAGCCATAGCCCATCCACAGAGAACTCTCTCCACACACAGAAGCCAGCATTCCGTGACCCATCTTCATCTTCCTCATCATCATCCCCACAAGCCATAGCCCATCCTCAGCTTCGCTGTAATCTTTGATCTTCCTTTTCTTCATCATCATTATCCCTAAATTCCACGGCTTCCGTACCCTTCCCCTGCTTAATTGTCATCATACTCACAACCAACACAACTCAGAAGAGCCCAGGCACTCCCAGTGATCATGGCAGAGTCCTTTTACTGTTAACGTAGAGGTATTCTTGTATTTTTACAACTCATACAAATACAAATAATCAATGTTTCAGCTATATGCTTTGTCAATGCAATGAAGAAACATGAAAAAAGAAAAGAAATTGAAAGTAGAGTTGGAACTGGGTTCGGAACCGGATCCTAGTTCCTCTTGCCAGATCCGGAAGCATGTGGCTAGAATTGGATCCAGAACCCAATCCACACTTCAGAAGACACATCCGGGTCCAGTTCCTACATGGTTCTCGCCCAGACCAGACCCATTTGCAACCCTAGTTAAAAGCAGCCTCAATAGCAGTGAAGTCAAGGAAACCTTGTAATACATGGTAAGCCATCATCATTTCAAGGCCCTGCAGATTTCTGAGGGCAGAACCAAAGGTGTACCCGCATCAAGATCTTTACTTCTTTTTTATTTTTGGTTTCACCAATCTGACTTCAAAGAATATGTTTTTTTTTTTATTTAAAAATAGTACTTTCAAAGAGTATTGATCACATAAAGATATCACTTAAAATCCACTAGTCTTTATCAGCAACAGTATTTGTCATGTACCTGCTGGTGGAGCTGCTTCTTTTTCTCTTGTGGAATGCAATATGATTGTTCCAGAAAGAACAGTGACGAACCCACACAACTCTGAAGCAATACTACTCACACTTTGGCCAGACCAATCCTGTAGCCATGATATAGGTATTAGAAAGACATCAGATGCAAGGTCATTAATCGCTGTCAAATGATGAAAGGCACAATACACATTCATAGGAACTTTTCCATTCATATAAAGCAAAGAAATATTTACCTTAAAAATTATAGCACTTGCAACTATCGTTAGTGTAGTAAACATCACATAGTAAATTGGAGACACAATTGCTGTGTTGAAGGTATCCAATGCCTGCAACAGTTATAAGACAACCCTTAGAGTAACTTCTAAAGAAAGTTGCATGATGAAACTACTAAATAAAGCAATGTGATGCAGGTCCAAAGAGATCCATAACCAGCCTAGCTGAGTCCTATCCAAGCCATACGACCAGACAAACCAAGAATTAGATCCAGGTAAGAACTCAATGAAGCCAAGCCCAGATCTGGACCCAAGCCAAGCCAAACAAGGACAGAACAAGATCCAGGTTCAGGACCAACACAAACAGGCCCATGGCCAAGACCTAATGTTTGCATATGAAAACTTATCACATATTGATGCTACTCCCAAATGCTAGGGGTGCTCATGGATTGGGCCAGCCTGAGCTCGACCATTGAGCCTGAGCTTATAGTACTTGGGCTAGGCCTTGATATAAACTTTGGACCCGTTTAATGAATGGTCCGGGCTTGGATTGAGTGGTAGAAAGCCTGAAGCCTGGCCCAGCCTGTGACGCCCCGGAGTCCCACATCGACTATAGAGAGGAAAGTGAATGGGGTTATATGTAGAGCTTACACCCTTACCTTGCATGAGGCCTTTTGGTGGGTTGAGGCCCATCAGAAGCAAAACCGTGAGGCCCGTAGGCCAAAGTAGACAATATCATGCATGCGTGTAGGGGTGGAGCGTTACAAATGGTATCAGAGCCGACTCTCGACTAGTTCGAGTGTGGGTCCCCTGCCGTAGTCTGGTGCAAGTGGGCGGGTCTCCATATTGGCGGGCCAAGAGGGCTGGCAGGCTACAGAGACTGGCAAGCTACTGCATAGGGACGTGCTCCCTTAAGGGGGGTGGATTGTGACGCCCCGGAATCCCACATCAACTATAGAGAGGAAAGTGAATGGAGTTATATGTAGAGCTTACCCCCTTACCTTGAATGAGGCCTTTTGGTGGGTTGAGGCCCATCAAAAGCAAAACTGTGAGGCCCATGGGCCAAAGCAGACAATATCATGCATGCACATAGGGGTGGGGCGTTATACGGCCCAAGTGAGAGGCACTGTTTAAGTAAAAAACAATATTTTTTTTTGTGGAAGAGAGGAATTGAACACACATTCTCTCACACACAAACAAACATCCTAACCAAGTGATCTACAAGTTGGGTCAGTAAATATTTCCCCTTTTCTTTGTAAAATATAAAACACTCAGGCTCGGGCTTAACTTATTGTAGGTGGGCTGGACTTGGGCCAGGTAATTATGGACCGAGTCAGGCTTTAGAATCCAGGCCAAGCCTGGATATTGCTCAGCCCGGCCCATGAACACCCCTACTAATTGCTCCCAAAAGTAATCATTTCTAATTCTATCTTTCCTAGTTTTACCACACATCCATCTTAATATTCTCATCTCTACTCCACTCATTTTGTGCAAGTGTTGCTTCTTGATTGACCAAAATTTTGCTCCATAGGTCATAGATGGTCTAATATTGTCCGTTAAATTCTCTTCAATCTTGTCGACGCACCAATCACAAAGCACACCAAAAGCCAGTCCCCACTTCCATCACCCCACTCGTTTCCTATGTTCAACATCTTCCCCAATCTCTCCAGATAGCAATTTTGTACCAGCATTCCAGACTGCATTGTTTGAATTCTGTGTTGCTTCAAAATTTGAATTAAAAGGCTAGATAATTTCTCTACACCCTCTTGATTGTTGATTATCAAACAATAGTCCTCTAGAAGAATTTACATTATTAACTGGAGCTTTCACTGACATTGCACATTACTGCACATAATACACTAGCAGGCACCCATAAATAACTTGAATGGATATAAGCTGACAGAATGATAGATCAAGATAAAAATAATAAACTATTTTGACTCTTAGTGAGTCTAATGTTACCACAATTCATGCCCATAAGTTGTGAAGAAAGCATTGCAGCAGAAAAAAAAATTCAAATTTGGCATCAAGGGGATAAAACATCTAAAACAAATTTGATCTTAAAGTAAAACAGATGAAAATCCAAAAGGCTCTAAAGCATTTACAAAGCACTATGGCGCACCTATGACAATGTAATTGTTATAAGAACCCTTCAAAGTCAATGTAATAAATATAATTCCAGCTTCTGAGACTGCATAAGATGTGGTCTCTTCTTCTCTTACTACCCTCAGATACAACTGCTGAAGGAAGAATAGAACTCTAAAGTAATGGACCAATCTAAAATAAAATAAAAGCATTTTGATTTCTCAATTGACCATCAATCATAAATTAAGATAAGTATTCTTTCAAGAAAATAAATGGCACAATACTGACCTTGTTGAGGTAATTCAATTGAGTGATGACACACACAACTGCAGCTGTAACAAATATCCATGTCTGAGGATAAGCTACCTGACTTATTCCCTCTATTGTCAACTTTATAGCAATTCCAATGGCTTTTATGCTAACAACCTGCAGGCAACAAGATAAAATATTGTAGAACCTGGAGTAGTAGGCAACTGAACAATAGAAGGTTTTCTGAGCCCCAAAAGAATAACATTACTATTAATTAAGGAAAAACAAATGTTACCGTCAGTGAGCCCATTAAAGAACAGATACCCAAATACACCAATATGTTTGTTTGTCCATAACGAGGTTCAAAGTGCAGAATCAAAGCTAATACAACTGATATGGTAGCTGCTGCATAAAATAGAAACGCTGTAGACAAACACAACATCAGAAAAGAAAAACTATAACCCCTCAATAACTATACATTAAATGACATCATGCATGATAAAATGTAAAAGAACTTTTAAATATATAATTACAAATATCAAGTTTGGATCTCTTAGAAAATACCAGGCTGAGTTGCCAGATTCCAAATTTCTTCAACAGAACTTGGAGTTTGCTCCTGAGGTGCGTGGATTACAATTACCACCGAACCTACTATGCAGGACACACACCCCAAAACTCCCATTTTCTGAAGTCGTTCTTTCAGCATGAAATGTGCCAAAACAGCACTGTTTCAGATTCATCAAACATGTCAGTCCACTGCTATTAAGCCCCCTCTATATTCAGAAGGCAACAAAAATTCCAAGGAACAAAGCTCAAACCAAAGAACAAAAACCTCTTTTAAAGTACCTGACAATTATACTCAAAGCACCCAGGGGAGTTACCAGAACAGCAGGAGCAAAGACATACGCCACAAAGTTTGCAACTTCTCCAAAAATCACTGTTTACCAAGAAGCTTTGCAACCCATAATTAGTTACCCTTATAACTATCACATCAACATTAAGATAAATGTGACATGGTTATGTTTCTTTTTTTTTTAAAGAAACATGTGCATAGAATGCGAGCTTACTTGTCACCATTCCTGCCCACCAAAGTGGCTCTAACAGGTAATTGTACCCGCCAACTCCTAGAGCATGAAGAAAAACAAAACACAATGATAAAGCATAAATTGGTAAGTAAATTATCTGCAAAACAGCTGATTGAAAAACAAGAACAAAGAAAAGCTAGAAGGTCCAGATTTTGAATGGGTTCTAATTACTTTAACTAAATACCACATTAAACCACCATGTCCACAACCTAAGATACCACCACCATCATTATCAGAGAGCATTATACTATCCCAGATACTCCAAAACAGATGACATATCCATGCTGTATCGTATCCAATAATTCATTTTTATGTACAAACTCCTTGTCATTCATGGAGAGTCCCTTCAGTATCTGAGTATCATAGTCCACAATGGTAGTGGCAAAAACCTAAAGCCACATCAATAACCATAACTGTAAATAAGGTAATAGCATCGTCGTCAATTCCGTTTCAGTCGCCGTTTCGGTTTGACCCGGTAATAGAACGTTTCAGCATTCCAGACAATTCTGATATTCCATTCAGGAAAAGACGCGATTGAAAAATGAAAAAATAAATATAAAAGAAAACCTAACATTGAAAAAATAGCTATATGCTAAAATAATACTAAAAATGCATACTTACATCACTTAAATTAAACTACACTCTACAATTGACCATTTTCTAGTTTTCACTATATATGAATGGAAGCATGAAACCTTGACCGGAATGGGGCGGAATTAGTCCAGAATTGGGACCGGAACGAACTAGAATCGGGACCGGAAACTTTTAGGGGGCCATTCTGTTCCGTCCAAAGCTAATTCCGGAACGGAACGGAATTGACAACTATGGGTAATTGTAGAGAGCTCAGATGAAACCCTGTTTTGAGCTAAGAATTAAGATAGGAAGTGCGGGGATTTGCTTAGTTCTAATTATCTGGATGTTGCAATAAGTTCTGGTCCACAGGATGACTCCACTTGAAGAGTAGAATGTAACAATCCGTCTCCTTTAAGTAGGGGTGGCAATGGGCTTTAGCTATGATGCCAAGATACTTCTATATGCCCCATGTATCCATGTCGGACCAATACAACACTTGTATTGATACTTGATACATCACCAGTATTTACTAGGGCACAAGTTTAGCATTTCCTACTTGCCAAGTCCATTATATTACTTAACACCCATAGTAACATTAAGATAACAAACCACGAACCATAATATTAACTAAGTAGGCTCGAGCCTATCTTCAGCATCATTACCGCAATTACAATCCTTATTGGATAAATTATGGAATCCAATGGATAAAATGCGTAAAATATCAAACAAACAACTTCTGCTTCATCTTCTTACTGAAAAATCTCATGCAACATTGATAATCAATCTCATTTTGTTCGCCACCATACTAATACTACTTGTAGGTCCCATTATCCATTTTGTTGAATAAGAATTGGTTTTGGATACCATACTACTACTTGTCCCTGTCCCCGTACAGGAAAGAGGAAAAATGAAAAAAAAAAAAAAAAAAATGATTTCACTTTTATGCTTGTGCTTGAGTTATGGAGCATCTCAATGTGGACCAATCTCGAGCTGGTCTATACTAGTTTGTACAAATTCCATGTGGGTCCGACTCAACCGATTCGGTGGTGACTCAATCAAGTCAAGCATTTTTTGGAATCGCGGTTCCTACTCATGCCAAATGAAATTTCAAATAGAGGATCCAATTCACTCATACTGCCGGATTGATTGTCTGAAATATAAAGTTCTATATTCCACATATGAGCCAATCCAATGGCACATAATAACTTCAAATGGAGTGAAGTTTGGTCCAATTCCTAAATAGAGGGTGTTGTGACTTTGATCAAGCAAAGGGAGCCCCACATAGGTAAAATCAAGAGGTTAGCTGCCTTCAGAAAGAGATCATTTCTCTTCTCAATATTCTTCAATTAAACAAAGTTTGCATTGGCTGGAGCATTGCACAACCATCTTATCATCATGGCCAACAATATCAAACCTATGCTTTGGCAAAAACAGAGATACATGAAGATCTGTTGGGGAAAACCTTCTGGAGATAGCCCTAGTGAGATGGAATTGATCCCTCTGAATACCTCTTCCAATATAGACCTCTTAAGGCAGATTCAATGGTCCTCATAACACAGAAAATCCTGGTGTTAGCACAACATGATGAAATTTGGTATACTATTGTCTAGAGTAATGCTTTAGCCCATAAATAGATTTATTGAGCTTGAAGACTTTCATGTTATGCCTTTCTCAACATATCTCATTAGTTGTTCATATAAATTTATGTCTCTAGAGTCTAGATCTCTATCAAGAAATGTAGTCTCAAGTCTTAATATCCATTTGGTGCAACTCCAGGTCCAAGAATATAACAATTGGCAAAAAAACATGCAAATTGGTAGAAACGTTACTATCAGAAAGAAAGTTTCCTCGTAATCCACACTTTTTTATTGCAGTGAACATTTTTTTGTACCAAATTTTCTAACTGCTAGCAAGAAAGCTTTGAGCTTATCGATAGATCCATCAAATTTTCTTTTGATCTTCAAAACCCACTTATTACCAAAGGCTTTCACCTTCCTTAGCATTCGGCAAATAAGTAGTTCCCGTACCTTGTCTTTTCTTATAGAACTAACCTAATCACTCATCACGACACTCCATTGGTTCGAATTTGATGATTTCATTGCCTCCTGATGTGAGTTTGGATCATTAACATCCACAACAATATGTGCAAATAATTCCCCTTCGCTATCAAAATGTCCCTAGGGAATGTGTCCATGTAAACTACAACGAGAGCTATTGTAGCAATGTGATTGCTAGTTTTAGCTGCCTAGTTTAAGTGAGGCTATGATTTCTAATCCCATTAGGATGTGAAGAAGAGAAAGTGAGATCTATATAAAGTAGTTTACTCCTCAGATTAATGCATTCTAAGAGAAGAGAAAGTGAGATCTATATAAAGTAGTTTACTCCTCAGATTAATGCATTCTAAGATTAAATGCACTTAAATTAGATCATGACAGCCTAAATAGACATTCACCATTCGTCTACTGCGCCCACATTAAACCCATCCCAATGAGACTTTCAAAAACATTACAAAGACTTGTACCCCACTAACAGCAAAATCCTGCAATCTCCCTAAGCATTTGGTACCCCACCAACTAAAAATAGTACACAAGAAAAATGAAAAAAAAAAAAAAAAATGCAATATGAATCACAGGTCAAACATAACCTAAAGCCCTGAAGTGGATCATAATCCATTTGAATCCACACCATCTTTCACTCTAAATCACCCAAATTAGCCCAACCCCAATACCCATTACCCAGTCACGAATACAGGAATCAACCATGAAGATCATTCCCAACATCAATACAGATCAAACGAACACATTAGATCCAACATCAAAGAAACAAAAATGAACATAAACAAACAACAGAAACCCAACAAAAGATAGAGAACAAAATTTTCAATAATTCCTTCAGATCGTGGAATTTCCTTACCAGCACGAGTACCGGCTGCTCCAGCGCGCTTTAGCCCCTTCTTCTTGAGTATGAAGCTGACGCCGATGAAAGTGCTCGACAGAACTGCGAGGATAAAACCCCTCATGTTATCCGAAACTCCAACCTTCTCCATCCCTTTCGTCTTCGTCACCATCGATATTGATTAGAGAAACTCAAATCTTCGAAGAAAAGAGACAAATCGAACCAGTTCTGAATTCCCGCTCTTCTTCTTCTTCTTCTTCTTCTTCTTCTTCTAAGATATTGATTAGAGAAACTCAAATCTTCGAAGAAAAGAGACAAATCGAACCAGTTCTGAATTCCCGCCAATAAATTCGAATGGCAATGTCCGATTTCCCTCGCTCCACGCAAGAAACGATTTTCTCTTTTTTGAAAAGAAGAGACTAGAGAGAGCGATTGAAGAAAACGAGAGAGAGAGAAAAACGAGGAAAAGGAAACCCTAGAAATTCTCGCGAAAACGCGGATTGCTAGTGATTTGCTTGTGTTGCTGGAGCTGTCGGGAGCTGAAAGATTCCGTTTTTCTCCCGGGCGTTGATGAAAACGGCTTGTCGCTTGCGTGGAAAAGGAAAGCGCGGAGTTTCTGTTTTCAAGGCTTCGGCTTCGTTTTAGGGTTGAAATCACGAAGATGCCACCACCATTAGTGTCTCTGTGGCCCACTTCTAAGATTTATATGGTAAATAAGTGTCCCACCACGACCTTACACTTAGATTGATCAGATGATTTTCAATTGCTTTTGTTTTCTATTTAATCATGCTTACACTTGACCAATTTGACAGGAGTTTGACTCTTAAATCTTCTCTGTTTTAATGTGTAATCAAGGAAGGTGTAATTTGACTGGGTTGGATTAATCTCTCCGATCCATAGGGAAGCCAAAAAAACTTTTGTGTAATCCTAGTGCAATTTCAAACCTACAACCTCCGGATGCAAACCATATTCCTATGCCAACTGCGCTACCCCTTAGGGTTAACTTATCTCCTATGATAATAAGTTTTGAAAGAATATAAGGAGGTAAGTTTTTGAGCTATCCAAGATTCAGAGGTGGGCCTTTACAGTTAGGGGTGGGGAAATTTGACTCGACCCATATTTGACTTGCATCGTAGATGAGTTCGTCATGGGTTGAGATAAATTTAACCCGTAATAAAATGGGCTAGTTTAAAACTGACTGTAAGACCAATTTAAATGGGTTGGATTAAAGTTGACCTATAGATATGTACAGATTTATATAAATAGGTGGTTTTAGCAACTCTGTACTTGGGTTTCTTTTAAGTTTTAGCTAATACATACTTGAAGACTGAAGTGAATTGGGTTTGTGCAGTAATTCTGTACGTTGGGTTGGGTCAGATACTCAGATTAGGTTAAATGGGCAACCCACATTGAATGTTTGTAATGCGGGTCAAGTCCAATTGCTCAACATTGAATGCAAATTGAGATTATCTGACCATTTTAGAAATGGGTCAAATGCCGGTTCAACTTAAAAAAAAAAAAAAAAAAAACCCTTCAACAAGTACGCTGCAAAGGTTATACCGAATATCGCCAACCCATTCTTCAACCAATTATATATATATATATATGGAAAATATTCAAGTGCATTTATCACTCACCATTTGTGGTGAGAGAGACCCCTTTTTGGGGTGTTTCAAGTACAAAAAGGGTTTTGTACTTGAAGGGGAGATCCCCTTTTGTACTTAAAACACAAAAAAAAAGGGTGTCTCTCACTACAAATGGTGAGGGATAGATGCACTTGAATACTCCCCTATATATATATATATATATATATATATATATATAGGATTCGAACTCATACACCCATATCGTTTACCAGTTGAGCTACAAATTGGGCTAAGACTACGGTTTGCACCCGGAGTTTGTAGGTTCAAAACTAGACTACCACACTGGATTACAGGGGAGTTTATTCGGCTTTCCTTTCGGCCCGAAGGGAATATTCAAGTCCAAAATCAGAAACCCTCGAATGGGAAAAAAAAAAAAAAAAAAAGTTGAGTTACATACTAAAGACCCATTCTTTTCCCCTTATTAGCATAATAGTGTTGCAACTAGAAGATTGGGACGAACTTGGGCACATTGGAAATATTAGGTGAAAATTGAGGTCATTTTAGTTGGAGGGAGGATCTGTATGACATATGACAGCAGAGGATGGGCAGTAGCTAAATGCAGTATATAGCACAATAGCACACAGGCTGACATTTCCAGCTAGGCAAATACATATCGTAAGTTAGTAACCGACGGACGAACGAAGAACAAAATTCACAGAGGGAAAGAGCCACCGCCAGCGGCCCAATGTAAAAAGAAAGGATGTTTTGAGCTTGTCAGGTTTAGGAACGCATAGTCTTCTGTTGCGGGTCGGGTTAAATCTGACCCAATCGGTCCACAGTTTAGGTCAGATTCAATATTAGAACCTTTTATTTTAAAATTTATAATAAAAAATAAATTATATATTTTGTCTTGGGTTTTGACAAAATCTTGCACAAGTTGGCAACCTACTTCAACCCTCCTTTTTTCTATCCACGCTTCAATTCAAGCCCACAAAAGAAAAAGAGGATTTTACCAAAAAACACACTTTAGGTGTCCAGTGGGCAAAAAAAAAACACTTTAAACCGACCTTGCACCAGATCAGTGATTTTGCCTGAAAATGTGTTTTTTTTTTAGGACTTTCAACTAGTGTCCCTAGGGACCTTAGTTTTATGAAGCTAAGGGTCCCCAGAGACCCTGCGGTGGACGAAAATCTGAACAAAAGAGGCGTTTTCCTCATATTTCGCTGTCAGGGCTTCCATTTCCTCTGCACCCATTTCTCTCTCGAACAACTGTGGTCCCCTCTAACATCCGCTTCGACTGCTGCTCCTGCTCCTCGCCCTCCTACCAACTGTGGTCCCCTCCTACACATCTTTGTCGATGGTTTCTGGCCTTTTCTGAGTCGTCTGGACTGGACTGTCGTCTAGGTTGGGCTCCATAGGTTATTCCCACCTCTTGAAGACCATTTTGTTTGGTGGGGAACATTAAAGTGCATATGATACTCCGTTTGGGGCAGAGCAATGGAAAGGTGAAGTTTGTATTTTGCCCTAAAACATGATTTCCTACTTTTGATAAACCCTTTTCATAATTCCTAGTTGCATGTGACCATTTTTACATACATCTCATTGTCTTCTTCCCCATAGCATCCCATCATAGAAAAATAGATAGATAGAATTTTGAAATTAAAGTGTTTGTGTTTTCCTTTTCCTTTCCAATATAAATGCTTATGTCATGATAATAAGAAAAAATGCTGTATTTTTTTCACGGCCATTGATCAAAAACCCATTGGGCCCTTTCAAGGGAAATAACAAACCAGATTGCTGATAATCGTGTGATTGATTTAAGATTTTGAAGGTGACTGATATTTGTAGATCTCAAACCCAGCAGCTAATGACTTGAACCAAATGTTTTAAGCCAAGATAGAGATTGGCATGCAAACATCTTTGATAAGATTTTTATGTTTTTATTTTTCACTGACATTGATGTGAGAATAATATGAACCAAAAGAAATGTCGGCATACATTGGAATTTTGGGTCTTAGAGAAACCGGTAGATAACATAAAGAAAATGATTTGAAATAAGTTATGTGATTAGAAAGAACGTAGAGAATCATAAATGAAAACAAAATTTTCATTTGATTACCACTTGGGGTTGTTGTAAAAAAAGCAAGATTAATCGAATCAATATTATCAAAAATAATTGTACCACTGCGAACGAATAGCCTTACTTACCAATCAACTTCCAAATGGACTTGTGGTATTGAACAAATGTTCCTCTTGCAAATTGGATATGTTCAGTGAAGCATGTTTGTTATTACTGATTTAACCAACTAATATGAAATGCTTTAATGTTGCAGTATTCATTCGGATGTTGATGTCCTAACAATATTACATTATGATGGTGGTTTTCAATTTGATCTCAAACGTCCTCAATATATCGGCGGAAGACAAAAGATGAGGCATCTCCCTAAAACCATAACATCTAATGAGCTGGTGAACGTAGCACTTGAAGCATCAAACTGGGAAGCAAATGTGGAAGCCTTATGTATAAAGCACCTTCTTTACAACGGAAGTTTTTTTTTCATTGATAGACATTGATGATGACAATGATGTAAATGAGATGTTCAAAGCTTCGAGGACTTATCCAAGAAACAATATACTGTTGTTCGTTGCAAGAAGGGAAGTAGACACATATGCTACCAAAGAAACCCCAGAAACCAGGTTCGTACATAGTGAAATTTATTTTTAATTCACAGTTGTGTTTTTATAAATCCAAAGTTAATTGATCCATGTGTTTTTTTATGCAGAAACCATAAGAGGCAAAGAAATAAACATCAACGGGAAGCCTTGATCAATGAAATTAGGTCAACCAAAGCAAAAGAGTTCTTGATCGGAGCATACACGAAAGAATTTCCCACTATCGACTTGAATGAGGATTGTGATTTCAATTTTCCATCGGCGCCGAATGGTATGATAGGAGAGGAGGAACTAATCATTCGGGCTTTGGACAATGATGCAAGTATGGATCGTTCTGAGGATGTTCATTACTCTGCGAGTATACATTCCATTTCAAGACACACGAAAGAACATAGTTCAAACAAGGAGCAACATTTTCATGGTCCTGACAAGTGGATTACTAGAGGGCTGAACACTACAACCACCAAGCAGAACTTCACAACAATGGACACGATGGTGCCCGAGGCAATCATATCTGAGGAGGGAGTTGATTCAGCAAGGGAGATGTGGGTGGGTCGTGAGTTTAACGATCGTGAAGCTTTTAGAAGATGCATTGCAAAGTTTGCAATTTACAGTAATTTCACGTTGGAGCATGTGCACACCAACATGAAGCAAGTAACTGCGCGCTGCAAAGATAGAAATTGTCTTTGGAGAATACATGCGTCCATTGTTGAATTGGGACGACATTTCAAGGTGCGGAAGTATATAGCAATTCATTCTTGCTCGAAGCCTATGATGGGGACAGCTCATCCACAGGCATCTGCGAGGCTTATAGCAGATTTCATTGAAGAGATGGTACGGTGCAATAATGATATAAGACCAAAAGAGATAATAAGTGAATATCAAATGGAGTTTGGTACCTTAATCAGCTACAGGAAGGCACACATGGCTAAGGAAGTTGCTCTACGCAAGGTTCGAGGGTCGTACGAAGAGTCGTTTCAGATTCTACCACTGTATTGTAATGAGCTTAAAAGGACAAACCCGGGCACAGTGACCAACATCGACATCACATCTAATGACCGTTTTAGACGTTTCTTCTGGGCCTTTGGTCCCTGCATTCGAGCTTTTCAGAACTCTCTGCGACCATTGATAGCAATAGATGGGTCACATCTTCATGGCAAATATCCCGGAGTTCTACTAGTAGCTGTGACACATGACGCAAATCATCAGCTATTTCCAATTGCTTTTGCCTTCGCCGAATCAGAGCGTCGTGACAGCTGGGAGTGGTTCCTTGCAAACTTGTATATGTCATTAGGTGAACCGAATAACCTCACAATTATTTCAGACCGTCAGAAGGGCCTAATCCCCGCACTTCAAGCCATAATTCCTAGTGCACACCACTGTTTCTGTTGTCATCATATAGCGGAAAACATTAAGGCAGCCTTTAATGATGTTGGTATTTTGAGAAAATTTTGGAAAGTTGCGCGGGCTTATAGACCTTATGAGTACAATGTGTACATGAATGACGTACTATTGGTTGATCAGCGTGCTTATAATTACATCAACGCAATCGGGCGTCAAAATTGGGCGACGGCATTTGCACATGGACATCGTTACGACATGCTAACTAGCAACGCCGCGGAATGCACAAATAGCCTTCTTAAGGACACAAGGGTTCTACCTATTACAAAGCAGGTTGAAGAAATACGTGCAAAACTAATGAAATTTTTTGAAAGACGGCACAAACACAGAAGATTACGTCACGTCTGACTCCTTATGCAGAGAAGTACTTAAGCAATGAAATGGAAGAATCTCGCAGACTGCAAGTTCGTGTCGCAGGTTTGGTAGAGTTTCAGGTGCAATCAAGTGAGTACGTCGATGTCGTCAATCTTGAGTGTAGATCATGCTCATGCCGCAGATGGGAAGTAATGGGAATCCCATCCTCACATGCCATGGCTGCAATGAAAGTTCGGAATATTGATCCATATGATTACTATGAGCACTGGTACCATACGCCCATGTATCAGATGACCTATAGCGAGGTTTTACATGCAACTCGTGATAGAAAGCAGTGGGAGTCGTGCTCTTGCGAACGCGTTCTTCCCCCATTAACAAGTAAGCAACCGGGTCAGCTAAAGAAGAATAGGGTCCGGGTGGAAGACCGCAATCGTGTCAGAAGGGTTGTAACCTGCTCCAACTGTAAAAAGAGAGGACACAATCGGGGGACTTGCCGTAATACTCCCGCTGTTCAGTAAATGAACAAATTTTTGGTTTTTTGATATCTTATGTCACATGTAAGATGATGGGTTTTGTTTATGCATATTAACAGCAAATGCCATCACATTTAATGATATTTTGTTTCAAATGTTTTTTTATGGCTTCTTCTTTATGCATACGAACAACAATGTAATCAGAAGAAATTTAATGATATGTCAATGACATTTTGTGTTTTTCAAGATGTAATGATCCATCTGGCTTCTTCTTGGTTGTTAATTAATAATTTCCCTTATTTCGTTTTATTTTTTTCCCTTGAATAAATCCAATTCAAGTTGGATTTCCCTTTGCAGTTATGCTGGAATGGACCTTATTTGCCCATAAAAACTACTTTTGCTATGCACTTTGTCTTAATATGTAAGGGTCCCCAAGGACCCTTATTTATAAGTAATATAGGTTGGTAGGAACGTTGGTAAGAAAACAAATGCTGATCAATGGGTCCCTACCGACCCTTATCTATAACTAATATGGGTCGTAGGGGATGTAGGGACGGAAACAGATATTGTTCGATGAGTCCCTAGGGACTCTTATTTATAAGTCGTAAGGGATGCAGGGACGGAAACAGTTACTGTTAAATAGGTCCCTAGGGACCCTTATTTATAACTAATATAGGTCGTAAGAGATGCAGGGATGGAAATAGTTACTGTTAAATAGGTCTCTAGGGACCCTTATTTATAACTACTATAGGTCGTAAGGGATGCAGGGACGGAAACAGATACTGTTCAATGGGTCCCAAGGGACCCTTATCTATAACTATTATAGGTCATTAGGGACGCTGGGAAGGAAATCTGGGCTACTTAATGAGTCCGTTAGGGACACTAGAAAGCCTTTCTGTAAAATCACGGTGGATTAACAACAAGTTTACAATTATTGCCTCATTACATCAAACATCAACCTCAACATCAAGAAATAAATCTCAACCCAAACAACAATTTTATTACATCATTTTCACAGAAAAAAACAAGTTCATTACTCATCATACATCAACTTTAACTTCAACAAAAAAATTACATCCAAACTATGCGTTCTTGACATCATTTTCATCCAAAAGAATACGAGTTCATTACATCAATTTCAACGAAACAATTTCATACGTCCTTGTCATAATAAAACAGAAGTCTATAAAGGTGGGAAGTTAGAGAGTTGAAGCCTGTCAGCATTCATAAGCCAGCTTCTCTTGAATATCTCAATCAAAATCTTCCGTCGGTAGTAGGGAATGTTAGCCTGGGTGAACCTTATCGGGCGACGGTGTATGCAGTGCTCTGCGTATCCAATAGCAAAAAAACCACAATCCGTCCCATTCTGCTGATAGGGGATATCAGTCTTTGTGACGTTCGTCCACACCCATGGCTCACCCCATCCGTAATCTCCAAATCGCTAAGTCAACCACAATCTCTATTTACAAATTAAGTAGGAAAAAAAGTCAATAAATAATAGCATACGAAAGGGCAATCCATGAATAACAGGAAACTAATGAGTTTTATACTCACGAAACCATCACAAATATTCTGATGATAATGGTCACTTTTCGAGCTATTGTAGAATTCCCAATGATTTTCGTCCGTGAAACAGACGAGAAGAGTGAAATGATTGTGCGCGTGTAGGATGTAAACAAGGGTTTTACACTCTTTTGCATCCCAAACTCTGGATCCATCTGGGCCAAACGTTGCATCATCTCCTATTTTCTTCTTTCCTTGCCACCAACTCTGTAAAGGAAAATGATAGAGGTATTATACGCTATAACAGTTAATGGGAAAATTTCAAAATAAACAAGCCACAGTCCAATTTCTCTACTTCACAACAGCCCAACCATCACATCTCTCCATCCTCATCATAGTCCACATCCTCATCTCTCCATTACCACCCATTACATACCAATATGTCATTTTCGTTAAAACCACCTGCAACTCAACTCATGTCTCCACTGAGAATCATCACATACTAGCACCTAATCTTCCTCAACATCTCTACACAAAAAAAATAACCAACTGACAACAGTCCACCTCTTTGGCCTATAAAACAAACACCACCATTTGTACCCTAACTAGCCTGTGTCTGCGCCATCCACTTCAACCCCAGCATAAAGGAACCCGCCCAATCAACTCACTGCAAAAGCTATCCGGCCCAATGAAAGACTTGTATATTTCAACCTGTAATGATGTCACTTACACATATGCTTGGGTCAGCCAAATATGCATCTTTACAGCTGCTCCTAATACAATCGAAGTAATAATAAATGACGTTCGTGTCCAGCAGCGTGTCCTCCTCCAATAATGCATATAGTGTGTCGCTCTTGACCATCGAGCATATAGCATCAAGTTCTGTTTTCCTATAATCCAAATTGAAATATCATTTTGGTACTTATAAAATCATAGTACTTGTCTATAACTGTTAAAACGTGTATATCTACCTTGAATTGTAGTACTTGTAGAAACCATCTAGTATCTCCTTGTCCAGCTCCGAGAGGACATATTCAGACTGAGTTATGGAATGCTGAAATCCCATTAACTTGTCTGGAACTTTTCGCGTCCTAGGTAAATTTTTAAGCCTCCACACAAGCGACTCAATAGTTGCAGGAGAACGGGCAACCACAATAGAACGCTGCTGGACCGGTGGTGGAGTTGTGAACACTTCAGGACAAGGCGAAGTGGAAAACAGATCCTCGATTGGTACATTGCTGACATCTTCATCAGGTGGGGCGTAAACAAACTCATCATGCAACTTCGGTTCTTCAACATGGTTCTTGGGGGGTGATGCATTCAAAGGAGAATCATCAATGTTTAATGGCTGTGGCTGTGGCTGTGGCATTCGTCCTCTCTTTTTCTTCTTCGCCGGACTCTTCGAAGCAGGCTTCTTGGGTACGGCATGCCGGGCACGGCATGCCGGGCACGAGGACCTGTGTAACACAATAAGTAGTTTCATAAGGACTTTTATAAAACTTAAGTTAATTCAGTTCTTGACACCCTAACCAACAACTATGAGACTAATGTTTTATATTAATGAACGTGGCCACTCAACAGCTCCCATTTCTTTCATCATAGATAAGAGATTAGGTTTGAACAGATCTTTCTTCTCAAGTTCGGTTATGATCCGTTCAAACAATGATAATTCAAACAAGATAGGAATGGGAAGACTTGAGTTTCAAAAAGATATAAATGGCAGAAAAAGAAGCTTTTGGATCCGTTCAAACAATGATAATTCTAGGCTTGATCAGATCTAGATAAAAGCAATGAGTATGGCACATATTTAAACAATGTTTAGTGTGCGTACCAACTGCTTTTCCTTATCCGATTGGGAACTGCTGCAGGTCTCCATGTATTGATCGAACGTAGCCTCAACAGCGGATTTGAATTTCCTCATCTTGCCACGCAATGTAGTGATAAATCTATCCATGGACGATGCCGGGTTCTTATCCATTGCTCGACCGCACGACCGCTCAATATGATCAAATAATTCGAACACCTAATACACACACACACGTAACACTTGTCATTTAAAAAATAGGTCCCCATATTAAACTTTGAAAGTAAAAAAAAATGTCCTACTCACTCTTTTTTGACTGACAACGGGCTCATGTTCCCCAATTTCTTCTGGTACTGCTGCCTTGGGTGCATCATCTTGCCTTGGTCGGCCTATGTGCATTATAGTATTTAAAGAATACCATGCCATATATTCCCCATTGTGCTCCACTTTGGATGACTTCTTCCCATGCAATACATTGTTATACCTCTTCTCCCATAGCTCTATATCTGCTGAGTGTACAATACTGTAATTTGTCACGACTTTTTCTATGCGCTCCGCCCTTGGTAACGCCGCTACAAAGGGTGGAGGTACAACCTGCCTTAGACCAACTGTTTCATGACCCGACCGGTGTTGTGCCTTTCTAGCACCCAAAAGAATATTAGAGGTGCGGAACATGTGAATAAATATCGGTCTTCCTTGGGTACTCGTTTTAGGAACGCCTTGCCAGGCCCCTTATACGGCTGCCAGTCAAACTGTGGAAATGCGATACAGAATGTATTAGATAGAGTATAGAAGCGATGCATAAAAATATCCAAAATAGAACAAATTAATAATTAACTTGATCACCTGCTCGGCTGTAAGGTTGTTGAGTTGTTTACGTACGGTTCTCAACCTTGTAACGTGGTGGATTCCTTCTAGCCTGCTATACCATGTGATTGTCAAGGGGAACTGAATGTCATTATTAGGCCATGCCCAAGGCTTTATCGAACGACCGATTGCCATCCTCGAGTAGGCCCATATCTGCAAAATTTTCAAGAATATGTTGTTGTTAGTAAGTACCAACTTTGTAAAAGACTAATGCATTCAGCAAAACACTATGATTAATGCAAACCTGGAGCAGCTGGAGAGGGCCTGGCAAACTCTTGAATGTATGTTCGAACGCATCACTCTCGTCCGTTGGGTCAATACCAACCGGTTTGCCATCTGAACCAACATCGGTTTTCTTTAGCCCGGCCCACCTCACTCCCTTGTTCAACATTCTGTATAGGTTGGCCAGACAAGCGGGGGCCCAGGCATAGGGTTTAAAATCCCTAAATAATTCAAGTGCATATGCGGGCCCCCTAGAAGAAGAAGCGTTTGAATTTATCTGTCCTGAAACCAAGAAAAAGAGATAGGCTCTAGTATTGTAAACCTCTTGCTCTGCACTAAGTTTCTTCTTCTTCTTCTTCTTATTTCCTTGATCAGCCTGAATCCGGAAGTGTTGCTCCAACCATGTGTACTTAATGGATATTCCATTGAAATCTACACCCATCTGGGGTCGAAGGCCTAGCAATTCTTTACACACATCTGCGACGTTTGCACTAGGAAATGTTGTACTGGTGACAGCCGGTCCATTGATCGGTAGTCCGTAGATATTTGCAACATCCTCTAGTGTCACTGTCGCCTCGCCGATGGGAAGGTGAAATGTGTTTGTTTCCGGGCGCCACCGCTCCACTAAACCAGTAATCAATGCGTGATCTATTCTAATCCACCTCATCTGTGCAAGGTGGTATAGTCCGAACATACGAACATATTCTAGCTGCCTCTCGTTTAGATGCCATGTCCCGTAATCAGGGTTAGTCGGAATGCATCTATAAGTACCAAGCTCCTGTCAAAATATAAAAGAGAGCATGTCAAAAACCATGCATTGATATTCAATTGAAAATGGTAGGTGGTTTAGCAACATACAATTCCATTATATATGGCTGAACTAATATGTGTTTCCTGCTCAGAGAGAAGATTAACTGTGGCATTTTCGTTTGCATTGTTGCTCTCTGCTTCAGACATCTGCCAGTTACAATCAGTAGCAACAATATTAACCCATAACAATATTACCTCAATCATTCCAACAGTTATCGTAAAGGTTTTTCTTTTATAATCTCTTGAAAAACCAATTAGTCCAACAAACATGTAAAGCATACTTGAATCATCATTAAAAATAGTAGTTAAATAAAAAATATATATAAATACACCTCATTGATTAACTACGTTGTCAAAGACAAGTAGAAATAGAAGAACAATCAAAGTCAAGAAGCAAGAGCTAACAACCAGTCAATCAAGCCAAGCACTTCCATTTTCTTACTATACATCCTGCCGCAGAAAAAAAAAATGCAAAGACTGTAGTTTTTTAATCTATAGACTAATTCCGTTCAATAATGTATAATATACAACATATTTCTTCATCATCACAGCTTGTTCTGTTTTACAGCTATTGGGATACACAGATATGCAATTGCACAATATCCACAGCATAAGCAAACCAAAACACAACTGTTTCACTTCTGTCTTGCAGGCTAAAAACGCGTTAATGACTCATGCCTCAAGGTATTTAATATTCTTAATTATAATTGAAAAGGACTTCATGACTTCAGAGATTATGACTTGACTTTGAGCCACCTCTTCTTTCAACAGCGCTCAGAGGCCTCACTTTCATATCCATTGTCATCTTATTGTGTAATATATGCTTTCAGAGAAGTGGCCATGTCATGTTTTAGTACAAAATGAGTGCATACAAAATTTGTTGGATTGATCATAAGAAGATGACATAAGATCATTCTCATGTGATGGTAAAAATGTTACCCCTCATGCAAGAGTGTATGTAAGAGAGAGAGAGAGAGAGAGAGAGAGAGAGAGAGAGAGCTTACTTTTCAATATTTGTTGGATAGATAGGTGTTAGAGTCTTAACTTCTGATGTAGTTTGATTGTAGAACTCGTTAGTTGACCAATGTGTTGTGAGTTAACGTTAAAGGCATAGATGATGGTGATATGAACCCGCTATAATAAGAGTGTGTGGTTCATTGTGGACGGGGCATAAATAAAAAAGTCACGTAGATTGAATCTCTTCAATGTCTTGTTTACAAGTTATCATCTTCTTCAAGTCATATTGAAGACATTTGAAGTTCCTTGATCATGTCAAGCTCTCAGCAGTCATGGGTGTACTTAATGGATACACCCATCATCAATCAATCAGATTGCTTTGATTACTTATATATGTGAGGTGTCGATCTAACACTTACCTACTAATCAAAAGCATTTAGACATTTGAGAGCAATAGTCCATTGGTTTATAATTTGGAAAACTGGTTGGTGAGGTGTGTTTAATTTGATTGCTATTGGCTTGGGCTAGAAACAACCAAATCATTTTTTAAATGGACCCGACAGTTTCAATCAGTTCCTAAGCCTAAACAATTCACACCTGCCCAGTTACTCCAACTTATAAGTGTGTGTTTAATTGGAAGACTTTGTAAAATTCTAGTTTAGAGATTTTTCAAATTGGCAAATGTTGATAGCTAATCAATCTCTCATGAGTATTTGAAATTGTATGGTTTATGAATTTCAAAGGTGAAAAAAACAAAAGCCAACTCAGTACACCCATGACACACCCTTCTTTTAATCATCACCATCAAGCACCTTTTTGTCCAACAATTTCTAATGGAAATTTAAAATTCTGGTCGATCCAAAACCTTGACAAAAACTCTTGCAATCAATCAGACCTGAAAACATAATGACCATTTTGGTGTTAAGAGTTTTATGCTTTCAAAGAGATGAACCTCCTATTAAGATGGTCATTTAAGTCATCATCATTCATGAAGCCTTCTTCTTTGTAGATGGAGTTTGGCTGAAAGAGTTCTACTCTAAAATAGTAGGTGTTTGTTCTGCTAAATTGTTTGAAATGGAGTTGATTTTCTCTTTTTATCTATTTTAAGCAGAGCTACATTTTGTTTTTAGTTTTACTGCTAACATGAGTTGAGAACTTCCTCACATGAAGGAACTGTGCAAGGTGCACGCAGCTATGCACTGGGTGTGAGTATTTACATGTGATCCCTAATTTATTACACATGTGATCCCTAATTTATATGAGCATTTGTCTTTGACAACCAGATCATGCATTTGTATTTAGCAAGCGATTCAAAACCAGAAACAATATAAACTAGATCATGCATTTGTATTTAGCAAGCGATTCAGAACCGGAAACAATATAAACAAGATCATGCATTTGCCTTTTGCAAGCGATTAAGAACAAAAAACAATAGAAAGTAGATCATGCATTTGTCTCTGCCCATTGTCTTTCAGAAAAGGCAAACGCCATTTTTAGGGCATTTTTCTTGCTATGAGGGGTATTGTTACATAAGGAAGACGAAGACCCTTTTAGAAAGTGATTTTAGAGTGGAGAGTAGATGTCTGCCACGAGGAAACATTAACCAAACCAAAAGGCATGGAGAAGCAATAAGGGTTTGTCCTAGACGACAATCCAGTCAGAAAAGGCCAAAGGGGAGCATCATACCTTCGACAAACCTTCGACAAAGACGTGTGGGAGGGGACCACAGTTGGTAGGAGGGCGAGGAGCAGGAGCAGCAGTCAAAGCGGATGTTGGAGGGGACCACAATTGTTCGAGGGAGAAATGGGTGCAGAGGAAATGGAAGCCCTGACAGCGAAACATGAGGAAAACGCCTCTTTTATTCAAATTTTCGTCCACCGCAGGGTCCCTAGGGACCCTTAGCTTCATAAAACTAAGGTCCCTAGGGACGCTAGTTGAAAGTCCTAAAAAAAAACACATTTTCAGGCAAAATCACTGATCTAGTGCAAGGTCGGTTAAAGTGTTTTTTTTTTCCCACTGGACACCTAAAGTGTTTTTTTTGGTAAAATCCTCAAAGAAAAAAGAGGGTTTTCAAAAAAGGATAAAACTTTTGGTTCATTTTCAAAAAAGTACATGAAGATTTAAAAATTTAAAAAGAGTATAGAAATTTCCTACAATACTTTCAATCAATTCTCTCCATAAGAATTTTTGAGAAATGACAAAAATACCCATTTCTCATTTCTCATATTTTTCCTTAATAAATCAATTAAAAGAAATTATACCCAAATATCCTAGTGAGGCTAGCTTCAACTACCTTTATGCATGGATAGTTGAAAAAAGATTCCAAATGACTAAAAAACTAAACTAGCTTCATTGAATGGTTATAATCATCAAAATTAAAATGGTCAGTTTTAGAGAAGTGGCAAAATATGACCCGACCCACCAAACCGACCCAACCTTACCCGCGTATTACCACCCACTTAACCCAACCCGTTTGATAAGCGGGTCACTCACGGGTCAAGTATTCATGACCCGCAATTAAGCGGGTCGGGTTATGGTTGACCCGCAGAACCCGCATTAATTCTTGTATTTAAATCTGTTTAAGATTACCAATACTTAATTAGAATGTACGTGGGGGTTGGCAATTGGCAATAACTCTAACTCTAGAGACTAGGGACTAGGAGTTGTTCCACTTCCACGTTCATTGCCTTCTTGGCTTCTTTCTTCCATGTCCTCCGGTCTCCATAGTCCACGCTCTCCACTTTCTTCCTTATTAGTTGTTACTGCTGCAAGCCTGCAACTATTCATTCTCTCCAACAACTTCAACTCAGATTCAAGTCATCAAATCATCAGATTATTCACTGCAACTTTACAAGTTCTACAACATCACAACGTTTCCTGCAACTTCTACAATTATTCGAAGAAGCATCTTTAGGTATTTCTCTTTATCTCCATGTTTCTTGCAAGTTTCTCGTGTTTTTTCCGCGTTGCAGATTTTCTTCCGCTTATAAATTATAATCTATAATTATAACTACTCATATGAATGTTCTACTTCTAGTACCCATTGATATATTCCTTTCCCTGAACATCTGCATGGGCAAATCGTGCAATACTAAACTAAGTGTGAGATCAGAAACTTGAGATCTGCTATGAGAGAGACGAAATCCCCATTTGGGTAGTTATTTGAGGAGGCTGTAATGGAATACCATTAGCAGCGAAGGATGTGGCATGACTCACTTGCATTGAGCGGTAGAAGCTTATAAGCTCTAGGTCCATGACTCTTTGGTTGCTTCTTACAATTAGAGATGACATGTCAAAAGTGTTTACAGTACTTACAATTTTTTTATTTTTTGCATTATGTCGGAACTCCTTGCATGTGAAGCATTGCACCTGTGTCACAGACTGGTTTTCTTATTTTTAGTTTTGCAAGCAATGAAGGATGCTTCATGTGATTCCTGTCCCCTATTTCCATTTGCTTTCTGCTTAGCCAATACTTGTCCGACCCTACAGGTCATTTTCTGGAATGGCCAAAACATATATTAGCACAAAAATGGTATTGGTGGGACACATCTCAAAGCATGATAATTATTGGGCTTTTACCAATCAACTTATGAAAACCATCCGACGGGGCGAAAAAGAGAGGTACTCTACTCAAGTCTTAAAAGTTGTATAATTCCAAACTCTTGGATTATGTGGAATGAGTGCAGAAATTTACATGAGCCCAGATCTATAAGATTTGAGTCAATATTCTTTCAATGGAGGACCAATGAGTCAATGCTCGCCTGACCTGCGAAGCACTTAAAACATCTTTAGCACAAAAGTAGTTCAATTAGTGAGGCACATTGAAAGCATGATAACGTGCACTCTGTGCACACCCAGAGTCCCGGATCCTTTCCTACTCCCAAACCAGTGATTCACGATTATTAATCCCAATTTCTTGATGCACAGAACAGAAGTAAGGGTGTCAAACAATTTGGAAACTGGATCATGCCTGCAATATGTCTATTGAGATCTTATGAGTTTTTTGGTTTTTTTTTTTTTTTTTTTTTGTTTTACTTTTTTTGTTTTAATACTTACTTTTACGTCATTATTTTGAATATATGCAAATAATGCCTCAAATTATACTCAAGAATGAGAGGGTGATAACTTTTAATTACTATCTATCTTCCAGTACATTGATGTTGGAAAATATGTCTGACCTAGTGGAAATTGATATTGACAACATGGATGACATGAGTGATGATGTTAATGTTTTACCATCGGAAACTTCAGAAGGTTAAAAGCAAACGTCAAAGAAGATGCACATCTTCGGCATGGGATTTCTTTGATAAAATAACGGAAAGCGATGGAAAAACGAGAGCAGTATGCAAAAAATGTGAAAATAAAAGTACGTCACTGACAGTAAAAAAAATTGGGACATCAAACCCAAACCATCACATAGAAAGATGTCAAAGAAATGAGACCTGTAGCATAGATCAGTTGATCTTATCTAATTCTGGTGAGGTGCGTTCAATTAAAATCGAGCAAGATGTCTTTTGAAAGAAAATGGCAATCGCCATTATTTGGCATGATTATCCTTTTAGTATTGTAAAGCATGAAGCATTTAGAGATCTTTGCAGATACTTAAATCCAGATGTAAAACATATCTCACGTAATACTGCAAAAGCTGATGTGCTAAAGTTGCATAGGAAATATAAAGACACCCTCCATCAAAAACTCCTCTCTAGTCCAAGTAGAATATGTCTAACATCAGACTTGTGGACATCTGTCAACACGAATGGATACATATGCCTCACAGCACATTTTATTGATGAGGAGTGGGTCTTGCAAAAACGTATTTTGAGTTTTAGTTATATGCCTCCTCCACATTCAAGTGTAGCAATTGCGGAAAAGGTGTCATCGCTATTAATTGAATGGGGAATTGAAAGGAAGATATTTGCCATCACCCTAAATAATGCTTCATCAAATGATGTATTTGTCCAAGTAATGAAAAATCAGCTTAGCTTGAAAAATGCCCTTTTAAGTGATGGAAAAATTTTTCATGTGCGTTGTTGTGCGCACATATTAAATATAATAGTGCAGGAAGGATTGATAGTTTTGACTGAAACGGTTCACAAGATTCGAGAAACTGTCAAATATCTCAAAGGTTCACAAGTTCGAAAGACTAAATTCTTAGATTGTGTTGCACATTTTTCATTGACAAGTAAGAAGGGTCTACGTCAGGATGTTCCTACAAGATGGAATTCTACATATGTTATGCTTGACAGCTGTTTACTTTATTGGCCAACATTTTCTCATTTACTAAAAATCAATGCAAATTATAAGAACTGTCCAACCTCAGAAGAATGGAAACAAATTGAAAAGATATCCAAGTTTCTCAAAGTCCTTTATGACGTCACTAATATATTTTAGGGACTAAATATCCAACTTCCAATTTATATTTTCGTGGAGTTTGGAAAATTCAGATGCATTTGAGAAAATAAGTTGAAGGTACAGATTGGTATATGAGTGGTGTTGTCCAACAGATGCAAAGAAAATTTGATAAATATTGGGCTGAATATAGTCCAGTTTAGCCATGGCGATTGTCTTTGATCCACGCTATAAGTTGTAATTTGTTGAATTCTGCTACAAAAAGTTGTATGGACTAGATTTCGTAATGGAAGTGGACCGTGTTAAGCAAAATTTGAAATCACTATATGAGGAGTACATATGTGTCTTGCTTCTAAAGAAGCTTTGAAAAGCACTTCATCAACTAATGATTATGTTGCATAGGCGATGGCACTATAGATGATATACAGGTAAGTAAACTATTTTCTTAATAATTATTAGGTTTTTCTAGAAAGTTATGTACACAGGCACTTTTTAACTAACTTTCCTATGTTGTTGTGAAATAAGAATTTGCAAGCTTTGAAAGCCAACAAACACAAACTCAGTTGTCACAATTGGATTTATATTTGCAAGAGCCAAAAATGAATTTAAATTGTGACTTAAATATTCTACAGTATTGGAAATCACATGAATACCAGTATCCTGAACTCTCAATGATGGCTCGTGATATTTTATCAGTTCCAATATCAACTGTAGCTTTAGAGTCGGCATTTAGTATTGGAGGTAGAGTTTTGGATCCATACCGTAGTTCTCTCGCACCTGAAAATGTTGAAGCCTTGATAACGACTCGAGATTGGTTGTTTGGATCAGGAGGTAATTTTTTTATATATATATTTATATTACCTGGGCCCACGTGGTCCGAACGGAAGGAACCCGAATACACACTGTGAAGTGTCCCTTGAGTTGGTGCTGAGGTGTGATGCTTGTGGGATACTTTGTTGATGTGGCAGCCACGAATGCAGCAGTTGTGCAGTTAGCATGACAGTTAAGGCTTGGGTGTGGCAGCCACATGTGCAGCAGTTATGCAGTTGCAGTGGCTGGCTGGCAGATGACTTGGACCAATGGTTAGAAGATAGGTCGTTTCTAATTGCAGACAATAACTGTTCCTCAAGCAGTTGGTCTGTAAGGTGTTGGCACATTCTAATTGGTCCAAGACAGCAACAATTATAGTTGGTCAGGCTTCCTTATAAATGTCTCCGAGGTTTCAGACATTGGGGACAGGAAGGGTAGATCCGAGTTTATCTTGTAATTGTTGTAACAAGAGAGTAAACAATTGTAAGAGAGTTGTAACTCCCAGTTTTGATTAATAAGAGAAAAGGCTGGTGCCTAATTAATCAATATTTGTGTGTTTATTTCTAAGTGTGCTGTGTTGTTGTTGGTAAGCTGACTAGGAGAAATCTTAGTGCTGCGCGGTGTATTTTTAGTGCGAAAAATTTACCCCGTGACAATGTTTTCTAATAAAATTAATTTCATTTTTTTACTGTCTACTATAGTTGATTATCTCGAGACAAAGACAAAAGACATGGTTGAGGATATTTTAGGGATTGAAAATATAGACTCTACGTGATTTTTAAAGACAAGGTGATTGAACTTCTATAATTTTTTCACAAAATGTGTCTTTCATTTATTTTCTTAGGCATCTTACATTATCTAATAAATTGTCAATATTTTATTTTTCGTAGGTATTGACATTCACGTGGAGGAGATGATGCAATTGTTGGCTACTTTTTTTTACATACTTGACAATTTAATGTTTTGGTACTTGGGATAAAGAGGAACTCTTGTTACTTAATGTTTTGGGATTTTGTTAGTTCTGAGATACAATAGATAATTTAAGGATGGTGCATGACAGAACTTTTAATATGACAGTGATTTTATATTTCATATTTGTTATAGTAGGACTAAGTAACATTATGCTTACCATGAGTTACACAATTTAGAATTATTCATCTTACATTGATGGTTTTTTTTTAAATAATTTGTGAACTACGATGTGCTTGTCTTGCATGAGCCATGCTGGTATTGTTATTATTTTTTTTTTCTTGTAAATAAACTTATCACTCAATTCTATAGTATCTTTTTATTTTGATATGATATATTTTTTTTTTTTTATGAAAAATTGTTTTATTTCTAACATTTTTTCTTGTAAAGAAACTTATCACTCACTTATTCAAGTATACGGGTCGACCTGACCTGCATAACCCTCAATGGTTATGCGGGTTTAAGTGGGTCGGGTCGGGTTAACCTGTAGTGGGTGCGGATTAGGGGTTTCTGACTCGTTTAATGAACGGGTCGGATGCGGGTTAGGCTTGTCTAACCGGTTTAATAAACGGGTCTGACCCGTTTAGTACAACCCGACCCGATTGCCGCCTTGAGTTCAAGAAAAGGGGAAAAAAAAAAAAACACGTGTTATAAGGAAAGGGTATTTTGTCATCACTCAAATAATTTATGGAGATGACTTGATTGAAAAATTTATGTACTTTATTGAAACATCCAAATTTTCATGTACTCTTTTCTATAAAAATGAGAAAGATTTTATACTTTCTAAAAAAGATTTTATACTTTCTAAAAAGAAATTTTTATGAAATAATTAAGCTTAAAATATGATTAAACATTTTAATGAAGAAAAATATTGAAATGACGACAGAATTATTCACATATATTTTGACGAAAATACCCAAATTGAGAATATCATCAACTTAGTTGACGACATAATCAAATTGGTTGAGGACATCGACAACTTCTTTCAACTTTTTTCTCTTTTCTTCTGCAATGGTCAACCCATGCTTTAATCAACTTCCTATGATTAGCTGTCGTCATCGAATTAGCTTTTTCATTTTTTCTTTTATTTGCCATTTTATGCAGATTTCATCTAATTTGTTTGGTATTTCTTTTCCTTTTTCTTGAGATATGGGTATTATTATTATCTATAATATACTATGTGGTAGAACCTTGTTTGGATATAGATGGTATTTGGATATTGTTTATGGTTGATACATACTGATGTTTTTCAGAAGAGAATGTGGTTGTCTCTCTCATGATGTTTTCTAGAGACATTTGGATGAGATTTCAGGAAAACTACATTTAAGGAATTTGAAATAGGTGAGGAGAATGAGGAAGAGCATGAAGAAGAAGAAGAAAAAAAGATAAGATGATGAGGATGAGGCGACAGGAGAGAAAGAGGAGAGTGTGAGAAAGCGTGCAGGAGAAGCAAGAGATTAATCGCAGCGACAAAAAGAAGATAGAGGATTAGGCGTGCAGGAGAGGCAGCATATATAAATACTTTTGGACGCGGAAACTTAGCACCATTGTACGCAAGAAATTTATATAGCTGGCAGAGACTATCTAATTTTTAAAATCCGCTGATATCACTCTGTCTTTCTTGGTGGCCCACCAAATCTATTTTCTTCAAATTTTCGATTTAACCACAATGTGAATTCAAATTCAATCCCTACCCATTGAAGAAATTTATTAAAAAAAAAAAACTAAAACTAACGATGCAAAAATATCGCCGTCCTTGAACTGTTATTTGAAAATATACTATTTGAGGAGATAATAATCATTTGGATGGTTTGGATTGTCTCGATCATTTTAGTGGAGTTTTGGAGACTTGCTGTAAGAGATTACTGCAAGGGTGTAATAGCCTCGAGCCTGCAGATCATGGTAAATTTTCTTTCCAGCGATTCGACCGATATGAAAATGGTTGCCAACTTAAGGCATATGATATCATACGATATTATGCAATTTTTCCTTTCCGTCCAAACCCGAAACACACACAAGCGCCCTGAATTATAGAACTTTGTATTCTCTTCTTATGCTTTACTAGCAAGTTCTTGAGTTGAAGCTTTTACAATTTTCACCTCGACCTGGGGTGTAAAACAGGTCGTGTCTTCGCCTGCTGGTTGGACGGCCCAACAGTGAATGGGCTGAGCTGTGCCATGTCATGTTGTGCACTCGTAACTAGGGTCGGCCTAGCATGACTTGACTTGTGTTGTGCTGGCTAGTGTCCAGCCCGGGACTGAGCTGTGACACCCATGGGTCGGCCCCATGCCCCTCCTGTATTTTTTTAATGTTTTTATATAATTTGAAAGGGACGTTTTGGACTTTAGGGACTGTTGGGATAGACAAAAAAATGGAGTAGAGTAAAGTTAAATGGGCCTTAACCGTTTTCAGCAACATGTACTTCATTTAACTTTAACCCGAAATACTTAAAATTTTTTTGTATAAAAGTGGATTCTACTCAAAACCTTAACATTACACCAATCATTTAACTCAGTGAAGTGAAATACTCTACTTTAACTTCAATGTGCTTCTCCTTCATTTCACTCCTCATGTGAAACCCACTTAATTTTACTATACTCCTCATTTATCCAAATAAGCCCTTAGGGTTCTCAACTTGAAATAAAATTGAAATTACTAAAATAAATACATAAACATTGATGTTAATTTATAAATGGAAAAAACTAATTATTTTATATTCCTTGAAATAAAGTATTCAACAACTTTGATGATAATTTTCCAATCCAAATTTTGTTTTACAACTTTGATGATAATTACGACTTTAAAGAAGTTAGAAAAAAAAATTACAAGCATGACAATTTCTTGAAAATAATGTTTACAATAATTGTGGCAATTGAAATAAAATTTACTAATTACAACTGTGATAAATTTTTTGTAGGTGTATTTTTTACAGTTGGGGCCAACCAAATTGAGTCATGCAATGCTGCGGCCTAGGCACCTTGACCTAACACTGGCCCATTGGCCATGTCATACCTGGGCAGCTTGACCCAATTTATACCCTACCCCGACCTTTGTGAAATGACTTTGACTGCGGCTTCTTCTCTCTGTGGTAGAAAGCAATAGGTTGTTTTTCTCTCTTAGATGGAAAGGAAGAGGGTGTAATTTTATTTTTTATTTTATTTTTTTGCATGATATCATACAATCCTAGGATATAATATGAGGGTAAAACCGCCAATTTCAAAGCATCCTTTCATATACGTCCCTAAAATTATTAAAATTTTGACAATTTTAGGGCAATTGTCAATAGGCAGCTGTATCGTCAATATCCTAAAACTTAAACCCTAAAATTAACTTTTTGTGTCCATTTTTGAAAATCGGGCAAAAATTAAACCTTGTTTCAAAATTGGGAAAATTATAAATAAGGCCTCAGTCTTTTGTTTTATTTCAAAAAAGGACGTAAGTTTCAATACTTTTCAAAATTATAGTCCCTAAGTTATTCACAAAGTCTTCAATCAAGAACATCCATCCATCTAAAACTATTTTTCAACAAAAATTTCCCTCGATTTTTAAAAATATCCAAATCACCTTTTATTGAAACAAAGATCCCATCCACTTCCTTTATATTTTCCTCATTTTTTACCGGTGTCCATACAGCGGTCAAAGACAACTAGTGACCCTACGACAATCGGCTTCACGCAGCGGTTGTCGGAACCATGTCATGACTTTTAATAAAAGGAAATTTGGGTATTTTATTAAAAAATGATGGAAAGATAGTAAAAAAAATTACCTTTAAATGTCCGGATTTATAAGTAGATTAAAATTTTAATTAAAAACTTAGAGACTAAAACTTAAAAAATTTCGAAACTCGCATCTTTGGGCCAAGTAGATAAAAGAAGCAGCTCCACAGAGACTCAGAAAAGTCCATCTTCTAGAGCTCTTTCTCGAACCCTCAGCTGCCTGTTCGATCTTCCATAAACAAAGGTAATCATCTCTCATCTCTCTCTCCCTCTGATAATTGCCAATACTCTAACCGTAACACTATCTGTGATAGGGCAGAAGATGCCCTAACGCTAACCATAACCCTAAATGGTCATGTTTGTACGTTCCAGTTTTCTTTTCATGTTGATTTCAGTTTCTGCATAAGATGAAACTGAAGATTCCATTCTCTTACCTTTCCCATTTTCTATTGTTTGGTGCGGCAAAAATCTCTCTCGATTGAAATGGGTTCCTACATCTTATATGATAATGATAGAAATGAGTTTCTACTTCCTGGGTCCCTCTCTGCTTTCCCCAAAAAATTGAGGAAAATTTGATGAAACTTCTTGGGCGGGAGTAGCGGATTAAGTTTTCTACCTTTCATGCTCCAAAATGCACAGCAGTGAAGATAAACATTGTTTCTGCTGCAATATTCAAATTGGATGCTATATTGCTTTACACTTAACCAAACCCTATGATCTAATTCCATTGTAGTTGTTAAAAATGTTATTAGCAATTTGTCTTCATCCCTATATTACATGAGATAATTAAAGTGTGTTGATGCTGATGCATCTGGATGTGTATAGTGTCAGTCCCATATGCTCGTTTGGCTATTGTGATCATTGATGGTGTATTACAACATGGATGGGGTGTCTCCAAATATTGCCTTGATTGATAGAACCCACCCAACTTTTGACTGAGATCCTTTCAGCAGTGGACATGGAAAAGATGAAAGCCCGCCCATGATCTTCCAACAATTGATAATGTTATTTGAGATGTCATTTGGACCCGTTTGATCCGATTCATCATCTAATAGCTTATTGTGCGTGGAGGATATATATTTGCCTTTATGATATAGACATGAACATTGGAAGAACCCAAAATGAGGGCCCATTACGTAGTGTGTACCCACCATCTGTCTGCACAATCATTTGGGTTTTGTGCCTTGCACAAGTTGTAAGCTAGGTTATAAAATAAAAAAAAAAAAAAAAAAGTCGTCAACTAGATGCATGTTGCTATTTTTGGGAGTCGTCTATTATACATAGTTCTAGTCAGCATGACTATGATAAAATGCAAACTTAATGTCATATTTGAGTCAAATCAAGAGTTCAAGTGTCAAATTCCTAGTTTGAGTTTCATTTATAGAGAGTCTTTAAAGGGTTCCCAGTAATTGTTTCCAATTAAAATGTTGTGAAAGTGGTTGACCTGTTCTGTAATAATCACTATTAAATATACACAGGGAACACTGTAGTCTTTATATACAGTGTTCTTGA
The DNA here is from genome assembly GCA_003546025.1 of Camphora micrantha. Classification (NCBI taxonomy): domain Eukaryota; kingdom Viridiplantae; phylum Streptophyta; class Magnoliopsida; order Laurales; family Lauraceae; genus Camphora; species Camphora micrantha. Next base: position 14,683,167 of record QPKB01000003.1, on the reverse strand, counting down.
TGCAACCATGAATAATGTTATAATGTTACTTTTTGTTTGTTTTCTCATTATTTTTTGAATGGTGTGACGCGATCACCTTCATGGTGTGAATCCATGGAGTATCTCATGAAGAAGCCGTAAGTATGATTTCAAGGCTGCCTCTGCTTCGCCTTAAAGGCTTCTTCATTACCCAAACAAATATTGGAATTTTCTTATGATTTTGAAGTCTCCTATGCATCACTTTTAAGGCTCTTCATCATCCAAACAGATAATTGGGTTTTTTATTGGCAGAACTTTCATGACTCTTTCATAAATCGACCCAGTTGTTTGCATGCCTCAACAATCTCCTTATTTGGTTATGCTCGATACGCCTGACCTCATTAATATGGTTTCTTCTAGACATATGCATATTGGTGTGTATATTTGAATAAGACACATCATGTAATGGTTGTTGTTCATATTAGATTTAAACTTGATTGGTTTGGGGCCTGCATTTGTGGTACACAAAGATTTTATGGTATAAATACATAAAAAACTGACATGTTTTGAGCAATGGAATATCTAAGCTGTTGCCTGTCTCTTAGATTCATCCAATTTGAAGTTCAGCTGCATGGATTTCATACGGATGACTTCATCCTGTATGCCTTTCACATCATGTGTTATGTTCCCCCCAGCCTATTTACATTCTGCATGTGATTGAGGTGTAAGGAGACTAAGGCTGCACTTATCTTTAGTGAGATTTGTTTGTTGTGTCAGTGAATGTTCTGTTTTCCAATTTGGACCAAGGCAGTGGATTCTTGAGCCGAAATAATAATTGCCGAAAAATCTCTGCTATGGTCTTGGCAATTCTTTAGCCTTTAGCATTGTGATGTTCGTACATTTTGTAGTTATTTTGTTCTATTTATGCTAATTCATCAACCTTGGCGATTTCTGGTTTTTTTTTTTTTTTTTTTACTCAATTGTATGTGAGACTGAGAAGGTCTAGTGCCTTTCTTCTTAGAATCTTTTAAGTTGTACTTGCATGGCATAGATCATAGTACTTGAAATGTATTGCATGAACTGAATATATTATATGCTTAAGCAGTGATCGTTGTTTTCCTTTGGTTCTACTCAACAAGTGGATAAGCTAGTATTATTTCAGCAAACCTTGGGATTCATTAACACTATAGCCTATATACTTCATAATCTGCTTCCTTAAAATGCTAATGCTGCTGCTCAAGACTTCTATTGATGATGTGATGATGCATCCTGGTTAGCTGTAAAGAGAGATCTCACATAGGCCTAGATGGAGTTAGTGCAACAGCTTAGTGAATGAAAGAAATACGTAGTATAGAAATAACAGTTGCAATGATAAATCAGAGTTTTCCACTTTATCCTCAGAGAATGCATGCATAAGCATGTGCTTAAGTCAACAAAAGTTATTGCTGTCCTGTATCATGCATCTGTTAGTTATAAATTTTATTATCTCTCTTTTTTTTTCTTTTTTTTTTTTGAAAAGTATCTGTTATTAAAAGAGAGTTTCCAAGGCCACAAAACATATATGCATTGAGATAAGGTGAACCCTTCCTATTTCTCAAAGAAAATAATAATGCTTTTCTGCAGTCCAGCGATATTATATAAAGAATAAAGATCACAATGAAATCTTGTCTATTATGCGCTATGGAACCATTATTTGATATAATTAGTCTCAAAGCCCTAAATGCTCCATTGGACTTTGGAACCATGGTTCTTTTGTTTCTAACTTAGTAATGTTCTTTTTGTGGCTTGGCATCTCATAAATCATAATAGCTTTTTACGTGATTACCGGCACACCCTGAAAAGTTTGTTGCTGTTCCCATCAGTGGCTATCAGCTTTCAAATACTAGAGAACAGAATGTAGTTTTAGAAGATCTCAAGAGACATTTTAAACAAGTGTGGATAACTAAGCTGACACACAAGCATCAAGTTTTTCTCTCAAATCCATGGTTTGAAAAATCAGCCGATAGTGGTGGACCAATTCACTGGCTTGTGATCATTTATTACTTTCATATTTCTAGTTGCCTTTTTTACTTTATTTTATTTTATTTTGAAAGGTAAAAGAGAAACCAACAAGTACTATTTGGTGAAAGGATAGTACTACTTGCTACTTCCACGTGGACATTCTTAGTTGCTTGTTGGGAGTCTGTCTTAATGTAACACTATCTGTTGACTCCCAACAGTGCTGCAATAGATATTCATGTTCATAAATACCACTGGATGTACATTTCATGGTTGATGTTCTTTTTCCTCTAACTGCACTATTTAGAGAGTGAGACCTGAGGAAAAATGAATTGTAATGCCTCTGTCAAGAAAAATATGTGCAATTAGGCAACAAGGATGATTTTAAATGCGTCAAAATGGCGGGACTAAGACACAAATTGCTACCTGTTCCTTTCTGAAATTACTGAGTTGTTGTGCAGATCGTTGTTACTTTTGAGTTGTGTTTTTGAGTCTTAATTAGGTTGGCAATTTATATTTTGTTCAGTTTGACCATCATGGCAACCAAGTACATACTCGGATCTATGGTGGCCGCTACTGTTGTTGCATTTTCAATGGACTACTTGATTGCTGACAAGAAGATATTTGGAGGTTAGTAAAGACGATTCAGCTTACCCTTTGCCATAGCTTATTTGACTGTTGCTTTACAGCTATCTCACGATGTAGATATTGAATCTCACAGGAACCACCCCAAAAACTGTGGCTTCTAAAGAATGGTTGGAAGAAACCGATAAGAAGTTTCAGGCATGGCCTCGAACTGCTGGACCACCAGTTGTAATGAACCCCATCAGTCGCCAAAATTTCATTGTTAAATCACGCACCGACTCTTGAAGGTGTGCTCTTATTAGTCGGTGACTTTGGATTTGGCAACTTTGATTAGCTTTGAGTGTTATGTTTGATCTTTTCTTTTTCTGACTACATGCTGCTGGATGAGAACTTTGTTTCCTTTTGAGATCTAAATAAATTGTTGGCTTAAGTTTGAATCAATTCAAGCATGTGAACAAAAATCCTGACTGATTTCCAGAAACTTGAAAAGAACTTGGAAATTTGTTTTTAGTATTGTGGTGTGGAACAGGCCGGTTTTATGAAGGATTGATTGAACAAAGATTGGAGTTTGGATCTTGGACCCCCTGCCAACTGAATTTCTTAATTAGCATCGAACTTTCCTACATTTATGGTGCATTGAGGTTCCATTTCTATTATTTAATTTTAAGAAATTTGAGGGTGTGTTATATGATGTGCCATAGTAAGGTGTGGTCTACTTACAGTGTACTTGGACCTAATCATGGCAAGTTTGGGATGAGGTATCCATTGTTATCGAAGTTTTGCTCAAAAATTTATCATTGATGGATGATGATGGCTATTGAAGTTGGAATCCTCACTTTTCTTCAGAACCCATTGCTTTTCGCTATCGTTGTCTTTGGATTCAAATGGTGAAAGCTATGTTGGACAAACTTATTATAGAACCTTAATTATTTCAAAAAAAGAGAAGAGAAAATTGTGTTTTCTCCACTCCAACGAGGATAAAATTATTTTATTTTTTTTCCAAGATATTTTTAAAAAAGAAGTTTTTTCGAGGAGAATCATATTTTCTTATCATAAATGGATCTAAACAGAGATGAAGTACTTTCTCTAGGGAAGTTTCTCTACAGATCAAGAAATTGACATTTTTAAGCAGTTATTTTTCAACAATGAGTTGATGTGATGGTGCTTTTTGAAGGGATAACATGATCATAGATAGACCCAGGTGGGCTTCCAAGCTAGACTGGTTTGGCTGACCTCGATTTTGGCTCAAGCCTGACACCTTGCTATATTTTTATAAGTTAGCATTGTTTTGATTGATACTTTTGCCTGGGAAAATGTGGAATATTGATAATGTGGTCAGCATTTGTGACGATGCTCCATGACAGGTACATGATAATGAACCCAACTCATGATTCCGAACATTCTTTGGTCATCATCCTTTGGTGGTGCCTTGGAAGCTCTTGCAGTTAAATCGGTTTTAATGTTTGATAATGCCAAATATCTTTAGGCCTCTGCTAGCTTCCAAGTGGACTTGGCATATTTAGAGGGTGTATTATTGCGCTGGTCCATGTTTATTATCTTCCTTGTAACAAGAATTTTATGTCTTTCAAATTCAATGGGGGTAAGCATCCTCTTGGCTGGGGCATCTGTAAATGCTAAGGGGTGGAGTTTGAGAATCTCAGAGGATAAAAATAACTTTTCGGGTTGTTGGGATGGTATTCAGAATTCTAGTGAAGAAACGTGAAAATAAAAAATCCCGAAGGGACAATCATTACATCATTGTTTAAAAAATCTCGAGCGAAGAACATCTCTCAAGAGAATTTATAAATTCTCCATGATGTGGAATTCTTGAATTCCCTTCTGTACTCGAGCATCGGGAAAATTCCAAAAGATTGGAACTCTAAAAATTTCAAAGGTCATTTGAGACTTTTTAGGTGGCCGAAATTTATAATTTTTTGTAAAAAAACATAGCATTTGCAAGTACTAACTGTTCTTTTACCAAATTTTTTTCTTAAGAATTTGGCATGTTGGAAATTCCTAGACATGACTCTACCTGAGAAGAGAATTTAGGATTTCCACCCCAAGATACTGCTCCAATTTAAAATTTTTTAGACAAGGATTTTGAGAGATCTTGTAAAGAAACAACCAAAAGCTATCCCCGATGTGATCCCACGGAAAGAAAACTTTTTAAAATTTTCAAGTTTGCAGTTTCTACCTTCGTAAGAAAGGGTTTTGTTATATTGAGAAAAATTAATTATAATTTCTTTCCTTTCTTGTTTAGAAAAGCACCCGCTAACTTAAAAAAAACTTGCATTTTCGGAAATTTGAACAGTTTTTCCATCGCTGAATCCTCGGCGTTACCCAAACCAGTCAGACCTTTTAAGAGCTCCAAAATGGAGATAGATGACCAAAATCGTTGTTAAAAAAATCAAAATATTATCGGGATTTTATATGAAAACATTGATTCTTTTTTAATTTGGTGGCATTTTCTCAAGAAAACCAGGATTTTTATAAGTAAAATTATAAAACAGTATATATATATGAAAATTATGAAAATTTTTCGTTATTGCATGTTTTCCCTTGAGTACATATTCGGATCATCTCCAAAGGCAAGATCTTCACCGGCTCCACCGATCCGAATGAATTGTAGAGCACAGGAGAAAATCATCCATGCATATATATCATAATCAATATTTCAACAATACTCTATATGTATATTTTATTTTTATATCTATAGTATTTAAGACTAATGTTTTTCCAATGATTTCCCCAACGATATGTTAATAGAAACACCAATTAAAAATGTCTTCACATATTCATCAAAAAATAGAACCACTAAAAAAATCACAATATTTGAAATATCATAAGAGTGTCATGATATTTATATAGACTGATCACTGATGTTGTAGTTCAAGATATCATTAAAATCGAAAATATCCCCAGATAATATTGAAATAAAAACAAAAAAATAAATAAATAAATATGCAAAATAGTTTTCTAACAGCAATTTATATTTATCTATAGTTATCATAACATTTTCCCAATAATATTATGAGAAAATTTAAAAATATCCTGACATTTTTCCATGATGATAATTTTCCTAATAGTTATATATAATATCTCACGTGTACTCAGCTGCAGGGAACGTAAAAACCCACGTTCCTTTCTTGTAATCACATACCCAATCCGTTGATTCCTAAGCCAAAAGATGGCCCACTTGCATTGATGAATCCAAGGAACCCATGAAAAACACACTTGAAGAATCATCCCACTCCCTAGCTCCATTTCCATCTCTGCAAAAATGGAAGAAGATAGGCCCAAACAATCCACTCCCATCATCTCCCGATCTTGCACTTGGACAGGGCCCACCGACAGCAACAGCACCCTCTGTGACACATACGAAATCAGGGCCATCAATCAGAATCTCGAGCGGGCCATCAATCAGCAGAGTCCATCAGTGGGTCCCACCAAAACCCATCTCCAGATCCAGGCCCGGACCCCGACCCCGACCCCGACCATGACCATGTTGAGATCGAGTCCTTGGAATGGTAGCAGCAGCACGCTCTACGACTCATACGAGTTGAAAACGGTGACTCAGCAGCTGAGTAAGGCTTTGCATGCGCAGGAACGAGCGTCTCCTTTTCTGGGCTACTTGGCGTCGCCTTTGTATGCGTATCGACGTCGGTGCATGGAGCATTTGTATAAGGAGAGTGGGAAGAGCAAGACGACACCAAAGAGAGTTGGGTGCGGTAGGGTGGTCGGGAGGGGTGTTGAGAGTAAGGGTAGTGGTGGTGGGGTTGTGCCTAGGCTTTGGAAGAAGATTAAGAGGACATTTCTTTGGAGGAGGAAGCAGGGGTAAGAAGAAGATTGCACTTGATCACCTATTTATATTTTGATGATGTAAAAATGATGTTATGTTAGCTTTGAAGGGGCTAATTATGCACCTCACCTCTTTTTATTTGATGATGTAAAAACGTACGATTTTATGTAGGTTTGTTAGTACTAATTATTGTCAATTGGGCCTCTCTCTCCCCATGAGTCTACCAATGAATAACCCTTAATTATATTGATCACATGTTATTTTTCTATTAGAGTCGTATACATATATATACACACACAATAATAATAATAATAAATTGAAATGTCACCGCCACGTCCTTTGTGATCAATAAAAGATCTCTCTCCCTATAGCAACGGAACCTATATGGATTGGCCTCAATGTTTGATATAAGATCAAGGTCTTTTCTTGACATTTGCTAGTCAATTGTTGAGATTTAAAAATTCCTACAGTATAATTAATTGAAGGGGTTAAGAAGTTACAAATAAAAGAAAAATTATGCCATGTCCTATGATGTAGCACTATGATACTATCTCACAGCCATTTGTTCTGGTAAAACTTCAACACTGATTTGCTCTCGATGACTTCTATTGGTACGTACTTTCATCTCTCCACACCGCACTAGAGAAAAAAAAAACTTTAGTGAAAAGCAATAGCTGTCGAGGTAGCAGTTTTGTTGGGCATAACAGTCTCTTTGATTTCTTATTTTTTGTATTTTTTGATGCCCTTCTATCTTTATTAACAAAAAGACACTCATATTAAGAAAAAAAAAAACCATATACCAACTTTAATGTATGCATCAAAACATATTTCTTTATATTTCTTCTTGCAGTTTGCTTCATTGATGAGGCTCATCTTCTGCTTATATTAGTTTGGTTAGCACAAACCATGACTGAGAATAGATAATCTAATAATCCTGACAACATATGTACTGTCGCCGTTTTCATGTTTCCCTACATTTCTTCTTGCAATTTGCTACATATACATGAGGCTTATAAGTAAGTACTTGTTGCATGACTTATCTTCTGCTATATTAGTTTGGTTAGCACCAGTCATGAACTGAGTAGATGATCTAATTGGGCACTTTTTTTTTTTTTGGGTTTACTAATCTGATTGGGCACTTGAATTACTCTAAACTACAGATTGTTACATTCTCTAATTCTTTGTCATCTGTTTCACTGCATGATTGGGATGTCGAATCTGGAAAATGCATTGTCATCTGTTCTGCTGGATGTCAAAGTCATGGTTTTAAAACCTGGACTTGGGGTCAACAGTGGAATGTCTTGATAGGGTCATTTAAGGTGTTGCGAAAGATAAGCGAGAATGTCTTCTGGATTCAATTGCCGAGTAGCATTGAATATGTACCATTAAAAAAAAAGTAACATTGAATATGTAGTGAGTTGTGTTAACTGTGAGTCCATCCAATTTCTGCAAGTTTATCAAATTTCTACAATTTCTGCAAGTGGTATCAAATTTCTACAAGTAGCATCAAAGTGAATCCATCCAATTTATACAAGTCGTATCAAAGAGAGTCCCGCCAATTTCTTCAAGTGGCATCAACTTTCTAGAAGTATTGGACAGTGAATCCATCCAATTTCTGCAAGTGGCATCAAAGTGAGTGCATCCAATTTCTACAAGTGGTATCAAAGTGCGGCTATGCCTTCTGTCCATCGTGTGCAGCAACTAGAGGACCGCGTCGCTGTGAAGCCAATTGGTTCTGGACCACGCTTTTTGGTGGCAGAGATCAACAAGTGATCTCATTAACCACGATGACAGAACTCGCAAATGTGACCAGCGGGTTTGAAAAGCTCAACAACCACAACTACGACTTTTGATGAAAATGCATTGAGTCGTATCTCCATTGACAAGCAGGATAATCTTACCCAAACTCTCTCTCTCTCTGCGCTATGTTGTTTTTAGGGTGTCGGCCTCCTGAATGTGCTGCAACATCTTCTTTTGAGCCATCGTCTGTATCCCAAAGATAGAATTTCCGGCTTTGATGTGCAAGGCTTTGGCATTCTCCGTGCAAGTGGGACAAATTCGTTGCTGCCAACAACCTCCCATAAATCTTGTCCTCTGAGATGCGACTCCATACATATTCACCAAAGGTCATAGTTGTGGTTGTTGCGCTTTTCAAGCCCTTTAGTCGGATTTGTGAGATTCGCAATCGTGCTTAGTGAGATTATTCTTTGATCTCTACCACCAAGAAGCTTGGTCCTAGACCAATCGGCTTCACAGCGTCGCATTACCACTAGCTGCTGCTCACAATGAGCAGATGATCCTTGACATAGCCTCGCTCTAATACCACTTGTAGAAATTGGTTGTGCTCCCACTCAACACAACACAAAACTCACTGCAACAGTCACAACTATTTCCAAAAGCATAGCATTTGATTTCAACTAATACAATTGATACAAAAATCATTTCTGATATAATACATGATGCACTTAATTGTATAATTCACCCACGGCTCAACTAGACCAGCTGATAGAACTTACATTCACTGCAACACATGTCAACTTAACTCACACGTGCAGCACGGGCAACCATTCGAACACACGAGTACTACACTTCACACATCACACTATCACTTAACCAGTTAACCGTACTCCACTCCCGTAGATTCTCACATCTCACCCACAAACAAGAGATTAGGCAGGTATCATATGTATCTATAGGCTTTAGAAACAAGGGTGATGACATGCTTGTGATGGTGAAAAGAGACACGTTTCCTCTCTTCCCACCTTACATTAAGTCGGTTCCTGGAGAGATGGTTGGTTTGAATGAAGTTTCTGGAAGAGGGTGACACGTGTGAGATTTGGTGGTATGTGATTGAGGCAGTGAAGGGTAGTGTTGTTGCCCAACAGAATACTTATTGTTGTAGACTTCAACCCAATGAGCCCTTTATTCTCAAAACCACATTCCCAGGATATGGATAAAAGAGGCTTTAGGAAAAGAGGGATGCAAGAAGCATCAAGTTATCAAAGAATCAAAGAAACAGAATCACCCTTACACAGGACCAGATCAGATGCTACTACCGAACCTAACTATTGGGAATCTGGGGGCAAAAAGGCCAAAGTCTTAAGTGCAAGCAGCCCATTCACATTTCACTCCCAAATTTTTAAAATCTGCCACCCAACTTCTTGCAAAGAAAATTAAACTCCCTTAGCTATCTTTCTTTCCATCCGGTAGCAACCTCTCTCTCCGGCAAAGGAGTAGCAGCTGGGTATTCCTCCCTCCATATCTCCCTCTCTCTCACACACATACATACAATAACTGAATCCAGTCCAAGACTCTTAAATCCTAAAACCCAGTTCCCTAAATCCCAAAACCCCAGCCACATTCCTCTTTTCCTAAATATTAATACCTACATCCCATGGCAAACCTGAAAAATGAACATGGAAGCAAAAAACATAGTGAAAAAGCTCATGCACTCATTAGAATTAAGTCCAAGACTCCTAAATCCTAAAACTCAGTTCCCTATATCCCAAAACCCCAGCCACATTCCTCTTTTCCTAAATATTAATACCTACATCTCATGGCAAACCTGAAAAATGTAATATATGGAAGCAAAAAACATAGTGAAAAAGCCCATGCACTCATTAGAATTAAGCCCACCCCCTGCTCTCTCAAACGACAAAATAATAACGAATATAATATTCACCACTAACCGAGCTGGTGGTTAAATAATCACATGAGATCATGTGAATTCTAGGTAACACTCACAGCCCACAAGACAAAGTTCACTCATTATATCTTGGCTGTTTGATGAAGGCAGAGGATTAAACACCAATTACCAGTCAAGAGCTTAATTGAATTAGGACCGGCCAACCTTTCTGCTTAGGCCCTGAAAGGGGTCCCCTCACGGCTTTATTTCTGGACCCCATTGGCATACAAAAAAACACGTTACACTAAATAAGGAGGAGTCTACACATATAGCTTAGTCTCCGGACATTTACATGAGCGATGTGGGACTTTACCTCCCAAAAGAAATGTAGGACCCAAATCCCGATTCAGTCCCCAGTCCCCAGACGAAAATACTGTAGGGTAGTAGAAGTTAGCAGGACAAAAATCTTTCTATGCAGTTCTCTGACGTTCATGTGCATCTTCATCATCTTGCCAAGTTGGGGGTCGTAAGTTTCTCCTATATTTTGGATGTTTTAATACAGGGGCGTATAGGCAAACAATGAAGAGGTTAAGGTGGGTGAAAAATTGCAATAATCAAACTTACGTCAACCATTTAACCCGACCCGTTGCCTAAGTCGATATACTGACCTTTTTGTTGCTAGTGGCTAGAGGCTTTCCAACCCTTTGGGTTGGATTAATCCCTCCAGATCTAGAGGGAAGCCGAATAAACTCTCCTGTAATCTAAGTGTGGTAGTGCAGTTTCGAACCTACAACCTCCGGATGCAAACCGTGGTCCTAGGCCAAATGAACTACCCCGGAGTTATATTGGCTCTATTGAACCCTACTAAGAATTAAATTTTGTGGCCCATCTTTGATTTTTCTCATGGGCAATGCATGCATCAATGCTCCTTTGAACGCCCAACATGTTATTGCCATCTCCATTGGCATTTAGTTTCTGCACTGTAGCAATCATCTGACATTTTGAATTTATTGCAATAATAATATTATAACAGTGCTTTAAAATATATTATCACAATATTACCACAATAAATTCGTTGTATCGCCAGAAATGAATTATCTTATCATTATTGGGATACTTTAATTATGATGAAAAGCAATAAAACCCAAGGTGAAATATTTTCTAAAGGACAAGAAAAATGTAAATTTATTGGTCTCTATTATTACTCATTATCATATAAAATTATGTACTCCGAACAACTTTTTTCCTATATTATAACAGTGAAACCAATATTATCGGGTTCTTAAATGCCCGATTCTTCATTTCTTCTCCACGAACTTCTATGGCATGTTTGTCCGTAAAAGCTTTTCCATAGAATTCTCATTTTTGTTCTTGTTCTTGCAAAAAAGCCTGCCATCAATTTTTATTTTCTTTTCCTTGCAAAACAACAGATTTACCTCATTGTTTTTGCAAAAAACTCAACCATCATTTTTCTTCTTTTCCTGGCGAAAAAGAAGATGCACCTCATTGGTTTTGCATAGAAACGTCCGCATAAATATGACTCTAAAGCATCATCATATTGCAATTATGTTGGAATTGACTAAATGAATTCTATTTTTCCATTCCGACCTATCTTGAAATCTAATTGTACTGCAATGATCATCCATATCTTCTTTAACCTAACCAATGGCTGAGCCATCAAACTGCGAAAATGGCCCCTAAAGAATATGCTTTCTAAATTTCTTTGACTTTATTCCAAAGTTTGGAAGAACGCAATTTCTTTCGGTGTCATTGCCTTTCTAAAAGGACTGCTCGCCATCTTATGATCTTATCCCTTCCTCCCGATGACCACATGTTTAAACATGTCAGGAATTGAGTCTTCCAAAAAGATTTTTAGCCATGATGTTCCCAAATTTTATACCACCTTTGAGTTGCAAATTGCAAAATGGATTGGAACTCCTATGTGACCACCTCTATATTCTTTTCTGTTATTTGTTGGGCCCATATAATGATAATTTAGACCCCTTTAATGCTTATATCATTGGCCCGCACTGAGAATCGGACCCCACAAAGAAAAACACAATTTGCTGCCTTCCAACTCCAAAAATTTTCTTAAAAAATAAATAAATAAATAAATAAAATGAAACACCCCACATGCAAAATCACAAACTCCCAAATACGTACTCTTTTTTTTTTCCTTAATTAATTACACATATATGTTATGTTTATAAGTTATAAGGTATCATCTATATAATAATTAATAACCCTTGCATGCATGCATGCATCCATCTAAATCAAAACAGTAGTGACCATTATTCTCCTTTTCTTCATACCCCTACTTCAGTTTGGATTTTCTAACTGCAGCTGACCGCAATTGGAGATGACGACGCGCTTGGACGGAACGCCAGACCGCGACCCCACCTTCTCGACCGCCGTCACTACGTCCATCCCCTCCACCACCTTCCCAAACACCACGTGCTTCCCGTCCAGCCACCGTGTCTTCGTCGTGCAGATGAAGAACTGAGACCCGTTCGTGTTCGGCCCGGAGTTCGCCATCGACAGGATTCCGGGGCCCGTATGCTTCTTCACGAAGTTCTCGTCCTGGAACTTGGCGCCATAGATCGACTCTCCGCCGGTGCCGTTTCTGGCGGTGAAGTCACCGCCCTGGCACATGAAGCCCGGGATGACTCGGTGGAAGGTGGAGCCCTTGTAGTGGAGCGGCTTGCCGCGGCGGCCCTTCCCCTTCTCGCCCGTGCAAAGGGCCCGGAAGTTCTCGGCCGTGCGAGGCGTCGTGTCGGCGTACAGCTCCATCACGATCCTCCCGGCCTGAGCTCCGCCGATCATGATGTCGAAGTAGACCCTAGGGTTCGTCGTCATTTTCTTCTGCTAGATAGGAGATCTGACGAACCAGATAATGAATTAAGTTTAATTTCGGGTTTGGGTTTGCGTTTGGGCTTGGGCTGGGGTCTCTTATATAGGAGGGTTGGGTGGATCGTGGCCGTTGATTTGGGTGGATGGATTAACTACGGTTAGGGTTTGGGTTTAGTTGGATTTGACTAGGGTTAGAAATCGTGCGAATGTAGCTTATACCCTTTTTTCTTTTTTTGTGATTTATTTATCCTCCTGTTCTCTTTTCGCCGTTTCACACTTTTTTTTTTTGATCCCTCCACCGTGGAGCTCACGTAATGATAATCCAAGCCGTCCATATAGGGGTGGACCCAGAAATTCTTCAGGGTGGGTGAGTGGGTGGGGGGAACTTTGGATAGCTTTTAAAACCTACAGGGGCTTTTCTGAATTCTTTTGGTGGGGCCATAAGTAAAAATTTATAACAATCTTATAAAGAAAATGGTTTTTTTTATTTTTGCGGGGGTGGGGGGGTTTGCCATGGCCACTGCCAACCCCCTTCTGGTTCCACCCATGCGTCCATATTAAATTTTATCCATGTAGACGTCCTCAAATCTGAGTCCAGTAGGAGTATACCCAACTGTTTGATTGAGCACATGACCAAAAACATAATTAGCACCATGTAAGTAGTGATGCCACATCAGCACCAATTGTATTTTAATTCATGTGTTCAATCTGTTGTAAGGCCCACTCCTATTGAATTAAAATTTAAGAATATATCATTAGAGAAGATGGCATTCATTTTGGACGGTCCCAATTGTCATTATAGACGTTCGACCTACTATATGGAAAACATGTAATAGTTGCAATAGAGAATCTGGGATTTGAGACTCCTTTATTTGTTGGTGTGTGTTGGAATAAATATGTTTCTCAAGAAATTATTAGGATGTTTCTAAACTTGAGTCCTCTTAGGAATTTGTTTTAAAAACATGAAAACCAAACTAACTTTAATTAATGTAAATAAACAAACCCCAAGGGTAGCTCAGTTAACCTACGACCACGGTTTGCATCCGGAGGTTATAGATTTGAAATTACACTACCACACTGTGGCTATAGGAGAGTTTATCCATCTTCCCTTTGGGCTCGGAGGAATTAATCCAGCCTAAAGGGTTGGGAACCCTCCGATAATAAATATATATATATATATATATATAAACAAATAATCTCTTTAAAGTGATATGATACCTTTTCCAGTATTTCGCTCTTTATTCTAATACTACTGCATTTGATTGTGGTATATTAAAAATATTTATAATGATCTTATCGTAAAAGCCAACACTCAGCACAAAATGGGTCTTGCAAGATTCTCATCTACAAAAAGTGTCGCGTTGAGATTCCCTATTGCTTCTGCTAGAAGGTAGTAATCATGCTACACATGCTTGAAACTTCATCGTTGGCTCCACCTAAAAATAAATTCGACCGTTCAACATAAATCTAATCCCATCTAGCGATATCTTGGATATTTTAGTTCAATAAAAGTGGGTCCCATCATGTGCTCAATTATATAGTAGGACCTGCTTCCTTTGAACTAAAATTTAAAGATAAATCACCAAAGGGGATGAAATTTATCTTAAATGATCCGGATTAATACTATATAGAAATCAAAATGGAGTTGAAGGCATGTGTTAGAAGGTCACGTGCAAATTGCAATAGCTGCCACATAGAACCCTGGACTCAAAAGTCAACTGAGCAACCTCTATCGTCGGGAATTTCAAATGCAAGAGAGTTTTCTTACAAATAATAATAATAATAATAATAGTAACAAAAAAAATAGTAAGAGTAAAAAACATAGAGAGCTTCATGTAAAATTAGAATAAACTGCAGGGGTTATTTTGAAAGTCGATAGTTATAAGTTGCTGCTAAAACCGATATTTTTACTAGTTTTTCCAATTCGATCATGATTTTATTGCATTTTCTTTTATCAATGTCAATTCTTACAATATTTTGAAAGCATGGTGATATTATCTTTTTAAATATGGTGATACCATCATTTTCAACTTTTCTCCTGTTAATACAGAAAAGGACTTCCTAAAAGGAGGCAAAAAAAACAGTAGGGGTCCATTGGCAAGATTCCATTCATTTGGAAATTGAATGAGAGTATTCATTCACTTGAGGATGCTCAAGGCTCCACCCAATTAACACCACAGAAAGTGGAAGGCATGGAGGAGCTTGACCACGCAATGCATAAAAAAAAAAATTATTCCATCTATCGTGCTTTACAAAAACGCTAGATGGAATTTCTGCGTATTGGATAAACACTAGTGGAGCCCTGCACGTGCAATGCACGTGCAAGAAACATACTCTTTTAGTATGATAATTTGAAAAAAATAAAGTCATTTAAAAACTCAATATTAACTATCCCAATGGAGAATGACCAGTTTACATATAGCTCATTTTTTTTGGCAAATTAAGTAATTTACAATCACTAATTTTTCTTATGAAATTTAGTAAAAGCTTCAATAGGAAAAAATAAAAAGAAGATGGAATAACAAGATATATGGAAGGAAACTAATTAAAAAAAAGGCTGAACACCAACCTTTTCTGGCCATACATGATTAGGCAAATCACTCACCAATTTCAATATAGATTGATAGTCCGGCCTATTTTCCAAAAACATTTGTCTAAAACCTAGCACCAAATACATGCCAAATTCAATGAAACAAAATACTAACCAACCAAAACAGTATCCAACTTATAGCTTTAAACGAATCAACAACAAATCACAAGGATTCCAAGCAATCTTTGGCATTCTCATCTCTTCCTCTGACAAGCAAATCGTGTCTTTATAGGCATTGGGATCTAAGTTAAAATTTTTTACACATGAAAATCTCAAATGAAATTTCTCATTTGAGTTCTTGCAGCGAATGAACAAATTCTTCAAACACAACCCTTTTCATGATCATTTTTCAAATACAACCCTTTTCATGATCATTTGAGCTAAGCATTTCATCGAAATATAATAATACTAAGTGGGGCCCACAAATGTGTAGTTCTCTTTTATTATATATATATATATATCTAGTATAATAATACTAAGTGGGGCATATAGATATTATAATAATATTAAGTGGGCCCCACAGATGTGTAGAGAAAAAGCATGATAAGTTCTTCTACTAAGTGGTATAATATAATAATGCTAAGTGAGGCCCACATACGTATAGTTCTATTTTATTTTATACATATATAATATAATAATACGAAGTGGGGCCCACAGATGTGTAGTTATCTTGTATTATATATATATATATAATAATAATAATACTAAGTGGGGCCCACATATGTCTAGATGTAGAGAAAAAACATGATAAGTTCTTCTACTAAGTGAGGCCCACAGACGTGTAGTTTTCTTTTATTATATATATAATATAATAATACTAAGTGAGGCTCACAGATGTGTAGAGAAAATGCATGACAAGTTCTTTCCTTTTATTGGGGCCCACATATGTGTAGTTTTCTTTTATTTTATATATATCTATTACTATTATAAAAGAGGAGAAACTGTATATATATAATATCATAATACTAAGTGGGGTCCACAGATGTGTGGAGAAAAAGCACGACACTTTTTTCTCTTTTGTAATAAGGGCATAGATATTATATGATTATTATTATAATATAATAAGAATATATTATTATATTATATTATAATATTTGGGGAGGGAGGCCCACAAAGGTGTAGTGAAAAAGTATGCAACTTCTCTTCTCTTTTATAATAAGGGTATTGATTTTCTATTATTATTATAATATAATAATAATATATTGTTATATTATATTATATTATAATATTTGGGGTGGGCCCCACAAAGGTGTAGTGAAAAAGTTTGTAATTTCTCATAATAATATATTATTATATTATATTATACTATTTGGGGGTGGGCCCCACAATGGTGTAGTAAAAAAGTTTGCATTATAATATTTGGGGTTGGGCCCTACAAAGGTATAGTAAAAAGTTTACAATTTCTCATAATAATATATTATTATATTATATTATAATATTTGGAGGTGGGCCCTACAATGGTGTAGTGAAAAAGAGTTTGCAACTTTCCCTCTTTTATAATAGTAGCAGATAGTAGATATTTGGAGGTGTGCCCCACAATGATGTAGTGAAAATGTTAGCATTATAATATTTTGGGGTGGGCCCACAAAGGTGTAGTGAAAAATTTTGTAATTTCTCAAAATAATATATTATTATATTATATTATAATATTTGGGGGTGGGCCCAACAATGGTATAATGAAAAAGTTTGCAATTTCTCATAATAATATATTATTATATTATATTATACTATTTAGGAGTGGGCCCCTACAATGGTATAGTAAAAAAGTTTGCATTATAATATTTGGGGTTGGGCCCCACAAAGGTGCAGTGAAAAAGTTTGCAATTTCTCATAATAATATATTATTATATTATATTATAATATTTGGGGGTGGGCCCCACAATGATGTAGTGACAAAAGTTTGCAACTTTTTCTCTTTTATAATATATATAATAGTAGTAGATAAGTAAGTGTGTGTGTGTGTGTGTATATATATATATACTTGCATTCAAATGGACCCACAAGTAAGTGGGCCATGTGGTGTAGTGAAAACAAAGTGCATTTTCTTCTCTTTTATAAGAGTGAGTGTGTGTGTGTATATATATATATATATATAATAGTAGTAGATAAGTAAGTGTGTGTGTATATATATATATATATATATATATACTTGCATTCAAATGGACCCACAAGTAAGTGGGCCATGTGGTGCAGTGAAAACAAAGTGCATTTTCTTCTCTTTTATATAAGAGTAGATGCACCTTCAAAAGAAAGCAACTGCATTGATGACAAGAGTTTCTAGTTGATTTACAACCCCGCATCTCATTTAAGTGCCTACGAATTGGCTAGGATACCAATTCGAAAAAAAAAAAAAAAAAAAAAAAAAAAGTTTGGGGAGAATGATTTTGTAGAATTGTATAATATGTCATGGTATTTCATAGGGATTACGAGATTAGTTTAGTTGACTTTATAAAAATCAAAAATAGTTATGAAGGACTTGAAAAGGTCAAAGCGCATTTAGGACTGCACATAGGGTTGCAAATGGATATCCGATTATCCGGAAGTTCCAACCAGCAAAAAACGGGGTCTGGAACCAATTTTAGGTTCCGATTCATAAACGGGTCTGGGTTCGAAACCTAATCTGGGTTTCGATTGATAAATGGGTCCGGTTCCTGATCCAAATAGTAGACTTGGGACCCGGCATATGAGTCTTTGATATTGCAATTTGGACTTTAAAACCAACTCTTTTGGGGCATTCTTATGTATAATATTGGATGTCGTAGAGTTGATGCACTGTTATAAGTTGAATTATATCCTTATTCTTAAAAAAAATGAAGAATAAAGAAAAAATATAATCGATTTTAAAACTAGAGACCAAATTCCAGAACTAGATCTAGGTTTTCTTATCGAAACTGGGTTCGGAACCAACAAAATAAGTTCCGATTCAAAACCGGACCTGAAACCGGAACTGTTATTTTAAAATGGGTCCGGGTCCATTATGGTTCCGATTCGGAACCGTCCCATTTGCAATCCTAGCTGCACATTGTTTACTGCAATGCAGCTAGTGGGGGCCCACCTAGGTGCAAACCTATCACTTGTGGTAGGGGAACGGAAAGGTCTCTCTTGATTAGGCTATCTGAAGGCTTGTTTGTTACGAGAATATCTTAAAATTCCACGAGTTGTCCCATAATTGGATTCATAAATGTTCAACAGCCTTAAGCATTTTAGAAGCTGGATATTCAAGAACGTAAAACATTATATAAGCCTAAAAATTCTGGCCCACGAATGGTAGGCCCAAGTGAGCCCCCAAAAAAGCTCGATTGCACTCACAATTGCGCCGGCCTTGGTCGGCCTGGGCCGAATTCGGGCAATGGTTTTAGCACTCGGGCTGGGCCTAGATCTAAATTTTGTGCCCATTTAAATATGGGCTGAGCTAGGATTTACTGACAAAAGCTTGAACCGGCCTGACCTGGCTTGAATAAGTACGAGCTAGTCGTAGTTTAGTGACTGATTTTGCCAAAACTAGTGATAGAAAGCCAGGACATGTAAAAACAAAGCTTGGCCCAGCCTGGTTGACTAAATGGGTAGAACTTGGACTGACATGTTTGAGATGGGCCGAGCTCGGGCCAGGTACTAACGGCTTGTGTCAGCTTGGGCAGAGTACAGGCCTGTTTTCTAAAATCAAACCCAATCCGGCCCAACTCGGGCCATGAACACTGTCAGGAAGACCTTGCCAAGTTGAGTTGAGTTTTATTAAGCTGCGCAATAGCCGAAGTTTTAGACGGCATTTCCACAACTATAGACTTTCACCTGTTACTCTCTCTCAGCAAATATGGCAGCCCATCTTCAAAAGGAGTTATGCCTCGAGGGTGGCCGGGAAGAGAATTTGATTAGGCAAGGATTTTGGGTCTTATAATCTCTCTTAAAGCTATAAGAAGAATCAATAGCATTAAAACCCCTTCAAGTTTTTTCTTTTATTTGGCTACTGGTCAAGCAGAGTGATACTTTAACTTGAGGACCCACAGATTGATTGATCCAGAGCATGTGCGTGAAACTAAGGTTTCAACACGACTCAACCACGAGTGTGTTGGCGTACAAGAAGATTTTAGAAGTATTTTTTTAATAAGATTTTAGAAGTATTTTCTTTTTATTAGTTTTAAACATTACGGCACAATTTGTAAGTGATGAAGACCCCTATCGGTTATCATGAAAACACCCCATATAACTTGTATGTAAGCAATTATGAAAGGGTTGGAGATGGGCGCTTGAAAGAATGTTAAATGATGAAAAATTAAGAAAGCAAAATAAATTCGGCAAGGGACATCAATGAAGATGCTTTCTTAAATACATTAATTTCTCATATATAGGTGGATTGAATGAAATTTTGTCCCTACGATACAATGCCCCCCACTCTATCTCAAGATATGCACGCCAGAGATAAAAATATGGAATCGCCCTTAAAAATTAGAAATATGTGCACGACTTGTTTATCAGAAGTATTATCATGTTTCCCCATGCTTGCCCCACAATTTGATACCGAGGTGATTTAATCCTCATTCCAATTCTTAATCATTTTCTATGATGGTATCTCATAGACCATTTTTTAATTAAAAATTTATTTTTTCAAGTGGATTAATTTCATGATTTAAAAAAAAGTTATATCCTAAAGAATAAGCAAATAACAAAGATATCAAAAAAAAAAAAAAAAAAACATAATGCAAAGAGAGAAAAAAATTTCCAATTAGATTAATTATGAGATTAACAAGGTAATGTTAACAAAATTATATCCTAAAGGATAAAAAAGAGCAGAATCATTTATAAAAAAAGACCATGAGAGAGAGAGAGAGAGAGAGAGAGAGAGAGAGAGAGAGGTGTACCTATAAATGAGAATTTCCTCAAAATGTTCTGCCTCGAAGAGATGTCTTTGTGTTGTTGTTAGGACTTGAGGAATAATAGAGATGCGATGCTTATCTTGAATGGAGAGAAGAAAAAAGGGTAATGACTATAATTGATGTGTTATAGCCGTGTGAAAGATTTTAGTAACTTCTAGTTTGATGAGAAGCTGTATAAGATTTAATGAGAGAATGTAGATGGGTTCGATTAGGTTCCTCATTCAAGATTAAATTGATCTTAGGGCTCGTTTGGATGTTTACGGAATAAAATATTTATAGATTTAAATATTGCAAGAATAAGATAGTATAGTATAGAATATAATAATGTAATATTAAAATATTTTTGTTGTTTGGCAATTTTTGAAGAACATTACAGATTTTCAATTGAGTTGTTTGGAAAGTGCTATGATTAAAGTAAATTTTATTATCAGAATAATTTTTAATTAAATACTTTTTATTTATATTTAATTTACCATGTTTTTATAAAAAAAAGTAGTGTAATAAAGTAAAGTTCAACTGCCACGTTTTTTCACTATAAGTTACTTTTCTTTTATCATATATAAAACTATAGTAAAATGTAGTAAAGTAAAGTCAATATAAAAAAAAAAAAAAAAACTACTTTACAACTCTTTCTCCCACTTTATTTCACCACCTACTTTATCTCACCTTACTTTATCTCATATTTTACCATGATATGACATCAATCTTTATTTTACTTTACCACACAGTGAACTTGTCACTTTTTATTTAACATATAAAACTACAGTAAAATGTGATAAAGTAAAGTCACACAAAAAGAAACTACTTTACCATTCCCTCCCACTTCACCATATACTTTATCTCACATTTACTTTACTCTTCATTTATTGTGCTGCGACATTTACCTTTACTTTACTTTACCATATATGTAAACAAATACATCATGATGGATTTGGGGAACTAAAGTATTTACTTTACTCTACTACTTTGTAATCGTCATTTTGAAAAATTCTTATATTGTCGAAAGTATTCTACATGGGGGAGTTGTATGAAGAAATATTGAGTTTTTTGAAAGAAAATAATATTTTCTTTAGTTTTTTCTTGGGTTTCCAAACACATAAAATTCTTTTCTTTAGAAAATGAAAGATTATGTTCTATAAAATATTACTTTTTAGTGTTTTCTTGTGCATCAAGCAGGCCCTTAGGAGAGGATGATGGTAAAAGATGAGAGATTATAGGTTAAATTGATACATTACAAGATTTTAGGAGATGATGATGGTAAAGATGAGAGATTATAGAGAGGATGATACATATAGATTAATAAATGATGGAAACCTAAATGGAGATTATTGGAACTTTGCGAGACCATTTAGCTAAGAAAAGGGACAGTGTGAGTGTTAGAGAGATTTAAGGGATGGAATGAGAATTAAGGGAGGAAACAGTGTGTGATGGGGAGAGTTTTTAGAGAGATTTAAGGGATTTCATTAAAATACCCAAATCGCCATCATTTAAATTATTTTTGATGCCATGTATCATTTTATTGAAATGTTGACATGGCACATCGAGAAACCAAAAAAATTCAGAGTGCTGGCACCTCCAAAGCAGGGCTCTCTATTGTTTTAATACACGCGCACGCACATATATATATATAATGGTATTTCCAACAGAAAAACCACGTTTTGTTTGAAATCAAGAGCAAGGGGCGAACCTACATATGATGCCCCAGGCAAATCTTGAAAATGCTAAAAATTTGAATGGGCCTGGAACTGTCCCACATATTTCTAATAAACATTCGCCCCATGTCTAAACCTTGTTATTTCCCAACGTCGCAAAACCTTATTGAAAACATTCTTCTTCTCTTTTTGACATCTTCTTGCCAAGAGTACCACATCCTTTTTGTGCCGTTCTCTCTAACATCTTCTTTCTATTGAGAGTTTGAGATCATCTTCACACCGATTAAGCTTCTCATTGCTGGTCCTCTCGTGGTTAGTCTCTTTTTCTCACCAAACAACCCTAAATAAAGCAATCTCCATCCCACTTTAAATCTTGTATAATCCTAATCCCCCAATACCTAAATTTGAACCCTTAATCTCCAAATCATAATTTCAAATCCAAAATCACCAAATCCTAATCCAAGCCCTACGCCCTAAATCACCAAATCAAAGCATATCTCCAAGTTTAAATTAACCAAAAACTTGACACCGGCCACCTTAGTCCCTAGAATTTGGTATATAGAAGTGCATGAATATTTTTATATGATGCCAAATGGGCCCTAATGTGATTTGGGCCCTAATGTGACCTCAAAGTCCGATTAGCCATTTGGATAGGCGTGCACATGACTTTTGATCAGGAAGCCCGGAGGGAACGAAAAGAGGCTCAGATGTTCCACCATCAATCAGAAAAAGGGCGGTAAGGACTTTACTTTTCTACTCTATGATTAAAGTAAAACCTTGACAATCGAAAAATTCTTTACAAAGGATTATACTTTACCTCTTGAAAGAAAACACTGTTAGGTTTAAGTTAACTTTGACCCAATTTCACCGCAAAAATTCTGAGTCCGCTGTACAAAGTGCCCAAATCCCCTATGTGACCTCTTACGTGCTTTCGACGAGTGGGATGTGTGTAACTCACCTTGGCGCCCATATAGTGATGATCCGAGTGATTTAGATCCAAAGTAATCCCCTCTTCTAGCATACCCTTAAACTACTTCATTAGAATTTGATCCTACCATAAGATAGAACACATGAACGATGATGTTATTTGCACAATCTTATGCATCATGAATTCCATGCATTAGTTACACTATCAATCAGATGTTCGGTTTTATAGCAGGACAAGATCCTATTCAAATAAAAATTGAGAATATGCTAGGAATTGAATTCAATTTTAACAAATATGATCATCAGAAAGTGGGCCCCACGATGATCTCCACGACCCGGTTTGTATAAAACCGGCCACGTGGAGAATAAACAATGACACGCCATGCGCTCGCCTACCCAAACGGCTAATGAGATCTTGAGATCACATTAAATGGCCCCGCTTTCTACCACATAGGGAACACAGACGTGTAGAGGAAAAAATCAGAAAATATGAGGCCTTTCCGCCTCTAGGAGAAGCGGAAGACCTACATATGCTAGTTTTCCTCTGCTTGTAACAGCGGAAAAAGCTAATTTTGCTACTTTTCCTTTTACTGTGAACAGCGGAAATTCCACATTTGCAAACTTTCCACTGTTCAAAGCGGCGGAAAAGTCACAGTTTACGCATTTGGGTTGGCTTTTAACTTTTGGGGGATATAGGGCTGTTAACGTATGCAAACCTATTTGCAACCTAAAGGGCTAATGGGATCTTGAGATCATATTAAATAGGCCCCATTGTACAGTTAAGTAAAAATAGTTTATTGATAGTCATGCAGTTTTAGGGATGTAAATGGATATTCGATTCTCTGATTACCCGGAGGTTTCGACTCGTTAAAAATCAAGTTTGGGTCCTTATTTAGGCCCCATAAGTAAATGGGTCCGGGTCCGATTCCACTTTAGTTTGGAGCCGTGGACCTGAGACCCGACATGTTACCTCAATTTTTGAAAATATATTACAAAAATCATGTTCTTTTAATATGATTATCTACCTGTACCCGGAACCGGATCCAAGCCCGTCTCATATATGGTTCTGTTTCCGGTTTCGGTTCCGGAGCCAAAAAACAGGTTCCGAAACTGTTCCGGGTCTGAATCTAGTTCCACCTTCTCCTTAATGGTTCCGGTTCCGGATCCACTATGGAACTAGATCGGAATCAATCCGTTTACAACCCTATGCATTTTCATATGCACCCTACAATGTACGCGACCTAGACTAAAGGGGAAAAGTTAGAAATTATGCAGACTTTCCGCACGGCTAGTAACAAGTAACAACGGAGAAGCTACGTATGCAACCTTTTCCACTCTCAGGTAGATAGGTAAGTAATATTCTTCAAAAGGTTGGAATCTGTTTTCACAGTCCAAAATGTATTGGGTTTTTGCGAATGACCCTTTCTTCTTTTACCGGTCTTTGCTTTGTATATAATGGGAAGGATTCAAAGGGTTATGACTTATGATTGAGACACCTTTGATTACCCATACTACCCAACAAAGGCAAAATGCTTAGGATTTGTTCCAATATAAAAATAAAATAATGATTTATTCTCCCCCCAATCATTTTCATTAATGACAAGAGGCTTACCATTTTTGTTTGTTTAGGATTTTCCCCCTCCCCACATAACTGTCGCTAGCGACGTTTTTTTATGCCCATAAAGTTCCACAACCTAATCAACTTAACAATAAGATAATTGGCTGACTTTGTGGAGCTCACTACCCTACCAAATGTAGAGGGCTTCGGAGTGAATATGTAATGTAGAGGATTTCTATGTGTTATTACTATTATCTATCTTTCTTTTTTTTTTTTTTTTTTTTTTTTTTATGTCTGTGGGCCAGAATAATTATTACAGGCCCAGGAGAGAAACCGGAGTAAAATTTCCATATAGCCCGGTATGGTAGTGCAGTTTTAAACTCACATCGAGATTAAAATTTCCCTCCGGATGCAAACCGTGGTCCTAAACCAATTGAACTACCCATCGAGATTAATTTCTATGTGTTATGAAAAAGGCTTTGATTATCTATTGATGTCACGTTTTTTGGAGTTTGATTACAGTGCTTTGTTAAAAAGAAAAATTTAAACCGATTTCTAAAATTCATCTAAAACCATTTTCTTAAGAAAGATCATCTAAATCACTTTGCTGCAAAAGCCAAATTCAGGATTTTTCGTAAAGTAGTGATGTATATTGGACCCCTCACTTTCTTAGGATTTGAATTATTAAGGTGGTGGGTGGGTGGTTACTCATTTTCCACTCGCCCCTTTGATTCATTTTCCATTGATGGGGAGATAATTTGGTCGTTTTTTAGAATTCACATTTGTTTCTTCAATTTTCACCATTTTTAAAAATAGATGCAATCAAATTACTTGAAACAAAAGGGCTCCCATAAGTCTTCCTGTGCTGTGATTTTACTTTCACTTAGAAGGATCATATTGGCTTGGACTACATTATTTCTCTTGTGAGTAAAAATTGTCTGGAAAAGATAAATTTCCCACAGATAAACCTGCTGCACCAAACAATCAGATAAAATATGCACAGAAAATTGAGCTCTTAATCCCCTATTTTTTTTTTCGTGGATTTGCATGCCCTTACAGAAGTAGAAAATTAACAACTTGAGGTTGGGCCCTAACTTTAAACGGAGTTAAGTTTCAACCAGCACCAATAAAGTTTGGATTTTTGGTGCGACCCACCTCAAGATCTGAACAAGAAACCTAGCCTTCAAATTCCCATAGTTTAAGGCCACATTTGGCAACTAGAGAGGAATCACGTCAAAAAGTTAGGGCCACATTGGAAACCTAGCCTTCAAATTCCCCCCCCCCCCAAAAAAAAAAAAAAATTGCATTTAGCCTTATGAAGAGGATGAACAATTCAGATCGTGATTTAGTGGTTCATGGAAATGAAAAGTAAAACGAAGGGTCAACTATGAAATCACGTCAAAAAAACAGCCTTTCCGCGCTATTGTGCAAGCGAATCACCTCCAGACCCCAAACCTGTTTGCTAATTCCATACTCGATTTCAATAAGAGGACCTGGAATAAGTTCCGATTAGAATAGGTTCCGATTAGAGGACCATGATTTGGTTCCAAAATCGGTTTTAACTCCTTTTTTCTTTTTCTTTTTCTTTTTTTTTTTTTTGCTTAAAATAGGGATACCATTTAACCTATAATACCGCATCAAGTCTACCACCTTTGGAATTAAACATAAAAATGTCTAATCGAAGCTGGTCTTGAGTTACAGTTTGCAACATTAAAGAGCCATATCTCACTTTTTTTTTTCCTCTACAACAAATCTAAATTCAAGCATGTAGACTGTAGAGATTATCACCATGTCCCTATCCAGCTAAGAAGGAGCCAGGACAATCTATATCCTACAACAAATCTAGAATACATGCATTTTTTTTTTATTCTAATTGATAGAACAATCAAACAAAACATCTGAGATATAAGAAAGAAATGGGCAAATGAGCCTAGTCCCAAGTCTACCGGTTGAAGCATGCATGATCCACAACCCCAACTCGTTTATCACCTAAGAGCTTAAATTTAATTCTAAATCCAGACTTATTTATAAATCGAAACTTAAAAAACAAATTCCAAACTTGAATTTTTTACGGGTCAGAATCTCCGGATAAAGAGGAATCCTCTCTACGGTTTTTTTTTTTTTTTTTAAGAAGTCAGCCCTAAATGTGGGCCCCACTAATTCTAGCCCCATAGATATAGTGCGGGAGTTGAAAGTGCTCCCGCGAATCACCTTCCAATTTCCTCGTAATATTCAAATTTCCGCTTCAGTCTACAGTCTAGTCTACTGTTTGCATCTATCATCACCTGAACTACAACAACAACAACTACTACCCCGCCAACTGCCAAAGCCGGCTTTCTCTTCTCTCTCCCTCTCTCTCGTTTTCAAAGATTCGACTCTTCAAAACCTCCAGAGCCGGCACTTTCTTTTTTTAACTCTCCATTTCCAATCCAATCCAGTCCAAAGAAGAAGAAGAAAAAAAACAAAAGGCACATGAGAATTTCTACATCGCAATCGTACACGTTACGATTTCACTCAACAGATCGATCCAATTGCTTCAGATATGTTTCCAATGACGATTTCACTCATCAGATTAATCGAATTGCTTCAGATTTGTCTTGTATTCGTCTTTCTCTCGTTTCATTAGATTCCTTCCTTCCTCTTCTCTTTGAGGAATCTCAGCTTCCTTCTTACATTTCCTCATTTGATTCCAAGAATTCTCGATTTTTCGATTCTGTCGGTGAGTTCTTCTTCTTCTTTTTACATTCTGTTTTTTGTTGTTGTTGTTGTTTTTTTTTTTTTTTTTTTTTTTTTTTTTTTCAATTTTGTTTGCTGTCTGGAATTGTCGGATTCTTTGTTTCTTTTGTTCTGAAGAGTCGAAGATGTAATACCTAATGATTTAAGCGTGTTGTGTGATGATTAGGCTCAAACAGATGAGATTGCTGACTTTTATCTAGTTTGGCAGCTGGAAAGTTTCTAATGTTGTTTCTACTGTTTGTTTTTCTGATTTCATCAGTGGATTTATGTTAAAATGATGTTTTGAGTTAGGATCTTAGACCAAATCATCAATTCTAAGGCCTTTTTGAATGTGCTTTGAAACCTAACCCGATTATTCTCCCCAGGGAGCAGTTTGCTTCTACTTTGTGTTGAATTTCTACGAATTCATAGTAGTAGGTTCTAGACGAGGGAGGATTAAAGAGGTGAAGAGTGAAGAAAATAAGGCGGAGATATAAGTAGATCGAACCCTTGTTTTTCGAGGATTGATTTACTAGGGCAATGGTTGGATAACCATTTCTAGGGTGATGGTTGGGTAACTATTTACCTTTACTCCTTTCGGTTTTAGCCCCTTTGATGGAAGTTTGCTTAGAATTCGTAGGATCTCGAAAATGAGCAAACAAATGAAACAAGCTCTAAATGTTTAGGGCAGTGGGGACAGCTGAAATTGCATTAGTTGAAATATCATTGATCTGTCCCTTTATGCTTCTCCAAATGTCAATTCATTTCCTTTCATGTGTAAAAAGTAGATAGATATTTGTGCAGAAAAAGCTACGTGCCACCCCAACTTCTTAAGGCCCTGTTTGGATCCTCATTACTTGGTTAACATGGTTATAGGAAAAGAACAAAACAACAGCCACTAACAGGTTAACTCTGGTGATTCAAACACACAAAAGCTGTTTGACAAATAAACTGAGTTACCTGCACTGTACAAAGATCCAAATCGGTGTACACGGACACCCAAATTACAGCCATGCATGTTTTGGAAAGATTTTTGAGTATATAACATGATTCTTAAAAGCAGAATTTTGTGACATGTAACCCAAAAAATGACCTTTTCTTCTCCCTTTCTAACTATAGGTAATTTGATTCTCTTATCAGGAACCAATTTCTGTCACTAATAATATCCTACTGAAATTTGAAACCTTCTTCATACCAAGTTGGAGAAAAGAGATTAGCAACCAACTGGAAGCATTTCCTTCAGATCCTGTCAAAACAATTTTGAATCAGGATTATCAGAACTTTCATAAACATGGCTGGACGCTACAAGCTTGCAATGGATGGTAAGGACACTGTTAGGTTTCTAACCTTAACCATTGGAAGCTTCACCCAAGATCGTTTAATTGACAAAGAACAGAGGATTCAACAGAAAGAACAGTGTGCAGAAAGATTAGCAGCAGAAGATGGGAGCTGCGATAGAAATACGGAAGTCCGGTATTCTGATCAAGCTGTCTTGGCAAATTTGGACTGGGGAATTGATGCCCTTGAAGAAGCCATCAGCACCTCCAACATGGAAACCAAGCTTGCACGCCTGGACTACGCAGAAAAGATGTTACAGGTCTGCGCAATGTTGGACTCCCTCCACAAAACAGCAGGGGTCCCCAATTTCTATCTATCTGCTTGGGCGCATCTCAACCTTGCCTTCCTTTGGAAGCTACGAAACAATGTCCACAACTCTGTTCTTCACGTACTCGAGATGTTTATCATCGATCCGTTTTTCTCCAGGATTGATTTTGCGCCAGAATTATGGGAAGCTCTCTTTCTTCCTCACATGAGCTCTATTGTTGGGTGGTATTCGGAGGAAAGACATAAAATTGTAATTGAAGTGATTCCTGATTCTGCTGATCTTTCCTTTACAGCTGATTTTGATCAGTTCTTCAATGAGTCTTTGATTTTTTCCATGAGACCTGATCAAGCTGAGAGGCTGCAGAAGTTGGAGAAGCTTTATGGGGAATCACTGGATGAGAACACCAGACTCTATGCTAAGTACTACAAGGACTATATGAACTTTGATTCAACTGTTAGCAAGAAGGGGATGCCAATGATGCCGATTGCAGAGCCGCCCATGACACCTCTACATGAAGTTAGCCGATCAGTACCTGATTATGTTAAGTTTGGTCCAATCTTGCCTAAGAGTGCTGGGTTCAATCCAGTTCTGAAAGATAAAGATGTTGAAATCGAAAAATGCAGGTTTGCTTAGTTCCTTTTGGATATGCACCAAATTGCATTTAGTTAAAATTTATTAGGCACCATGGATGGTAACCGTTTCTTCTATGAATATGGATCATAACAAGAGATACCCTGTTTTACATACTACTCTCAAGTAAATACAGCTATTGTCAGTGATGATGATTTAAAGCAGGAATGGTAGAGGAAAGAGGTTCCCACCTAATGTCATTTCTCATTTCCACTCTACATGTGCTCACAAATTGATTCCAATCTGTGACACATCCAAACACTCTCCAATCAATTCTTCTTTTGATGAAATTCACTTAGATGTAATTGTTAATGTCGATTATGTAACGAGCTGATTCTATAAGATGATGATGCTCCATAGCTTATTTGTTGGTATCTTGACAAGCAGATCGAGCGTAGCTTCAAATTCCACGCACAAAATGGAAAAATCTTCCAAGCTGGTTGCCAACATAATGTTGGAGGTCTGTGAGTATTAGTCTCACTCTGTTCTCATAAACCTGAGGAACCTTCAAATCATCACTTTTCTTGTTTTCCTTCACTATTTTTTGGATTTATAGATTGCGAATTGAACCATTTTTCTTGGTTGTTGATGTTAGGAGGTCTTGCTTGAGGAGAATGAAGACGACTTTGATTATGATCATGGGAATGTAGATATGGACTCAGATGTCACAAATAAAAAACTACTAGCTCTAAACAGCATGAAACCAACAGAGGGTGCAGGAAGTGATTCAAAAGTACAGCCACATAGAAAAGCCTGTTCATTTTCTCCGAAGACTCTCTCTCCTTTGGACTCTCCTCACGCCCTTTCTCCCAAGGTTTTATCTCCAAAACCTGATATCACTAGTAAGAAGGAACCTGAACAAATCCTGCGCCTCTTGTCCCATCGTCTTGCAAATCCTACTCTGCCTATTTCTTTGCCAAATTCTTTGCCAGTATCCCCTCGTCTGTCTAACGACTGCAGCATTAGCTCTGCAGATTCTGATGGTGAAGTATTAGTAAGTCTTCTTTGCCTTCTCAAGATTCACCAAATTTTGGTTAAAGGCTTATTTTTATTTTTCAAACATGAAAAAACTTTGTTTATGCTAAAAGTAGATTTTCTTCTCTTTTTTTTCCAGGAAGTGCAGAAAAATTGTAGAAAGAAATTCAGTAGCACACGGAGTATGAATTTGGGAGGTCCAAAGACCCAAGTCTCAGTGAAACCGTAAGGCTAACGTTTTTCTTTAGATGTAGCTCAAGTATAAACGGTAGCAAAATTCACCTTGTTAAGATTGTCTTGTTGGCTGACAAAAATTACCAACCATGTTGGTGGGTGGTTCTTCTAAGAGGTATTATACAATCTTCGGCACATAGTATGGGAACTTTCATTGGGGTCAACCATTCCCGACGGTTCAGGCTTCAAGGCCATTTTTCATTGATCTGGATTCTGATCTCATACAAAAACTCCATTTGCAGGCAATGGAACAAAAGCCTCTTCCAGAAGCTTAAGTTCCTACCTGTTGAATGAGACCTGTTAGCCATATTTTCATTCAACTGTCCATCTGCAAGTCAATTACCAGATGGTAACATTTTTCCACTGGAATTTTTTCTTTGTAGTATTACTTAATGATGACAGTTCCTGCCAGAAAAATATAAATGATCTAAATTACTCAGATGCACCCCACGTAAATGGAAAGCTTGACTTGGTTGATAACCCATTGCAAAGGCCAAGGATGATAGCAATGCCACTTCTATACAGGCCAACAACCTGTACCAGATACTGCATTGACAGACCTTTAGACTCTTGTTTTTCATTTATCATTTTATATAATTCAAGATAATGACAACTTTCATTTTTACTTGTATTTTTTAATTCCATATTTCAAGGAAAAATATGGAATTAATGCAATTGGAAATGGTCCTCAAGTGGAGCCCTTTCCATTTTCTTAGATTCATGCAGAACTTTTTTTTTTTTATAGGAAAACCAAATCATGGCTTGACATCTGCAGTTTCCATGGTGAAAGTGAGGAAGAAGTAAGCCAGAGCAGTGTTTCTGTCCCATCATCAGAAAAGTTAACTAATCGAACGCGGCCACCAAAAGATTTTGTGTGTCCAATCACAGGCCAGCTATTCAGTGACCCAGTTACGCTAGAAACAGGCCAAACATATGAACGAAGAGCAATTCAAGAATGGCTAAAAAGAGGAAATACTACATGCCCCATTACACGTCAGCCTCTCTCTGCAACCACTCTACCCAAAACAAACTATGTTTTGAAAAGGCTAATTACCTCTTGGAAGGAACAATATCCTGATCTTGCCAAAGAATTTACGTATGCTGAAACACCAAGAACTCCCCTAAGCCCAACCCCTTCAAGAGAAATTTCATTAGAGTCAGCCCTGTCAAAGACATACACTCTTCCTCTCTCCCATACTACAACCTCCAAAGGCAACAAAACTGGCAGAAGATTTATGCGGGCTGCAGTCTCTACATCACCAACCAGTGTTATATCTCAAGCTGCTGTTGAAACCATTATAAACGGTTTAAAGCCTTACACATCATGTCTTTGTACTTCGGAGGACTTGAAGGAATGTGAAGAGGCTGTTTTAAAAGTGGCAATGATATGGAAGGAATCTAAAGCTGATCCAACAATTCATGCTTATCTAGCAAAACCCACAATTCTGAATGGGTTAGCTGAAATTTTGACGGCTTCTCTAGACAGAGAGGTTCTCAGAATGTCGATTTATATTCTTTCGGAGCTTATATTCACAGATGAAAGTGTTGGAGAGACTCTAACCAGTGTTGATTCTGATTTTGATTGCCTGGCTGCTCTACTGAAAAATGGTTTGGTGGAGGCTGCTGTTCTTATTCACCAGTTGAAGCCAGCATTCTCTCAGCTTTTGGCTCACGACCTTGTTCCTTCGCTTGTTCAAGTAATTATGAGAAAAACCGAAGAACTGGATGACTTTCAGTTGGTGATAGAGCCCAAAGATGCCGCAATAGCAATGCTTGACCAGATATTATTAGGAGGGGATGAAAACAGCAAGTCAAATAATGCTTTGAATGTTATTACAGAAAATGGTCTTCCTGCTTTAATCAAGTGCTTGGATAGTGTTGAGGGAAGGACATCTGTTGTATCCATACTTCTGAGCTGTATGCGTGCAGATAGGAGTTGCAGAAATTTGATAGCAAACAGAGCTGATTTGACTCCTGTTCTTGAATTATTTCATGCTGGCAATGACAATGAGAGGGGCATATGCATTGATTTTATCTCTGAGCTGGTCCGTTTGAACAGGTACACTTTGCTTTTAACCTCTTCCCACACACCAATTCCTACTAAAGCTGGCATTTGGGTGGGATCATCATAGTTCTTAACAGTTTTCTGATTGGGAATGGATAGCCCTGACTCAGTGGGATACTTGAGTTCTTGTTCTAGAGGTGTTATTTCAGTCACACATTTCAGAAATAAACATGCACGCACGCATACACATTTACACTTTTGTTTCAAATGCATAGGTATGCATGCATGGAAATTCTCTCTCTCTCTCTCTCTCTCTCTCTCTCTCTCTCTCTCTCTCTCTCTCTCTCTCTCTCTCTCTCTCTCTCTCTCTCACACACACACACACCAACATTTAATTCATATATTTGTGTCCATTCCTGGTGAAAAATTATTCACTCACATATGAACCTTTTCTTTTGTTATTTCCTCAGGAGAACATTTTGCAATCAAATTTTGCAGATAGTTAAAGATTATGGGGCATTTAGTACCATGCACACCTTCCTGGTGTACCTTCAGATGGCTCCTATGGAGCAACAACCTGCTGTGGCTAGTCTTCTCCTTCAGCTTGATCTTCTGGTTTGCTTCAACATTTTGAACCACCACATTTCAAAAGTTGCAGATGCTTTTAGCATAACAAACTATAACCAACCATCTACACGCCCTTTAATTATGAATTTCAGGTTGAACCTCGGAAGATGAGCATTTACAGGGAAGAAGCTATTGAAGCGCTGATTGAAGCACTTCGTAGAAAAGATTTCCCTTTTTGTCAAATCAGAGCTCTAGAGGCATTTGCATCTCTCTCCGGTCGCTTGACTACCTCAGGGAAGTCTCTTACTGAAGCCTGGTTACTCAGAACTGCTGGCCTTCATCAACCTTACAATAATTTAATGAAAGCAGAGAAGATGCAAAAAGAGGATGATGAACTCACAGAGACAATGGTACAGATTGCCTAAGAGCAACTTTGGTTTAGTTTAGATCCTTTTAAATTATCATCTTGGACCTGCCTTTTCTCACTCTATATATCCACTTGCATAGGAAGAAGATAACATCGCAAGTGCATGGGAGAAACGAGTAGCATTCGTCCTTTGCAACCATGAAAATGGATCCATTTTCAGAGCATTAGAAGAGTGCCTCAAGAGCAACTCCTTGGAGTTGGCAAAGTCATGTCTTGTCGTTGCTACATGGCTTGTGCACATGCTTAGCGACCTTCCTGAAACCGGTGTAAGAAAAATTGCACATCAGTGTTTATTAGACCAATTCATTAATGTCCTTCAATCATCTAAAAATCTTGAGGAGAAGGTTCTTGCAGCTCTTTCTTTGAAAAGCTTCATTAATGATCCAGGTAACGCTAGCTTCTAAAAGCTTATGGTCATGTAATTCACCCTTCCCCCCCGTTCTAGTAGAAACAGTTTACTGAATTATCTTGCATTGATTCAGATGCACTTAAAGATCTTGGAATGTATGCAAAGAGCATATGCAAACCCTTGAGAAAGCTTAAGAAGAGTTCGGCAGTGGTTACAGATACATTAAAAGCATTGATGAATTTGCCATCTGTCAATGCAGTGAGTGTGCATACTCTGGAATTTTTTAAGTGAGAAAGATATAGATCATTTATATCCTGATTAATGTGCATATGTTCATTTTTCAGACAGAGCTCTGGTCCTGTACTGAAGTGGTTGAGGTAGATTCAAGTACTAATGGGGAAGTCCTGTCTTTGGCTCATCTAAAAGGCCGGTTGTTTAGCAGCCATTCCGATGGACATATTAAAGTATGTTTCATCTCTCTCTCTCTCTCTCTCTCTCTCTCTCTCTCTCTGTTGTGTGTGTTAATAAACACACAGATATAAACGATTGTGCATGTGGGGCCCACCTGAATGCCAATACATTGGAAGAAATTTGAAGGGGATGTCATGAATGTCCTGCATTTGAAATTTTACCATAATCATGGCAATGTGGTTTGGCCGTTTGGGGCATATACTCAGTTTCATTGTTTTAGCCAATTATTCATTTTCATCAAGTGGCTACAATATCAGTTTGGTGAGATTTTTTACTCTGTTTGAATCTGATACACACCTGTGAACTGTCAGTATAGTCATAAGCCTCACAGGACATGCTGAGATCACGTGTAGTCTGAGCATACTTTGTCAATACTCTTATCCGTTTGCATGTTAAGTAGTCTTCTATTTTATACCTAGGTGTGTAATTCTCAGATTATCAGTTCAGGAAATTTCTGAGCATATCAATGTATATTTGTGCTGCATGTTAAATAGTTTGATATTTGTATAGGTATGGGATTCTGGAAAGAGAGTTTTAAGATTAATTCAAGAAATTCGCGAGCATACGAAGGCAGTCACATGCATCTTCATCCCATCTTCCGGTGACAAGATGTACACTGGTTCACTAGACAAAACAATTCGAGTAAGCGGTTGTGTCCATCTATTCCAACTCATCCAAAACTATTTCATGATTGGAAATGTTATGAGATTATTGCTCAACAATCAGGAAGTGGTAATTTCTTCTTTGTTTCTTGGTCTTCCAACTTATCCAAAACTGTTTGGTTCCATTTGTTTCTTCTTTGGTGTAATTTCTTTCGTTTCTTGGTATGATGCTGTTACACCATTTTGAGCATCTTATTTTGGTAGGTCCGTTGCTTTTGTACTCTCTTTTCTCTAATAAATTTTGGTTACCGATATAAATAAAAATAAAAAAATTAAGAAGTGGCGAAAATATGTTCTTGATTTGCCTGTTCTGTACCTTTTAGCAATCTGAAATATCAGTACATTGAGAAGTAAAAGAAGAAAATAACAATATCAAAATGGGCTAAATTTGATATTGTAAACAACTATAGAGAATGCTTTATGCCCAGGGCCTTCTAATTATGATGACAACCAGATATGGTTACAGTTACAGGGATAAACGAATACTTTTATGTGCTTGTATTACTAATGTCAACATGGTCATACCAGTACCATGGAAAAGTACAAGTATCTGTGCATTCTCACTCTCAAATTTGGAAAATAAGATATGTGTCATTTACAAACTGAGTAGAAAAAGGTGATTGGAGACCACACAATCTGATAACTTGAACAGGCTTCCTGATGTTAATATAAAGTAATTTCTGCCTACATCAAAGAAACATTGACAGGAAAAATTATTATTGATTTTGATGCGTAGTTGCTCTAGCAATTATATTTGGCTTCATTGCCTGCATGATCAGCTCAGGCAAATTTTAACACATTTGTTTTGTCCATAAAGATGCATCAATTTGTTGCTGATCTTCGGTTATATATGATAAGATTTCGCATTGAGAAAAGTTTTTCATGTCTTGGTTCGAAGAGGATGTTTGGATGTGGGATGGTGGGGAACATCAAAAGTGATAACACAGTTTAAATTTGAACTGTATAATTATTTTGAGTCCCTACCTTCTCACACCCAAAGCCCCCTCCAAACAGTATCTGGACCTGGAGTTGAACCAAGAAACTGTTTAAACTACATATTGTAAAGAAAACATATATTCCAAGAAACAAAAAAAAAAAAAGTCAAAATAATCTTGGTTTGACCCTTAATGGTTTGTAATCCCAGAATTCAAAAGCAATGATCATGTGCCAACTGACTGTAAGGAATTGTTTTCAGAAAATAATCACAAGAACTTGTTCTCAAACTTTTGGGGTAGTAAAAGATTGTTGAACTTCGACTTGCATCAATAATCCAACTTGCATCGATAACCCAAACATGCAGCTGTGCCATCCAATAGTTAGACCAAATTTACACTTCACGTGCATTATGATTATCAAGCAAGTGACAGCTGAAATTCTTTATTTTTCTTCCCTATAAATAGGTTTGGGCAATTGAACCAGACAAGATTCGCTGTGTCGAGGTTTATGACATGAAAGAGGCAATACACTGCTTAACATCTAATGGTACCCTTGAATGCTTTGCTTCTCAAGGATCTGGTGCTAAGGTCAAGGGTTTTTTCTTTTTCTTTTCTAAATCTTGTTTGAAACAAGAATGCCTATTATGATCAAGATATCTTTGCTGAATTCTTACTATTGCAGATATGCAATTGGGGCGGGGTTTCAAAGCATATAAACATCAATAAAAATGTTAAATGTCTTGCCATGTCGGAGGAATCTCTGTATTGTGGATGCACTGGTTACAGCATCCAGGTGATGTATTCAACACTATCGGTTGATTTGTCTTAATATGCTGAGAGTTATCTTTTTGTTCTTGCACTGTCTTTTCCTTCTTTCCAAATTTACAGTACTCTTATCTTTGAAGTTTAACCTTGGTTAATATCAAGGTTCAAAACATGACATGATAGCATTATTATCCCTAAAAGTTTTCCATTCTCTAACTATAGCTGTTATATAGATTGATAAATTAAAAAAAAAAAAAAAATGTTATATGGCATAACCCATTAATTTTCTCTCTTCCTTAATTCTTTTAATCACCATGGTAATTGTCACTGACACTGAAGCCCTCTTTTCTATATGGAGTTGGCTTTGTTCATGTTACTTTCATATGAACCCTATTTAGAGCTACATTCTGTCACTAAATTATCTAACATGTTACTTTGACTCTCCTACTTCCTTATTCTTGTATAGATATGGCAATGGGTTGGTTTGCTATGGACTTGGGTGAATCCATAGTCCACACCCAATCCTACTGAAACTTGTCCTGCCTCACCCTATCACAAGCGTCTGTGGCACCCTCTCCAAGCTATTTGTTTATTTGTATCCATACTTCACACTACGGCACTATGTCAACTTCAAGTTTGAACAGAAAATACTCCCTGCTCTTCGGATCACTAATCTTGCACTCATATCCGTTGTTTGGCCAACAGTCATGTCATTTGACTAAAGCTTTTCTTCAAAGTTTTTCGCTCATTGTAATTTTTCATTTAGCCAATTAGGACCACATCATCTGCAAGCACCATATATCAAGGAGCTTCATCCTAGATTTTTGCCCCCCTATCTTTCCATAACTAACACAAATAATACATATGGGGAGAAATTGAACCCTTGTTACAACCAAAAAACCCAATTGAGGGCTAGTCACTGCTTAGCACTATTGGTACTTGTTGTCACGACTTTAAAATGTCTTCTATATCCGGACTCCTCCTTTGGGTAGGCCGCCACTCTGATGGGCACAAAGGTCTTTCACAGGTAGAGCAAGGCTTGAACCATGGTGTCCATATGGGAGTCAAATTTCCCTACAACCATGCAATATGTGTGGACTGTGGAGACATCTGGATATCTCCTTTACTCATAGGAGGACCACAGTGCTCTTCATTCTTCGACCATCCTGTACTTAAATTTGGTGACTACTCTAATTAACCAAACTAGCCCACTCTTGCCCATGAAAATACATAATTCTTTAGGTATACCAGCGATGAATGCTCTCTCTTTCCTCTTTGAAATTTTGCTATAGAACATGGATCTACTTCCATTGCCTACTCTCTATTCTACAGGTTTTATTTTAAGAATATTCTGCAGCTGTTTTTTATCCCATCTTCCTTGACCTTCTGAGATAGTCTTTAGCTTTCCTCTCCCTCATTTTAGCAAGTTTATTATAGATATCCTCCGCCCCTTCAACTTCAATCCATCTTACATTGTCTTTGGAGTTCTACTTAGCTTTACAACTTTCTTAGCGTCTCCTTTTGCTAACTTATACCGTTCTTGGTCTTTTATACTTCCTATATCTAATCATTGATGAAATGCTTTCTTTTACCAATAGGCTTTTGAACCTCTCCATTCCAAAACTCCTTCCCTTAAATCCCCAAGCATATCGTTCGCTAACTGTTTAAATGCAATCTATCATAAGGAACAAAGTCATTTTTATAACAGCATTATACATAACAAATCAGAACATAATCTTTTCCCATAAAATCTGCCCTTATGACATTTTTTTTCAACCATCAATTACCACAGAAAACTACCTGGTTTTCTTACCAATTGATCAGTCTCCTGCCTATGTTAGCAATGGAAATTCCGTAAGTCTCACACTTTATTATGTATACTCTAAATCCATGGATATACGCATTGCAGGAGGTGGATCTAAGCAAAGGTACATCAAGTATATTCTTCTCTGGGGCAAGGAAACTGCTAGGTAAGCAAACCATACACACCCTGAGCATTCGCGATGGTCAGCTCTTTGCTGGTGGCTCTTCAGTTGATGGAGTAGCTGGGAAGGTGTGTTGAGATACTCCTTTCCATTATTTGTGGAGAATCTTGAAAGAGTAGAATAATTTTAGAGTTAAAATGCATATCTGTTTTGATAATTTCTCATAGACTTCCATTCACTCAAATATGGTAAATTTTCATGGAAGGTTTTCTCACTGTCAACAAGAGCAGCAGTGGCATCATTGACGACGGGATTTGACATCCACTGCATTGCTGTCAATAATGATTTTGTTTTCACGGGAACCAAATGTGGGATTATTGAGGTATGGTTAAGAGAAAGATTCACTAGAGTTGCCACGCTTAAAGTGCACGGCGGAGGTAATACAAAGGTTACATCCCTGGCCTCAGATTCTGATGGAGAAATGCTCTTCGCTGGTACATCCGATGGCAAGATTCAGGTCTAACAATAAAATCATGTGACATTCAAACTGTAATTGATGTTTCATGCTGCCAAGTGCTAACTTCAGTCTCTTAACTATTGGTGCAGGCGTGGGCTTTGGACTGAGAATTTGTACCATAGAGCCAGCCAGATGGTGTTTGTTCGTTTCATGAAATGAAAGTAAATATCATATTTTCCATTCCCTTCAGTGGGTTTGTAAGTAATTTTCAATCTGCAAGCAAAGGGGCTGAAGAGAAACAAGAACAAAGCAGAAAGGGAAATTGAAATTGAAAATAATTTTTTAGCCACAAATTAGCAGTATGAATTAATGATTAACTCGCAATGTTCTTTACACATTGGGTTGATGTAATCCCTCTGCATATGGAAGTC
This sequence comes from Camphora micrantha, assembly GCA_003546025.1. NCBI lineage: Eukaryota > Viridiplantae > Streptophyta > Magnoliopsida > Laurales > Lauraceae > Camphora > Camphora micrantha. The sequence continues at coordinate 14,643,600 of QPKB01000003.1, read as the reverse complement.
ACTTGTGATCTGGCGTAAGCCCCCACATGAGCGTCCAAGAGCTGCACCTTCCATACAAAAATCTAACCGAGCAAGAACAGTCGCATGACAATCATTGCCTCATTGGAGGTATAGAGGTTGGTAAGGTCTCTCTGTAATGTATTTGTGTGCAGAAAATGAGAACCATCTAATCACAGAAGGTAAGCTGTCCTATCCTTAGCCGCCTGGGGTGTAGTCTTTGATCATAGGAGTCAGGTGGGCCCCCAGGCTATGACCGTTACTAAGCTAGGAATGAATATTTCCTTGATTAATATTCAAACAAACAGATGGGAGTGGATTGGAGAAGCCAAACCTAAACCCACGCCCAAACTGTCAAAACCACCACCCAACCCACGCTAATGGGGGCAGGTCTTTTTCAAGCCAACACTCTGGATAACCTGAAAACCCCCAAGTCAGAGATAGCTCTTTGCCATAGGTAATTGCAATTGCAGGTAAACCAGAGTGAGATACTTAGATTAACTTGTGTGCATTGCAACTGAGTTTCTAGGATCCAAACGGGCCCTTTAATATGTGATACCGACCAAATGCAGAACCAGCTACTTTCGAGCACGTTCCAAATTCAGTTTGGAATGCAAACTATTATCAGTCCCTTTTCACCATTGTAGAACTAGTTCAGGACTCCCTGAAAACAATTGAATCCTCCAGGAATTGATCTCCCAGGACCCGCTGAAAACAACAAAACCTCCAGGAATTGATCCCAGGACCTGACACCCACCGGGAAGTGCCTATCACTAATCTTAAATTCATGGGGACTGAACCACACACCATACCGGGAATTGGTTCAGGCCCAGATTTTGAACTGATTGAGCTGGGTCTATTCAGAACTCAGATCATCCCACGATGCCCTGGACACTACAGGCACAGACCATGACATAAATAAGTAAGAAATAAATGTCTGTACTGTACAGTAAAGAAATGCCAGAATAGCATCCTTATTCACAATTTCATATAGAATGGCAGGAATCAACAACAAACGACATTTATCATGAGTTCAGATAGAATGGGAACAGCAGTTGCGACAAGAAGATTAACAGACAACATAAAACTGAAAGCGGAATGAAAAAAAAGGGAAACCTCTAGATATCCTTGAGAGCAAACCAATAACATTCATTCAAGACTGAAATTAGCCCTCATAGTTCTCTTCAGCTCCTTCGTCGTACTCACCCTCCTCATCTTCTTCTACAGTGGCATCCTGATACTGCTGGTACTCTGACACTAGGTCGTTCATGTTGCTCTCTGCTTCTGTGAACTCCATCTCATCCATCCCTTCCCCAGTATACCAATGCAAGAACGCCTTGCGCCGGAACATTGCAGTGAACTGCTCACTCACCCGACGGAACATCTCCTGAATAGAGGTGGAGTTGCCGATAAATGTTGATGCCATCTTAATACCAGTTGGGGGTATGTCACAGACACTCGATTTAACATTGTTGGGGATCCACTCCACAAAGTAGGAAGAGTTCTTGTTCTGGACGTTAATCATCTGCTCATCAACTTCCTTTGTGCTCATCTTGCCCCGGAACATAGCAGAGGCGGTGAGGTACCGGCCATGGCGAGGATCAGCTGCACACATCATGTTCTTGGCATCCCACATTTGTTGGGTAAGCTCTGGGACAGTAAGGGAAATGTACTGCTGTGAGCCACGAGAGGTAAGTGGAGCAAAGCCAACCATGAAGAAGTGGAGGCGAGGGAAGGGAATGAGGTTCACTGCCAGTTTACGGAGGTCTGAGTTCAATTGACCTGGGAACCTCAGGCAGCACGTCACCCCACTCATGGTTGCAGATATCAGGTGGTTCAGGTCCCCAACTGCAAACATAAAACCAGAACACTTTGGTCCTTGACTCGTAGTAACTACCAAAATATTCTACAATATGATAAGATCAAATTTTCTATATAGTAAAATTGTAGAATTCATTTTTATAAGAGAGACCATGATCACATGGAGAAGAGCATCAATTGAGGATTTAAGAGGAAAAATTAAAAAATAATGAAATAAATCAAAGGACTGCTGAATGGGTCCCTTTCCTTCCCTTGGGAAAGGCTTCAAGTTGAACATAGATCCTAATTCCAAAGGGAATTCGGGTTCACCTAACATGGCAGTGTAAACAACATTAAGACAGTTTTCTTTTGGGAGGGGAGTCGTACAGTCTGGTATTGGTGATTCCAATAGGAAAGAGATATGGCAACTAAAAGAGATGAGGGCTCAAGCTGATTTCTTTAAGATTAAAATACTCGTGTTAATTGAAGGTAACTACAGTACATTCTCCTAAAGCAACCAAAAAACAGAAGAAGATTACCAAAATGGGAAAGCAAGGCCTAGGGTACGCAATAGGTGCACCTATTTTGTTTGACAAAACAAGCACCAAAAATGCAAGAGAAACATCCTTCAATTGACAAAACAAGCACCACAAATGTGAGCTTTTTTCTTACGAAGAAATAAAAGAGTAATTTTACCAACACCACCCCCAAAAACTTTGAGAAGGGTGTTGTACTGTGCCTGACATCCTAAAGTGCACATGCCTGCCATAACTTTGAGGCCATGATGTACTGATGTACAATTTCAGATTTTTTTTTTCTTTTTTTGTTAGCAAATTTCAGGATTGGCACAGATAGAATTGAAGTTTTTTTTTATTTATTTATCTAGTCAGATAGAATTGAAGTTGGAATTGGAAATCAAATAATTTTATCTGCCTCACTCTGCCATAGAACATTTTAAGTACTGATCACCAATATTGACATGCAGCAGAGAAGTTGAAAAAACAGTGTTCACGTAATGTGGTTTTCTTACCACAAATGCATCATCTCTATACAGAATCATTGAGACCAATTATCCTCCTTGGTTACATGCTAACAAACCCTCAGAATTGTGAACTAGGAAGATGGGCTATGTTCAATTTGAGAGCTGGCAACTACCCAATAGAGTGGGCAAAATTAAAAAAAAATGGTAAATCGAAAGTAGTTGGAGCATTTTTTTTAATTTATCAATTTCATAAGAAAAAAAACATATATTATCTAACTCAAAATATGCCATTCCTAAATTGCCTCCCAGACTTAATCCAGAACTGTCGATGATAAGCTTTATGGAACATGAACTGATAGATCTAATTATACTTACAGCTTGGGGTGCTGAGCTTTAGGGTTCTGAAGCAGATGTCATAAAGTGCTTCATTGTCCAGGACCATGCATTCATCTGCGTTCTCCACCAGCTGATGCACTGAAAGGGTCGCATTGTAGGGTTCCACAACCGTATCAGACACCTTTGGAGAAGGAAAAACTGAGAATGTAAGCATCATCCTGTCTGGGTACTCCTCCCTTATTTTTGATATCAGAAGGGTTCCCATGCCAGACCCTGTCCCTCCACCAAGTGAATGGCACACTTGAAAACCTAAAAATAACAAGAGAAAAAGGAGAAATCTAGTCAAGTATCAATATAAATATATTTAATTTTCCAAAGTCAAGCCAAGTAACTACATTTGTCACTATGTCACTTCAGAGAATATTCTAAAAGGAAGTCTGGGTATGTTTGCAGAGAGCATTTTCAAGGAAAATAAAAAATGGTTATGAAAGAGAATAATACCATTGTCAACAGTCCTACACGAGACACAGAAACACTTCCCACTGCAGAAAATGTTTTGCCGGCCCAAACACTAGAAACTGAGAAACCACAACATCCCCAGAAAATAATTGCATGGTGAAAATAAAATGCCGCAGAGCCTGTCATGCCCAAGAGTGCCTTTGGGGTTTGTTGGAACGAGGATAAAAGGCACTGAAAATGGAGGTAAAAGTTGAACTGTAGACAGTTTGTTTCCACCTTATCTCCCCATCTGAACAACCGGTGAAGAGGCTTGCATGTTGTTCGGCTAGTGGGATAAGCAGGATGCTCTTACATTCCAATCACGTTTACTGATTCACAGTGAAAATGTGGAAGCGCATCATCTACCCAATTCAGTTTTGGGTTTACACAGGCACAAACAATTTGTATTACAAATGGCCCTCTATGGTTTTCCAGAACATACAAATTACAAGTGATCTGCAGTGACCAAAAACAAGCCATCAATGACTACCGTCAATGTTCAGAAAACTGGACCAGAAGGTGAATTGGTGGAGTGGAAGGTTTGGTCCCATCCCATTCGAACATCCAATTTAATCAGATTCAATCCTTATGTAAAAATAAAAAATAAAGTAAAATAATTAATGGTGTCACTAACCAGGTTCAACTGCCGGTTTTGACCAGTATTTAGTGGGTTTGACACCATTACTGATTACTCATTTTTATCTAACTGAACCGGTAAAGGTGCCGATTCAGGATCAGGCAGCCTGATCCTGTTTTTAAAACACTGCTGCACATGGAGAGGGGTGTCACACAGATACATGCACATACAAATGGATGCATGTGTAACACACATGCACACTAGCACACATGGACCTACACATGCATCCATCAGATATGAATAGTTAGATTATACATAGTAACATATACAAACAAAATTGCCAACTCATGCATACAATTACAAGCCCAGCTTTCTACATGGCTCCAATTAAGTGAGCCCCACTTTATGGCTGAAACAAGGCTCTTCTGTTTTTGCTTTTGTTTTACTTTTATTTGAACCAGATCAGTGTAAAAGATATCATTGTCTAATAATTACAAAACAAGTTCTAGAGAAAGAAGTAGTACTAAAACAATATACTGCTGAGCAGTCACTATCAAAATTGCATCAGTACTATAACAATATACTGCTGAGCAGTCAGGACTCCACATGTTGTGGGCCTCAACCTTATCATAAAACCTTCAGGCATTCTGTACCGTCAGAGTTGACCCCACCAAACAGATTGTAGCATGGAAGGAGAATCCTCAAGAAAAACACCAACAAATATTTGAAGCATGATCGAAACCATAAAGCAGAAAATCGCGTCTACTGTCTCTAAGAATTACAAAAAAAAAAAAAAAATCCCTTACATGGATGGGGCAAATATGATGGGAAGTCACTGTTTGGTACTTTTGAATTCATTTGGAAATTACTGATGACCGGAAACCAGTTACATAAAGAAATTATTGGTACAGAAAATAAAGCCCACAATGGCGACCGATTAAGGTGGCAACCAGATACGAAAGGTTCAGATCGTGATTGCCTATTTACTTTCTTTTTTCCTTTCTGGTAATTAACGGAAACCCTGCCTTTTGGATCATCCATAGTGAAATTTCATCCCTCATTAAGAAATTACAGGTGATCACAAGTTCCTCAGCTTCTCAAAATGATGGCAGATTATAGTTATCTTTTAGGATCCCATCAACACTTTAATGTGAATGAAAAGTTGGACGAAAGAAAGATCACATAGCCACAATAAATTTTGCTACACTCACCGAAGTTCAAAGTTTTAAATCAAGTACAAATTTTTGAATCAACTAGAATAATCAGTTTGCATCTTTCTGGATTGAACACGGCCAAGATTTTGATGAGTTTATCAACTGAAACAAGGTTTTGAAGAAATCCATAATTGAGTCTTTTATTCATGAAAGTTTTCCACATTTTGAAAAGCAATATCTAGGGGAATAAACTCTCATATGCCCCAAAGTCCCAATTAACATAACCCGAAAGCTCAGTTTCAAAAAGGAAATTAAAACAAAGAACTACCAAAGTCCAGGCTCTTTTTTTCTTTTTTTTTTCTTTTTTTTTGACAATCATTATCACGAACACAGTAGCACCTCTTGTTATGAGGAAGAACAGTTGAAGAAGTTAGAAATACCTCAAGGTCAGTAATTAAGAACTGTGACCTCTGGATAATAAATATATGTAAATATATATTCAACTATAATCACATTAATAAAGTACTTTATGAGAATTCAAGAACTACAAAAGAAGTATGTTTTGCGGTCAGTTTTCCTAAACTTTCTGCAAGTACATTGTTAGTTGCATACAGAATTCCATTGAAGAATTCTATCCAGGGAGCTGATAATAATATCATGTAGAACCATAGTACATTGTTATGGTTCTCTCTTTTCCTCGTCAGTTACCCTGAATCTAAATAATAGATTGCAAGGAAAGATCAAATTACAGTAAGGGCTCACTAGGATGAGAGGAGAAATAGTTTCTGCCACTTTTCCAAATGAAGAAAAATCAGAGTTTTCTTCCTAATCCGGTAGAGAAATTTCTACAAAAATACTTGAAGATTCAGATTAGAATTACAGAGCAGAAAAGAGACTACTGCAACAGCCTATCGATAAAGAGATACAGCAAAATGTAAGCATTCTGGGGTGAGTTAGGGGGCAAGTGCGCGCGCACACACTAAAACACTAAAACAACATACAGCATCTCATAATGTCAGTTGAGAACTCATCATTTCATGAAGAACCCAGCAGGCATGCATTAAAATTAAGTTTAGACCTTCGCATCTGATGATAAATCAGAACTCAGTGTAGATAACGATAGATAATGATGAATCTTTCAATCGAGACCTTATAATTTCACTATAATTCCAGTGCCGATACATCCACTCAAAACAACACTACAAAATCAGGAATCGGATCATTTCAAATTCTACTAAAAGCATAAACAGAGTCTTATACTTTTTTTCCCGATCGGTTACTAAAGATCAAAGGCATAGATCAACTCATCTCCACAAATCTAAAAGCCACACAACTACAAAATTCAGAAAGAAAAAAAATGAAGGAAAAATCCCAGATTTCACAAATTCAAGAACAAATTGCAGATCTACATACCTTGCAGGCAATCGCAATTCTCCGCCTCCTTTCGAACGACATCGAGAACCGAATCAATCAGCTCCGCTCCCTCCGTGTAATGCCCCTTGGCCCAGTTGTTTCCAGCACCGGACTGTCCGAAGACGAAATTATCCGGCCGGAAGATCTGACCGTACTGCCCAGATCTGATGCTGTCCATGGTCCCGGGCTCGAGATCCATGAGAACGGCTCTGGGAACGTACCTTCCGCCGGAAGCTTCGTTGTAGTAGACGTTGATCCGCTCGAGCTGGAGATCGGACGGCCCTCCTTTGTAGCGGCCGGTCGGATCGACGCCGTGCTCGTCGCATATCACCTCCCAGAACTTGGCCCCAATCTGGTTGCCGCATTGGCCTCCTTGGACGTGAAGGATCTCTCGCATTCTTCTTCTTCTTCTTCTTCTGCTAGGGTTAGGGCTAGGGTTTCGGAGGGGGAGGAGAGAGAGAGGGCGAGCAGAGAGGATATATATATAGAGGCGGGTGCGGTAAAAATAGAGTGAGGGAGAGTAGAGTGAGTGTGTTTTCGAAGAGAGAGAGAGAGAGAGGAAGAAGCGGGAAGGGGAAGAAGACGACAAGGCCATTGGGACTTGGGATTTTCGGTGTGGAGGGAATTGTGGGGGCACGTTTGGCGGGTTAGGGACACGTTCGAATGGATCGAAACCGTCGATTCTGAATTGGAGCTTTTACATGGGAACCTGTAACTAATTTATGGGGCCTATTAGACATAATCCGGACCGTTAAAAATTAATCTACAGGCATTCTAGCAATCAGACTGAGCCAGGCTAGAGTGAAATGGTGTTTTTTTTTTTTTTTCGTTTATATGGGTTTTCTAGCAATTGTTTGAACCTTAGTATCTGGAATCTCCTCTTCACCTTCTCAATTCCGCTAAAAAAAAAATGCAATGGAACCTTTCTCGGAGCGTGGTTTGACCATCCTTAGAATGCGATTAGGTCAAATATAGAATGAATCGTGCATAATTTTTTATTTTTTGTACATTTTCTTATTCTATAAACTTGATATTTATCTTTTAAATGAATAAACTTCTCCTGACTAATTAATTATTGTATATTTTTTGTGAGCAAATTGTAAAATTAAATTTTTTTCCATTTTTGATACTTGAATAAACATATAAGATATATTTGTGCCCATTAATTAATGGTTTAAAAACCTACAAGCACTATGTTGTATAAGCTTTGCGGAGATATAATTATTTTTAAACTTAGCATTTCGACGCTCTTGCCTCCGCTCTGGTCACTTAGGTTTAAATAAACTATTATTAAATTAGAACCACTCGTTATTCAGAATAGGATGGGCTAGGTTTGGGGTTTTTCAATCATGTAATTTAAGCCCATCCTTAAAGCAGTTTGTGCTCAAATTGGCCCACACTGGTCCAGCTCAAGAGTATCCTATAAGAATTCACTGATGTTCTTACAAAATTTCTAGTCCTAACCTACAACTCAAGAGTCTCATCTTGTAAACGACGGGGATTGAGAAGCCTACATTACCCTTGTGCGGGGTTATTACAAGTCAAAATCCTGCATTTTTAAAATATGGAGAAATATTGTAATATTTACTTACAAAGGTACTCAATAATAAAATATTGTGAGAGATGACGAACTTATCTAATGAAGAGCAAAGGACAGGCCGGGCCTTTAATCATACATTGGCCCAGGCCTGGGCCATTTAACTATAAGTCCTACACAAGCCCATGGACCTTACAAAGATAGCCCATATCCAGTGCATTTGGGTTGGGCTTGAGGCTTGATGTGGCCCAAGCCATGAGCAGTGGTTTAAACGGTTGGATCAGGGATGGACCCATGGTTGTACCCAAATTCGGATTTGCTTTTACATAGAACATTTCCATCTCCAATTCCAAATCCATTATGGATCTACTCAGTTTGCCCAGGACTACGGTTTGCACTCGGAAGTTGTAGGTGAGAAACTGCACCGCCACACTGGGGCTACATGGGAGTTTATCCGGCTTCCCACTGGGGCCAGGAAGGATTAGTCCAGCACAAAGAGTTAGGAACCCTCCAATAGCAAAAAAAAAAAAAAAAAAAAAAGAAGAAATTTCCAGATCCAATATGGATCTATTTATTCAAACCTGATCCAAAATTGACTAAATATGAAGATCAGGTTGCAGATCAGAGTTTCTACCTAGATGATCCTAGCCAACCAAGATGGGGACTTTCTATCTATAGAGAGATTCAGTAGCTCAGTAATATGGCCCATCAATCTGAGAAATATTATGAATGGACGGTCAGATGTCATCAACTGCTGCTGGTGAACATTGGATTCCTCACCAACTGTTTTTTTTTTTTTTTTTTTTTTTTTTTTTTTTTTCATTTTTTTTTTCATTTTTCCATTTTGTTGTCAGAAAGATGAGGTGGGAGGATTTTGTGCATAATGCAGATCCATGCCTGGCTGGCACATAATAAGCCAACTTGTGCACATTGTCAAGAACAATGTCCATGTGGTGGTAGGTGTCTCATGACTGTCAAGAATGATCTGATAATTGAGATGGGTTGCCCACTAAAGACAACATAGATGGGCCCAAAAACCTTACTCACATCCATTGATTAATTGGCTTAATAAAATCAGCACTAATGCTCACAACTTGAAGTTTAATACTTAGAAGGAACAACTCAATAACCAAAGGCTAGGTTTCTGAAATGTTGGCTCTGCAATGCTGTAGAAAAATTGGTCTTTCACACACTGTAAATTTTTTTGTGATTTGGTACAATAGATTGCTGAATGGGAAGAAAAACAAAAATCTGAAGTAATTTTTCTTAATTCTGCACAATTTTTTTCTTTTTGGCAAAGAGGGCTCAAAATCATAATGACCTAGTTTGCATATAAAGCCTTTGAAATGAAAACTACTTATTTCAAATAATTTGCAGTTCAGTTCATGAACTACTTGGGGAGGGATAGGTTGAGTTGGGGGTGGGCAAACCCAAGAAAATTGGATAACAATTTATGGCAGATTTGAGAATTTTTTTTTAACACAAGCCCTTCCAAGTTATTATAATAATCATTATCATATTATTATTTATTATTATTATGGTGTTCCCCAAGGCAAAATTTATTTGACCTGATCTTAAAATCTATCACTTTGTAAAACATGGATTATACTTCCTTTGATTATTTATTTTAATCTTGTACTTTACATATGAACAATTGCACGATAATCTCAACTTTAATTGCAGTGAAACTTGACCTAGATTTAATTAAAAATGACAATTACTATGAACAATTTGGATTTTAGATGTGGGGTCTCATCGATGGAATCATTGTATGAACCTTGATGAATTAGTTCATGGAATTCGAACTCCGAATCGGACAAACCAAAAAGTGAACCAAATGGAGCCTATACCTCATCCAATCCTCAAATGAGAAAAGTTATAAATTATGAACTCAATGCCAATTGATCAAACTTAAACGATGTGACTATGTTTGGAACTGAGCAAAAAAATGAATTTCTATATGAAGCAAATTCACATATCACAAACAAGCCCTAAATCTCCATAGCATGATTGTTAATCCATCAAATGAGCTTGGCTTTAGAACCGACATTATTCAAGAATCATGCATCTTGTCTCCCAATCAGGACACCATGCAACCTGCTAGAAAGTAATGCCTCAAATAATTGATAGAGTGAGTTCTCTAATACTATAGGCACCATGTCTCACAGGTTAGGAAATTATGGCTCTATGCAACACCTTTCGAGGCCTCCCACATGTTTGATAGTATCCAATCGACAAGCATTTCACATCATGTTATGGGGTCGGTATAACATTTTATTAAGTAGCCATCCGGGTTTCTAGTTAGTTGGATTGGGTTAACTTTGAGTTAGGTCAGTGGATTCTTTGGAAGGTGACACACCCTGAATCCTGAATCCGCGTGATTTATCAATGATTTAGAAATAACCGGTCATCAGGTACAACGTATCACCAATCTGAATGGACTGAACTATTGGATCGATTGAGTCGTTAAATTATGGGCCACGGATGAAAGGCTTAAAGTTGATATAATTGCCCTACAATTTTGTAGAGATGTAGGGGTCATCAAGACCTTTCTATCCCCACTTCCCATCCCCAAGTGGCCTTACAACAGGGTGCAGGCAAAGTGCCCTGGGGATGAGCCCTATGTTGACTTGAAACCAACTAGGGGTGCTCGTGGGCCAGGCAGGCCAGCCCGGGCCTGACTTGGGGCAACCCCTCTTTGGGTCATGGAAAGATATATAATTTGGGCTTGTTTTAACTCTGGGATGGATTTAGATTATGTGATAGTAAGCCCAATACTTGACCCGGGCCTAAATAAAGAATGCTTCTAATTTAGTGATTAATTGTCCAAATAAATCAAAGAAAGCTTGAACAAGTGATCAAAATCTCAGCCTAATTTACTAAATGGGCGGGCTCAAGCTCGACACTCACTGCCCATGTCTTTCTTGGGCTGGTTATGGCCCTGTGTTTCTAAAGTCGGGCCAGCCTGATATAACTCAACCCAGCCCGACCTGGCCTGTGAACACCCCTAGATTTGACTTCAAATAAAATGGGTCAACCCAAAGTTTGAGTTACAACCATGAGAAATATTCATATAACATTACAAGACCACAATTATCTTTCAGCAATATACACCCAAGAGAAGAAGAACTCCTTAGATGCCTTTAACTAGTTACATTTCTAGAACAATAACATTATTTCACCATAGATTTACCCATGGAACTCATCCAACAACAAAATAGAAAGACAACAGATCAAAGTAATCTGAACATATCACCAAGAGTCCTTGCATTTAAGGTGCCTTTTTCCCGGGGGAATATGGTGGGGTGAAAGGGAATGGCTTTTTGTGGATTGGAGGAAACATAGGGATGTGAGGAAACAGGGGAGGACATGGTTTCTTGAATATTGGAACTGGTGGAGTAAGAGGCTTTGGCTCTGGCTCAGGCTTGGGCTTGGGCTCGGGCTTGGGCTTGGGTTCGGGTTTGGGCTCGGGCTTAGGTTTAGGCTCTGTCTTGGGTTCCGGCTTTGGTTTGGGCTCAGGCTTGGGCTCGGGCTTGGGCTCATGCTTGGGTTTGGGCTCGGGCTTGGGCTCGGGCTTAGGTTTAGGCTTTGGCTTAGGCTCGGGCTCGGGCTTAGGTTTAGGCTCTGGCTTGGGTTCCGGCTTGGGTTCGGGTTTGGGCTCAGGTTGGGGTTTTGGCTCAGGCTTGGAGATTGGAGGAAAAAAAACCTTTGGGGGGGGCTTTAAGACCTTTGGAGGGAACTTTTTAAGGGGTGGGAGTGGAAGCATGGGGAGGTGCTTATGCCATGGGAGATGTGGGAACTTGTGGTGGGGCCAAAAGAAAGCTAAGGGACAGGTGGATAGTGTAAAAGCTAGTCTTCCATCAGTTCCAAATATGTGTTTTCCATTGTCTTTTGACTTGAGGACTATCTTGGAGGACTCTAGCCCTTTGTGTGCAGGACATGGATATTGTGTGGAAGTGTGGAGTTGCGCAAAGCATTCTTCCACTAACCCTCCATTGTTCACAATCTGACTAGGGAGGGTTACATGAAACTCTCCATCTTTGGTGAGTTTTGCAGCTCCTCTTGTCTTCAACTTTCCATTTGCAATCTTGCAATCAATGGTTACACCTAGGCCTGTGTAAACAAAAGGCACAAAGATTGTTACATTGGCCAAATTTCTCAACAGAGATAGCTACATTTTTCTTATAGACTACAAATAAGCACTTTTAACTTGTTCTTTCTAAGCTTAAGAACAATCACATCTATTAATATAAAAATATAAATCAACCACTTAGATTGGTAGTTAAAGACCATTTATCAATCAGTTGATCAAATCCAATGTATTTTGTTGGTATTTTGTTGAAAAAAGATGAGAACTCCCTCTAAGGAATGCACACGCTTAGGGGTGCTCATGGGTCAGGCCAGCTTGGCCACATTTGGGCCCAGCATGCCTCGGGCCAGGTTTAGGCCTTGTGTTTTAGTACTTAGGCTGAGCATAGATTTGAAATTTTGGCCCGTTTAATATTTGGGCCTGGTTTAGATTAAGTGATGGAAAGCCTGAAGACTTTCCGGCTGGACATAATTCAGTGTTGCTTGTAGTTTACTAGTTTAGCGACTTATTTACTGGTGATATGAAGCTCGAACGAGTGATAGAAAGCCCGGTTTGGCCTGAGCGAATGCAATTGACTAAATGGCAGACTCAGGCCTGACATGATTGGTGTGGGCGCAGTTCGTGCCAGAAACTTGCAGGACATCTCAGTCTTGGGCCAGATACAGGCCTGTGTTTCTAAAACTGGGCCAGGCCTGGATTTGCCTCAACCAGCCCAGCCCGTCCATTGATATCCCAACCCGACTTATGGTTGCATTAAGTCCACAATAAATTCCCTCCCACGAGCGATGGAATGTGCAGTGCAGATACACCATGGCCCCCACATTTGATCAGTAATCACGCTCACTGCTCCCCCATTATTTGGCACAAGGCCCATTTAAGACTCATCCCACCTTTGCTCTCCATTGAACAGAATATATAAAAAAAAGTGTACTGTTAAGAGACTATTAAATCAAGGCTTAAAACGTGTGGATATACCTGAAAATGCATCACTGCTCTTGACATTCTTCTGTGCACAGTCCACACATTCTCCAACACCCACCACAACCACAGACTCATCAGTGCACCAGCACAGGCCCACAAGGAGTAACGCCCATAAGGCCCAAAAGGTTACTTTCACCTGAAGAGCCCTCATGGAAAGAAACTAAAACAATCTCTAAAGAGAATAAAAAGGAGCTAATCTGCTTGTTTCTGTTTTTTCATGAGATTCATGTCTCCCTCAACCATGTATATATAGACAGATAAAGAGGAGCTCCAAGGGCCTGCCAGAGAGGTTTATAAAAGACTCACATGGGTCAGGCCCCATTAGCAGATGGAGCATATCTGATCAAAAGCCTTCTTTTTTCTCCATTGAATGCTCTCCAAAAGCCTCCAACTGCGCACATCATTACTCCTTTTACGTTTCTACAGGCCTTTTTTTTCCATGCATACCTACTCCAACCTCCCCTACATTTTCATGCTCTTGATGTAGCAGATGCAAATGGTAGTAATATCTGTAGTTGGAGGCTTCAAACTGCCAAAGGTCTGCATTAAATTGGAGAGTCTGGATCCATTGATCAGAGACCCCGAACTAAAATTTTAAGTGCACATTAATTTTCAGATCTGTTCACCTTGCTTGTTTTTCCAGCAAAGATATAATTTCAAACGGTTGATGGATTGAATTGTGATAGATGAAGGTTATGCTAGGCCAAGTCTCATTAAAAATGGGGTCCACTGATCAAATGGCGAAAAGATGAATTGGTCATGGGCTTGTGAGGTCAATAGCAATTTGCTGTAACTTCAAATCTTGAGTTTTTATTGGGATACTATAAAGAAGAAATTGTTGGAAATAAAAGTTTTAAAATTTTAAAATTGAAAAATGAAAATTGTAAACCCTTTGAAAAAAAAAAGTCATGTTTTTTATTGTAGAAAATAGTCCTCTTAAGTCTTATGGTGATAAATTCAAGTTTTGTTATATTTTCCACTTGTTATGAGAATACAGGAGACTATCAGTTTCAAAATATAGCCAATAGTTGTTTCATTGGATTCCAACAAGGACTAGTCAGATTTTGAATCATTCAATTTAAGGTGATGAAATGGACAAATGATATAATTAAATTTGTAATACCATTGTCATCACCTTATATTAAATGGGTAGAAGTGTTATATGCTTATAGGGTAATATTTTTGTGCATATGGTGTGCATGGTCTTACCATACATACCGGTGGCTAGGGCCCACCTGAGGCCCCGCAAATCATGAGACATGGGGGGATGGAAACATCCCATCATGATGGACCCAAATATCAAAAATGGGGTCAATCTCATGCCTCTATCCCCTTGATCCATGGCTCAAAAGTTTAACGGCTCCATATTTAAAATAAATTAACCCTTGATCCAATGGTCCAATTCATTTAGTGGGTACAAACATTAGAGTCCAATGAACTATGTTGGCCTCACCGTAAGACAACAAAAAGAGCTCTCACAGGAAGATTGTCTATATACATATCGGCTTTTCACATATACTCATGATTTCATGAAAGGTGGGGATCAAAAGATCTGGATGGGGCTTGTGCATGTGCAAAAATTTAACTTGTGAAATCATCCTAACCCCTTGATCATAGCCCACGAGTTCAATGGTTTTAAAAAGCATATATAGGCACTTGGATGAGTATTAGAGTTGGTCGTGCGCCAAATCAGGCATATATAGCTAGTTGAATTGAGTATTAGAGTTGGGCCTGCGCCAAATCAAGGTGGGTAGTGAGCATGAGGCGGTTGGGATGGATTGATCATAGAGGATCCCATGTGCTCGAGAAAAAGGGGGCTGCGGCTGCCTGATATCTCCCATGAGGATGGATACATCCTTGGTGAGTCTGACCCTTTTATGGGTGAAGTGCATGGTTGGTTACCGGACAAAACAGAGTGACATGCATTGTTAGATTGGCCATTGTACAAAACGTAACTACATAATTCACACATGATCAATCCACTCAATTCATATAAACTCCGAATCAAACTGAAATTTGGGGAAATTCTCTAAAGATTGGGAGGAATGAATGGAACATGAGCTAATCATCGAACATCGAAGCAAAAAAATTATAAGAAACTCATTTACCTATTCAATTTTTCACACATTGAAGCAAAGTGAGCAACTCAGCTTGACGTTCGGCTTGAACACAAGCTCTGCTTTAAGCTCAAGCTTAGGTACGAGTTGGAACTCTTATCTATGTTTCAAATCAGGTGTTTAATTACTGATATGAGGCATGCTTGAGCTAACCTAACTCGGTATTTAGTTCGTGTGAGCAAACTTAAGCAAGGAGAAGCTCGGCTCAGCACCACTCGTTTACAGCACCTAAATTCAGATGGAACGTCCTGTTAACCGGATCTCGGTTGTAAATGTGAATTTCCTTTCTACACACATCTTCCATTGTTGTTCAATTGGTTGGGTACGGGTACATTGAGAGCTTGACATACATGTCATGGCAAGTCAAATTGAAGTCAGGATTGAAATCAAATAGATCAGCCTATTCAAAAATGATAAACTCAAACCCAACCGCAACAAGTCCAACAAAAGCAAGATTTTCTGGGACAGTCTTAGATTGCGTTGGCAGTAGATCAAGAACTGCCACCTAATTAATTAAACGCAACAGCTAAAAGTAAATATTAATTGAACAGGTAATATGAGAAAGTATGGAAATTGGAGAAGGACTAGTCTGCAATATGAATAAACATCCATGGAGAAACAAATCAGGCATCTTAAGATTCCCACATCTAATTCGAAGCCCTTACTCAGACGTCTTACTAGGAAGAGAGCAGAAGTAGAAGCAATAGCCCTAGATCCTTTTTTGCCTAGGATTAACATAAAACACAGCCTTCATCCCTGCTCGTTTCCTGAAGTACCCTGCCTGTCTTCTGAGGTACAAACTTCAGCACTGCAAACAGGACAAACCTGCAAAACAAGTAGAACAACATGTGAGCTTAAATTCCCCATCTCCTTTGCAATTTGACATTTTATAATTGAGCTACTATAGAAAAATCAAACTTCATTAACTCTATAAATGGAAAGAAAAACCCTAACTGAACCTCGCCCATTATGCCATTGTAAAAAAAAAAGAAGAAGAGTTTTATGGGAAGGGGATATCTCTAGCAACTGAGACTCATTTTGTAGTTAATCATCCTTTACAAAAAGAACCCTTGTGCTCCGTAATTTTTTTCCCTCAAGAAAACCTATGAGCTCCTCTCTTCATACCATATTGCAAGTATGGTGACAAAATTCTTTTTTGTCATTACATTATTGGTTTAGGGAAATCAAAATAGTTTAGCCCAGGGGAAAAATGGCCTTCCTTTACCCTGGGAAAAAAACATGGCCCATGATTCACTCATCATCATCTTAGCCATATTCTGAAAATCTGGCGTCGGCTTTAGCTATTTTAAATATTGGCTTATTAAGTAAAACTATTGTTGAACTATTTAATATTGACCTATGATTCTATTTTAAATATCGGCTTATTAAGTGAAACTATTGTAGAACTATTTAATATTGCTTCCAAGAGAGAGAGAGAGAGAGAGAGAGAGTAGCGATACAACTCATCCTTTCTATCATCAAAGCCTTACCCCATGTATTAACATCTTGCTAGGGTATATTAGTAAAATATTATGACAAAGCAAAAAATAATTAACAAATACTAGGATCTAAAAAACCATGACAACATCCTCTACCAAAAAAAGAGAATTAATTAAAAAACAAAACTCATTTTAATAAAAGCAACAATGTGAAATAAATAGGGAATTTCCAAACCCAGCAAAGGCTTGGACACAAGACACAAGAGACCTAGCATTTTAACCATGAGAATAAGAATGTGTGTTGAGAGAGAGAGAGAGAGAGAGAGAGAGAGATCATATAATTCTCAAGTTGCTAACCAATACACCCAAAATGCCTAGGCGTTAAAGGTATGGCAAACTAACTACTTAACATCCCCCTTGGGCGGGACACCGTCTAGACTTGAAGCACGCATGCAAGATGCGGCATGGAGCCTTTTTGCCCTGCGCACATGCTCCCGCAGAATAGGGCCTTTTTTGCCTTGTGCGGATTCGAACCTGGGACATATTGTCTCTGATACCATCTCAAGTTGCTAACAAATACACCCAAAATGCCTAGGCATTAAAGGTGCGGCAAACTAACTACTTAACAACAATAACGTGACACACAAGGCACAACTATATAAACCATTAAGATCATAAGCACTTAGAGAACTTGAAACTCAAACTATCAGATGATAAGGAAAAAACTATAAATAAACTAATAATAATAACTGAAGAGTGGATGAGGAGACATACCTTGTTTATTTGAAGCCAATTGTTTATGCACCCAGAGTGGTATGCATGCTTGCAGGAAAGCACAACTAATGCATCACCATCCTCATAGTCCAATCGACAAATGACACACCTGCAACAACCCAGCAGTGTATTAATATAAGAACATAAAAGAGACTGACAATTTTAGAGGCCCATCTACTTACTGATCAATGTTCTCATCTGTTGTACTTTGAGCTTTGTAATTAATTGATGGTAAAGATGCGATCATATCTGCAGATAGCCCTCTGCTCTCAGTTCCTACGACTTCACCCAAGGCTAACAACTCCTGATATGATTTAACCATCACCATAAACTAAATTTCAGAACAGAAGCTTCAATACAAAGCATCATGTGTTTGTATGTTGTGGTGTGAGAAGTGTGTGTCTTCATGTCAGTGTGCGTACAGCAAACAAGCTTGCCTGTGTTTATACATGTTACATACCTCATATGACAGTTCATCAGGATCGACCTCCTGCCATGTATCCTGAAGAAATAGGAAAACAAGATGGTAAAGAAAGCAACTTTCAGAATCAGAAATCCTACAAAACAAGAGATTAAATCCTAATGCAGGTGTTTGACTCCAGCTGGTAGCAGCATGACTCTTCTGAGCAGCATGCCAATTCAGTAGGTCTATCTGAAACCAGTATGATCAGGCTAGATTGCAACTTTCAGAATCAGAGATCCTACAAAACAAGAGATTAAATCCTAGTACAGGTGTTTGACTCCAGCTGGTAGCAGCACGACTCTCCTGAGCAGCATGCCAATTCAGTAGGTATTATCTGAAACCAGTATCACTAGGCTAGTCACAAGCGGATTATCCGGAATTCAATCCCCTATCACAAAATCAAGTAACAGTGGAGGAACCCAAATTTCAAGACATCCATTCCTGGCATTCCGATAGAGGTTTGTAAATGCTTAGGAGAAATTGGTTGGATCTTGCCCCATGCTCGATCCAACGGTTCAGTCCATTCGGATGTGTGCCAATCCTTGGAATCAGTGACTACTAGGGGGGTCCTATTTGTGCATGGTTTGGATGGGTTGCTAAGTGTGCCCCACCAATAGTTCTCACTTCTCAAGGAAGCATGATATTTCCGTATATATATTAAAATGATAGAACTTTTGTTTTAGCTATGCCACCAAAGCAATGTGGTAGTTTTTTATTAAAAAAAAAATAATAATAATAATAATTCATTGTTGGAGTGCCTTATCACTTTGGGCCTCAATTGAAATTTTACTGCCGGTTGGAAGCCCCAATAAAGGAGGGTTGTGTTAGGTGGGTTGACAGCTAGCATAAAATTATCTCAACCCAAACATGAATTATGAGAGAAACATAATTCTTCGTCTTCTTTTAAGATTAGGATTTTGAAATATTCTCCATATATTGTGTTGGAAGTTCAGGTGTCTGAGGGTTTAAGTTTTCCATAAGGAACTAGGGCAGGGTTTTCTTCTTTTCATTTATTTATACAATTGAAGGGTTTTAAATCCTGTTCGAGGGTTTCGGTTACTGCTGCAGATAACCGATAATAAAGTTTTAGACATGCTTCTTATTTGCTGATGATAAAGTTTTAGGCTTATCTCATATTTGTTGATAGGATAAAGAGAGTTAGATTCTATATTATTGTGTCTGTACTCTGTAGTCATTAGTCAATACTACATTGCAATGGTTTCTGTGTTTTTATAAAGTGGTTCTGATTCGTCATTTTCTTGCTATGTCAGCAGTGATACGGGATTTGATTTGTCATTTTTTGGTTCTGTCAACAATGATATAAGATTTGCTTCGTTACCTTCATAGAAGCTTGAGTTCAAATCCTTGGACCTTCTAAATTATGGATAGGCTGAAATTAGCTGCCCTTGAACGCTTGAAGACTGGAGGTGAGCGTCGGAGCAGGAGATGCTGCAAGGCCCGACGCAGGAATCGAAAATGGTCAATGAGGGGTCCAATAACTTGGAAGAGCCGAACTGGGGTCTAAATCTGAGGATCTGTGCTTTGGTTAATGGCAATGACTTGAGCAGGCAAGAGGTTGTGAAGGCAAGAAAGAGGAAAATTGGAAGTTAACAATATATTGAGTCAGAAATTGAGCCTTGATCTACTGGAGGCTTATGCTATGAATTGTGATAAGGTGTTCTCATCGATTGCATCTGAAAAGGTTTTGGATGAGATGTTGAGGATGATTGACAGTCCTCGAACGCGCTCTACCAACATGCCAAAAACCATGCAACTGATTTGGCCATAGGGCGAGTCTGAACATCTTGGTTATCTACTTGTTTTTCACCAAAATTATACAGTAAGTTCTCTCATGTTTTTCTCTTCTTTTTTTTTTTTTTTCCACCCGCCTTTTACTTTCACTTCGATGGATTGTTGAGTTCTTATGTTTTCTCAATGCTACCATTACTGCAGAATTCATGTTGCTAGGTCAATGAATTCAAAATGGTCCACTTAAGCCTTCATTTTGAAAAAGGATAAAATAAGTAATGAAAGAGGTTCACAACAAAGTGTTGTTTTGTTTCACTGTTGTAGGGAAAGCATCTAGAAACATGTAAAAATTTTGCGATTATGTTTGGGGACAAGGAGTTGAATAGCAGCAGTAATTAAAATCTTAGATCCTTTGAGCCGATCGTCGATCTCCTAAATGAAAATCGCCAATTTGATACTATTACTTATTCTACAATTTATCATAGCAACGTCCCCTGATTCAATAAAAAAATTCACAATTTATCATAATTGGGCCACTTTGATGGTGACCAAGTTAATAAATATTGTGAATTTTAATTGAATTACATAAGAGCATCAAGTGTGGTCTATTGAGTAACTAACCGTTATCATCTCAAATTGAGCTACTGGATCCAAAATATTCAATAGTCAATGGCCCTTGATAATGATCCTTAATTGGGCTTGCCTATATTTCCAAATTGACAATCCAATGACTTGATAACTATACTAGATCACACCACAATCAATTAGGACTCTATTCACAAGATTAAAAGTCCAAATAACTTAGATTGGGCAAATTAATCTATATCCTAATTTCTAAAATCAAATTTACTACAATTAAGAATCTATTTAATCCATCTGACATATCGATGAATTAGCAGTCATGTACCTACTGTAATTAACTCACAACAAGCTGAATACAGTATGATTGAAAGAAATCACAAATCAGAAGCACACAAGAATACCTGGGAGTTACTTTCATGGTCCTCCGGATCCTCGGGTTCCCCTGGAAACACCAAATACATAAGAAAACTTCTACTAACCAACTTTCCACAGCCAAGACTGATAAAAAAATAACAAATTGACGCGTCTTACAATCGTTTATTCTAGCCAGCGCCATCAAACGCGCAGCCACTTCTCGCTCCTCCGCTTCCTGAAGGGCTCTCGCATACGCCTCGTCGCTGTCAAACGCCGCCGGATCAATGTCAGCGCTCAAGTCATCCTCGCCGGCAGCACGAGCGTGCACATCGAATGCATCATCGCCGCCATCGCTTTCTGCAATCTCATCGTGTTCGTCGTCATTCTGATCCACCGTTTGATCTTCATAAACATAGCTCCCGCTCTCAGAACTGCCGACTTCACTAGCTTCGTCACCGTTCATCGTCAGCATCATAAACGCTCGCTCCTAAATCACACACACAAAAAAAAAATTATATATATATTCAAAAACATAAAGAAAGAAAGAGAACAAAGCCCTAATTCAATCGATTCTGGTCCGATTTCGCAAAAACCCTAACCCTAGAAAGAGAATTGAAGGTTTTCACCTGCTCTTGTAAGGTGCGAGCGAGGGCGAGATCGGCATCGATCTGGCTCAGGTTCGTGAACGGAGTCCGTGACGGATTGCGAGAGGGAGGATCGGATTCCGTGACGGTTTCGGCCTCTGTAACGGCAATGGGGTTTTCCTCGACGGGCTTTTCCCCACCGCAGGATTCCTTGGCGTTTTCCATGGCAAAGGAGAAGAAAACCCTAATCGGGAATCCTGCTGAGGATGGAGAAAAGGGAGATAGATGGAAAGAGAGCTTTGGATGATTGATTGTAAGTAAGAAATCGGAAGAGTAAAGTAAAAGGGAAAGTAGAAATACTGATGATTGGGAGGAGGAAATACGGTGGGTTGTGGAAGATTGGGAGCAGAGTACAAAACTACAAGGGAGAGTGCTGCATTTATACGTAGAAGAAAAACGTAGTTGCTGTTTGGCTACCAAGAATTTCAGGAAAAAAGGTTTCCTGGATACGGGTGGAAAAGGTGCTTTGGAAATTCCACCCTTTTGTACTTTTGTACTTAGATACTTTGATTAGGATTTAGATACAGTCCGGATCCTGCTTAAAATAGACTCCGGATTCTTTCTGGGATGGGACTTTGAACAGCGTTTTTGTCCTTGGAGCCTAAGGGCCCCTTTGATAATTTTACTAATACAGTCAAGTGAAGTGAAGTCAAGTTAAATATCCCATCAAAAGCACTTTTTCAAAAAAATTTCTCCATCTTTTTCAAAAAAAGTCAAAAAGCAACTACATTTACTCACTAAAAGACAAAAAAACTTCATTTCCCCATACAAAAAGTCAAAAATATTTTATCTCAAACAACTAAAAACAAAATACCATCATAACTCACTTATATTTTATTCATTCTTTTTATTTCACTTCACTCCACTTTATTTTAAAAGTAAATTACCAAACGGGCCCTAAGGATTCCAGAGAAAATGTCAAGCTCTAGTGTGTGATTTTACTTTTCACAGCAGTCGGGTCATCATCTTGAGATCGATAATGAGTGCAATTCAGGTTGAGTTGAGTTGGACATACGATTTCTTGGTTTGATTTGCTTTTGCAAGGATATATGCATTTTAAAACACTTGCATACTTCGTTTACAGCACAATTTGTATAGTGTGTATCATATGCATTAATGTGTGGCTCAGCTAGATGTAAGTCAATCACATAGGGGAAGAGGGTATGGAAGAATGATACTTTTCGAAGAATGAAGTAGGGGTGTAAAAAAAAACCAAAAAACCGTCTAACCGAACCGAACCGTGGTTAATAACCGTATTTCACGGTTCGGTTACGGTTACAGATAATGAAATCAAAAAACCGCACAGTTTGGTTCGGTTACAATTTTCCGTAATAATTCACGGTTATTTACCGAACCGAATCGTATGATACGGTTCTGTTAACCATATGCGGTTAACAGTACCGTTTACAAAAAAAAGAGGGTTGGGGGGGGGGGGGGTGTAAATGAAATATTTCTAGAGTGTTTAATGAAATATTTCTTACCTTATACAATTGCTCCTTATGTGTCATTTTACCTTCAATCATTCACATTTATCCCCTTATGTGAGGAAGGCATTCCACGGTTCTTAACCGTAACCGAACCGTTTAATACGGTTAATCGCAGTTACGGTTTCCCACGATTTTTGTGGGTACGGTTACGTTTTTAAAAGACAGAAAACCGCGGTTATGATTTGGTTAACAGTTTTTCTCCTATAAATGAAGTGAATTGTGGCCTTAAATTTCAAGGGTGGATGGTCTGACATGAAGAGTTAGGGTTCAGATAATAATGACTGATGACCCATGAATTGTGTGTAGAGAGGACAAGGAGTGAGCAGTTATAGTGCATTATGGAGTGGAAATTTTCAGGAAAGGATCTTTTTTCTTAGCATAGCGGAAGAATACGACAGAGTTGTATTGGTATGAATTTCCTTGGATTGTCATCTAAAAGTTGTGTTGCATATGGATAATGCAAAGCTTTTGTCACATTTGAGCAACTGTTTGGAAAAGATGAGTTGATATCTTTGGATGGTGGACCATGTATTTAAACTGTTGAACTTTGGGATGCCAAAATATCTTCCAAATTGGAGAATCAATGTTCGAGATTGTTTTATGACTGCATGCACAAGTTAGGTGAGGTCTGATCAGTTGAAACATCTGAGGTTTAAGCCCTGTGCTATATTTACTTTCATGTTGAAAGGAGATAGCTTTAGTAAAGACACTTTTAAAAAATAAGGAGTTATTTGTTTGTACTTATTTGCATATGTAAATGATTCACATACCTACCAATTATTCATTTTCATATCTAAACGTGCCAAGTTAGGTATCATCACATGTGGAAATCATGCATAAATAAGACCGGTCTCACATCAAAGTATTCACACTCAAAGAAAGTAAGTATTTACACTCAAAGATAGTTGTAAAACTCTTTCACGTTTCCCTATTGCAAAAAAGGTGTCAATCCATGCTTCACATGGCGATTGCATTTTGGCTGTACAACACGCGCCTTTAAATCAAATCCCATCAACAACTCTTATTGTTTTTCATTCTATGCGCCTATACTTATAATTCAAATTTTTTTAATTTGTTTATAGAATTAAGAAATTCCAAGAGCTTTAACTTTAGTATCTTAAATCTTCATAGATTTTGAGTAACCTGTGATAATTTTTTTTAAATCGACCTTTATTTTATGGAGCCCTCGATCTAAGCTGTTCAATATTCTTATATTAATGATATTTGAGTTGTTTATTTCATGTATTAAATCATCGCATATTTTAAGAAATCAATGGAAAACATCTAAACATATCCAAAATCATTAGATTTACTCATGTAAACTAATGATTTTGATGAACATAATAATGTATTTTATAGAGTGAAATTTGTGCGTGTGACATTTACATATGTGAAGCTTGTCTTCCTATTCTATGGAAAAAGCGGGGTGGGTGTTGGGAGGGGCGTGGGTGGTGTTTTAAACTCCTTTTTTTTTTAAATAATGATACACGTGGGTCCCTTTACACAAGGATAGTATGTTATCTTGTTTTCAAACCTAGGCACACTTTTAAATTCTGCTCTCTTCTTATGTAGGATTGTCAAAGGGCCGGGTCAAGTCAGGGCCAAGGTTGCCATCACCTTGCCCAAGCCAAATCCCTCATAAATGTTCGCACAACTTAGGCCTTTACCTTACCATTGCAGATCAGGATTAAGCCCAAGGCTTGGAAAAAAAAAATACTAGCTTTTATATATTTTTTTCTTTAAACTGCTATAGAGCATCAAATGTCCATCGAACATCAACCAAGTTAAAGTATCTTTTTGGTCATAGAAGTGGGTGGGCAGATCAAACAATGGTATTTTCCTCTCTTAGAGGAAGTATAAGAGAGGAAATATATGCACAGGATGTTTTATCACAAGGTTAAATGATGGGAAGCAAATTATGGTTGTAAAAAAAAACAAAAAAACTGTCTAACCGAATCGAATCGAACCGCGGTTAATAACCGTATTTCACGGTTCGATTATGATTACGGTTAATGAAATCCAAAAACGCACGGTTCGGTTCGATTAATGTTTTCCATAATAATTCACAGTTATTAATTGAACCGAACCGTATGGTACGGTTCGGTTAACCGTATCGTTTATAAACAAAAGAAAAAATAAGGGAGCTAAATGAAATATTTCTTACCTTATTCAATTGCTCATTATGTGTCATTTTACCTTCAATAATTCACATTTATCTCCTTATATGAGGAAGGCATTCCACGGTTATTAACCGTAATAACTGAACCGTTTAATACGATTAACCGCGGTTACGATTTTCACGGTTTTTGTGGGTACAGTTACGGTTACAGTTTTAAAAGACAGAAAACCACTAATGATTTTCCCAAATTGACCGGTTAACCGAACCGTTACACTCCTAATGCAAATCATCTCACTTCATTATTGAATAAAATCACACCTTGACTCATAAATGGATGGTGATCTCATTGATGTTACTGTGTATAGGAGAATGATTGTAAGGTACACCAACCAACCAGTCACCCCACCAGACATTGCGTATGTTGTGTTTAAGTGTTGTGAGTTAATTCATGGAGAAGCACTGCCTAATTGGGATCTGATATCAACCATCTTGCCTTTCTCGCCGAATAATCCCCATTATGTAAAAAAAAAAAAAAGGAAGCATTTGCAGCAACTACAAATAGAAATCGAGTACGTCAACAAAACTGAAAAAGAAACGAAGAAAAATGGACAACATTTTTGCCTGTTATTGCAGAAACATGTACCCTGAAGGGGCATTCAATTTTGATGCACACAAACTGAGGGGCTGTTTGGATTGAGGAGTGGAGTAAAATTAAATAGATTTCACATGTAGAGTGAAGTGAAGAGAAGTACGTTGAAGTTAAAGTAGAGTACTTCACTTTACTCAATTTGGATGCTTATTTTGAAGTTAAGGTTTGTAATAGAACCCACATTTATTTAAAAAAAAAATTGAAAGTATTTAGAGTTGAAGTGAAATGGAGTACATGTGACTCACAGCATTATTTCATCTATTGGGTCAGACTCATCCAAACAAGATAGAGTTCAAAATTTTAAACTGTTAGAGCCCATTTAACTTCACTCTATTCTATTTTTTGCTTATCAAAACAGGCCCTAAGAGAAACGACCCCTATATGCACATAAACAAGCAATATGCAGGAAACAAGCAATTAAAACATCATTTTCTTTTGAATTTTTAAACGACGGGACGTGTTATAACAAAACAATATCAAAAATGTCAAATACCAATCATCAAACACAAATTCATTTCATAGGTATAAGAGCAATAGATTTCATATATATTTTATTTCTTATCATAAAAAATAAAAAGAATTACAAAGCTTTGCAATATAAAGCCCCAAAAATTTCCTCAAAAGAGGCATTTTAATATAATTTAAATATCCATATATACCCACAAACAAATTATATAAAACAAACCAAGCTCGGCCCTCGAATTTTTTCTTAAAAATAAAAACCCTCATTTAAATGCCTTTTTTCACGTGTCGGGCTAGGCCGGAGCCCTTATTTGAGAGTCGGATTGATAATTGTGGGTCTACTTATTATGCATAGGGTAGATTATATGTGCAAGGTACATTTAAGACAAAGATCAGCCAAATATCAATCTGATTTGATCCCCAAACTCAATTACAAAGCTTGAAATATACTGAATTTTTTAAGTGCAATTATTTTTGCAATTAAATCCAATGGTGGTTGATGCTCAAATTATTTTGCGTTGGGATTGGGGCTATTTTTGTGGGGTGGGGGACTTGGGTTTCCAGATGAGTGTGAATGATTTGTTCAAGATGGCACTCAATTCAAAAAGAAACGAAAAGAAAGCCCAACATGAGATGGAAAGGGACTTAATTTTACAATAAAATCGACTCAATATTTAGAAAGCCCAACAGGCAACCGGGTCGTAGAATTCGGGTACCTAACGTCTAAGCTCAAACCCGACCCAAATCTCAAGTGGACTTAAAAATCGAGGCCCAATCTCAACCTCGACCGCAAAGCTCTGGTTTGGACCAACCCAAGTCACAACCCTCTGCATGCGCACGTTTCATTAGGGATGTAAATTGGTCCCCGACTCCCCGATTACTCGGTGGTTTCGATCCGTTAAAAATCGGATTTGAGTCCTTATTTAGGGCTTCCGAAAAGTAAATGGATTCGGATCTGACTCCTTTTCTTGACTCATGACCTAAATGGGTCCGGATCCAGTTCCAACCTGATTTGGACTAGTGGACCTGGAACATTATATTATCTTAAATTTTGAAAATCTCTTTTAAAAGCTATATTTTTTTTTCTATAGCATTCTCTACGTAGACTTAGATTTGGACCCATCTCTACTTCCGGTTATGGTTTCATTTCCGAAACAAAGAAACCGGTTCAATTCCACCTTGTCTTTAGTGTTTGGCACTTAATTAATGAAAGTGAAGTCTAAGTAAATCCAGACAAGAAATGATAATGGATCGTATTAAAAGTACGTAATTTCAAATTTTTTTTTCAATTTTTCAAAAAAAGAAAAATAAGCAACATTCTTTATCCACTAAAAAATAAAAAAATTCAACTTTTTTTTTTTATATAAAAAGTCAAAAAAAATTCATACCAAATAACTAAAAATAAAATATATTATAACACCTTATCTTTTATATTTTATTGTTTCATACATCTTACCCTATTTCAAATCACCGTACAACGAAACAGGCATTTTTTTTGGATTCGCATAGACCACTAAACCGGAAGCAACCCGTTTCCATCCCAAAGTCTAGCGTTGCTCTCCCGTGCAGATAGCACCAACTCTTTCCCTATCTGTCCTTTTCCACATAAAACTATTCGAACCTAACGGCAGTCGTTCGCACCATACAACCACACTAGATTTCCCTTCTCCCAAAATTCTCTCCATCCAATCCAGATCAACCTCGTCTTCTTCTTCATCTTCTTCTGGTATTCGATTCATTTGGGAAGAATCCATACCGGATAAGAAGGAAAAAATCTCTGCTTCCTTCAATGGCTACCTCGTTTTGCTCACCCACATCTTCCTTATCATCTCAGTTCTCTGGATTGCGCCGCTTCTGCTTGAAACTTGACCCTTCTCCCTCTCACCTTCTATTCCAGCGCCAGATCGACTCCCATCTCCACTTTTCCAGCACTCGAAGGCCCTGCAGAGGAGTCGTCTCCATGGCCGGATCCGGAAAGGTACTGTCTTTTCTTCAGACTCGAGAGAGATTGATAGCTTGGATTCGTATTTCGTATCTGCTTCCGAGAATTTCAGATGATGTGGAATGTAAATCACTCTTGAAGCAACTAAACATACGGAATCTTGTAAAACAAATAGAAGTTGTTCTTAAAAATGCCTTCTTTTTAGTACGAGTTTTACATTTTTTAGCATTTTATTCCAATGATGTTGCAGTTTTTAGGTGACATTCTCGATTTTGTTAATGTTTAGAAAAGATTGTGATTTTTTTTGAAACATTGCTGAAATTTTTGACAGTAATTGGTAATACTAATGCAATGTTATGTTTAGAAGGGGGATTTGGGTCAGTTAGTTAGGAAGCTAATAGAAAGATTTATGTACTTATTTTTAATCTTCTTGCGAATCGCGAAGTGGGTTTTCTTTGTATGTTAGAGTTTCTCTTTTTGAAGGTATTGAGAATGGGAACGAATTTTTTTTTTTTTTTTTATCAGTAACAGATAAAATTAGATTAAAATGAGGAAAGATCCAAACAACAGCAAAGAAACACATACCCACCAGGTATAAGAGCATTATATCCAGGAGACAATTACATAATTGAAGCTGCAGATGGGATATTCCTATCTGCCCTTGTTTAGCTAAAACATCAGGCATTCTATTGTTTTGACAGTTATTTTTGAAGTACATTCTATGATGAAAAGAAGGTTAAACATTATAAAAGTTTTCAAAAACTTGTGCATGTAATATTGTTACATGAAATTTGTTCATCTTGTTATAATGGCTTGAGTCCTGCCCTCTTTATTTATTTGTCAATAGTGCCTTTGTCTGTCTACACATCATCCTTGGGTATGTGCACACGGAGACAATTGCGTCTTTTTCTAATTTGTTTTATGATTTTAAGTCTCATTGATTATTTTCTTTCAACTCTTTTATTGATCCTTCTTTTGGCTTGTGGTTGCAGTTTTTCGTTGGTGGCAACTGGAAGTGTGTAAGTATGCTTTGCTTAGGCGTTATTTTATTATTTTTCTTAATTCATTATCGTGCTTTAATTTTTAGCAATGGTTTCATTGAATGCAATATGTTCTTCTCTTTAGTGTCATTTTGCCATGTTAATAGAATTTGTAGTCTTATATTTGTAAAGGGGTCGTTTGTTTGTACTCATTTCATATGTAAATGATGCACATGCGGAATGCTTATGTTATGTATGATGTGCTTAAATGAGGCGTGAAAATGGTGTGTAAATGAGACCATTTTCAGCCTCTCATTTACGTAACAAGGAGATGGTAAATGGTTACATATGTAACTGCAGCTAAGTGGTGGTGTAGGTTGTATCGCTTGGAAAATCTGCAGGTTTGAATCCCTTCAACCACATTTTTTATTCTTTTTAGCACGCTTGTGCCTCAAATTCGTGATCCCACCCATCTATCCTCTTTATTGATCTAATAAACCCCTAGTCATTTAATTTCATACCTTTTTGAGAAATTTTTGAAAAACGTCCCAAAAAAAAAACCTACTCATAGACTTTAATTTTCTGCACTTTCGCATGCCCCAAATTGATGATCCTAACCGCATATTTTCATATTAACAATAAGCATCAAGACAGTTAGTTTCTTATCTTAAGTCGTTGTGGATTTTGAGAAATTTGTGAAATCCGTCAAAAAATCCGAGCACATCTAAAACCGTTGGATGTGCTCATTTACTTGTGAAAATGGTGATTTTGATAAACATGGTAACACGCTTCACATATGTAACATTTGCTTATGTAAACCTATTTTCCTATTCCATGCTTTAAAAGGCAAACAACCCCAAAACACTTTTAGCTTAGCAGTGAAAATTTCTTTTTATCATTTTTTTTTTCTGAAAGACATGATTACTTTAACACGCGTAAACTTTACATACATACAACAAACCATCTCCATTAAGCCCCATCCATAGCTAATCAAGCAGCCTCCTAATTAGTGTCATGGACGGTATGAGAGAAG
Source organism: Camphora micrantha (assembly GCA_003546025.1). Lineage (NCBI taxonomy): Eukaryota > Viridiplantae > Streptophyta > Magnoliopsida > Laurales > Lauraceae > Camphora > Camphora micrantha. The sequence goes on along the minus strand of QPKB01000003.1, from coordinate 14,613,441 downwards.
CAAAAATTGGCCCTCCTAATTAGCATCATGGACGATATGAAAGCAACAAAAATTGGCCCTCCCTTGGTATTGAATGAATTTCCTCAATCTGTTCCACCAATCTCCAAGTGTACGAAGTAGAAGATAAAACTCATTGGATACAATAAGGATATCCCTTCGCAGAAGCCACTAATGCACCCAGCTTCTCAAGTTCCCTGCAGCCCACCATGCTGTAACTCTAGCTTCGTTCTATGCTTTCCCTCCCAAAGGCCTTGAATAACTTTTTAATTCTGGCCTCCAGTTCTTTCTCAAAGCAAACCTCCATATCCAGCTTAAACTAAATTTCTGGAAATCCAATTAAAGGAGGGAACCAGAATATGCATGGTTTAGAAAAATACCTAATCTTGACAAAAACATAAGCCAACAACACCGTACAATGAACCCCGTGAAACTCCTTATGACTAGCAGCCTAAGAATTGGCCACTCAGATTTAAATCTTCTTTGTTCTTACATGCATGCATCTTCTATTGAACTTCCACTCAGATGGCTGAGAATAATTTTCTATTGAGTATTGATCCTTTCCCCCCTCTTTTGACATGAATGGCTTACCACATTACATAGTTTTTGAGGTTTTCTTGATATTTGTTTGTGTTATGATGGTTTTTAAGGTTGAATTGATTTTGTTTATCACACTTTCATTTTGTTTACTTCGAAATTTGTTCTTGACTTCTTGTATTTGTGGATGATGTTGTTCTTTCTTTGCTTCTCTCTTTTTTTAAAGCAATTTCATCCTTTTTTTCCTTTTATTGTAGAATGGGACTAAAGACTTCATCAGCAAGCTTGTTTCTGACTTGAATAGTGCAAAGATTGAGGCTGATGTTGGTGAGATAACATCACTCTGTCATGATAGTGTTTCATCCTGCTTTTACTATGATGAGACTTTGTTGTATATTTGAATTTTACAATCCCAGGGAGATGGATGGACTTTTTGTTTTTAAGTGGATCCTAGAAACTAATGTCTTTTATTTTACGTGACTGTTTAGAAGGTACCTATAGTAATGGTTGTCTTTCATTTTTCCATTCATTTGTTGGATAGAGATTGCTGTTCGTGACAAAGGGAGTGATCACAAAAAGAACCTTGAGAAAAACACTTTTTCAATATTATTTACCCTATTTCTTCATTTATTACTCAGAGTGATGATGAAATGATGAGTATAGCTTCTGGGTCAGTGAGGACATCCCTTCTCTTGCTCAGAGAAGTAACTTGCTGACCGTTTAGCAGGCAGTGTTTTGAGGACTTAGTAATAAATATGCTTCACTGATATGCATTGTATGAGAATTATTTGTACTGCTTATCCATCACCTTGATGGGTCATGGCTGGAGCACCCACCAATTGTATTTTACACACATTTGAAGGGAATTCCTTTGTAATCTTATTTTCTTTTACTTGAATTGGTGGGATGTCTCTCTCTCTCTCTCTTGCTTGTTTTGCAAGACATTATTGAAAACTCTTTTAAGCTAAGATACAAAACATTTGTGAATGAAAAGTGAGAATTGATTCTCCATGTGCATGATGAGACTCAAACATCTAATCCTTCTCACTCACATCATGTTAATTTAACACTGTTCATCATTGTTTAGAGAAAATATGGAGGCAATGAATATGGAAAAGATATCCTTTAACCAAAAGAGTCTTTCTTGACTTTTCGATTCTTCGTTTCTCTAAATATTGGATGGAAGTCGAAGACCATCATGACTGATGTGGGTGCTAGAACTTTTAAGTATTAAAATGTGTCTTTCTTCTGTTATCTTTTTCTTCAAGCAATCAAGCCCCAAAGTCTACTTCAGCCAAGTTTTTTCTTTTATAATGCATATATTTTTCTAAATCTGTTTTCTTTTCTTCTTTTTTTTTGGTATTGTAAACTTTCCATGAACCAAATATGCTAGTAACGGATATAAAAATTCTAGGAGTGAGGGTTTCAAGAACACGACTCTTGAGAATGCAAAGCTTAGGAGCTTCTTTACTTGAACTCTCGAACAGACCTGTTTTTATAGGGACCAAGTCAAATTTACATACTTGAATGTGTTACTAGTGCTCCCTTTTTTTGAGGTAATATTTCTGTTTAATGTTCCTCCGAAATGCTCCACTTTCAAAAGGGGGCTCCATGGCGCTCTATCATACTGGGATTGTTTAGTAGTCTCCCTTACCATGACAACTTTCAATCTCTATGTTCTTTGTGAATGACCACATGACATCTTTTATATATTTCCAGGAATGACAACTTATATAAAACTGTGATGGTAATCTAGTTTTATGCTGCGGAAGTGGCTGTGTGATATGCCTTCGTGACTCTAGCCTCTAGGTCAAATTTGTCTCCAATTTTATATGTTTTATCAGAGAGTTCAACTTGCGACCTTTCTTTCTTTTGAATAGAAGGAAAAATGTTCACAAAAAAAATAAGAAAGGAAATGCTCAATGCAAACTTGATTTGGTTTTTATTGATGTTTGCAGGATAAGAAAAGCATATAATTGTTCGGTCTGCTATTCCTGATTAAGGCACTAAGCTCTCGGGCCATCTAGTGGTTGTCAATGCTTTTGGTACAAACCCACAAAAATCTAGTAGGGCTTTGGGATTGGAGGGAGCTCAAAGACTCCTCAAATCCATGATCCTGCATTTGGATTTCCAAAGTACTGCAGTTTTTGGAAGCTCTAAGTGCACTGGATGAAACCTCGAAGTCTGAGTTAAGTCAGAGCTCTAGGTTCTTCTCCAGAATATTCAGATCTTGAAATGGGAAAATGAGGGAGTGCTTATAACTTTGGGGGTGGTTCATGGCATTCAGGGCTAACCCTGCATAGTGTCTGGGACCATTCATGGGCCCCCATGTTGCCTGGGGGCAATTCCCATCCTTTATGGTTCCTGGGACTGGAATGGCACTGCATGGTGCCTGGGGCCATTCTTGGCCGTCTGTGGAAGCGAAGTCATGTTTTTTTTCTTTTATTCAATCTCTTCAATTTTTGCTGTATCTTCTCCTTGAGTCTGCTAACTTACTGCTTACCCCTTTCTGTTCTGACTTGGTCTTGCCCCCTCTGGTGTCTACATTCTTCTCCTTCTTGAATGATAACATGACTTGAACCCGCTTAAAAAGAGAAATTATAAAATGCAAATTAAGTGAAAGAAATAGAAAATGCAAATTATGCAGAAGGTGTTGAAAGTTTGAGGAAGAGAGAAATACAAAATGCAAATTAAGTGGAAGAAATAGCAGATGCAATTTAAGTGGAAGGTGTTGAAAAGTCTGAGGAATGAGACTTTGGAGACACCAACTTTAGAAAGTCATCTAGCCATGTTATTGGACATGATTTTTGATGTTTTCCTCTCTTCTGTGATTTTTGATGTTTGATTACCGTTTTTCTGTTTTGGTTTTTTAAGCTTTGTATCTTCTTTTTGTCTTTTGAGTGTGTTAAATTTTTTACTTTATAAAAAAATGTTATTGGACATGATTGAAACATATGTAAACAAGCATCTAAAATTTGTAAGAGCATCCAGAAGAGTGTTGCAATCTTGGAAATGCTTTTCGATGAAGAAGAGGGTGTACCAATCATTGAACCCTTGACCTCTTTTTCATGCTTCTTATCATGGAACAATAGAGATACAGGGAAGTTGGTGGATCTTGGAGATGTTGCTAAAATATTTTCATTTTTATGCTTGATGATGCAGATGTTGTTGTTGCTCCTCCATTTGTGTACATTGATCAGGTGAAGAACTCATTGACGGATCGGATTGAGATATCTGCTCAGAACTCTTGGGTTGGAAAGGGTGGAGCTTTCACTGGAGAGATCAGGTCTTTGTTCTACCTAAAATTGTTAAACAGATGCATTGGATTTTTGAAGTCTTCATATCTCTTTTTCCCTAATTTTCTTCTCGTGAAATTTTGATCCCTAATTGAAATTTCATAAATTTTATTCTATATTTGGTTGATAGCCACTGAGAATTTAATACTGATTTATTAGCCATTTCTGAATTAAAATGGGTATTTGTCATTATCAAATCTGCTTAGGAATATATGTAAATTCTGGCATCTGTCGACTAATAAAGAAAATGGTCCCAATCACATGTTTTATCTGTTGCCAGGGAGGATTGAAATCAAGAAATTAAGGAGGGAGAAGAAATTCATACATTTTAGGTTAGAACTTTAGACGAAGCTTTATGGATCTAAAATGTATGAATTTGTGCAAATATATGTAAATTCATACATTGCAATTTATACAAGTTGTTTGCAAATTCTATTCATTTTTTGTTTACTGCCAACACATGCATTCATCAGCAACCATTAAAAAAAAAAAAAAATGCATTCATCAGCCACTTGCGTCCTTAGTACAAACCAATGCATTGAAACTGATTTTTAAAACTTTAAGACGTGATGAAAGGTGTTCCTGTTTCCCAAAGTGTGAAGTGTAACTTCAAGATTCAAAGCATGCCTTTTCGGGCCTTTCCTTCCTTTTTTCACAAACCACTTCTAAATAAGATCAAACTCAGACTTCTAGAACGACACATAACAGACTCTTGAACTTGAAATTAGTCTGCACACTCTCAATCAGTTACAACTTCTTCAAGTCATGCCAGAATAACACAATCTTGGGCTCATTGGATAGGCGATTGGCAACCATCCAAGGTACCTAATTTCATGTCATGATGCGTACACTTTTCCCTCCTCTGAAAAATGTGAATTTAGACTCCTACAACTTCTAAATTATATAAAATAGAAGCTTCCTAATCTACTGTATATGCTAACATGAGTTATAATTGATGAATTAACTATTAAGTATGTCCCAATTAAAATCATTAAAGTATATTCCTGGTTGTTTCTCAGCTGGTTAGGGACATGGAGTACTGTGGATGGGTGCGTGAGTTCGAGTCTCTTGTAAAGGGTAATAAGGAATTATGTGTAGGCCTTTCTGGTTGGTTAGTAAGACTTATCTTTGGGGTCAGGTATGAGGGACCCTAGGTTCTAGGCTGCATCAAGTGTGATTGAATTGCACACCTTAAAAGCAATTTATTCTTCAAGCTTGAGGCCCGGGTCATTTTTGGGACGCCTTGCCCCTAGTTGAGCTTGGAGGTTTGAGCCTAAATGCTTCAGAAAATGTAGAATTTTACTTAGGCCTTTGAAATATAAGCCAGACCTTTCAGTAACTCCCTTGATGTAACGTTTTCTTTTATAGTAGTTTTTGAATTATCTGAAGCTGCTTAGCAGTTGATAGTGGGATCTGGAAAATGGACTTGAGGATTTACCTGAGCAGACCAACTATAGCAAACTTTTTTTTCTCTCTTTCATTGAGTTCCCATTGGATAGTTTAGTCTTTGCTTGTACAAAAACTACATGACTCGGAAAAAGGAATCTTAGAGATACTTTAGAAGCATAGTCTCCTTCTCAAGTATATCTCGGGTGAGATATTCGTCTTGATATCATTTATATGTGTTTTGGGATCTTTACCCTTTGCTTACCAGTAATTGTGTCTGAAGAGACTTCTCGATATGTTTGTACTTTACTTGAGTCATGTTTTGATGACCATTCTAATGTAGGCTAACACTATAACAATTGTCATTGACCTCATTTGCCACAACTGCCACATTTCTGATAACCGCCGATCAAGCCACTTTATTCTGCACAAAGTAGCCCATGGCCTTCGTAATTTCCGTGGCTAGAACTTTAGACGAAGCTTTATGGATCTAATTGTAAATGTCCTACATATGGGGCGTCCTACTTGTGTGAAGACCTCACTCTATTCCAATTTAATCCCTCCTTACCAAGAAACTTCTGTCTTTAACTAGGGACAAGTAATTTTACACTTCTGTCTTTAACTAGGAACAAGTGATTTTACAATCTCAGTTAAAGAAGCCCTTGTCGATCATAGTACTTGAAGAGTTGGCTCAAGTGAGGATTCTTTTTTGGTGGGATACTTGGGTAGAGATTTCCGAACTTATTCTCATGTGTCAGGGATTATGACTTGTGAGGCTAAGTTTATTAGTCACATGGTTAGAAATGATGATGAAGTGAAATGGGGCCTCATTTTCAGGGGACATCTCCTAGAATCAGAAGAGTAAGTATTTTTTAACCCTTTTGAATATTCTTAGGTAGGTCTATTTTCCAGGGGATGGTCAGAATAGTAGGATATGGGCTCTATCCTCAGATGGATCTTTACTGTGGCCTTCTTTCTTCTTGTCCCTGTCAAAAGGCCCTGTTGTGACAAGCCTGATGTTTAGTAGCTGGAAATCGAAGGCCCCTCTGAGGGTGGTTGCCTTCGCCTGGTTTGTTTTTTTTAAATTACATTTTGACCAATAATACATGCTGTAAAGGAGTTTAGTTTCACAGTTCAGGTGTTGTTTCCATTTCCTCAAGTACTTTACATAGGAATTAAGCACTTTCAAGAAATTTAGCATTCCATTTAGTCTTTTTAATATAATATTTTCATGGTATTATCAAGTTCATGCTTCCCATGTCTAGTGTGGAACAACTGAAAGATATCGGCTGCAAGTGGGTTATTCTTGGACATTCTGAGCGGAGGCATGTCATTGGTGAAGATGATCAGGTAAATATTCCAAACTAATCCCCATGGATGGTTTTCTGCTGTAGTCATTATATATATATATATATATAGATGGGCAATCCTAAGCTCAAGCTTAGGATAAAATTTCGTAAGCTCACACTGGTTGGGCCCACCCTTGGTCCATCCAAATGGACCAAACACACAACCCCCCTGAATTGCATATGTCCACCAACTTTCGGTCAGATCAGAATTTACTGAACCGTTGGATCGACTATGTACCGATAGAAATTATGGTTGGGGCTGATTTTTTTGCAGAGAGGATCATCCCAGGGAGTCCTGGAAATCCCCTCATCCCCATCCCCATGTGGGTCCCCAGGTGGGCCCCACCACATACTTGAGCTTACTTTATCCTAAGCTTGAACTAAGGAGAGCCTTGCCCTATATATATATATATATATATATATATATATATATATATAGATTCTTGATTGCTGATTTCTGCTATAGTCAAGGTCATAATCTTTACCTTAGGCAAATGTTGAAGTGATGCTGTCTGTTGGGAACTATGTTATTTACCAGCACCTTTTCATTCAAAATTTGACTTGATAACCTACTGTACTCAGTTTATTGGGAAGAAAGCTGCTTATGCCTTGAGCCAGAATCTTAAAGTAATTGCTTGCATAGGAGAGAAATTAGAAGAAAGAGAAGGAGGGAAAACTTTTGATGTCTGTTTCGAACAGATGAAGGCTTTTGCAGGTTGATTATTCTGTTAATTTACTGTATTAAAGGTTGGAGTGTATCTATAGTACTGTGTTGAATGATTATTCAACTTTGGATTTGGTGTTGGCTTGCAGATAATGTGCCTGGTTGGGATGATGTAGTTATTGCCTATGAGCCTGTTTGGGCCATTGGCACAGGTAAAGTTGCCACACCACAACAGGCTCAGGAAGTACATGTTGCAATTCGTGATTGGCTAAAAAAGAATGTCTCAGAAGAGGTTGCATCTAAAACACGTGTTATATATGGAGGTAATTTATTTGCAACTTCAGTTCTTGGTAGTCGTAGGCATCAAAATTTCTAAGAACTTGTAAAGGTGGTCATTTGCACGTAACATAATGGCCATCTACCTTTTGGTTATAAGCAAACATCAGAGAGATTGCTTTCACAGCTGGAGAACAAATATTTTATATTCTATTATCTTTCATTTTCTTCGTGGGCTTGCAGATCCTGGGTTTCAATACCTTTTTGGGAACTTCGTCTTATGGTACAAGGATCTAGGCCTTCCCAGAGAAAAGAATGAAAAAACCAAGGACCTGCATCCCACACCTGGTGCAGTCCCAGAGGCTACCTTTTGGCAGTTTTCCATTCTGGTTGAAACTCTATTAGAGTGGGTTTCTTGCATATGGAGGGACCCATATTTGCCCAAAGTCCAAACCCTCTAAATAGGGGTGATGAGGACTTCCAAAAGGAATCAATGACTGTTCTCGTGCGCCTAAAAGACTTTCAAGGGATTTTAAGATCTTTTCAAGAAGCTGAGACCTTGAAGTCAAATAATCTGAGGGACTAGAAGCCCAAGAATTACAAGTCTTAGACTCACTAGAGTTTCTATATAATGCCTTTCAAAGGATTGCATGAGGGGTATCAGGACCTATGATCATTTTATTGGGTGCCTACCAAAAGCTTACTTCCAATCTGTACCCAAATTTAAAAAATTAATAAAATGTCTTCTTTGGTTCTCCCTTTGTTTTGTTGTCTTTTCTTTCTGTCATTTATGTTTGTGTACAATAGTCAATGGTCTTACTACCCAAGCAGATAGGCATTCACCTGGAGGCTATCATACTTTTCTGAAATATTATGATCACTTTTCGTGTAGCCATTCCAGTATAGTTTTTTTTATTAGGATTTCATATAGGATATGGTAGGATGTAATAACCACCATCTTAGCTCCTACCCATGGAAGTCTATTACGCTCTGGTGTTAAGTCATTTTCAATTTTGACTAAGACGTCTCTGCTCTCAAGACCACTAAACTTGCCCCTTCATTCATGTCTTGTAATATATTAATTTACCCAGAAGGGATGCCTATAGCTCAGACCTTCTCGCATTCTCTTGTAGGACCTGTGACGTCTATGAACCTCATAGCTAATTCCATCTCCTCATGGGATCAGCTCGGCTCGCACTTCACTTACTCCACTCTTTATTGACTCGTGTTGTATACTTCGCTCGTTCTCACCAAGTTCTTTCATTCTGTTGTGCATTCATTTTATTTAATGCATCCTGGTACTTGTCTGGTTAACTGGCCTCTTTGAACTTTTTTGGCAATAAATCCATCTTTTCTATTTTCAGGGTCTGTAAATGGGAGCAACTGTGCTGAACTGGCGAAGCAAGAAGATATTGATGGATTTCTTGTTGGCGGTGCTTCCTTGAAGGTACGTACCTCACAGAAAAATATGTTAATTGTATAAGTGAAAAATACTGCACAATTATTTGTGGGACTTCGTTAATTTTGGTTTATAATCATCATCATCAAAGCCTTGTCTCAACTATGTTGGGGTTGGCTACATGAATTATGTTTCTCCATTCCGAGTTTTTGGTTTATAATATTAGAGAAAAAGTTTTATAAATTATAAGCACTTATATTCATGGAAGACACATCAATTTACTTAACTCATGGAAGACACATCAATTTACTTAACTCATGGAAGACACATCAATTTGCTTCATGTTCACACAATACATCCACTAATAATAGACAATTATGGTGTGTCCAGGTTTCTTACATTACACCTGACTGTTATTTGTCACCAGTTCCACAAATGGGCACAAGTAACTACATGACAGCTACATACAAAAGTATTGTCTATTCAACATTAAAATATTAACTAAAGAATTCTAATGGCCAACACTCATCCCATCTTCCCTAGCCGATGTTGTACCTTTACCATCCCAATGAAGTTAGATTACTTGAGTTTGCCAACAAGGTTAAATGATCTGGCTGTGTGAAGAAACTTGAGGATGCATAATGCTTTTAAAAGAGTACAATAAGTTATGATGATTAAAACTTAAAACCATCTTTGAATTGCTCAATTCAATTAATAATTGAGTTATTTAAATCATTCTATGATTGATTCCCTATCTCTTTCTAATATCTTCTTTTGTTTTCCTGTCAACTATGATTGTTGTACTCTACTATTATCGGGTTTGAGCATTAGCTGTATGAATGAATGAACAGACAGAAAACAAACAGAAAGATGTAGAAAGGAAGAAGGAAATTATATCCGCTCTCATACCATAAAAAACTGTCAATAGGCTAGAAAGACAGTAGTCACCATTTTACTAGTATTGAATGCTGGACGTGCTCGGATATAGTTTGGCCTAATCGGCCTTTAACTGAGCTTAGAGTCAATTTATGCTTTTCTTTTAATTGGTCACAGATTTTCATTAATGTGGATAAAGTTACATTCAAGCAAAAACCATATACTATGAAAAGTGAAATATTTTGTATCCAAGAAAGTACAAAATGCATCCCTAGAAAAATGTTTAAAATAACACATTAAAAGAAAAAAGAAGTGAAAATGAATATTTCCTGAATCACCTTCTATCATTGATGGACCCAAAAAATGTCTACTAAAAATGTTAAGAACCTCTTTAATCTCCAAAATCTTAGCTTCGTTTGATTCAATCTCTTCCACGTCCCATGAATTCTGGCTACAGGTTTTTCTTCTATTTTTTCTAGTAACATTTTTAGCTTGTCTTCATGAAGCACTCCAGTTATGATGATCAAAATATAAACAATGAAACACACAGGCACTTCCTAGAGCCGTTTTCCTTTGCCGCACTGTCTGCATTGAAGTCCATAACCCCACTGAGGTGGGGACCATCTCACTACTGATTTATTTCTTCTTTTTTTCCCATCATAACCTCTCTCCATTCTTTGTAACCTCTCCTTTTGCTATTCTTCTGTATTCTTTTTCACCTCTAAGGAGCTCGCCAACCTTGTATTAGGTAGCTCCAGGCCTTCTCCAGCATAACTTTGTCGTTCAAGACCCTTTCCTTGTTTCTTTCCTAATGTCCAACAAGTTTGATGTTGATGCACGTTTCTACATTATCTTGTCTTTTTCATTGTAAACTTCTGTAAACTGGAGTTTGATGTTTTTCTCCATCGATTTAGACAAAAAGGGCTTACTGGACATCTTGTGAAGTTAGTTTTCTTGATTAGTGAATAATGACTGCTGGTCCTCTGGAGCTGCCAATTTTTTAGTGTTTCATGACAAAAACAGCCTTTCTCTACGGATACATACACCCGGATCATCCCACACACATTTCCACATGTTTGAATGTGCTGATGTCACATGTGCACCATATTTGAGTGATGCATGGGTGAGTCCCTCAAAGTAGATCATTTAGCCTGACATTCGAACTTGTCCATTTATCAGTTCGCCTCGTATGTGTGTTGAGAGTGATCTTTTCCCCAAATCTCTTGAAACGGCGTACTCGTTTATTATATGGTGGCCTGCTTGATGAGTAGTCTGCCCTGATTGTTGGGCTAGAGCATCTATATGAGGGTCCTTCCTTGTGGATTACTTAAGTGTTGTTTGCCATGTCATGCGTGAGCAACGGAGTCAACTGATTCTTGATTGTCTGTCTTGCCAAACCTTTTTAAGCACGTCATGCATAAGCAACTGTTTCAACCGAGTCTCGACTGTCTCACCTCGCCAAAACTCTTTTTGAAGACAGCTTTCTCACGAGTCCTCTGTTTTTCCAAAGAGATGAGCAACTAGACCGAATTCTACCAATCCAGTTAAAAGATCGAGTCCTTAGTCCTTACCCACTGCATGCTCTTTTTAATTATTTTGGAGAGGGCTCACTCACTAATACTTGAATTCCAGATCTCTTACAGGAGAGTGTGTGTCATCAGGCTATGCGTGAAACTGTATTTGTTGGTCTTCTGATATTCAAGAACGCGTATACTTGATGTTACTTTCTGTGCTGAGATACTTTGAATTATGGTCTTGCAGGGTCCAGAATTCGCTACAATTGTCAACTCGGTTACTTCCAAGAGAGTGGCTGCTTAAGGGTGGTGCTGCCTGGGGAAGGGTGAATAAAGGCCAAAGGGTAGCTCCCTCCTTCGTAGCATTATGTTGTAATCATCGAGCTCTTCTAACTATATATTAATGGGGTTTTTGTTTTTTATCCCAGTCAGAATATAAAGTGTGGATTTATAGATACCATGAGATGTCCATCCGATTTAGATTAATAAATCATCTTCATCATGTTTCAGCCTGTATCTGGGAGACATTTCAGTCAGTCATGGAACTCAATGCCAATGTTTCAGCCTGTATCTGGGAGACATTTCAGTCAGTCATGGAACTCAATACACAATTATACAGTAGTAATCTGTTTAGCACCATCTGCACCTAACTTATATGCAGATCTGGCTGTGGGACCCACCATGACTATGGGGAGGACTGGGTTTGTAAAGATCTCATTGGCACCCAGGGTGTGCACCAAAAAAAAAAAAAAAATCAGCCCCATCACATTATCCTGACCCCTTGATCTTCAGCCCTCAAGTTTTGATGGCTTCAAAGCCACCAATATGGGTCACAGCAGGTGGGCCAGGTTGATGTGGGTGCCCTCAATGTGGATGCTAAAAATTACTTTGAACAGAAGAGTTGTACAAAACATGAAATTCTCCAGGGTTTGTGATGTTTAAAAAACGTAACATCCGATTCTTCATTATTCAAAACAAATAGTTGCTCCATGTTGAATTTCAAACAATTCTAGGACATGCCTTGTTATCAGAGGGGCTAAATATGAAGGGCATAGGCAAAATCCATAAATAGTCCCTCTTTTCATAGGAAATTGTTTCCTTGTCATCATCCTAGTAAATCAAATCCTAGGCTTATATACTACAGGCCCTTAGTGTGATGTCGAAGACTTGACGCGGTTCAGATCCAATTGTTTTGTTCTAATCCCATGCAGCCAAGATCTGAAGTGAAATCCTAGTTAACGTATGGTGATGGCCTCAGTTTGAGCTAAATTTTGTATTCACGAGGTTGATTGATTTAACCAATATCAGTTTTGAATTTGTTTAAAGAACTTACTCTGATTAATAAATAGTTGATCTATAAAGATTCACCAACAAACTTAATTTGATAGATTTTGTAAGGAGTATTATTAAGGTGAGCACTGAAGAGTCTTAAAGTTGGCATCTAGAACTAGATTGGATCATCACCTTTCTAAGATATCAATTTTATTAAGGTGGGTAATCAGTTCCAATGGGGAGCTTGTGATGGCCTCTCTTTCCCTTTGATCTTGTACTTCCTACTCCATTTGATAGAAAGGGATTTATGACCCTAGCAATTTAATAATGATTGAACAAATGGATCAAAAGAGATCAGATTGGAATACAAGTGACACTCCTTGAAGTTAAGGTGGTTATTTGGCAAATAATCTGATCGATGCAGTGCAATGTTATGATCATTTACAAGGATGAAAGTTCACTATCAATCTTAACCATCTAATCAGTAGGACAGACTACAGTTGAGAATCTGCATCTCCTAAAATTAATTGAGCAATTAAGAACATTGATCATGACTGATGTATAGTTAGCTATATGTACCATCATGAACAACGTTGATATTTTGAATATATCACGATATATCCCTGAAAAGGCGTTACCTGAAAATATCATCACATTCTCATAATATTACTAGGAAGAATTTAAATATCATGATAAAATCATGAGAAACTCAGAATAAAATACTTTCCATGATATCTCTTGATAATATTTCAATGGAACCAGTTGAAGATATCCCAATGTGAAGATAATTTCAAAAGAGAAAAAAATCACTGAAATGGTCATGTGTCCTATTCTTGCAAAAGAGTATTGTAATTTCTCATCCAAAATGTGGGCCATCTATTGTGCCTAACAGGCATGTGAGTTGAGCTTAACATTTTAATGAACACTTTCTATAATAAGCAAATAATAAGGAAACTAAAAGTGACCTTGGTGTTGATGGGCTCATTATGTGGCATGTTGATTTGCTCATTATGTATCACGTTAATGAAGTTATTTGGCCTAACATTTGATAAGAGCTTTTGCTTGTGGATTGGCCAACTATACTTTAGAAAAGCTAAAATAAATCATCGTCATATGAGGTGTCTAGTAATCTAATAAGTTTAAAATAAGACAAGTGGCATTTGGGTAGGGTGTATTGGTCCTATCAAGTGAATTGGAAAGCTCACATGGGCCACTTTGTTTGCATATAATTGAATTAAGGGGAATTCATAGTAAAATTAATTACAACAAAGGATCATTAAAGACGTGAGGAGTCAAGGACATATATGCTAAGGTGGAGACATAGATGTGATCCTGACTTTCCTAGGATTTGATTTACTGAGTTGATTGCCATTGTTCATTCTCCATCTCGTTATAGTTCATTTTTTGAAAGGAAAATTATTTGATGGTCATTGATGGATCTTCACTTTCATTTTTTTTTGATTTTAGCCACTTTTAACAATACATTTCTTAAGATTATTAGGAATTTCTTAAGATTATTAGGAATTCAACTCCATGCAAATAATAGGTCCTAAATGTTACTAGAGTGTTGGTGGGTTCATCATGTGTTATGTAAATGGGGTTATTTAGCTTAATAACTGAACAAATGATTGTAGATTGGCCCCCTATAGTTAAGGGTAAAAGGCCTTTTCAGGTCATCTATTAAGTTTAATGTGCAACACCAGGCATTTACGTGAGGGCCGCTGGTCTCATCACATAAAAGGTAAATACTATGGAAGTTAAACATGACTCTTTAGCCTAACATTTCAATAAGGAGCTGATGATTGGCCAACATTAATTAAGCGAGGAAAATAATATCTTCATTAGAGTTTGGATCCTGTGAGGATTTCCCTCACGGTGATCCCGTGAGTGGACCAATCATAGCCCGCCACGTCACCGTGGGCAGCCTGCAATGCATTCGGGCAGCTTGCCATACATCCGGACAAGGGCCGTCCTGACATGACGGACTGTGATTGGTCCACTCACAGTTACCGTGGGAGAAATCCTCACATGATCCGGTCTCATATAAGGTAATTGTTGACTCTTGCGGCCATTCAATGGAATTTTTTTTCACAAAGTTATGGGTAAATTTTGATTGAATGTGATGAAAACTAAGTTTACCTCAATTCATGTCAATCATTAGTTCTAAAAAGGTCTAGTTTTCTACTAGAACTGAGCCCACAAGGAACTCATTGAAACATATTGTTATGATCATTAGACTGTATTTCAAATAGGACCCACAACTAATATACAAATCCCCACCTACTCTAGTGATTGGCACTTAAAAGAGTTGTGGCCAGTTGGTAGCCCATCTTTCTTCTGATGTTTAATAAAACTAACTTTGAAGTAGGCAGCAAATCCACAAACTGAGTCTTCAAATTGATGATGCCACCAGATCCTTTTGGCATCTAATCAGTTTGGCACAACTTGCACGGGAACATTTGGAGAATTAACCATCAAGTTTGATGGTAACTTGTTAGCGATTGAAGTAACAGCAGAAGGGGACAGGAAGGATAGAAACTAGGAATAGCCATGGGTTGGCTTTGGCATGGGTGGGACTTGGGAGATAGCCCGACCTGACCTTGTAGCCCACTTTGCGATATTAAACCTGCCCATATACTCTACTATCTAGACCCACTATGATTTTTTCTATCTAGACCACCTATGATTTTTTCTTTCTTTTAAAGCTTATTAGTAAAATATTTAAAATAGTTATAAATAAAGTGGAGTGGAATGGGACAACGCAAATCCAAACCCACAACTGGCCTGTTTATACGGATTATTTAGCAAACGTACCCTAATAGGAGTGGCAGATCCAATTTTACCAGACCAGATAGTGACTTCGTAATTCACATGTGCATGGTGCATAGGGCCTGTTTGTATGGAAGAATTTCTAATGGTAGTTCTATATGTAGGGAACTTCTTACATTGGTGTTCCTTGAGCATTTATAATTCAACATGCTATATCTAGGGCTTGCAAGAATTCTAAGAATTTATGTATGTAGGTTGATGGTTCGAAATTGCACTACCACACTAGGGTCACAGGGGACATACCTGGCTCACCCTGGATTTGTTGGAATTATTCCAGCTCAAAGAGCTGGGACACCATCCGTTATAAAAAAAAGAAAAGGCATTTATAAATAGCTTATGAGAGTCAACATTTGGGAATTTGTATATCCTCTACGGACATTAATTCTTAGAATTCTTGCAAGCCCTAACTCGAAATCTCACTCCTGAACCTAAGACCAACCTGCATTTAGGCTGGTTTCCGCACTATTCTTTTTGGCCTGTGGGCTGCATTTTTTACTTTTTTGGCCCAATTATCAACTAGGCCAGGCTGACGTGACATATTTAATATATCAACTGTATAAACTTAAGAAATGGGCTACACCCGAACCTGAGTTCAGGCCCATGTTCTCGATACGGGCCTCGATAACTAAATGGGCTAGGCTTGAATATGGTTTGTACAACCTGACCCATCTAATGAACACCCCCAAATCAAGCACATACTTTATACAACTAAATCTAAAATGTACATGCTGATTACCTAAAAATACAAAGGCAGTTGATATGAACGGATCAGATGAAGCAAAGGTGGGCCACACTCATAAAGAATCCACCTTTCTCAAATTTTGAAAATAATCCTTTCCATTGAGGGAGGGTATAAAAACCTAATGTTCCAATCTTATTCCTTGATATTTCAATTCTAATCATACAACATTCTACACAAATACCTGCATCTGAAGTAAAGTTCCCATCTTTCCAGTTTTTCAAAGTCCTCTCTTCAAAATCCCATTTCACTCACTCTGACATTCTCTTCGATCTCTGTTTCGCCCGATCCGAGGCGAATAGATCATCTTCTCTTATCTTCTCTGCAATCTCAATTGTTCTCTCTCGAGTTACTGACCAAGAACCGATTCCTGCAAGTCTGCAACGTCAAAGGTAGTAACCTCTTCTTTATTTTCTTCCACCGTCGTGATTTCAATGTAGTTGTGGATTTCTTGGAGAAAACTACTTCTTCTCCTTGTTTTCTAATCTGGGGTACCCTTGTCTTTTGATTATGATCAGTGGGGTTGTTGATGTGACTGTAGTGATGAATTCTTTTATAGAATGGAATGTGGAATTTAGTGGGTTGTTTGGGTGAGGAGAAGATGGTAAGTGGGGGAGAAAAATCTGGATGTGGGGAATCCATTTTGGGGTTGTTTGGATGTGGAGAAAAGTGGGGTCAGTAGAGCTGTGACCTGTGGATAGTTTTCTTCTCCCCTATTTTCTACACCTCATCCAAATAGACCCTTTGCAGAATTGACACTCTAGTAGTGGGTTCTTCTTCATTTTCTACTGTGTTTGGATTTGAATGGAGAAGGCTATGGGGGAGAAAATCATTTTGGTTTTTTTTTTTTTTTTAACCAGAAATAATTATTTAAATGGTTAAATGTCCTTTAATAGTAAAAGATTCATTTTTTACTAGAGAAAAGAAGGTGTTTCTCCACAACAATGTTTGCTACTTCTTTGTGGAGTGTAGTTAAAGAGGAGAATCACTTCTCTCCTTTGAAAGAGATCCAAACAGGAGAAAGTGGGGTTCTCTAGTGAAAGGTGTTCTCCACCCAACTTTTTTCCTTATCCAAATGGGCCCTTGGGATTTTAGGGAGAGCGAGAGAGAAATGTAGTGACAGATGCCCTGCTGTCTGCACTTGTATGATGAGTTTTCCCTGTTGGTCTACATTTATTTCGAACTTGATTTATTTTGTTGGGAGTCAGGACGTGTAAATTGTAGGGACTGATGAACAAGTTCAGATCTGGCGCACATGCACTTGTTTTATGCAATATGCATCTATGTGCACGTTTGGAATTGCTGCGGACTCATCTAATTTCTATCTTTAAGATGGGTGCAATTGTGCAAATGTGTCTAATTGTGTGTGTGTTTACTTTTTGTTCTAAATTCATTTGAATGTATGTGGTAATTGTTACTGTTTGGGTTCCTTGCTAGATGCATGCTCCATTCGGTACGTCATCCTCACCTGCACTTTTTGACAAAGAAAATAGTATAAAAATTGTAACATGTAAATTTCATTCAAGTTTAATAAATTCAAGGTGTAAATGTACATTATAAGTAATTTGTTTACTGTCATTGTAGTACATAAAGGCTAACTGTTTGTATGCTTTCCTGATACCCCAAGTGTGCACACTGCAATTACCTTTCACCACAAGTTTACTGTTGCATAGGGTGGAAGTATGCAATGCAACTTGTGAACGGCACTAGCCCGTGAAAGTCGTCTTTTAAAAGAGTTATTTTTTAACTAATCATGATTTTGTTAACAAAATCTTTTTTAAGTAACTGTAATTAAATAGACAAGCTACAAGGTGGCTAATGCATGAATAGCACTTAAACCATCCAAAAAGTAGAGGACAAATTTACAGTTGAAAAGCACATCTTCGTTTTTTTTTTTTTTTTTTCTTTTCTGAATGAAAAAGTTAAACTTCTTTGCTCCTTTATCATCATGAAGAGTGCTGTGTTTTATGGAGGCCCTGGATTTCTTCTAGATCAAGGTCCAAAATATCATTTTTGGTGGTCATATAAGCAGATAATCAAAATTTGAGTGGTACTGTAGGATCGGGTTGCATTTAGACTCCCACATTTTCCCTGGTTAATGGTCGATAAGGATGAAACTCCGTTATGGTCATTAGGTGATTTAATAGTAGAAATATGCTTGGTGGTTGTTGGACACAGTAGTGCCCACCCTGGATTTGTGTTGAAAATTTGGGAAACCTGTATGTAACGAGTTGAGCTCAGCATTGGATTGTTTTAGCTCATGAATTCTATTTTCACACTTTTACCTGGGAATAAGTTTTCCATTGAGTGGATTTTTTTTTTTTTTTTGCTTTCTCCTAGTTCCTCATCTCTGTCCTATTTCATTGCTAAAAATGAATATATGACTATCATTTTAGAACATGATGATGACGATTGAGTTTTGATCCCTCTATGATTTTATTATAAAGTGCTGATAGAAAAATAGTAGATCCGGAACTGGTTCGTTCCTTTCTTTGTTGAAGGTTTACTTGTAATGGGAAGTGTCTGAAAGCTTTGTAGTTTTGTTGATATATTGTTTTAGATTTGAAATACTGGTAAACGGAAAAGATGTGGTTTGCTGACGTGTGACCAGAGTTTCTTGTAGGGGAATGGAAGTGCAAAGATTCATGTGATTAGCTACAAGGATGAAAATGGCACATGCGAGCAAAGCAGACAAGAAGGCTGCACTAGATATCGCATCATGGATGTTCAATGTCGTTACTTCTGTTGGAATCATCATTGTCAACAAAGCATTGATGGCCTCATACGGCTTCAGCTTTGGTAACACATTATAGTTTCTCATCCTTTGTTTACTCTCTCTCTCTCTCTCTTATTATATATGCTATATACCTTTGTTTGTCTAATCTCTTATATTACGTGTCATAATTGGTTTAACTATTGTGATTTTCCCTTGATTGAATACTTTGTCAAATGGGGTAAATGATGGTACCTGAGATCTTTACTCTGATGTGATCATATTAGACTCCACTGTTACTTAAGCCTTGAGTTGTCTTGAATTGTGTTACCAATCGCTGTCAGTCCAAGGTTAGCACTCCCATCAAAATTCACTTTAAGCTGTCCTTGAGGGGGGAGCCCAATTACGCAACATGCCAGGCGACCACGTGAATCATCAATGACCTACTTCAAACAGTGCTTCAAACACAGAGCACACCCTAAAGCCCATGTCACATTCCCATTCCAGACTTTAGCAACCAAGCCCTTTTTCTGAAACAATATGCTTTCACACATCTATTATTCCTCTCCTTTCGTAGGAGCTGACAATAAACAGCAGGAACCAAATCTTCTTTTCTCCCTCTGACCTATGGCCAAACTTCCACCCCTAGAACAATCGCATAGAGTTTGGTAGCACCCAACATATCCATTTTTTGTTTTTTTAGAAAACAACATATCCAAATTGTTGTGAGACAGAATAGAAATTCGTCTTGTAAATGCAGAAAAATAGGGACTGCTCTGTAAGTGTTATAAATGTTAGTTTTTTATTTTATTTTTTGAAACAAAACAAAATAATATATGTACACCTGTAAAAGCTGAGGAAAATCGCACATTAAATAGGCCCCTGCATGCAGCCCCACTCCTATTGCAATTCCCAGTGCAACTACCTGAAGAAGATGCTGAACTTTTTTTTTTTTTTAAATAAATTCGTGAATGCTTTCTTACTATCGAACTACCAATCAATGGCTTAGTATACCATGTGGAGTGTGTGTGAGAAATTAATAGCTCAGATCTGTGTGATCATTATTTCCAAAAATGTCGGGCCATAAATCTTGTTTTGTCTTTTGGAACGAATTTGTTGACTGTACGATATCACACATGCTATACTGCACAACTAGTTGTGGGTGTTAAGATCTCCCAGAGTGAGGTGGGCATGGGATTCTGTTGGTTGAGAGAGCACCATAATAAATGTAGCTGCCTGTCATCTTCCACATCCATATCGTCTTCAACAACATCATCCAAATCATAGATGGTTGGTGGGGATGGCAACTCAAGGGGGTCTCTCATTAGCTGCAAGCTCATTCCTTCAGCTTAACTTTCTGCACGTGGGGTGCACAATATGGAGGGGAGGCCGAGAGATCACCTTCAACAAAGGGTTTACAACACTGGTTAGAGAAGAGTGGAGGAAAGGGAGAGATGACTAGGGAAAAAGCGAGGGCTCTAGATGCACTTGGGTGGTGTTAGAAATGATGATTAACATCCAAACTGCTGTGAAATATTTTTTTAAATTTTTTTAAATTTTTTAAATTTTTTTTTTTTTTTTTTTTTTTGTGACTGTGAGATATAGCACAAAAGGGTGTGTTTGGAATTGTATTTCTTCCTCCTTCGTACAACCACTGGAATGGTAAAATTTTTTGGTTCAACACCATGCCAATTAAATCAGACTCTTAGGGGTCCTATAAGGTCAAAATCCCTTATTTATAATTGGAGAAAGTGTTTAAGGGAGTATTTTTCTTGTTTGTTTAAGGGAGTAAAGGGGCAGCAATTAAGATGTAGTTTGTGGCAGTTTTTCTGCAATCAGTTGGACAGCAGATATGTTTAGTTTCGTGTGGTTTTTCCTCGTGATTTGAAGACAGTATTGTTGCAGCAGTAGGCACAGGTTTTTCAAGTTATTGTTTGATGAAAATTTTGATGTGTTTTTTAGAAGTGTGGTGTTTATGGAAAGACGATCCTTTGGCTGTCGAATGTTTGTGTAAACATCTTAGGAGGCTGATATTGGTTGTTTGGACAAGCATTCTTCCATATTGAAGATTAAAACATCTTAGGGGGAGAAATTGGTTGTTTGGACAAGCATTCTTCCCTGTTAAAGATTATAGAGTGATTAATCTTGTTAAAGGTATTGTTTTGCCGTCACAAATGGAACTAAAATTCGTGTGGATTCTGATGTTGCGATCTGGAGAGTGGATTTGAGTGTACACGTAAAGCATTTCCTTACTAGAACACATACTCTAGGCTCATTTGCTAACAATCCAATCCAGTGCTAAGTTGGGCCATCATGGCAATCATCCTCATGCCTGTGCAACCATGGAACATAAGGAGTGAGTGTGAAAACAGGACTGCCCAAACTGTGGTCTGTAGGTTGGACTGTGCATTGCAAGTATGAAAGAAAAATGCATGGTTACATTGCAATTGAACTTGGAAGCAATTCAAGGTCAGAAGACATCAAATGCAACAACTGGACATTCATTGGATGGTTTGAATTTTGGGTCGTGCGCGATTCTTATTGGGGTCCACAAAGTTGCTGTTTATTTATATGCTAATGTGAGAGTAGTAGATGTGTTCAAGATTACAATCTTCCACCTAACAGTTGCTAGGTCGTGACTAGGGCTGTCAAAGGGCTGGGCCCAGCAGGGTCTTCCCCTGGGTTAGCTGGGCAGGGTCTATGATGATGTTTCAAAATATTTTACTTTTTACTATGGAAATGCTTTTGTCACAATAGTCTGCTGTTTTGAATCTACAACCATGATGGAATTTTTGGGTATGCTAGATTTGGCAACAATGCTGGCCTGGATTTATGTGATGTATGCCTTGATATATTCCATGCTTTATGATGACATAACCAGTAAGACACTGACTAGGGGAACCATTGTATATTTGTAGTGCTTATGATGTGTTTCTGTCATTTTTTTTTTCTTCGTTTGAGTGTCCTTTGAAATATAAGGTTCAATGACCTAATTGTAAGGGTTAGAATGTCTTGGATTCCATGTTAAAGGATCCTTAATTATTTTTTCTCCATCTAATTCTTTCGCTATACAGTGCTTATGATGTGTTTCTGTCATTTTTTTTTTCTTTTGAGTGTCCTTTGAAATATAAGGTTCAGTGACTTAACTGTAAAGTTAGAACGTCTTGGATTCCATTTTGAAGGACCCCTTAATGTTTTTTTTTTTTTCCATCTAATTCTTTCGCCAGTTCTTTGTTATTTTGATGAATGTGGTAAACTGCTGTCTTGCTTGGCAATAACATTGCTATCTGCATATGAAAAACGGAGGCATTACATCAGAATTTAAGTTGCTGTGATGATTCTTCATCTGGCAGTTGCTTTTCTTTTGACTTAGTATGTTTTTCTGCATTGTAGTGGTAAGTGCTTATATTGCGTCTAATTATGATAATTTCCTGCAGCCACTACGTTAACTGGCCTGCATTTTGCTACCACAACCTTGATGACTGTCATTCTTAGGTGGCTGGGATACATCCAGGCCTCCCATCTGCCATTATCTGAGCTTCTGAAATTTGTCATCTTTGCAAACTTCTCTATCGTTGGGATGAATGTTAGTTTGATGTGGAATTCTGTGGGATTCTATCAGGTTGGTTCTAGTATTTGTTGCCTTTTGTTTTGTGTTTGAGAATAGATTACAAAATTGATCGACAGACTTTGTTATTTATGATTGACAGATTGCCAAGCTAAGCATGATCCCTGTGTCCTGTGTTCTGGAAATTGTTTTGGACAAGATCCGATACTCAAGAGACACAAAACTCAGCATAGTGGTTGTTCTCTTAGGAGTTGCAGTATGCACAGTTACTGATGTGAGTGTCAATGCCAAAGGCTTCATTGCAGCCTTCATAGCAGTTTGGAGTACCTCCATGCAACAATATGTAAGTTGTTATGTGCTGAATTTGGATCTTTTGAGTTCAGTTATCTTCTCGAGCAACTATGAGATTTAGTTTGTCTTTTGGTTGCTATTGGTACCCAAACTTATTTGATTTTATTTGTTGAAAAATTCTGCTGTGAATGAATTTTCTTTTTGTTGCTAGAGAGCTTTCAAAATGGAAAAAAAAAAAAAAAAAAAAGAAGAGAGATGACATTAGCATTTGTTACCAGGCTTCCCAACTCCTTATAAGGGGACATTTAGGGCACATTTGTGTAACACCTTGGCTCTGAAAACACTGTGAAAAAGTTTTTGATCTTCTGCAGTTTTTTGCAGCACATTTTCCTTGAGGATGTTGAGAATGTTGAGAAGCAATTGGGTTTATTTGTAATTTTGTAAGTTTCCTAAGTTAAAACTAGTTTAAATTTGAGTTAATTTAGGCTAGAGTTATGATGTTATTACTTATTAGAGTTTCCTATGTTATGGGATTAGGTTTCCTAGTTTGAGTAGACATCTTTGGTCATACTTTATTATATATAGCCATTGGCTATTCACAATAATAAGAGATCAACCAAATTAGTCAAGATGCAGCCCTAAAATTTCAACTTGGTAACAGAGCAGGTTCTTTAATTTTACATGTAAAATAAAGTGTAGTGAAGTATCAAATTAAGAGTATAAAATATAATGGGGTTATGATGGTATTTTGTTTTTAGTTGTTTGGTATGGAATCTTTTTGACTTTTTGTATAAAAAAGATGAACTTTTTTGTCTTTTAGTGGAGAATGGAGGTTGCTTTTTGACTTTTTTTGAAAAATATGGAAGGAATATTGAATTAAAGTGCTATTGGCATGACCCCTTCTCTGAAAAATGGAGGCTTTACTTGACTTTTACTAATCTAGTAAAGTGCCAAACGGGCCCTTAGGGTACACTTGGATGTCCTTTGAATTGCATTTGGTTTGAAAGTTTTCTTAAGAGCAATGGTTTCTATGACTTCTCTACTTATGGGGGATGATGGAAAAAAATAGATGGTTTGATACTAGTTTTTCTGGCCAAATATCAATGTTGGTGATTGGAACTAATAGTTTGGGAGAGGGCTGAAAACAATATCTCACATATTGTGACTTTCAAAATGAGTGCCACACTGAACACAGTGGAATGCACAAGCCATAACTATCTCTCCTGCCATCATATTGATATAACTACTAGTCAGTTAGGGCATATCCTCATTTAGCCTTTACTAAGATCTCAATCTCCACCACTACAATGCTGTTACAAATTGCAAGCACCACCAGCATATTTTATTATATTTCTCTATGATTATAGAAACAGCCCTTTATCTCTAGATAAGTTTTGATGAGCTATATATTAGTTTGCCCTAATCTTTATTTACCATTATATCATTTCATATTGGTTGATATATATTATTATTATTATTATTATTGGTGCATATGGGTCAAATATCATTGAACTGTAAATAAAAAAATAGAATTGTGTTCATTGGTGTCAACTTTGATAGCTGAATACTTGCGTACAACATGTAGACATGTGGTGTACTGTACTGGTGGCAGGATCATGCAGGCGATATAGTGCTGTGGTATGCCATAAGATTTTATCTTTTATCTTATCCTAGGAGATTAGTTTGAATTCCTGTATCAATCTCTAGAGATTTGATAGGCTTTGATAGGATATCTTTCCATAGGTGTAACGTCTAATCACCGTATCGTACTCTACAAAAGGGAATAAGGGCGTTCACATTAACCATCCTGATTTTATAAGAAGCCTCTCTTAAACTTACAATTGGAACTTATGGTTTGTAAATGGGTCAGATTTGGTTTAAGTTCATTGTGGAGCTGGATTTGAATCCGAAGTACTTGATCCTAATATGTCATGGATAATTTATAATTCATATCCAGATCCAGTTATGTTTTGAGGACTTGGATGCAGATCCTAGTCCTTGTCAGGGCTCATTTGTAACATTAATAATATTACATCTAGTTTGTACTATTTAACTGTTTTAGCATTGGGTACAAGGGTAACTGGTATGACTGCAATTGGATATGAACCTGAATCCAGATTTGGTTATTAACATTTATTTAAGAACAGAGACCTTGAATTTTTGAGTTGAATCCTTGGGTAGTTAGGTAAACAGGGTCATTGCAACCTCTTTTGGTGCTTGTGGTGGATTGTCATGCACGTACTAAGCCGAATACTCATATACCTGCCATTATGTGATGAGATTTTTGGTTCTAAACAAGTGTTCTCCAATTTCTAAACATTTATTCTTCTTATTTCATGTTTTCAGTATGTCCATTTCCTTCAACGGAAGTATTCTCTTGGATCATTCAACCTCTTAGGCCATACTGCACCAGTCCAGGCTGCAACGTTGCTGGTATTAGGTCCCTTCCTGGATTTCTGGCTGACAAATAAAAGAGTTGACAAATATGATTATAATGTAACTGCTGTGGTAAGTGCTATCTGGGAAACACTAGTACTTATAGCTGGGTTACATGCTATTTAATATTTTATACCAGTCTGAAAAAAATTGCTATTTAACATTTGAGATAATAGATGATACTCAATTTGTGTCCATCAATGTATTTGGTCAGCCCATGACTCCTATGTATCTGACACACCGTTTGGTGAGCCAAGCCATTCATCTAATGTTCTTTCCTATGGATAAACAATGATTCAGAATTCATAACGCCATTGGATGATCCGAGTTGTATGTTGCAGACAATTGTTGATATTCTTGGTGAGAGCCTATGGATCACATGGGAAGATATCAGATGGATGATATCTTTGTAGCATGATCTATTCCTTGCAGGCGCCTTCAAATGAAGTGCCTGCATCACATAATGGTGGACTTGCAGTGCAGTTTGTGTCGCCAGCTCACCATTCAGTTTGACAACTTAAGCTTTGAAATATATATTTCCTAACAATTTATCTGTTAAATGACCTGATAAATGCACATGTTCTGCAGGTATATGTTTGTCTAGTGCTGTAGCACAATTTCCAGTTCGGATGTGCTCCTCACTTATGCTTGGCTACTTGTTTTTCAAATTATTTTTATAGATTTATTAATAAATAAATAAAATATATATTGCATTTACCAATATTATATATTGGATTTGTACACCTAGCATGTCTGCATGAGATCTTACTTTATATGCATAAATGAGAGCTTAATGAGAGCTTAGGAAAGCATTTTTAATAGATGATCTGTGCATGCTCGGAAGTGACTTCGGGAGATCAAGGATGCATATACTAATGGGGGCTAGTGACTGGGGGCTGGGCTTCTCATAATTCTTTCCATAGTGTCTTCATGGCCAAGAGGGACTGAAATGTTATTCACTGATCTTCTTACCTTTGGTTCCAAAACAAAATAGTTTTTCATTTCTTGTCAAGGAAAATGTATCTTTCTCCATTGAACCGAAAGAGAGAGAACTTGCAGATTTGCAGATGAAAGCAATAGTGTTTGGAGGAGAAACAAAAAAAGCATCATTATTTTTTCTGATCCCACGTATTTCTCGTATTATGGGTGCCTTTATGACATTCTCTGGCAGTTTTATGAATTACTGTCTCTTAAAAATCTTAAATTTAACCATTCAAAAAAAAAAAAAATCCCAAATTTACTAATTCTTGTTGATGTTAAAAAAAGGTGGTCTTGTATTCATTTGTTTCTGTGATATTTGTATTCATATTTTTGTAGCTATTCTCTTACTCTATTTACTATTTGGACAGCTATTTGTATTTATTAATGCAGCATGCCAGCAAGCTATTCTCATTCTCTATGAACTATTTAGACTGCTATTTTTTTTTTAATTAGTGCAACATGCCTATGTGTATGCATGCGTATATTTGCTCTTAATGTGATTTTCTTTTGTGCATTCCACAACGAGATTCATATGCTTATGGTCAAAATTTGTGTAATCATTTGTTCTTGCTGCATGCTTTGACGCGAACATCATTGTCAACCCCACTATTATTGCCCTTACAATCCTTTGCTTTCCATCCTGCAGTTCTTCATTGTCTTGTCATGCACCATTGCTGTGGGAACTAATCTAAGTCAATTTATCTGCATTGGAAGATTCACTGCGGTGTCTTTCCAAGTCCTCGGGCACATGAAAACTATCCTTGTGTTAGTCTTGGGGTTCTTCTTCTTTGGAAAAGAGGGTCTCAATCTACAAGTAGTTTTGGGAATGGTATTAGCAGTGGTTGGTATGATCTGGTATGGCAACGCCTCATCAAAACCTGGGGGTAAGGAGCGCCGAAGCTATTCAATCTCAATTGACAGATCGCAAAAGCACAGTGGGTTTTCGGAGAACAGCGAGGTTGATGAGAAGGTCTAGATATGCAGGGCTGTCTTCACGTACGCTCATGACCTTGGTTCCAATTCCTTCTCAAGGACTCGATGTAGGGGCAGCAGAGGTTAGCCTATTCAAAGAATCTCTTAACATCAAGGGTAGAACTCTTTCTGATTTTGATATCTTTTTTTCTTCTTCTTAATGTTTTTTGGTTTTGAAATCGTCCCAGGATAATGAAATGTTCGGTGATACCTTCACGTATTTATTCACTTCAGAAATCTCATTTTTTTTGTTCATCTTCATTTGTAGCAATTTATTTCTGCCCAGGTTTCTTATATATCAAATTGTTTGCAGCGTTTTGGAATACTTTTCCCACTGTTGTTAGTGGTGTGATATGGGGTTGTTTGCCACAATTTACTAAGCAGTATCTGGAATGGATTTAGGTAATCTTGACCTTTGAAGTTGTGGGGTCCATTGTAGATGGATCATATCCCACAAAAAATGCATGGATTGGAGAGTTATAGGTTTGATTCTGGCAGAGTTTATAGGAATGTGGACTAAGCCACAGAAACCTCAGGCATAAACCCTCCTCCAATCAAGGGAAATGAGAGTGGATATGGAAACAATGAATCAGTGGAACCACCTGGGTGCTTATATTACTTGCTGCAGTAACAATGAGGTGATGTTAGCATTCTGTTTTATGAGTATGCTAGTGTGAAGGCAGTAGTACTTCATTACTGTTTTTGTTAAATTTTTTTTTTTTTTTTAATGCTTAGTGAAGGCAGTACTTCATTACTGAGACTGCAGGTGGAATACTGGGTTTGGAGCATGGAGGCCTGCCCCAATGGATGCACTATACGGTCATGTTTGGCAACCAAATTCTTGAATATTTCTCATCAGTTATCTCCAATGATTTGAGAACTCCACATTTGAGGATTGTAATATTCGAAGATTTGGGCTAATGGGTCATATCTGATCTTCCCTCGTAGGATTTGACAAATCCTCAGTGTCGCAAATATACACACCAATAACAATTTTTCTCAACCATATCCCACCGATATCAGTGTGAAATCCTCAATTATAAAAATCCTCAGTAAGGACTTTTTAAATCTTCGGCAATAAAGAATTCTCAAATCTACAGATTCCTCACATGTTTTAATGACCTAGAGGAGAGACTATGAACCCATCTGAAGACACAGATACTTCGCATGTTATCAAATGTGCCCTAGTGATGAAAGAAAACCAAACAAGGCAGTGGGCATCTTCTCATTCCTAAAAATGAGACACACCTTATTTCCAAGTTCATGCTTAAAATAAAAATAAAAACCTCAAAAAAAGCCTTGAAATATTTTCAGCGGGACATACTTATTAAAATATAAACTGCTCAAAGTAAACACCCTCATCATCAAAAAGAACAAAAATATCTACGCACATATTGGTTCATGCAAGATTTCACTTCAAATAGAAGTTGAGCCCATTGTCAAATCAACTATTGTCAATTTCGCTCCATTTCTTTTGTGTATTTTATTCATTCATTTTCTATGATCAATCTTGACACTAGGTCAACTCCCATTATAGGGAAATGTGGCTAAATCCATCAAAAAGGTGGGTATCATTCGAAGGGGTTTGTATCTAATAATTGGCACCCTGGTTAGCATAAACTAGAGCCGTTTTCCGTGGATTTCTCAAATTGTCCACCCAAAAGAGGATCCGGGCTCAACATAAGAGAGCAATGCAATAAGGAAAAATGTTAGTGTAACAACCTGAAACCCAAGTAAGAACTGCACTGTAGTTGCTACGAAGATGATGGAATAAAGAATAGGTGCCTGTAATTTGATAGATTGCCTATAAAGTTTGGCCTCACTTGAAATGGTTAGCCATCAGCTGCTTCCACATGCATTGTCCACTTGTTCCATGTGATTAGTAACACTTGATGTTAGCAATTTTTTTTAGATACCTAATTATACAAACCCTAAGTGAAATGTGCGATCCATTTCTATGGGGCCCACTTTGGCTCACCTTCGAGTAGTGGCCCTTTTACACTCGCCTTCCCCGCGATTAAGCAAGTACAATTTGACATTGATTTGACTGTTCTGCACCGTTGGATTGAGTCTCAGAATGCAGAGTTAAAAAGATTGTTAAATCTGGAGTGCCAATATGTGAAAGGATTTAATTTATAATGAATGTGCTCAACACATGGAGAAGAAAAAAAGGGGTGCCAATAGAAGCAGAAGTGGAGAAATTGGCATGGATAAAGGGTAACTTTGCCAAGTTGAGAATTTTGGACATAGAGGATGACTCTTTTGTGATGCAAAATAATAATACCAACATGTCACAACCTCAGATTCAAAAGAGGGGAAAAAAGAGATAGCAGGGAAAGAACATATGATTGGTTCAAGGCAACCAGCATCTCTTATGTTCAAAAGAGCAATCTTTATTAATTTTAGTCTTAATTCCTCTCTCTGAAACTCATTCCTCTTTTTATACTTTCACCATTAGCAATTACCATAAAGACTAGATTAATAGAGCAATAAAATAAAGAACCCAAGTAAAGATAAAAAGAATAAGAAAATGAGAAGCAAAATTGGGAAAAAAAAAAGATAAATGTTAGGTCCTCTTCCCTATTAATAACCATGTGAACAAGGTTAGAAAGTAAGAAATTTGTGTTGAACTCAGGATGCTTTCTCCTACCCAATATCTTCAGCCGATAAGTTATTTGATTTAGGGGGAGTATGTTTGGAGGGACTTTTGATGGGAATCAAATAGGACGCCAATTATTCTACAGCAACTTCGGTTTGTGTCGCTCTAGCATTTGGAATTTCCAATTTAATTCGTGAGGTTTCAAAAGTTCTTCGACTCCATCAAATGTTACTTTTGGTTTCTAGAAATTTTCAACTTTATCTACAACACGAATTCTCGTGTCATGTAATACAAACATTTCCTTGTTGTATCCAGAGATGTAATACAGCTTACACTAACAAGGAGATAACTCCATAGAGGTAAGAAGCCAGTTTAGAGTGCGTTTGTGCACGAGCCACATAAGAGGAAACAAGGAATCAAAGTCCTACCTCCTCAAAGAAGATTTCCTGATCCTCGCAAGCCCAAAAAAAACGTGTGATCTGGGCGCTTTTCATCAAAGTTTCTCGCTGCACCAAACATGTAGCAAGGAAAGTGTAGGAAAATCCGGTGCCTTTTCCCTTTCTGTTTCTGTGGCACATCCTTTGCACAAACACATTCTTTAAGTGTTTAAGATTGAACAAATTTATATTCTTTTTTTTTTTGCACATCAATTGATCCAAAAGTTAGTACTTGAAAACCCTAGTGGCGAATCATTTTACCCTGATATATGAATTGGATCAAGCTATTAGAGAAATTCCAAAGGATGAAGCTTAGGGGGTGTAACCAATAAGTTTTGAGCACCATATCACAACCCCTTGTTGCTAATAGATTTAAATCAACATAAAAGCATGGATTTTAAATGGTTACTAGCAAGCTGTACACAAATCTTGGCTACATAAAAAAAAAAAAAGACCTTCCCATTAGCCACAATCACATTGTAAATTTTGTTGCCAAGGTGATCAAAATCATTCACTGGTTATAGCTTCACCAATCCATGTACTTTAAATATTTGTTGTAAGGGTTAATGATCATCATGTGATTGGAGGACCTAATTTTTTTTATTCAATCTCACAATTCTCCTTCTCATGTACCAGAGGATCAACATTAATTAGATAAAATTATTGTGCTATAGTTTTTAAAGGTGGGTCCTGCGCTTCAAAGGTGGACCCCTTTTTACCACATACAAGTGTAATTTCAATAAGGAACTCAAATAATTAATAAACATGGAATTAATAGAACTCAGGATGCATAATTCTCATGTAGTAACTCCTGAAACAAGAAATTCAAGAATGACAGGATTCAACCGCGTTTCAAAACTTTCACTTTTGAAATTCCAATACATCAACCAAACATGAATTTCAAAATTTTTAATAATAATATATTTGTTTGCATTAGATTACATAGAAATTCATCTGGGAAGGATTTTTAGGCGAAGGACGAAGGATATGAAGTGAGGCCTATGGATGGAAGAAAACAAAATGGAGATGTCAATAAGACCTAACTTTCCGAGATAATGAATTATTAGGGTGATGACTGAGTATTTATATCTCATATTTCCTTTATTCAATTTTCATTCAAACGGGCACTTTTGGATATTCACTATTGGTCTTCGTTTTTTAACCATTTTGGCATGAAGAAGGTCCAAAAGGAAAACAAACAATCTCATTGTTCTACAACTAGCCAGTGTCTCTAATGCTTTCTAAATTTCAACTATCGGATTTTGGATTTGGCTTAGATGAAGCATATCATTGAGGGGGAAATTTTAGTAACTAAATTTCTAATTTTTTTTTTCTAACTTACAATGTGTCCTTCACGGTTTGCACCCGTACATTGTAGGTTCGAAATTATACTATCACTTGGGCTATATGAGAGTTTACTCAGCTTTCTTCTAGACTCGGAGGGATTAGTCCAACCCAAAGAATTGGAACCTCTTATGACTAAAAAAGAAAAAACTAGGAATTTGTCCCTCCTATTTGAAATTACAGGCAGTAGATAGACTTTTTGGCCACTTCATCTAAAAAGAGAAGCCAGGCCAGGCCAGGCCAGGCCAGGTCAGTTTTGAAACAGAGGAAGGAACCCACCTGTTTATAGGCAGCACACGCGTTTTCCCGAGTCCTGACAACATAAAAAGAAAAACCCTAATTCTCGACCGTTTGCAATTCTCCCAAACAGTCGACCGTTAAAGTTCAAATTCCTAACTGCAAAAAACCCAGAAACCTTTTCTTCTTCTTCTCAAGCACTCGAATGCGATGGGTGTCAGCAAAAAGAAGGAAAATCTCATCTCTTCTTCCTCTTCCGACCCCCTCCAATGGCAGAAGATCTTCAATGCCCTCGTTCAGATGCTTAAGTCGCAGCAATCCCAACTCCAAACCCTAGCCGACGACCGCAAGCTTCTCGAAGATCGGATCCAAACCCAGCACCAGCGCTGGCTTTTCGACGTTCGCCTACTCGAAGATCAAATCTCTCAGGTACCCCACAAACAAAACAACAAAAAACCACCCAATTAGCAAATGCAAGATCTTTTCTTGGGGTTTTGTAATTTAGGGTTTGTTTTATTTTTCTCAATTTCAGTTGCAAGATAGCTGTAAGGAGGCAGAGTTGGGGCGCCTGCTCGAGGAGGCGAAATCGAATCTTGTGGTTGGGATGAAGCAGAGAGAGGCTTTCTTGTACAAATCCATTTCAGGTCTCTCATCTTATTAATCTGAAGTGGGTTTTCAGGGTTCCTTTTTGGGCTTTCAACCGTTCCTTTTTATTGTTTTCCCCTTTTATGCTTGTTGTGATTGGAAACTATCCGAGAAACCTTCGTTAATCTACTGAAATAAAAGAAAGATTTAGGCTGAACCGAGTTAAGTATAAGTTAGCATGTCAAAAATGAGACCCGCTGTCCCACCTCCATACAAGAGGTGGTTGTGGATTAGTCATCTCTAAGAATCCAATTTCATCTGGCATTCTTAGTCACAAGGTTGATTGTAACTATCCGAGAAACCTTCGTCTATCTACTGAAATAAAAGAAAGATTTAGGCCGAACCGAGTTATGTATAACTAAGCATGTCAAAAATGAGACCAGTTGTCCCACCTCCATACAAGAGGTGGTTGTGGATTAGTCATCTCTAAGAATCCAATTTCATCTGGCATTCTTACTCACAAGGTTGATTGTAAGCCATTAACTCTTTTTAAATTTGATCGCCAATATTGAAGTCTTGGATCTGATTAGTAAAGAATGTGAAATGATGTTTATTTTGGTTGATATTTAATCCACGTTGTCTTGTATTTTGTGGGTAAACTGGACCAGAATACTGTCAACTATTTTCTAATGTGGTAACTCACAATGTAACTTGCCAAGTTGCATGGGGCCTATGATATAGCGATCAAGATTGTTTGTAAGATCAGGCCCATCATGTTTGGGGGTGTTCCATAAATATTGCACAATGACAGTTTGCAATAACTTCCGGTCTTTGTGAGGGATTTCAGGGAATTATCTTTTCATGATGGGGATCTTAGTTGCCTGCTTTGAAGTCCTACCAATTCTTATTCGAGTTCGAAATTTGTAATTTGAGACATAACTTGATCCGAAAGTCGTATTTGAGTGGGTTCCTATTTGAATTAGATGAAATGTTTTGTCCAAGTCCAGGGCCATTTCTAAAACCCAATGTGCTCAAATTAACTTCTCTTATTAATCACTGGGCCAAATTTTGCTCCACTTAGAGTTGGGCACAGCCTCAGATTGATCATATGTAAAACACATAACTAGAACAAAAACCAAGTTAAACCCCATGATCTATTTGTGATAAATCTTAAGCTGAGGGGAAATTATATTGGAGTTTGATATGAACGAGTGTTGATACATAGGGGCCAAGTGCTTTTGAACAGCTTGAATTTCTTAGGTGGGCCTAGTTGATGGGCTTACAGGATTCAACTTAGTGATTTTTATAGTAACGTTTTGCAAACTGAACTGCAATTTGTTTGAAGTGAATCATTTGGAGTTTGTGGGCTTTATTAGCAAACTAGGTAACTATGGTGGGGCTTGTTAGATCAATGGTCTTGATCAGCATGGACTGCATGTTTAATATTACGATGTGGGTGTCACTCTACCGAACACTTCACTACAAAAGTTTTGCTACATTTTCTTTATGAAATTAAAATATGGTTTGGTTCCTATATTGTTGTTAACATAGTGCATCCTTGCAGTTCATTATCTGGCATCCGATAGTGTATGCTTCTTTTTTCTTTTCTTTTTTTTTACCATGAATATTTATTGATGCTTGGTTTCTAATTTCAGTATTTTTTGTATGTAGTTTGATGATATGTTCTTGTTGATGCTTTTGATTGCCTACATAAAATTTTCCTTGCTCTGCATGTCATCATCATCATCAAAGCCTTGTTCCAACTATGTAGGGGTTAGCTACATGAATTCTCTCTCCATTCCAGTCTATCTTGGGCCAAATCCTTAGATAGGTCTCACTTCTTCATATCTGTCCTTATTACTTCCATCTATGTCCTCATCAGTTGACCCCTTTCTCCTTATGAGGCCATCAACCTAGATAGGAAAACTTTTCCTCATCGGCATTGTTGTTGGTTTGAGGATGGACATGTCCAAACCATCTCAAAGAAGTCTTTCTTAATTTATAACATCTACTTGTAAATGCTTCCAAATTCACTCATTTTTATACTATCTTTTCTAGTTTTCCCACTCATCTATCTCAATATTCTTATATATACTACACCTCTTTTTTTTTGCTTGTGTTGCTTCTTGATTGGCCAACATTTTGTTCCATAAGTCATAGCTGGTCTAATAACAGTCTTGTAAAATCTTATTTAATAATTTAGTTTGGGGATGAGTTGCACTATTGGATTGGACTTTGGGCTTCCACACAATTTGGCTCTTTGAGTATCCAATTTGAAGTAATGGCATTGTCTAATGTATTTATTCTATGTGTTGGTTATTGTCAATGAATGTACCTCACCATTTCCACCAGTGGGAGCTATGGGGATGAAATAATTTTGGCTGTACATTGGTTTGCTAAACTCGACATCTCATTAGTTTATGCGCTAGAATTATTGTCAATCCATTCATTGGACTTTTACCCACATTGGATTCTTGAATTTTAAATTATTGTGTATGTAACATGCCCCTGAGGTGGTTCAAGGATTCTGTACCTAAATCAGTTGTACAACAAATATGGGCCAGGAAATGCCCAAAAAAAAAAAAAAAACTAAAGCCAGCGTCATTTGGGTTACTGATATACATGACCAAATGAAGTGGGAAAGTGGACACATACAAGAAAAAGTTTCAACCTACACCATGAATTTTCATTTGCTAAATCACGCGTTACGTGGAATGTGAAAGACGGACCCTTACGATGGCGACAATCTACATGTGGTTTCTTTCCATAGATTTTCTGGTTTTAGAGGGTTTTCTCACTAGCTTGACCACTGATCAATACTGGTGATTACTAATAGTGATACTATAAACTTGAAGATGCAGGGATCAAAGGGATAAATCCCTGGGTATGTGTGTACTAAGGTGCCAAGTGCCAACACGACTCAAGCATGAGTATTAGGGGGTTTTGTTTTATGGAGATAGTGTGGAAATGGAGTTTTGATAGCATGCAATATAAAGAAAGTCTGAGACAGAGAACAAAAGAAGTACCTATTTGGTTTGATTTTATGCTAATAATTATTCCTTAGAAGATGCAAACCTTCTAGATGATGAATCATGTTATTTGTATTTTTTAGTGTGTTCTTTTTTTTTTTTTTTTTTTTTTTTTTTGTTGTTGTTGTTGTTGTTGTGTGTGTGTGTTGTGTGTGTGTGTTAAGATTTTAATTCTCATAAGAACTTGCTGTTTCTTGTTTCCTTCATTAAGTATCCTTCATGTATAGCTATTGGTTTCAAATGGTATATATCATATAACTAATGCAATGTCTTTACAAGGCCTGCCTTGGTTGGATTTTTTTTCCCTGATGGGTCAAATGTTCTTGGTGGGATAGTTATGCATGTTATAAAAAAATTAAGAAAAAAGAACAAGAAGAAGAAAAGAAGCATTTTTCAAGTTGGGGTAGTTTCAGATCTGGTGTTTTGACCTGTGTTCCATTTTATCTGTTTTTCTCCTTTGTGCTACATAAACCAGAACAATCAGCAAGTGACTTGGAGGACATGAAACAGGTTATCGACTATCTGAATAGCAACCTTTCAGAGCAGAGGGTAAGAATATTGAATTTATGAAATTCCTTTGGAATTTTCATTTGAGAACGACTATTGATTTTTCTAGCCTTTAATTGATTTGAAGGACAAACCAGAAGAGAAAACTAGAGGAACTGGCAAAAGTAATGCAAAGACTGTAGTAAACATGAAGGAAGAGGAGAAACGTAGCAAGACCTTGCGAGATGAAATCAGGAGATTAAAGTACTCCAATGAGAAGCTAAGTTCTCAGAGGAATTCCGAAGTTTCTGCACTGGTGGCAGAAAGGAATTTTGTCTGGAACCAGTTTAAGACGATGGAGAGTGACTATACTGGTCTCTTGAAGACGAAGCGTGTTGAAGTGGAACAGGCTAATGAGAACATATTAAAGCTACAAAGCATTGTGGAGAAATTGCAGTCATCATGCAAAGAAAAGGACAATATCATCGTGAAATTAAATGCTGACATTGCGAAACTTAAGATGGACATGGGAACACGGGATAAAGAGATATCCAGGTTGTCTAAGGAATTTGATTTGCTAAGTAGCTCAGCAAAGGCTTCATTGAAACAAGCAGTGACTCATCCCACTTCAAGTAATTGCAGCATTAAAAAAGCAAGCAATGTTGGAAGGGAAAAGCGAACTCCTGTTAGAAAAGAACCATCTGAACCACATGCCTCTGAAGGCGTTTCACAGACACCAGCAGCAACTCGTCCCATATTAAGTAGTTGCAGCATGAAAAGTACAAGCAATGTTGGAAGGGGAAAGCGTATTGTCAGAAAACAAACATCTGAATCACATGCCTCTGGCCTGTCAATGGTAAGTGGAGAACTGCATTAGTTGGTTTTTTTTTTTTTTTTTTTTCAAACAAAATTTGTGAGTTATCTAAGATTGTTATTTCATTTGTTTCAAATTGCTTGATATTGGTGCTATTGGTGCTATTTTCTTTCACCCTTTTCA
Organism: Camphora micrantha; assembly: GCA_003546025.1. NCBI lineage: Eukaryota > Viridiplantae > Streptophyta > Magnoliopsida > Laurales > Lauraceae > Camphora > Camphora micrantha. The sequence continues at coordinate 14,576,632 of QPKB01000003.1, read as the reverse complement.
TGATTAATATTGTGCTACATGCATCTAGGTGTTAGTAAGCGATGATTGAAAGATGAAGGTTTTCATGGATTTCTTTTTCGCAGTCCGTCTCCTTGCTACTTTTTGGAGCAGAGAAAAATTTTCTTCTGCTTTCTTAAGGTTTCAACCAGTTGGAAAAACCCTCCAAAATCCAGTTGAAAATTGCCTCTGCTTCTAAACTAGCAAGGAGCAGAAGACAGCCTGGATCCACCACATTTATCACTATAATTTATCTTATAGATAATCTGCTAATATTAAGTTTACTATGGAAGTAGATAGATAATAAAATTAAATATTTGTGTTACTGGAAGTTGGCAATGTTTGAACTTTCTTAATGACTCAATTTTGAACTTGATGTGGCCAATTTTTTTTTGGATTACAACACTGACACCGACACCGACACTTGGTGCTGGCCTTGTATCTTCAATAGGTACTAGGGGACGACTATTCACATTCTGCCCAGAAAGTTTATTGGTTTATGTGGCGGGGGCAGTGATAAACAAAAATAGAGATGAGAAGGCATATTTTTGCATGTTCTTGGAGACTGGGAAATATGCATAAAAATTACTGGAATATTTGTGAGTGGTACTGTGTATTAGCAACTTTTTTGGCTGAAGTTGATTGATCCAGATCGATCTGAGACTGGTCAGGAACAACCTGATTTGCAAGGCATGAAGTATAAACCCGGTGAACATGGCCCACTTGATTAGGGGAGGGAGAACAACCCTTGCTTGATTGAGGGAGGAGAGAGAGGTGCAGATTCAGATGGGAAACCAAACCATGCAATCAGGAAAGCTTTTTTCTTGCAAAAACACCCTGGGGAGATTAGAAACGCTAAAACCAATTCTTGTTTACCACTTCGTCATCATGATTTGTTGATTTTTCCTCATTGGAACTTCATGTCTGAAGATATTATAAATTAATCAGGTCATGCTATTAACGTTATCTTCTCAACTTTTGTTAAAAAAGAATTTGTAATTGTATCATGTGATCATTGGAACCAAGTACAAAATGTATAGGACACATTTATTGTTAAAAAATTAGGTAGAAAAAGAATAGTAAGAATTTATAGGAACAATATTTTCTTTAGGTACCTGGCGACGCCAGTCAAAGTAGGAAAGATTGATTAGCTACTATTAGTATTACCATCTCCTAGAACTTCTTAATAATAGGTTCCTATGGAACCAAGTACAAAACCTATGAAGGGACATATCTATTGTTAGCAAATTAGGTAGAATAAGAGTAGTAAGGGTTTAGGAAAGATAAAACTACTTGGTGACTTCACCAAGAAGTAGGAAATGTTGAGTAGGACACTGATCACTGGTACTACTTGTCTCCAAGTAGGACAAATTGATTAGTACTACTCTGATCACTACTACTTTATCAAACTACCTGCGAGTTTTGTACCCTTATCTCGACTACTATTAGGAATTTTATGAGTGAGTTTTGCATGAACCCTCTGATAATTATGAATATATATTAATTCTTCTTCCCTGTCCTTGACCTACTAGTAGCATCAGGAATTTAGGACTGACATTATTACATATGCCTTCCATCAAATGACACATTAGAATTAAAAATGACATTTTTTCCAGGAACTTAGTTTTTCTTGTAATAATTAGTAGGTAGATGTACTAATATGTAAATGTGGACCCTACTTATTGGATTTATAGGAATACTGTGATGTCTGTAGGGGATTGGACTCAATGGGGATGTGGAGAGTGGAATCAAGACAATAGATGTTGTCTATATATATATATATATAGACAATAGATGTTGTCTATATATATATATATATATAGAGAGAGAGAGAGAGAGAGAGAGAGAGAGTTGCAAAATCATTTTTAATATATGTGAAGTGACCTCTTGCAAACCTTAATATGAGTTGATTATGAATCTAATCACTTGTGTAAAGGTTATTTCATGAAGTGTTGTGCTCGTCTACAGGGATGTATCTCATTTTTTTTGGGTTGTGGGGATGTGTCTCTACTTGAAGGTGTTTCATAATAGATAATATATTTTTTCATTTCTTTCTTTTTGCACTGTATCAGTGTTTGAAACCCTAACAGTGTCATCAAAGCAAAATAAACTGACAAATTATACACATCTAGCCACCTCAAATTGACCATCATATAATTTTTTCTTTAGTTTCAACAGTCCATCCGCATAAAGCGTCAACTCATCAACACTATGTAATCACTGCATACCCGGGGTTTTTTCATTTCCACAATAAACTTTTGGTAGTCGTTTGCATTGCAAAATAAGCTGATCATAGATGAGAAAAAGGTTCCTTTTAAGGATACATTTGCTTGCCAGTAATATTTCCCTTCGAGTGAGGGTAAGGATGAATTCATTTCCACTGGTCAGACGATGGTTCCCCATTTTCATATTTGTCCGACTGACGTCGTTCTCTATTACTCGATTGAAGTCTATGTTGCGAATTCATATTGCCCTTATCTGAGTGATTTGTTCTTCTGAAGTCTACTGCTTGATTCAGAATTTAAGCCGTTTATGAGTCATGAAACCATTCTTTGAGAGAAGCTGTTATTTAAACAACTGGTAATGTGAATTTGAAATTTTGGGTTTGTAGTTTGGAACTGAATTTCATGTTGGTAATGTGGAGATGTGAACTCTTTATGCAGTTTCCGCTTCCGCTTCGTTATGATTGGTTATTTTATGTTTCACACATGAACTAGCTGAAATTCCATTTTGTGTGGATACTGAAGTTTGCCAATTCGTCATCAGGAATGTAAAAGAAGTTCGAAGAAACAAAGAACTGAAGCCCCTTCCAAGTTGGAGACTCCAAGATTGTTCACCTCGGGCTTTAAAGTTCCCAAACTGAAGATCTCTTCACCTTCTCTTGTTTAATCTTTGACGACATCCTCCTCTTTGTCGTAGTGGTCCAAGATGACATGGCACTTGTATGCTTGTATTTTTCACTTGTAATCTAACAGCTAATCAAAATGTGTATCAAAATATTAATCTTTGATATATTTATTGTGATTTGAAGTCTATAGTGAAAATGTTTGTTTTGCTGTGAAAAAAGAATGGGGGGCTGTTTCAGGGCCTGCCTCTCTCTCTCTCTCTCTCTCTCTCTCTCTCTCTCTCTCTCATCATCATCATCATCATCATCATCATCATCATAAATTCAAAATTGTCGACCATATTTGCAACATAAGAACACTTGAATGAGTTTCGCCACGAATAAAATATATAAGGGATATTATATGTACAACTGCCCTTATCCCTTAAATTCACCGTTGAGAAGTCAAAGTTGAGCAGCCAGGGTATTAGTATTTTTCACAAAGCTGTTTGTACAATATCTTAGGCCCATGTAATATCGTACGTATCGCTCTCTATAATACTTAGAGCCGTGCGATATCCTAAAGTTATTTTAGGAATAGCTCTGCTGGGGGTAGATGTCAGGTTTAAAGGCTTTCGTAAATAAATTTGGTGAAATAAATATAATTAATGCATGCATAAAAATGCAGACATACCACCTTCCTCGCCTATTATTTTGTGCCAACCTACTCCTAGCTTTCTGATATGTGCAACTTAGCTACCGTTTTATGGTATTGGCTTCATTCATTTATTATAGTTGGGTGTGGGCATCGAGTGGCGACTTCCAGGTTGGAATCTACCATGAGATTTCCTTGAAAAGTCTGTTCTTGTGTGATGATGGGGCCCACCTCTCGTCCTTCTAGATTAGTGTGTGTTTCCCATCCCCATTTGGCTTAGTAGATTAGTGAAACAAATATTGAAATGGTATTAATTACTAAAGCCGAATGGAAGACTATCTATTTTATCCAACTGTGAATATTTCTCATAGAACGGCTTTTTACCCGAGTGATAAGGAGTGGCAGTTCTCACCTGCCTGTCCACGGTTCAAATCGCTCCCTTCCTACTTGTGTGGGCTCTCAATTGGGTCCTAGCCCCCTTGGCCCAAATTGACGGGGATCACAGATGGCCATGGCCAATGGGAATCCAAATATCTAGAGTCTTCCGCTTATTCTTTCTGGAAATAAAAGAAGCAATGCATGGTAACAGCTTCTAGATTCGGGAAGATTTGGATCCAACTACAAGATTACAGTCTAGTATAATATTCTAAGAGTTATTTTTCAATGTTACTTCCAACCAAACTACAGGGGTGGATTGCTTGTTTTCTTCATGGAACAGGCATGCTTGCCACTGATCTTTCAATGAATTGATGACTATAGAGAGCTTTGATGATAGTGCCTTCTGAGTGTTTACCTGTTTACCTTAGTTAATCATATTGCCATTCTGAGAGCTTCCATTGTGCACTTAAATTTGAAAATCCCCAAACTTTCAATATGGGCTTTTAGGCATTTGCCTTTTGATTCAAGATGGTCTCACTTCAAACGGTGTAATTGAAATCTTTCCCTGCCTTCAAACAGTGGAGTTTCTAAGCCGTGGCAAAGAGTTTAGATTTTTTTTTTTACAAAAATGTTCCCATGTTTTCATATAATCTCAAAAAGGCTCGCTTATTTTATGCTTTTACTAAAATCCCGCTTAACTGACAATCAAACCATAGTTGAAAAACTCTTTAAGTTGACTCTTAACTCTCTCATGTCATCTTTGTTTTGACAAAGGGCTTAGTCAAACACAAGGAAAACTCAACCAAGTCATCTCATTTTACTAAGTTGTTTGCATTTTAAACCATGCAATACGTAATCTAATTTTAAAGAATTAAGGTTTATTTACAAGTAATTATATTCGAGGTTTAGAGTTAACAGTTTAAGAATGATGACTGAAATGTAATCTGAAACTTATATTTGATCTTTTACATTCGATATTTGAACTAACAAATTATGTAATATATATATGCAATATTTTTTTATTTTATTCTTCTTATTATAGTACATTTCTTGCATATATAAATTTATTAATATGAATTGATTATCATGGGTGCATATAAATAAATGCAAATTCAAATTTTATAAGTACAAGAATCATTTTTGAATTTTTTTTAAATTATTTAAATGAAAAAAAACGACTCCCGAATCTCCGCATTGATTCTATCCGAGTCAGTTTTTTTACATTGGATCGAAGAGTCAAGTCCGAATCATGAGTTTTCCAACTTTGAATCAAACTATGCAAAAAGTAACTACTCTCCATTGTTTTTTGGTTTTCGACAGATTTACCATTGAAAAAAACTTAAACGGGTCATCCATTGTTTAAAAGAAATGACTTTGCTCAAAGATGATCCAAACATAATTAGTGATATTGGATCATCATTTTCAAACAATATGATTAGAATATAGGTTTTTTTTATAGTTTTTATGGGCCCATATTCTAGATCTTTGTTTATTTGATGAGAAATTAATTTGTTAGATGGGTCCCAGAGAGGATTTATCCATAAAAGGGTGACTTTGGGATTACAACCCAACAAGGCCGGGCACAGTTCATGGACATTTTAAGAGATTGAAGGTCTTTTATTAAAACTTTCAGACCAGTTTAGAGATATGTGGGTGGTTTTGTTGTGCGGGTTAAGTGGGGGCGGAAGCAGAAAGAAAGGGCAGTTTGTGTGGGCCCACATGGTTGACCTTTTGACAAAATAATTGCCCAAGAAATAATTGACCTTTTGAACTCTATAAAAGAACCAGAAAAGTAAGTTTGTCGGTAAACTAAGGGCCTCTTTTTTTACTGGAATTCTTATCTTGGTAATTCCTGAATTCTAAGACAAAGTTGAATTTTTGGATGCTCTTTTGGGCTTGAGCATCTAGAAATTACACCAAAATGCATTGGGAGTGGAGTTTCTGGATTTCCAAAGGTCAAAAGAGACCTTTTATTTGGCTGGAATTCAGAAATACTAGTAAAGAAATATGGAATTCAGAAATTCCAGAAGACGACCTGTCACATCATGTCCAAGAATTCTTGGTAGAAATTCCACTAAAGAAACAGGGCTAAAGTATGACGTTTGTTTTTGTATAGTAAAGTAATGAGCTGCTTGTCTTAGTAAAGTAAACACTTTACCTAGATTTCACAAGGTAAAGTGTTTTAACGGCCGGTAAATTAATGAAGAAAATTTTGGCAGTCAATAATTGAACGGTGAAAATTATTAATAGCTAAGAACTATACTTTCTCAATCTTTTGCCCAACGAAATATATGTGTGATAAAAATTTTAATGGCTAAGATTATTAATTTCTTATGACTAAGACTATTTTACTATACATTTTATTTTACTATACATTTTACTTTATTGCATGAAAAACAAGTGTTACGGGCCTGAGGTTGTTGTGTGATCCAGTAAGGTTGGTAGCTAGCTGTTCACGTGCACGAGGGGGTAGCTTCTTCTGCCTTGGCGATGGCTATTCGGTCGTTCTTGACTTGAATCATCGGTTCTGGTCTACAAGTTTCGGTGCATGGAGATTCCCTTTTCTCCTACTTGAATCAAATGAGCTTTAGCCACCCTACCAGTATGATGTTGAAAGAACACCTGCTGCAGATGGGGTTTGAACCCAACTCGCTCGGAACCTTTGTGGGTTAGGGTGTGAGATGGATGATGTGAATTCACTGCGTATGGTCTGATTCCGGACTCGATGAAATTCTAAGCGAGTTCTACACACTTTGTTTCACGTGCATGCCAAGAGATTTTATAGACGGGCCTGTCACGTGGGTTATACAAGAACAACGACCACAATGGACTATACAAGAATAGGAACCCGCTTTGATAGCATATAAGAAATCATATACCAACCTAAAAAGACTTGTTTGGGAATTTACTATTAGAGTGAAAGTAGTGTGAAGCCTTTATTTTTTAGACCATGGGTCATCAAAAGTAGACATCTTCAAAATTCACTCATTCTTAAATTAAAATAAAAAATAAAAAATAAAAAACCTCCTTCCTCCACTAAATAACCAAAAAAACACATACTTTTTACACAAAAAGTCAAAAGATTCCCGACCAAGCAATTAAAGACAAAATTCAATCATAACCTACTTATATTTTATTTTCTCTTAATTTAATTATTTTCTTTACCTTTATTTTGGGAGAAAATTACCAAACGGGCCCTAAAAGGTGGGACCATATTGTAAATTTTAAAATTTGTAGGTCTCATATTCATAATCATGAAATGTATACCCATGTCATGAATTGGGAAGCATGGCACTACAGTCCGCCACGTCACGGTGGGGTAAACCCTCACCAAATCTATTTAGATCTGGACTCCCGTGTTATTATTCGGGCTCCAAGTGGGTCCCACATTTGCAGTCGCAAAAGGTGTGTATTAAGGTTGTAAATGGGTCGGTTCCAGTCCGGGTCCATGGTGGACCCGGAATCGGAACCGTTAAGGAGAATGTGGAACCGAATCCGGACTTGGAACCGCTTCGAAATCGGTTTCTTAACTCCGGAACCGGAACCAGAACCATATATGGGACGGGTCTGAATCCAAGTCCGGATTTAGGTAGAATAATATGAAAAAAAACATGGTTTTTAGGAGATATTTTCTAAAATTGAGGTAATATGTCCGGTTTCGGGTCCACGAGTCCGGACCAAGGTGAAACCGGTCCCGAACTCATTTACTTATTGGGGCCTAAACAAGGATCCAGACCCGGTTTTTAACGGGTAGGAACCTCTAGATAATTGAAGAATCGGATACCCATTTTCATCCCTAGTGTGTATATGTTGGGATCAGCAGATAAGATACGTATACAAATACTCCAGAAAGCTTCCAGAAGATCTGGATCCCACTATGAAGCATGGGATCCTTGCATCCATATGGGAATGGGGAAGGGTAGATAGGGTAGCTGCCACGAGTGGTTAGCTGCAGCTGCACGTTTCGCCATCCACAGTCCACACCATATAATCAAACCTCACTCACTCTCCCTTTCACGCTCACTTCACACAAACCCCCTATCATAAATACCTCTGAAAGCCATCTCAAACATACAAGGAAAAAAGAAAGAGACGGAGGACCAGCAGCAGCAAATGGCCCCTCCAACTGCAGTGCCATTCCTTCCAACAACAACACAGGAGAAGACGCTTCTCGAGAGCTTCATCAGAGACGAAGACGAGCGTCCCAAGGTCCCCTACAACCATTTCAGCAATGAAATCCCAGTCATCTCTCTAGCAGCCATCGACTCCCCAGACGGGCGGGCCGAGGTGTGCAGGAAGATCGTGGAGGCATGCGAGGACTGGGGCATTTTTCAGGTCGTCGACCACGGAGTCGATGTAGGACTTGTGTCCGAGATGACTCGTCTGGCGCGCGAGTTCTTCGCGCTTCCTCCGGAAGAGAAGCTGAGATACGACATGTCTGGTGGGAAGAAGGGTGGCTTCATTGTCTCCAGTCATCTTGAGGTCATCCATATCTCTCTCGCACATGCTTTTAATTTCCACGTGAGATCTTCCAGTGATCTTTTATACGTGGGTTTGAGGGTTGTTAATAGGTTATCGGTTTTATTCATTAACAATCCGCTAATTTACCGAGTCCAAACCATTAACGATTCAAACCCGTTAAGAGGTCATTCGAACTCGTTAATATTGTGTGGATTCGTGTCATGTTAACGAATCATGTGATATTTTGACAGTGATACACTACACTGTACATTTGCTTCCATCACCTTATCATCGCCACAACCACAGCCCACGTGAATAAGCAGGGGCGGACCAATGTTAATTTGACCTGGGGCTCAAATTCAAAAATCACTAAAGAGTATGGCCGGGCCTCGACCCATGCCCCATGTAAGTTAAAAGAATCGCCCCACTTCGTTAACTCTTTTCTTCTTTTCCTTGGTGGAAAGGAACTAAAAAAATAAAAAATGAAGAAAACTCTTTTCCTTCAATCTCTGCGGGGGCATAAGATCATGCAACTCGTCTCCATTTTATGACTGGAGGAAGGTAAAGACTCTTATTTGCACTTTTCTGTCTTTTATATGATCTTGGCCTTGTTTTCTTAGATGTTGTCTCTCTTTTTATTGGTTTTATCATCTGGGTCGTCTCCAAATCTACCATTGTAGAAGCTATTAAGGGAAGCTATGGTGGAGTTTGGAATCAGCAGCAGTGCAAGAGAAGGGGTTGAAAGAACAACTATGTGTGGTTTTTCGATCTTTTTTGCCTTATACGAGTGATGGGTTTCTTTGTAGAGATGAGAGAGATCACAATGTTTAATCATGCATTTGCTTGAGACAAAGGCAAGGAAAAGAGGTGCCTAGTACGGCTTAGGTTTGCTTTCTCTCCAAAGAATATTAATGGAACTCTAGATTTGGATCAATGGAATTTGAAAAATTAGGGCTAAATTCGAACTATTGATCTCTAAATTATAATTTTAAACCTAAATCTCCAAATCCTAAATGAAATCCTAAGCCCTAAATCACCAAATCTTATATGCAAACCGTAAGCCCTAGTTCCTTCAATTCCCTTTATTCGTAAGCCCTAATCTCGCAGAGTCCCCTAATTCATAATCCCTAATTCCCTAATTTCTCATTTTTGAAAATTTTTCTCAAGCCATAATATGATTTTTATGATTATTCTAATAATGTTCATTTGCAAATATAGGTGGTTTCATGTGATACACGAACTATTATGAGCTTAAGGAAATGATAAAGACTAAGAAGATATTAATTTTCACAGTATAATGAATATTACCTTTTTAGGGTACTCTGGCAAAAAAAAAAATAATAGTATTGTTGTAGTATGGTTGCTAATTAATGCGCTAATTTCTTGAGTAGTAGAAAATGCTTATTCATGAATTTGGTGTTAGTAGTAGGATTCCTCACAAAAAGAAAAACTAGTTGAAAATCATGTCTTTAACCTATTAAATAAATAGAGAATGTTGGTAATCGACGATGATTTTGACGCAATTGACTGTATCTTTAAATTAGATATGAAAATATATATATATATATATATATACACACCCCACCCAAACTAAAATCCTGTTCCGCAGGAGTGAATAAGGTGGCCCACAGTATCCATGAAAACAAAACAAGTACTGGTTGTTGCTTCTCTCTCTATTGCACACTTTTCTCGTGAGATCCGGAACTGAATCCGATAAGTTTGTGTTGTTGCAGGGAGAGGCTGTTCAGGACTGGCGCGAGATTGTAACATTCTTCTCCTACCCGATACGGAGCCGGGACTACTCAAGGTGGCCCGACAAGCCGGAAGGATGGAGGACGGTGGCGGAGGCCTACAGTAAGCGGCTGATGGGGCTGGCATGCAAACTGGTGGAGGTGCTGTCGGAGGCAATGGGGCTGGACAAGGAGGCTCTGACTAAGGCCTGTGTGGACATGGACCAGAAGATGGTTGTGAATTTCTACCCGAAATGCCCCCAGCCGGACCTTATGCTCGGACTCAAGCGCCACACCGACCCCGGCACCATCACCCTTCTGCTGCAGGACCTGGTGGGGGGGCTGCAAGCTACCAGAGATGGTGGCAAGACATGGATCACTGTACAGCCCATTGAGGGCGCCTTCGTCGTTAACCTTGGTGACCATGGTCATGTGAGTATATATATTCTTCAGCATATGTTGTGTCTCAAATTTTGAGTCTGCTTGACGCCTACATGCACTTCAATATTGTGGTAAAAGAGTTTGGATCCTATTAAATAGAACATATGCCGCGTTTTTGTGGGGCTCATTCAACTAACAATAAAAGGAGAGTACGTGGATTAGCTATCTACCAAAATTCATATTCAATTGAAATCACGAAGGTATACAATCAAAAGTGATCAAATGAATTAAGAACTGATCAATATTGAAATGTTGAAATAGAAAGAACTGATCCCTTTCGTTTTTTATGGGCGACCTTCTATTTCATGGCTAATCTATGTACCCTCCTTGAAAATGGTGGCACCAGTGGGCCTCACATATGTGCCAGGTGTAGTCTATTTAAAAAAGAGGCGGAGGAAAGGTTGTAGAGCATCCCAACCTTGTTGGGAAAAAGGCTATGGTTGATGACATTTTATGAATCAAACTCCGTGTTTCCAAAAGAAAATATTACTAGCATCTTTCTGATTTTCCTTTTTAAAAGAAGGATGATGGGGAGCAATGTAACTGTTTAGTCTACTTTTCATTGGTTCTGGCCCTAAAACTACAGGGGCTAAATCCAAGATGCAAAACCATTGATGGTTGGATGAAGAGATCTAGATGGTCCAAATCTGGCAGTGACAGACCTGGTTGTCTTAACTTTTTGAGTGACCCATTGAACCCTGCTTTATTTTTTCACAATATGGATTGAATTGCATGCCTAGCTAATACATTGTGCCTAAGTTGCCATAAGTCGTCAGAGACCCAGGTGGCTCTATGAACTTTCAACTAGAGTTAGTTTTCATGGTCATCATCGATGTCATAATCTTAGCCTCATCCCATCAATTGGGCCAAGTTGGGATAAACATATGATCATTATGGTTGCCTTGTGTTCATTACAGTATCTTAGCAATGGGAGGTTCAAGAATGCAGACCATCAGGCAGTGGTGAACTCCAACTGCAGTCGTTTGTCAATTGCCACCTTCCAAAACCCAGATCCAGAGGCCATTGTCTACCCACTCAAGGTGAGAGAAGGAGAGAAGCCCATTCTTGATGAGCCAATTACATTTGCCGAGATGTACAGGAGAAAAATGAGCACGGGCATTGAGCTCGCCAATCTCAAGAAGCTCGCAAAGGAGAAGAAGCAGGAGGAGCTTGAGAAAGTCTGACGCTGGAACTCAGCCCAAAGCCATATGGACTAAATTCTAGCGTAGTGACAGTAGTTGGTATACTAAAACTATCTTTGATAAAATGAAAGTAGTAGATGGATGCGTTGTAAGTAATCTGGCCTTATCCTGATAAAGGCATAAGATGCAAGTTATTGGTCATGAAGACCAGATCTCGGCCTGCTCAATCTATCAATGGGGCCCCTTGTTTCGACCATTTCGAGTGACCTTAGCCATAAGAAATTGGGTGACATCTTTCACATCATTTCCTGTATGTTTGTTTATGCTGTCATAACATTAAGTTTGTTATGGGATTAGATTAATGGCCTAGCTATGTGAGGACTTTTGTTATGTTTTTCTTTGTTCTCTTCAAACAATATATGAGCAATGAGAAGGTTGTGAAACCTTATTGTTCTGAGTTCTCTTGTTATGCATGCTTGAGCTTGGGAAAAATAAAGGTGGAACATTTGTTTCTTCAGTCTCTGAGGCTTGTTTAGTTAATCCTTAATCCTTCTTACTTCTATTAGCTCAATTTGTCTGGGAAACCATCATCTATCCCTATCAATATTGAGATGCAAGATAATATATATAAAAGGAATTCTGCCATTCTGTCCCTCTGACTTGTGATGAATATAGTTTCCATAGAGGTCTTATGATGAAAATAGAGGATTTTTCATCAAAAATCCCATGATAACAAATTATAATTTTGATGAGGCTGAATAGAGGCCAAGTTGATGGCGATTAAGAGGCCGTCTATCTGCTATCATTCTACAACCGCGATCTATCTTTCTGCAATTTCTCCTATAAGAGATTGATTATAGCATTTATTTTATCTTACATTTTTTTATCTGGGTAGGGTTTACCAGAGAGATGGATCAGAAAATGATGTTTCTCACAGTTCCAGCATTAGTCGTAGAAGTCTTAGTAAAAACAAGTTTAGGTAAATGGTTTTATATGAAAATGAGGGTTCATTCATTTGGATAACCCGCGTAACCTGCAATTGTTTTGTTCTTTGTTACACGGCCAATTACAAGCTAACAGAGTTGCAGGTAATTAGATTTGATAAGTAAACAGAGTCTAGGGAAACTGACTGACATCCAAGGATCCAAGCCTACTTGTAGTAACTTGCAATTGTCTTATGATGACTTTTTCTCTTACAGACTCTAGTGCGAACTAAAGACCAGAATATAAATGAATCTCATGTCATGTTTTGTTGACTTAACTCATTGCTCCAAAATCCAGTTTTTCATTCATATTAGTTTGTTTTATTTGCTTTCTCCCAATGTTTGTTGCATACCCAGTGAATTCTATTTATGTTCGTTACATATAAGCTGCTCAAACCCATAAGAAGTGAAAATCACCTGCAATTATTTTGCATTGGGTTTGTTTTCTGCGTGTATTTCATCATGGCTAGATTATATCCAATTTCATTTTCAAATGGGGCACTGCCCAAACCCCTTCCTAACACATAGAAGACATGCATTTCACACTTCTCAACAAAACTATCATTAAGACCTTTCTTATGGATAAAAACAAATAAAAATCACTTATTCACTTCTCATGTTTCCCTCCCAACAAAAATATAATATTTGAGTTTTCAAATTTCTAGGCTCCCAATGCAAGTGTATATGACAGCAAGAGGCCTCATGTTCGTCAAAGCAATACAGTGGCCGCCGATATTAAAAACTAAATTCATCTCAAAAGAGTTCCTCTTCCAACATGGGCAGAACACATGATCTTGATTGTACTCTTAAGAAGGCCAACCCAGGGAAAGCTACTGTCATGGCCATAGGGAAGGCATTCCCTCCCCAGCTAGTGATGCAGGAGTTCCTTGTAGATGATTACTTCAAGAAAACCAACTGCAACAACCCGACCTCAAGCAGAAGGTCGAGCGACTCTGTATTACATGATCTTCAAGCGTATCTGTATTCATTCGGTTGCTTCTAACTGTTGTTATTTCTGAAGAGATCCTAGCAAACTACCCTGAGTTATCAGCTGAAGGTTTGCCTACGCTAAAGCAGCACCTTGAGATATCCAACAAGACGGTCACTGAGGTGGCCATTGAAGCCTGACAGGCATGTGTCAAGAACTGGGGAAGGCCTGTAACTGACATATATAACTCATTTAGTCTATGTGTCCTCATGTGAAGCCAGGCACTGCCAGGAGGAGATTTTTATCTTGCTACAAAGTTGGGGCTGAAACCAGAAGTTAGTCGCGTTATGCTCTACTTCCTGGGGTCCTCAGGGGTTGCAGGCCTTCATGTTGCCAAGGACATTGCATAGAACAACCCAGGTTGTCGTGTTTTACTAGTGACATCAGAGACCACGATCATCGGATTCAAGCCCCCAAATGCCAACCACCCTTACGATGTTGTTGGAGCTGCGCTCTCTGGAGATGGTACAGGAGCCATGATACTAGGCACGGACCCCATATTAGGTGTTGAGAGGCCTTTCTTCGAGCTGCATTCTGCAATCCAACATTTTTTGCCCGACACTCAGAATATAATCAATGGGCGTCTAAATGAAGAAGGGCTTCAAATTTGGGAAGGACCTTCCTCAAATAATTGAAGATCACATAGAAGGATTCAGCAACAAGTTGATGAAAGTCCTTGGACATGATGAGGCAGAGTACAATGAGATGTTTTGGGCTGTTCATACTGGTTGGCCAGCTATTTTGAACAGGAAAGAGAAGAGGTTCAACTTGTTGCCTCAGAAGCTGAGCGCTAGTAGGAGGGCTCTTGTGGGCTATCGGAATGCCAGTAGCAATACTATTGGGTATGTGATGGAGTATATGATGGAAGAGAGTTTAAAAATGAAAGAAAGGAGAGAGAAGGATCCACATGGGGTCTGGTACTTGCTTTTGGGCCTGGGATTGCCTTTGAGGGGATTCTTTCAAGAAATCTTGTTTTTTTAGATTTCCCTTTATTTTTCATGCAACTTTAGTAACTTTTAATCGGAATGCCAGTCTACTATATGTGATTGAATGGACAAGTTATCTGAAAGTGGAGAGAGAAGGATTGTGCTGGTATTGCTCTTTGATTGCCTTTGAGGGGATTCTTTCAAGAAATCTTGTTTTTTACTTTATTTTTCATGCAACTTTAGTCAAAATTGAAACAATTATCTAAAGTGAGTTGTGCATTTCTTTTGATTTTACTTTTGGGTCAAATTTGAACAATGAGAAATCAAGATAACCCCTGATTTTTCTCAGCTACCGGCAGTAGCTGAGAAGTAATATGAACCTCATCCCCCTCCTAATCCTTCAGCGGTACCATGGGTAAGTAGAATCCTTCTCCTAGGCGCAATATATACATACTTGATACTTTAGACTTCTTTATTGGCCAAAAGTTCATTCTAGGAGCAATATATACATACTTGATACTTTAGACTTCTTTATTGGCCAAATATTCATTCCGGGATTTCTAAGTAGCCTCACCCTAAAAGGCCAATGGTGTGTTTTTTTTTTTGGGTTGGATCAAATGGTTGAATGATATAGAGAAAAGCTCCACACCATTTTTTTTTTTATTGAATCCAATGGTACTTTTCTCAAACCATTTTTGTTCGAACATTATAAAAAAATTAATATGCCTGCTTCTTTATACTGCTTTCCTCCAGAGAAATATGGGAATTTTCACATACAAGGGATTGAATGGGGTGGCCTGCTTATCACTCTAGCTGAATTCTTCCCTAATTCTAGGAAAGGGGCCTTTTCACTTCCAAGGTAAAATGGCTGAATTCTTTCCTAATTCTAGGAAAGAAGGGGCCTTTTCACTTCCAAGGATTGAAAGAAGTTCTATGAATAGGGTCCAATGAACCTTGGCCTGAAAGAGTGAAATGAGCCAAGGGCTTTCTAATTCTTACTGAATTCATATGGAAATGGGGCCCTTTTTTCACTGAATTTCTATCCAGATGTATTGTTTAAAAAGAAATTTCCCTGCTTTCCAATTCTTCCTGAATAATTCACATGGAAAAGGGGCCTTTTTTTCACTGAATTCCTAATACTTCAGCAGCTATCACTGATTCCTATCCAGATGCATTGCTTAAAAAGAAATTTCCATGAGAACAACTCCTACCCCTTCCATGAGAGAGAGAGAGAGAGAGAGAGAGAGAGAGAGAGAGGAAAAGAAATTATTCTTCCTGAATAATTCATATGGAAAAGGGGCCTTTTTTTTCACTGAATTCCTTGTACTTCAGCTATCACTGATTCCTATCCAGATGTATTGCTTAAAAAGAAATTTCCATGAGAACAACTCCTACGAATTCCTAGTACTTCAGCTATCACTGATTCCTATCCAGATGTATTGCTTAAAAAGAAATTTCCATGAGAACAACTCCTACGAATTCCTAGTACTTCAGTCTGATTCCTATCCAGATGTATTGCTTAAAAAGAAATTTCCATGAGAACAACTCCTACCTTCCATGAGAGAGAGAGAGAGAGAGAGGAAAAGAAATTATTCTTCCTGAATAATTCATATGGAAAAGGGGCCTTTTTTTTCACTGAATTCCTAGTACTTCAGCTATCACTGATTCCTATCCAGATGTATTGCTTAAAAAGAAATTTCCATGAGAACAACTCCTACCTTCCATGAGAAAGAGAGAGAGAGAGAGAGAGAGAGAGGAAAAGAAACTGAGAATGATATGGTATCTTGGTGATTAACAGGTGGTATAGTTTCCATTTGAAAAAAAAAAAAAAAAAAGGAAAACCCATCATTAGATGAAGAGATAGATAACTCACAAACATTAAAATGACTGGAAAAGTTGATTTATGGTGGGCACTGGAAAAGTTGGAAAAAAAAAAAAAAAAAAGACAGAAGAAAGAAAGAAAGAAAAACTACCAAATAGAACTTGTACCATGAAACCGTTTTTATTCCCTACTTAATGAATTGAGCTTAGGAACCAGTTACAGCAAAAAAAAATTTCCCATTATCGAAACAGCAATACTCAATACTCATCATCACATAGTTTGATGAGGAATCAAAAGAGAGAAAAATCAGAACTACCATAAAGCAGAGTCATGTATCCATGAATCTCTCAGCTGAAATGAAAAGGCAAAATAAAATCACCGCAAAACAGTAATGAACTCAAGGTCATGGTGTCAAGAAAGACACAGTTAAGTCCTCAGAAAGATTCTTGATGAGTGAAGATTTCTACTTTCTCTTAGTCTTCATCCTCCTCAGGAAAGCGCAGATGCTTCCCTTCTGGCATAGGCATACCCTTCAAGCATAAGACACTTGGTGATACAGATGAATCCGCTGTAGCTTCCTCCTCCCCTTCAATCTCATCATCACTGTTGTAGATAAACCGAGTGTGCCTGCCCTTAAACTCCGCCATTCCCCCCTTCTCCTGAACGCATACCTTTTCCAATCCTGCGCACAATTCATCAATTAGTCCTCCGTCTTCTACTTCTCCCATCTCTTCTTCTTCATAGTCTTCTACCTCCCCCATCACTTCTTCAGGGTCTTCTACATCTCCTTGAGAACTTGCATTCACCTGAATAGACCAAACAGATGCATTGTCATCTACATCAGATTTCTCATTGCAGCAACTTCCTAGGAATGTCAACTCAGAGGACAGGGTGGAGGAATCCGAGATTTCTGATTTTCCAGGGGAGTCGTCAAACAGCAATGCCCGAGTGATTGGGCTCTCCGAGGATTCGAGAGTTTCTTGCTGCAAATCGTGGGTTACCTGAGTAAAATTGCCCAAGACAAAAATGACCCAGATCAAGAAACAGAAGCGAATGAAAAAATATTCAAGAAAAAACACACCCCCATTAAAAGAGGAATGAAATATGTAAAAACTTGTTAGAATCGAACCTGGGTAATATTGGGATCTTGTTCTTCAGCGATAGAAATCACAGCCGGCGGCAATCCATTGATTTCCACAGCCGTGTTTCCATTGGAAAGATTCGACAAAGAGGGCGTGTTGGCTGGAGTTGGAGCAAGAAAAGCTGCTGCCGGGGAATTCAAAAGCCCTTGAAACTGGGGAAAAGGAGGCTGATTGAACGAGAGTTTCGGAAGATCTGAATCTTCCTCGATCTTCTGCAAGAGGGTCTTCACCTGCCCGCGTAGAAGAACCTCGCCTGTTCCGGGCGTCTGCTTTGCTCCATCTTTGTTCTTGTCTACAGAAGAGGGGGTTTTCAAGCTGCCCATTGCAAGCCCCACAATCGGCGAATCATTAGTAATATCAAAAAGCGCCGACCGATCTTGTATCTTGCCTTTCGTTGATCTTGAAATAACCTTTTCGGGTTCTTCTTTCTTCCCTGAAAAAACCATGGTCTATTAGAATGCATCATCAATCATTTGAAAGAAAGATAAAAGAGAACTGAAACTCCCATCCCTTCCAAATAACCGAAAGAGGAAGTACTAACTCACTTGACATGGGCATGTTGTTGGATGCAGTCAATGTCTGAGATCTTGTAACTCGTCTCATTGATGATGGAGTCTCCATTGAGAAGAAGAAGAAGAAGAAAATGGGAAGAAAACTGGAAATTGGAGATGAAAACTGCAAAGCTGGAAATGGGTGGCCTGGAAATGGGAGAGAGATTCCTTCTTACTTTTGTAATGGACAGAAGGAGAATGGAATGCAAGGGCACAAGATGGAAGAAATGATAGAAGTGGGTTTTAAAAGATTTGAATTTGGCTGCAACGGTCATATGACCGTTGGAGGTGCGGGATTCCCAAAGGCGTCAAATGCAATGATACTCGACCCGCTGTCTTCCGCAGAAAACTCGAGTCTGTCTTAAGAGGCCAAACCTAAGAAGGGAAACGGGTTTGGGTCTAACCCGGCCCATACCCATTTATTTCAGAGCCTTTTTAGGGTTGCTAGTATGAAAAATTGAAAATCCATTTAGGTTGATTGGACTGGATGTCCATGCTCCGATCGGGGCCGCTGGATCCTTTCCAAATTCTACGCCAACGGATGCAATCAGATGTACACGTTCATGTATATATCCTATCCATGCCCCGCAAGGCCCCAACCCCAACCCCAACCCCAACAGATGGTGGGACTTGAACTCAACTGTGGGACACACTTATTGAAAATCCAAATCTTTGGTGGGATGTCCCGAAATTTTATTGCAATTGGAGCTTGGTCCCACCATAAGATAAGATTGAGCATTTCGTAAATAATGTGATTAATGAATATGATTAATAATGCATAATAATTCTACAAATAATAACAATAATGACGATGATGCAGAAATAGAGTATAAGGGGTTGCCGAGTTGGTTGGGTACTCCTCTACTCATATCAAGAGTTTGATCATTCGGTTCTTCTTCCCATGGGCGGTTCCAAGTTGATGACAGTGGGGTCAATTGACCCCACTGAGATTTAAAAAAATATTTAAAAATAATTTTTTTTATGTCTTGAATTAAATTTATGGGAAGCTTTTGACCCCACTTAATTTAAGAGTTTCACGCCACATTAGCTTGCTCTACACCTTTTCTTTATTGCTATGGTTGTGATCAAAAGTCACCATAAAATATCCACCGTTTAAGTTAATGGGCCAACTGTCTACCAAAATTTTAAAAAAAAATTAATGGGCCAACATTGCTGATATGCGCTCTAGCAATGAGTTTTTAGGACTTAAATGAATTTATGACATTCCTAGAAAGTTAGTGGAGACAAGGATATCGTATACCAATTGGTTTATCTGCTTCTAAAATTGGCGTTAATTTTACCAACTGCGATGGTAGAAAGAGCTTTTTCAAAAATGAAGTACGTAAATAACATGTTGCGTAACTGAATGAGAGATCAATGGATGAATGACTGTTTGGTTACATATATTGAAAATGATGCGGTTGCTAGTCTTGATAATAAAGCTATTATGCAATGATTTCAATACATGAAAACCTATTGAGGGCAGCTACAAAAGTTTATGTATTTGAATTATCTTTTTGGATAAAGAGCTATTAGTAACAATGTATTAAAATTTATGTTTAACTTTTTTTAGAACTCAATATTATCTTTGTCGGATTATCGTAAATGGATTATTAAAATTTTATATTATATTTATCGAATTATCAGAAATAAATGACAGATATAGATAAAGGAAAAAATAATTTATTCAATTTGTGGAAAATAAGTCTTTTGTTGACCCCACTGACTCGAGTTTCTAGAGCTGCCACTGCTTCTTCCTGCAAAAGCAAGCTTTTTTTTCGATTGTTGGGGGCTCTCTTCGGGCTCTCTTCTTTTAGTAGGTGGGCCCTATAATGGAGTTCCGGCATATTTGTTTAATTACATAGAATACAAAGGAGTTATCATTAAATGAGCACGATCTTTAAGATTATTGAAGAGGTGAGGGTGAAGGATATAATTATAAGGTTGTGGTGTGGATGGAACCTTGACTTTCCTAAGATTACGAATTGCTAACGTGATGGTTGGATATTTATTTTTTTTATCTTCCCTTGACTATATTTCCATTGAAAGAAATGTTGTTAGATATTCATTTTTCATCTTTCCTTGAGAGAAAGGGTTTTTGATGCTTGTTTTAGGATATTAACCTTTCATCTTTATTTTTAAAAACTTAGGACATGAATTCCCACGTATTCTACGAAAACAAACAGGCCTTAGAGGATCCCAACCGATAACTGTCGATGCACAACTACTGAAACCATTACATAACTGCCACTATTTTTAAGCTTAGGTTCATGCCAGGCATGAAGAAACTGGTTGTACACATACAAAGTCTATGTTGGAACTGGGTACATGATGCTAAGTACCTTAGTCGGATTTCAGAAATAAACTAGCTTGATCACCCGTGCTTAAAACACGGATATGTAAATGCATATAATAATTGTCATAGTATTGATGCGGGTTTTTTTTTTTTTTTTCAAATTTTAGACATATAAATTAATTATAATTATAATTATATGAGCGACAATATTAAAAATTTAGAAAACAAAAGGTAATAAAACTATAAAACTTAATAAGAAGTAAGAAACTAATACAATTTTTATTGTCAATATAGGCCGACAATGGCGCCGGTAAAGAAAAATTTGACTATGAAAGTTGATAGTTCACCAAAGGAAAGGGGTAGGTCAAAGAAAACGTGAATGCACATAGTAAAAATAGATATTAAAAAGTGTGACTTATCTGAAGAATTGGCTCAAAATAGATCGGACTGGATAAATAGAATTCATGTAGCCGACCCCAACACAATTAGGACAAGGCTTTGAAGATGATGATAATTGAATAATATTCATTACACATCAAGTATTTTGGTTTTTCTTTTAATTTATATCAAGTATTTTAAGAATGATCAATCCTATAGATGTGTCTAATTTGAAGTGGAGTGGTATAATTGGATTTATTGGGTATGAGCCTAAAAGTAGACCCTATTTACAAATAAAAAAAAATAAAATGTAAAAGTTAATAATTCTTAAGATTATTTTGCCCAAAATAATATAATTATATAATCATAAAGAGTGTACTCATCAAAATTTTAAATTGTTTAGTGATATAGACATTGGCTTTGTTAATCAAGAAAGTAGAGGTTTTTTTTTTTTTAAGATCCATTTTCATCAACGGGATTTGAAAATAAATAAGATAGTTATCTTAACCATTTTTAATAAACAATTAGACTGATTATCAATTTAGAATGACTATGAATCACATATTAAGGGATGACAACAATTAATCCTTATTAACCATGCTTCAACCAAATTCAAGACATTTGCACCGACTGCGGAAAATATTACCAAAGACATTCATTCACTGCGCCAATCCTGAATCAATTTATTAACTAATCTACATGATATGGCCATGAAGATAAGTATCAATTCTCTTACAGTTGATATGATCTTGCTTGATCAGAATCTTGGAAGAATTTGTAAGAGGAACTGACACTTCAAATCCATCTCTCATAATTCATGATGCAAAAACGTCCAAGTTACAAGCCTGAAAGAATTCTCAACAAAAATACAAAATTGTATAATAACCAATCTAGTGAGCTTCCACTCCTAGAAACTGGTGTGCATACTTTGAGTTTGCAGCTGCTAATAGAGCAGCTCCAATGCCAGAGCCATCCTTCGAGTGTTCAATGATGACATTCTGTGATATCTCCGACCCAAGTAATTCTTGGACTGCATCTTGGAGATATCTTCTATACTGGGGATGGTTCTCATACAAACCACCGTCCATTGCAACCACAGTCCTCTTCCCAAAAATCAGGCCTTTGGAATCTTGTTCCATCTTTTGAAGAATACCAACAATCCCTGCTCCAGCTAACCTCCCACCCCGCTTTGCAATAGTGTCGCAGACCTCTAAGACAGTCTTCCTTGCACTCAAGGAGGAGCCTATCACCTGTTGTTGACAGATTTGAAAAATAAGTAAAAAAATAATAATAATAAAACCTGAGAGCATGACTTGATATCCTGATGAACTGATCGCACTATTACACTCGATTGAATTATTAAAATTGTATGTAACAAGCATAAATGAAATACCAAATTAGTAAACAATAAAGAAGATTGGAAAGCCTTTCATATAGAATAGGAAAAAGGTTTCACTTCAACAAAAGATATTCTCTTTCCCAGGATCCTCCCTACAAAAATGTTAAAAGCTTCTTGTGTGGTTATAGGATGTTACATAGAAATGCATGTTTTGGTAGGCATTATAAAGAGAAATTCCTACTCCATCCTGTATGCATCAGAATTTTGATAGCAACATGCAGCGTAGGTAGAAGGTTCTCATTATTGCAACCAACAAAAAAACGCATAGCACAGATAACAAGGTGTCCCAACGGTTAGAATTTACCCCAACAACTTCACTTAAGATTGTCCCAACAGCCTCAAGATCAGAGGAGTTGTCCTGCTGCATAGCACAGATATCAGGTGTCCTACACATACAATTTGGAGGCCTCAGTAATCAAAATGTTCACTGCATGGACTGTTTGTATGTCCAAATAATTGGGGACTGAATGAGAAAAATATGATAATCAGGTTTATGAGACAAAATCTTAACTACTTTTATAAAACATTTCAAATTCATGGAAAGATATTGCACAGCAATTAATATTCACAAAATAGGGTGTTTGCATATGGCAATGCATATAGGAAGGGGATTATCCTTGTATTTTTCTGTGTTTATAATGTTCATATACATGCTTAGAGCAGTTCCTTTCTTTTCACTAAACCTTAGGAGTAGTTCATTTATCATCATCTTAAGTACTCATTTTTACAGGTTGAGTCCGTTGTTCAACGCTAGAATGGAAGTTTGTAGTGCACCTTGCAGAGCCCAAAATCTTAACTAGGAAACCTGACCGACAGGCTACTAAGTTGAGATAACTCGCAGGCACATACGAGTTTTGACTGAGACAAAAAGTTGAGACTCATCCAGAGCCATATATATATTACACACATACACATACACACACAGATATATACATCTATATATATATATATTTATATATATGAGAAATATTCATGTGCATCCATCCCTCATTATATTACGTTAAGGGACAACATAGTAGGGTTGACTTTATGATACATCTACACACATGGGACCCCCTTAAGTACACTAGATCCATTGAATTTTCACCTATCCGAATGGATTGGACCGTTGGATGCACATGAATATCCCTCTACATATATATATATATATATATATATATTGCTTTTATCTAGAATGACCTAGCAGTTCCAAAACAAAAAACAAAAAACAAAAAAATCATGATCTGCATCAGCAAACCCGGATGCACTTCAATAATTGGGGAGGGGGTGACGGAAAGTTCTATGCCTGGTCTAGGTCTAGGACCATGTGATCATTCTAACCCTTGGCTTAGGGCCACAAACTCATACAATTTTAAGTCATTAGATGAAGCGCCTATTATTTAATTTTTGCATGATCAATGAAGTGGGACAGTTCATTTGAAGGGCAATGACCGGATCTATATATATGGGCCACCCTCTCATGAGTAGATAAATATAGTCAAAGGGAAACATAATCTCTAACCATTTATCATTTCCATCATGGATGATTGCAAGCAAAAATTCTATATCACAATTGTGCAACAAGATGTGAAACCAGGCCAGGCCGTATAGCCACCCATGCTCTTTTTTTTTAAACTATGCTCTTATATATTGTGAAATATTATATTAACTTGCCTTAGTACAAATGGCATGGAAAGCTTGTCAGGTACAAAATCACCAAACAAGGCAGCTTCTTGAGCCATTTTGAGCAACACTCTTCGTACAATTTCACCAAGGTACATCCCAGAGATTGTCTTCTCAAATATCTGTGTCTCACCGGAACATTGAACATTACATGCCAAGTATGTGGACGGTTAGAGAATAGTAAATACAAAAATAATAGCTATAAAACCAATGTTGAAGATGAGAGTATCAGATAAGGCGTGCATATTTATAGTCAAAAAGACACAGTTCATTGGTTTACAAATTTGAGTGTTACCTGCTCTCCAGGGTTTATGCTTGCAGCATCCATATCTTTATCAAACTCAGTTAAAGGAAGGCCATTTGAGAATGCTCCCCACTCAGTGTTGATAATCTGTACAGCGAACATTTATAAAATCAAGAGATGTAGCCACTCAGAACATTTTATCTTTTTTACTCTCATTTTACTTTGTGAAACTAGTGTAGAAACAAGAATTAAGTCTTACAGCAGTCATCAATCAACTCAATGTTGAGCTTAAAGATGTCATAGAAAGGCTGGTTACAAACCATGTTCCCAGATCTATGTGTCTGTCCCTGCAGTTTTGGGATAGCATCGATTCGCTCTACATAACATGCATTAGTTCCAGTCCCCAGGATTACAGCAACCATCACATCATCGTCCCAATAACGTGCTCCAGCCAGTGTTCCCACAGTGTCATTGACCTGTAAGAAAATAATAGTGGATGAAAATCACTTACCAGCTAAAACTAGAAAAGCATGCATGAATGCTTGGCCGCTATCCTTCCTTCAGAAAATATCATTTCATGTATAAACAGATCCCTGATCTTGAAAACCAATTTAGCAATTTGTAACACTTACAAGTGCTGATACTCGCATATCTAATCCCTGTCTTTCCATTGCTTCATTCAAACAAGCAACTACATCTCTTCCTGCCTGTTCAGAGTCCACAGTCGAGTTTAGCATCACATTGAAACATATATTAAAGATTTTTTACTGGTATAAATTGGAGAAAATGGTCACTAAAAAAATAAATTGGAGAAAATTCAGGAACTGAGACATATCCCCAGAAAATACTTAGAACCTCCTAATAGCTCTCCTTCCATCATAGTCAAAAGGAGTATAAGTCAAGAGAAAAATAGGAATCATTTGCATCTTTTATAGAAACAAATAGATCTGAGAATTAGCTATTAAGTTATGGCCACTAATCGCCTTATGTCGGTATTTCCATTCTAGGAAGATTTTAAATAAAAATCAGTTCTATTAGAATCCATAACTGAAACGCATTTTGAGAGAAGTTGAAGAGCTGAAACTTATCCCCCCAAAATCTATGTTACCTTGATAGTTTGCACATGTGTATAGCATCCATGTTGGAGTGTACAAGTGTCATATCGATGCTTGATACTGCATCGATACTTCTAAGATACAATTTTTGCATATCGAACTCACCAAGTCCGATAGTTCATATAGTTTTTTTTTTCTTACTTTTCAACATAAAAAATGTTAGAAAGGAATGTAAGAAATGAAAATTTAAGTAATTCAAAAATGTTTTAAAGAAAATTTAGGACTACCGTATCCATGTCCTAGATTTCCAAAAGTGTAGAGTCATCCCTAATCCCATGTGTGTGTCTGTATTCATATCAATATCTGGGAATCATAGCCACTTCGTTGCTACCTCTCATTCTATCAGTCACAACAAAGCAAAGTATAGAAAAATAATAGTAAATTAATAATAATAATAATAATAATAATATGTGTTATTTGCATCTCCTTAAGCAAGAAGATTGTAGTGTTATGTGCTGTGAAAGTATGAAACCGTGAAGTCACACAACTAATGTTAGTTTTATTGATCTAGAGTTTGATCTTCTTCTCATCGTCTTATGCAGGAAGACTCGTTCTTGTATCACAAGAAATCTAATTCAAAGTTTTGTTTTTATACCATTCATTGTCAACATGATTTATTGAGGAACACCTTTGTAAGGTTATGCTCTTCTGCTCAATCCTACTCAAGGCCATGTTTCCATAACTCCACAGTCTAATATTTCTTTCCTCACTACATCATCCAATGTCTTAATTGTCTTCTATCTATTCGATTTCCTTGAATTATCAGCCCTTTGACGCCATACAGGGTTGTTTCAAGGCTTTTGTGCACATGCCTAAATAGTCAACAAATTGCAAGTGAAGTGTTTTAGTATCAACATGCTCTGTGGGAAATCCCCTTATCAACTCTTCAGATTTAGCCTCTGAAAGCATACTGCTTGAAAAATCCATGGGGAAAAATAACATTGGGAGTAAGTACATAACAAACCACCACTACATGCTCTTCCCTTTTCTCTGAGAGATGCAAAATTTAATTGAAATGAATTGGGAATATATAGGACAGCGATTCCAACAAGAAAATGAAAGCTTCTGCCGCAAGAAGACTAAAAAAAAAAACAGAGAATAAAGATCAACTTATCCTCTCTATCCACTCCTGACTTTGCAAGTATATCCGCGACTTCTTTTTTTTTTTTTCCTCCTTCTTCTCTAGTGATATGTTGGATTCTAGCTTTTGTGTAATTGGTCAGGCATCTAATTTCTTTGTGCAAATAGAGTAACCTCCAAGGCACTGACTTGAGACCTGATGCCCAGCAAAATTAAGCACCCTGTCAGAGTCCTTTTGAGCTTGTTACGAAACATTCGGTCCACTATTGACTAACACCTATTTCAGTGTCCAGTGACTGATGGTGTGCCTATTTCATGTGAAGGCTGGACTGCCTTGTCCTACAGTGGCAAATGTAGTAGTCTGGACATATTTTCTGCACTTAAGAAGATTCAAATCATCCATGTCCTACCTGTATCAGACAGATATTATCATTGTGCTGCATTATCAAATTCAAACAGCTACAGCTGCATATCGAACCCAGTCGCATTTTTCTTTGTGAATTCTACATCTCCAACCTATCTTGATTACAGTTTCAAATTCATCTCCAACCATCTTCACAAAACTTGGAATTTCTTAGCAAAGATTTGGGAGAGTTCAAGAATTGAAGCCCATTTATAACGTATCACAGTAAGGAGACCAATCTAAAAAGCAGTTTTGCAGTTCACACATTCAAAGCATTCAATGATGAATTGATGATGACAACATGTTTGAGAGTTCAATAAACAAATAAGAGACTCTCTCCAAATCAAATAAAAATCCGATCCTAGATAATGTGTACCCAATAAAGAGAAAAACACAAAAAACAAAAACAGCTGAATATGCCGTAATACATGATTTGATCAAGATCTCATATTCAGTGGCTATTCAGTCCACTGATGACTTTATACCATCAACTCAACCTAAGAGTAGTAGTAATGAGCATAAAATTGGAATACTAACCGTCCCAGAGACCGCAAAACCCTTTGTCCATTTCATCAATATGCCAGAGTCAATGGAAATTTGTTTCACAGGAAAAGAGAACGTAAACCCAATCTCCCTTTTCCTTCCATGTGGCAGGTGAAATCGACCACTTTCCTTCTGGGCGAATTTTTCCAGCCCAGATGCAATAAAATCAAACAATTCCTGTCAATGAAAGCAAGGATTTATCAAGCACAACATATCAAAACAGAATGCCAAAGAGTATAAAGCTTGAACGCAAGACACACACAAACCTCAGAGGTACCAAACATCAATTCCTGAGGAATCGACACTTGATCAAATTCAGTGTCTTTGACTCGGCCCTCCTTCCCTCCCAATTGCACCCTCAACACCCGGAAGTTCGTTCCCCCAAGATCCAATGCATAAAAGAGACCCTCCTCATTCCTATCAGAACCCAAAGAGCACTGTCAGCACCAAGTACATCCAAAACTAAAATCCCATTTTTTCTTTGTCCTACTTATAGGCATATAGTACTTTCTGCGCTACAATTTCCCAAAGTCGTTTCATTTTCTGCACAAACAGAATTCTCCCTGTTTGTTTGCATTAAAATACATAGGAATTAATTGAATACGTAGGGTGGCTAAAAATGAAGATCAAAGTGAATTTCAAACAAACAGACTCTAAAGATTATTTATTTCTCCAACTTCTTTTCCTACAATGAATTCCTTTCACATGTAAATCTAAAATCAGACCTCAACCCAAGAACAGAGAAAGAATTACACAGACCAACGCTCACTAAAAGGTACCTTCATAACTAAATTTACCTGCAAAAAGCAATCTCCGCGCAAATTTCACAGAAACCACAGTCTCACACACGGAAAAGGTAGAAAAGAAAACAATTTTCCAAGTGCTGAGAAAATCTTTTACAAACACCAAACAGTAGAAACTGAAAGCCATTTTCACCAAAACATTGAGAGAGAGAGAGAGAGAGAGAGAAAGTAGGGGAGGACTACAAACCCAGTTGGGAGGGAATTGACGTAGGTGAGGATCATCTTGAGGTCGCTGGCGCCGTCGGCGGCGAGGCCCGACCGCATGTCGGTGGCCATGGCGTCTGCCACGTGGCGAAGGACGGGGAGAGGAGTGTCGCATTTCTTCTGGAGGTGGGTCAGGATCGGGTGGGCCAGGCTGCTCGATCGGACGGTCAGACGTGAGTATCTGCAACTGTGAGATGGTGATCTACGGGCAGATGGTGAGGATCGGGTGGGGGAGAGTGATCCGATGGTTGCTGTTGCGGTCGCGATCGCCATTTGATTGTTTTGGGATGGAATCGATGAGATCTAAGCTTGAAGAAGAAGAAGAAGAAGAAAAAGTAGTTTTGTTTACGGTGGTTGATAGGATGGATTGAAAAAAAGGAGGTAGATGAGCATCTCTCTCTCTCTTTCTCTTTGGTTTTCTCTCTCTATCTATGTTTCTTCTTCATATGTAGTTATTATTTTATTGTTGTTGTTGCTGTTGAAACGGGGGCTAACTGTCCGTGTCCTTTGGCTGCATACTGACTGCGGGCTGTGTTACTCTGGTACGGTATTATATATACACCTCAAGTCTATCTGAAAATGTGAAGGGTGTTGTGAAAAATGTGAGGGATTTATCAAATTTGGTGTCTTTTTGTTTTTCTAAATATTTTATTTAAATCATAAAACAATGTTTTTTTTTTTTTCGCTTTCTGTTCTAACAAATACTATGTTTTCCTCATCATACTCTTTTTTTTTTTTAAATTTTAACAATTTTTCAAAAGATTAGCTTTTTAAATAGGAAAGAGGTATATCAAAAAATATGTTCTTTGTTGGTGCCGATCTCTTTACAACATAGGTTATGGGTTTGAGATATAACACGTTGGGAAAATTCTTAGTATCAAAAGCGGCGATGATGCAAATGGGTCTTCAATTGCTAAATAAAAATAATAGGGTATGAATTTAATGCTCGGAACCTCATCCTAGCCGCCTTGATCCCGCTCTAAAAACGCTGATCGACATTTTTGAAGCACGATTCAACTATTTTCGGAGCACTGTTTAACAATCTTTGAAGCACGGTTTAATCGAATATGGAGCAAACCGTGCAGAATTTTATTTTTTTGTTCGTTTTCTTTTTTAAAAAACTTGATATTTATCTTTTCAATAAAGAAATTACTTCTTTTTACTTATTAATTATTGTCAAATTGTAAAGTTGATTTCTTTCTCTATTTTTGATATTTGAATATATTGATAAGATGCATTTGTGCTAATTAGTTAATTATTTATAAACCCACAAGCACTTGTAAAAAGTTGCATTTATATGAGAAACTTGAAAAGCACTTAGTTTTTCTAACGTAAGTACGCCTATGGTATTTGACCGGACAAGATTAATTCCTCGATCACATGTACGAACGTACAACAAATATACATCAAGTAAATCTGGGGCAAATACATGATATAGTAAGATTTGAACAACACATTTAAAAAGGCAATATAAAATCTTATTCATAAAAATATATATATATCGACAGTGCACACACATATTTACACACCCATGACCCATCTATATACATGTGAACAATATTTCCATTTTCTACAAGTAGTAGCAGCCAGTAGGAGGGATTCCGAGAGAGAGAACAAGAACAAATATCTGTGACGCTACTGTACTCCCGACATGCAAATGTCCATCCCCGCTTCATTTTTACGCAAAGCTCCAAAAGAAACACGGTCTGGTGCAAGAGAGGGCGGATCTGACGATGTTGAGAGTGTTGTGCGATGACGCAGCAGATGCGCATTTTAGTAGTTCTGATGCTTCGTGCGCACTTCACAGTTCACACCCACACCTCCTTGTCTTGTCCCTTTCCGCCTTATTGGATTCTCCGACAACAGTGTCATCGTATCTTATCAATTGGACTCATTACTACTTCCATTAAAACTTATGGCGTAACTTGTAATAATTCTCCAGGACTTTTCAATGTTGGTACTTTTTTACAATGTTAAAAAAACCTTTTTTTTTTTTTCTTAAAATTGACTTGAAATACACATTCTTAACAAGCCAATGTTATGCAATATTACATAATTCAATTAAAATTTTATATAATTATAAAAAAATTTATGATATTATAAAAAAGTACGAGCAGAGAATGTTTAGGTAATCTTCTTAACTTACGCCATAAGCCAGGATTAGAAGAAAAAAAAAACCTGTTTATAGTCATAG
Organism: Camphora micrantha; assembly: GCA_003546025.1. NCBI lineage: Eukaryota > Viridiplantae > Streptophyta > Magnoliopsida > Laurales > Lauraceae > Camphora > Camphora micrantha. Next base: position 14,546,271 of record QPKB01000003.1, on the reverse strand, counting down.
TCTTGAGAAATTTTCATTTACAAGTGTTGCACTTGCAGTCCAGTTATATTTACGCTGCTTTGGCCCACCTTTGTGGTTCACACTCCTCTAATATGCAATAGCCCTAATTAGATACTCATGTGATTATTACTTATTGGTCGATTAAGTCTGAAAAAAATCTATAAGTAAAAGATATTGAAGTTTTAAAGTCATTAAATTAAGGGTTAATTAAGATAGTGTGATGGTTGCTAACTATTTGTATGACCCTTTTTTCATGTGGAACCAAATGTGCGGGCGTGGACTCTGAAAATTCTCTTTAGAGGGCTTTCTATAAGAAGAATATTGGAAAAAGGGGCAAACGAAAAAAAAAAAAAAAAGCACATTAATTCTCAAGATTTGGTGGGGTTTTTTTAAGAATCTTGAACTTTGGAAAGGGGCTTCAGCCCCCTGTACATGTATAGACAACATTCCCATCCCAATTGGAAAACTCTGCATGACTTTAGAAAGTTGGATCTTAAAGCACTTTTAAGCATCACCTCATTTGCCATTATATCAAAAGGTAAAATATATATAATTTAATGCCTTTTTTCATGAAAGTGAATTCATAAAACTCATAGTAGAATGAGTTTGTGAAAAGTCTATTTGTTTGTATAGAAGTCAAATCTTAAGAATCTATGGTATAATGGATTAAAATAAAGGAAAAAAAGGTAAAAAATTGTCGATACGACCGTGACTTTTCTAGTATTTAATTTACTCGGCTCGTGACAAAGTAATGATTTTTCTCAAAATTGAAGATTATTAGAATGGCCATGGGTAGATATTTATTTTTGTTTCATCAATTTATGCCCCATGAAAGAAATAGGATTTTTAAAATTTCTTTGCAAACAAAAAGGTCATCAAAGTCAATAGCTTAATGCAATTGATAACAAACGCTTAGACCTCAAGAAAGGGAAGATATGGTTGCTCAATCTTCTTCTCGTGGGCAACATTCCAAGTAAAATTCACACTATAAGAGAGCGAAATTTAATAATAATAATAATAATAAAAAAGAAGTTCAAGAGGATGACACTAGAAAGTGGCATCTTCATCAAAATGTCCGAAATGTTGGGAGTTAGATAAGCCACACGTGTATTGAGTTGTGCGGAGATTTTCATGCACATAAGAAGGAAGGGTAAATGTCAGTGGCATTGGCATATGCCCTTCCTCATACTGTCCTGTGTCTACCATGTGCTCATGAGTCGTGCTCGTGACATCCAGTGGGCTTGACCCCGGCCTTGTCTCATGTTACATCTATATTTGTGACTATGGCTATTGACTCCATGATCATTCGTAATGCCATCAATGGATCTGGTTTGAGTCGGATTAGTGCGCCAACCAGATTCCACCTGAGAGGGAGAGAAGTATTGAGGAGTAGGCTCCACCTGAAGGGAAGTATTAAAAAATAAGTATTTATGTTGCCTCTACTAATATCTCTAAATTTTGGTTAGAATGATAGCTGGGAGAATTTAATAAGAACGACGGGTCCAGTGGCTAGTGTAGTCCCAATATGAACCCAAGCTGCTTATTACCGAGGCTCTAAGTGTTTAGGGATCAGGAAATCACAATAAGTATTCAATCTGACCACCTACCCAAGAGCGAAAAAGACTCTACTGGTCCCCAAAATAATCACTCAGGTCAGTGTCCAGCTTATATGCTTTGGTGTAAAGAGCCAAATTGTGTTATATTTGGGTTGAGCTAGTTTTTAGTTAATTTGTACATGGCTTAATCCAAATCTCACTTGTTTGATATGTTGGTTTAGAAATGTCAAATCCAAATTCAGCCCTGAAATTACAAAGAGACAGCTTGTTGGAATGGGCTTGAATTCTCGACGCGATAAATAAACAGGTTGGGTTTGAGTTGGGTCTATATTTAGTGTTTGACCCTCTAACCCACCCGGCCAATTTTTTTTTGGTAATAATAATAATAAAACAGCTGCTCAAATGCAATATAAATAACTAAAACTACCTCAGAGACAGAGGACTTCTTCACCTTCAAACCCATATGGAAAAACTCTCCTTTCAACCAGACCCTAAAATATCCCAAATCAGACTTGGTTGGTCTGGTGATGGGACATGTATTAATATACCAACTGCCCTGTTCATGACCCTCTGGATGCCTTGCGTGGGTTAAGGATTTAATTCAGCCATCTTCTCAGATTGAGGAAATTGCTTTTAAACGTTCCATACTCCCCAAGTACAACGTCCGTGAATGGAATGTTTTAACAACCTTATCTATCCCATGTCATCCACTTCCCTACCCTTCCCTAGAGAAAGGATATATTGCCATCCCATTTCCCTATCCAGATGACCTACAGCCGGGGAGTTTTATAACCTCTAACTTATTATGGTTCTGCTCATCCAGGATCAAGGAGTTTTAGGCGGGATTGTCTGCTAAAGTCATGATCTCCAGATCGTATCATATGCTGAGGCAGCAGAACTCAATCTCTCCTAACCGGCCTATGGATTGCAAGGACTTGCTTCTAATCTATATTTCCAGACTGGAGGGTTCTGCTTGGCATCATTCTAAGAAAAAAAAAAAGAAAAAAAAAACTTGTTTGGCAGGCATTCCTGGGAGAAAATCTAGAGAGTGAAAGGGGAGGGAGAGAATGTGCCGAACAAGTTTTTCTTCGTTCGTTTTCAAAATGAAACATTCTGAAAATGATGCCAAACAGGCCCTGGTTTCTATCAACATAAGACTAATCAAGTCGCAGATCATGTAGCCCATTCAAGGCTTTCCTAACTTGAAATCTTGCTTTGAGAGCTTTTAGAACAAGCTAGGTCCTGAACATGATCAAGCTCTTTGGTGAGGCCCGCATAAACCGTTTGAATTGGATTCTTGCCAAATTTCACTCAAATAAGAATTGGGTCCACCGAAAACTGATTACTCATAAAGCACATTAATAAAATATTATGAAAAGTTGACATGTTTTCACCAAAGTCGGAAGAAACAGCAGATTATTCTCAAGGGCAAAGCCCAAAAATGGGTCCCAATTCCGATACATGGACCATGAGCCAAACATGGCACCTATGTCTATTTTACAGTCTGCCCTAAATTCTCATTAAGAGGTGTGCAGTATAAGGCAGTAAGGCATGGTTGCTCAATTGCTGGGATTTCCTATGCACTGGGCTTCAGAGGGGCCGTGTGTCTGATCAAATTTGGAGATCTATGAGAAACAACCAAAACGATCCCTCTTGGGAGGATATGATTTCCTCCCCGTACGTCGAATGAAACTAAATCCTCAAGAATCATGGTCCCATATGGATCAGCACTGCAAATCAATTAGCTTCAAAGTAATTAATTTTTACATGATATTCTTTGAGGGGAGATGCTCTTATGAAAGATATCTCTCACCTTATATGAGAGATAGGATGGGGGTCCTCACACTTAAGTTGTTGGCATTGGATGTGGATGTGAAGGCCCCCACCCTATCTCTCATATAAGATAAGAGATATCTCTCATAGGAGCATCTCCCTTATTTAAGAAAGGGACATTTCCAACCCAAAAGAAAATAAGAGCGAAAAGAAGACACTACATCTGTAACATGAATATCCAACATTCCTACTGTACAATGAAACAACAGAAACGATCATATGTACCTATTTTATCCAAAAGCTGCTGCCTATTTTTGCTGTGTAAAGCACATGGTCAACAGATGAATGAATAGAGACCACAACAGATTTCTAGGTGACAATCTGGTAGGGAAACCACGTACCAGCTGGTCAGCATCAGAATCAGATTTAGAACAGGTGTTGGAAATTTTACTTTGCTCCGACGACATAGGCTCCTATTTTAGAAAGGTCTGGAATCCAAAACGATAACTCAGAAGATCCTGTTACAAACATAAGGTTTCCAGGAGCCCATTTTATCACTGGAGGTTCAGTTTCAGTACTCAGCCAGCTAGAAACCTGGACAAACACCAAGGAACAGTTGATATTAAGTCGACATCCAGCCACCAGATGTGCACTTCAAAAGATCACAAGATTTGGATGAATTCATTTTGTTATTAATCTAACAACATTTTTCCTTCTTTCTTATTCTGTAAATAATTAACCAGGTTTATTGACTCATTTGCCTTCAGTTATTTGGCAGAGTTCACATGCAAGATGCAACTCGCCAGTTTGAGGGCCAACTGAGATAGGCAGGTGAAGTTTCAGAACACTGTTACCACCAAGGTAACCAAGATGATAAAATCATTAGCAGTGAATGAAGGTACACAAAATGTAGAATAGAAATGCATTCAAATCTTAAAGAATATTGCTTTACTTCTTTGCCGGTTCTAACACTCCATGCATATACACTGCCATCACCTGAACCTGCCAAGACAGACACAAGGTTTATCTACCAGTTAGTGGGACAACCACAGAGGCCTCTCAAATCTCGACCTCAACTGCTATGAAAGCATTCAAAAGGAACAGCGTACCATTCAATAATAAAATAATAAAATTATACGAGAGGCTGGGTGAAAATCATCCAATACCCGAAACAACAAACATTCCATCAGGACTGAAAGATGCCTCCAAAGTAGCATTGTTAACAACTGGCTTCACACTGTAACTGGTGATCTACAATGAACAAACAGAGGGTGTGCGTACAATAAATTTATTCACAATGCAAGAATGTTGATTATTACCAATATCAGCTGAAACAATTAGTGTATTTGTATGTATCAATCTGAATGTTTTGGCAAAATAGATTGGACTATTCTGTTGTTTCTGGGTCCATAGGGATAAGGATACAAATTATCTGTGATATCATAGTAGTAAAACAGTATCAAAGCCAATGTGATTCCAATTTCCAAGAAGACCTAAGAGCATAGTAGTAGATAACCATCTATACAGCCGGATATACCAACAGTCATTAAAATATCCACGGCTGAAATACAGAAATTAGAAACTCACAGTTGTTCCTCGAAATGAATCAAGAACATGAATGTGACCTTCCGTAGTAGTCAAAAGCATGAGTCTGCCATCATTACTGAATTTCACTACATTGGCTTCTGAAAAATCTCCTCCAGCAGAAAAGATATCAAAAGGCCCCTGAAGATAATATAATTATCAAAACGCATGCCCATGAGAAGTATTCAAATGTCAGAACTTAAAAAAAAATGCAACAAATCACTTACCTTCTCGAACTTGCGAGCATCAAACATTCTTACATATCCTCCAAAGGCAATTGCAAAGACCATTCCTTGATCATCATAAGCAACTGCAGGTCTTCCTTGTACTCGCAGGAGGCCCTGCAAGACAGTAAATAGAATAGAATTATCTACCTAAAGAAAGGATCTGCTGACAGAATGACACACATAACTTTGTTATCATGAAAGCTAACTTCACATGAATAGCATGCATCTACGAGCTTAAATTGTTCAACTGCAAGGAACCACCATAAATGGGCCACAATCCAAAAAAAAATAAAAATGAATGGCAATTGATTCTTATTGCCAGGTATGACTTTCAAAATTTACAGATCAATGGTTGGGAGAAAGTCCAACCAAAGCCCAGCAATGTAATGAAAAATACAAGTGGCAAATAGGATCATGCATTCATTTGGCTCGTATCATCTTTATGTTACCATACATCCATAAAATAAATCCCGGTTTCCTTATCTGGCTAAATCACTAATGAAACAGGTACAACTCGCAGTTGCAATTTGGAGCATATTGATTCGGTGAATATTGCTATGGGTATGACTGGATTGAGACGTCTTGGTACTGAGCCGGATATATTTCCATGGCCCCCCAATGGTAAGACCAAGCAACATGTATGTATACAGATGGTATGGTAACTAATTTAGATATATATGTTAATCCCTGATTGATTCGCTCAAAAAAATGAGATTAAAATGTCAAAAGGCAGTACCTGACACTTCTCGGCTCGCTGATCCCATAGTAAAACAGTTCGATCAAAAGAGCCAGAGATAAAGCAGTCATTTCGAGGGCACAAGGAAAGAGAGACCACCCTGAGGAAAAAAAACAAGGATGTCTGTATATTTTTATTGTACAGTGCACATTCATTAATAATGAGTAAAGCACATGCCCTATAATGATGAGAATATATAAACGAATTACCTCACCTATCATGGTGGCCTTTAAAGTAACGCAAATACTTATTGTCGTGCAAGGAAAGGAGCCGCAGAGATTCTGAAACAGTTCTCAAAATAAGTAGACACGCCTAGACACTTTTTAAAGAAATAAGTAAATAAATAGCATACTGATTGACATACCATCCCAACCATTTTTTGAGGAGTATATCACTGTAGTTGGATGAGAAGTGAAGCAAACCAGATCAACACCATATTTTTTACTATTGATAGTCTTCAAGCACCTGGCAAGGAAAAACTTAATTTTATCACTCAAAGAAAACATTTTTCAATGTCCTCTCTTTGCCGGCATGCTAGATAAAAGCAAAGAAGCAAAAAGTACATTTCCAAGAACTTGAACTATTGATCAAAACTTGGATTTAAGTCAGTTTAAAGCATATCAACTCAACTGGTTAAGTGATAACAATGAAAATTCTAATGGTGATGAAAAAAATAAAAAAAATCTGCTAAAACAGCAGACTGCATGCAAGAACTGCATAAATACAGCACACAGAACAGAAGTACTTAAGCCTCCCTGATGCGGAAAAACTACCATAACATTGCAAAGTAAAAACATGTTAAAGTAAATCAAAGTAAATGTAACCAACTACATAATAGTCAACTACAGATTCCTCCCACTTATGACTTTTTTCCATCTCGGCTTCAACATTTAATGCTGTTTGGAGAATCCTTCAACTCAATGGCCCATTTCTCATCAATTTATACCATTGGTCAAAAGCTCTCTCCAACCCAACTCCACAAACAAATGCAACATGGTGATGGTGCCACCCCAATGGGCCCAATCAAGGGTACAGGTGGGACAAGAAGGTCTAAGCATGGAGTAGTGATGGCTCAAGAATCTTCCTTACCAGATTAGGATCTCTAGGACTTCAAGACTGGAAATATCTAATGATGTAAACGATACAATGATTTAATGTGTGTAATGCACTCCGGTCGGAATCTAAGTGGTATGAGTGTCCCTCGTGGACTGACATTCACCATTTTATTTAATCACCCTAGGTTCTCACCATTAGATTCCCCTGCCCTTAAAATCCAATGGCTAGATTGATCTGATCAACATAATTCTTGAACCATGACTAATACACACTGAGATCTTCTCATTACACCATTTACTTGATTGTGAAGGGATTGCATGGGGTTCATCGACTGATATTCAAGGTCAATCACCCTATCTTTCATGTTAGGTTTTTGTGAATGGTACAATTATTGAACATCATGATTTTCGGCCATAACCAGTCCACACTGATATCCTCCCATCACGCCATTCCCCTGAGCCCATAGAGGTGGAATTCACAAAACTATCCTGCACTATGGTTCTCATTTGAAGATTTTACTATATAATCAATATAATCATCATTTACACTAGTATATAGCCAAGCGAAAGAAAACTCATTAATGATCCACATAGATTTGAACCTAATGACAGCTAAGAAGTATTCAACATGTAACCTGAAGGCTAAAGCTGTAAAGGATTAACAGATCCTTGTATTGAAGAAGAAGAATAAGAGAGAAAGAAGATAAGTTATGGAATCTGTCATATCCCAAAGGGGGATCGACTGTTGCATTTTATAGACAAGCAATTGCTCATTACAGCCTATGATTGATCCAAATTACATGTCAATATAAGTAAAGAAAGAAAGAATACAAAGAGATTGATATTATACAACTGTACACTGTTGACTAAGTCTAAACAAGATCCCATGCGTGGGTTTGTCTCTTAGTCATGGGCCTAGGCCTTGAGAGATGGGCTTGCTTCTGTTTCTACACTCCCCCTCAAATTGATGCGGTGGTTTTCCAAGAAGCATCAATTTGGAAATAATGGAATCATGATGATCGCGGGGCAAGCCCTTGGTGAACACATCTGCCAGTTGTTCAGATGAGGAGATATAGGGTAGGCTGATATCTTCACAAACAAAGTGCTGACGGATAAAGTGACAGTCAATTTCAATGTGCTTAGTCCGTTCATGAAAAACAGTATTCTTTGCAATTTGAATAGCACTTGTGTTATCTCCATATAGCGGAGTAGGGTCTTCGGTGAGAATGCCGAATTCCCGAAGAAGACGACGCAACCATATGACTTCGCTACATGCAGAAGACATGGAACGATATTCGGCCTCGGCCGTTGATTTGGAAATTGTAACTTGCTTCTTGCTTTTCCAAGAGATAAGAGATGGGCCCAAGAACATGCACCATCCAGTCGTCGAGCGACGAGTGTCGGGACATCCAGCCCAATCGGCATCAGCATATGCTGTCAATTGTAATGAAGATGTGGAAGGGTAAAATAAACCACGATCCCGAGTACCTTTTAGGCTTTTACATATCTGAGAATTCGATAAACAGCTTGAAAATGTGGTTTATGAGGATGGCCCATAAACTGGCTAACAGTCTGTACAGCATGTGAGATATCAGGCCGCGTCATGGTTAAGTAGAGCAGGCTACCAACCAAACGACGAAATATGGTAGGATCTGTGAGAGGATGTCCATCTTCTTTGCTAAGCTTGGCATTAAGCTCGATCGGAGTGGGAAAAGTTTTGGAATCATCAAGTCGCGCAGAGTGAATCAGGTCATCAACATATTTGGATTGAGTGATTTGAATGCCAGCGTTGTTCTGTTGAACCTCCAGACCCAAAAAGTAGGTTAAGGAACCAAGATCCTTCATTTTGAAATTACTCATGAGGTGAGTTTTAAGTTCAGTGATCCCATCATGATCATTCCCACTAATTATCATATCATCAACATAGATCAATAGAATTGTATAGCCACTAGAGGATCTCCGAATGAAGAGAGAGCTGTCATTGGAACTTTGATAGAAGCGGGCCTGAAGGATGGCAGAGCGAAACTTTTCAAACCACGCCCGAGGAGCTTGTTTGAGCCCATATAAGGACTTTGTCAACTTGCAGACATGATGTGGAGGGCAAGAATACCCTGGTGGCGGACGCATATACACAATTTCCTTGAGATCCCCCTGTAAAAATGCGTTCTTGACATCCATCTGCCAGAGTAGCCAGTTGCGAGATGCGGCAACTGCAAGTAAACACCGAACTGTAGTCATTTTGGCAACTAGGGCAAAGGTTTCCTCATAGTCAATGCCGTACTCCTGCTTATAACCTTGGGCAACGAGGCGGGCTTTGTACCGATCAATACTGCCATCGGAGCGATGTTTAATGGAATAAACCCATTTGCTGCCGATGATGGTTGTATTTTCTGGAAGAGGCACTAAGTCCCAAGTTTTGCTGACTTCGAGAGCAAGTAATTCATCTGTCATTGCATCTTGCCAACATGGTATATTAGCGGCCTGTTTATAAGAGGTAGGAATAGGAATGGGATCCAAAGAGGTAAGAAGTGCCGAAAAGCCATATCTATCAGGTGGAACCGAAGTACGACTAGAGCGTCGTAGAAAAGGTCCAGAAGTGTTACCTTCAGTAGTACCATTGCTTGCAGGAACCAGCTGGATAGGTGGATCTGAAGGAGGAGCAGTAGGAGGTAGTTGCCTTGAACGATGAGTATAAACCTGTGTAACTGGAGGAGGGGAAGTTACTGTAGGGGGGTTAGAGGCATGGTTTAAAATATCGGGATACCGTAAGTATCGGCCGATACGAACCGGTATCGGCCTAGACCGAGCTGATATTTTACTGCGATATCGGTATCGGTACTGTATCAATCAATATCGCCAAATATCGGCCGTTCGGCCGATATTTTCAAAATATCGGCACTGTAACGGCCGATATGACTGATACAGATGAAACTTAAGGGAAAAAAAAAAAAGAAAATGATGAGGAAGAGAAAGAAAACTATGGGGGGACTGATTTGATGCATTTGCAAGAAAAATGAGAGAAAAAACCCATAGATGATAGATCTAAGACAAATAAGCAGTTACAGGAAAAAAAAAAAAAAGAAAACAGAGAGGAGAAGATGGGGTCCAAGTACCTGTTGGGCGAAGCTCCTGCCATGAGCCTTCACACCAGCCGAGCCGCCACCTGCATTCCGCCTATCAAGGAGAGTCTCCTCCAGCTCTTCCTTCTTTTTCTTCCCTTTTCCTCTTCTCTCTTTCCCTCTTCGTTTTTTCTTTTCCCCTGCGGTTTTTCTATGGAGTACTAGTTATAGGCTGGAAGCCTGGAATTGGGAACTCAGAACACAAAAGTCAAAACCCTTGATGGGTCTTTTAACCTTTTGGCTAGGTTGTGAGTCTTGCACCATTTGTCCATAGTATAACTTATGTGGGCTCTATTGTGGCCCACTTTTTTAAACCGTTTGATGTGAATTTTATTTCAATTAGGGTCAAATTTTAATTGAGTAGTAGATGGTCTATGAAGAGGGGGTCAATTTAAAAATCGGCATTAATTAGCATATGGGGCATATTTAGTGATCTTTAATTAGAATGAAATTTTGTAAAGCCCCTAAGTAGATTATTTTTTTTCGATTTTCTTCTTGGGCAATTTAGGTTTTTTTAATCATCAATCTAACACTGAACCTATTTCTATTAGAGAAAAATCTAACCAAAAGCCTTTAGAAATGGAGGCATTTATTTCTAACAATTTACATTCTTTTATAAATGAGCTCCCTGTGGAGCCTACAACATTCCCAAAAAAAATCTACACATATTTTCTTTCATTTTAAAATACAAATAGGAGAGAACTTATGAAAATAATCTAAACCAAACAAATGACTCCCATTAAATGGTCCCTCAATAAATTTTAATCAAATAAGAATTAAGTCTAATGTCACATTGATCACTTATAAATATAGAAATAAAATATTAAAGAAAAACCCTTGTTCTAATTGTTGTGTTTAACCAAAATAGAAGTGTTCTACAGTAATGAATCTAACAATGGATCTACATACAACCTACTGGTTTCTTTTTACAAAGCTTATATAAGGGTGATGGTTGTTGTAAGAAATTTAGATATGTGTTATATTGATGAATTTTATAAATTATAATATATGGGGCTCAGAGATTACATATTATAACTTTATATTTTAACAACTAAAAGTTTAAGCAGCGCGCGATACAAGCTTTCATGAGTTAGGGGACCGAGATTTTGATTTATTGTTGTTGTTAATGTTAAGTGACATTGTTTTCCAGCATTTTCTAATATTATGGATTTTTTGGATATTTTTTTTAATTTTTTCGCATTAAAAAATTTTTTTCACACCGCGACGACCGCGACAGACCGATAACCGCGACCGATACCGATATCATATCGGTTTTTCGGCTCGGCCGATACCGCGACCGAGACCGAGATTTTAAACCATGGTAGAGGATAAAAAATGAGGAAGGTAAGATACTTGGATATTAGAAGAACTTGGTGACTGTGAATAAAACGGAACATGTTCCAAGAAAACAAAGTTTCGAGAAATCCTCATTCGGCGTTCTTTGGAATCATAGCACTGAAAACCTTTGTGTTCATCACTGTAACCAAGAAACATGCATCGAGCGGCTTGTGGGGACAGTTTTGTACGCTCTAGAGAGGGGAGATGAACAAAACAGAGACAGCCAAAAATCCGCAAGTGTGAGTAAGAAGGTGGATGACCAAATAAGCACTCAAAAGGGGAAACTGTACCGAGGGTAGAGCTAGGTAACCTGTTGATAATGTGAACAGCTGTATGAGCTGCTTCACACCAGAATCGAGGTGGAACAAGAGATTCCACAAGGAGAGTTCGAACAGTTTCTAGGAGATGACGATTCTTTCGTTCGGCCACTCCATTTTGTTGTGGTGTGTGGGGGCAAGATTTTTGATGAATAATTCCTTTTTCTGCGAGAAAGTTATTGAACTCAGTGGATGTATACTCTCCCCCTGAATCGGAACGTAGAATCTTTATGGATTTTTGAAATTGAGTACTGACCATTTGATAGAATTTTTGGAACATGGAAAAAAACTTCAGATTTAGATTTTAAAAAATAGATCCATGTAAAACGGCAATGATCATCTATAAAGGTAACATAAATATTTATTTATATCCAAGTCGACTCAAGTTAGGAGCAATCCCCCAAACATCTGTGTGAACTACATCAAATGTGTTAGCAGTACGTGAATAATGAATAGGGAATGGTAACACATGACTTTTGCTTAAACAACAAGATTCACATTTCGATTTTGAAAAATGACAAACCATGGAACTAGACATTTTATTCAAATATCCAAGTTCAAACAAAGATGACAAATTTGCATTATTCAAATGACCAAGGCGTTTATGCCAAGTAGTCCACATATTATTTAAAAAACTGCTAGATGAGGTACGAAAAGATTGTTGTCCCATGTCCAAGAGAAATAGCCTGCCATGCTTACTCCCCATCCCGATCACCTTCCCAGTTTGCCGGTCCTGTATGACACAACCAGAAGGAGAAAAATTAACTAGATAACCAGATTCAACAAGTTGTCCAATGGAAATAAGATTTGCAGCTAAATTTGGGACAAAATAAACATGAGGCAAGGAAAGAGTACCAATGGTTATATTGCTAATACCAGAAATTGGTAATTGATCACCATTTGCAGTGGTGATGGAGTCATGACCATGGTAAGGTTTATGGTTGTGCAAATTTTGGACCACAAAAGTCATGTGGTTGGAGGCTCCTGAGTCTAGGAACCAGGAAGTGGGTGTGACAGAAAAAACCGGGGAGGTAGATGAATGAAATGCAGGCAAAGCAATAGGAGAGGAAGACAGACCGTTAATACCCATAGAGGTAAATGCAGATGCTACAGATGAATTTATCAAGTCGCGAATTTGAGCTGTTGTCAATGTCATAGAACCAGTGTCAGGAGTGCCAGAAGAGGCTGAAGCAAGAGAAGTTGCATTCGTAGCCTGAAGAGCAGTAGTGCCGCGCATTTGAGGCTGATCAGGTTTCTTGTTAGGCCTTCTTGTGCAATTTGAGAGAACATGTCCATTACGTTTGCAATAATTGCAAAATAATTTCTGCCGGCAGTCCCGTGCAACATGTCCATACCTTTTACATTCAAAACACTGAGGTTTCTGACCACGAGCTGTTAGAAAGGCTGTCTCATCTGTCTGAGATGATCCTGATTGTGCAAGGAAAACCTTTGATTCTTCAGGAAGGGAACAATGGGAAGAAAGACGAGTTTCTTCGCGAAGGACCTCTTGAACACATGTATCCAGATCAGGAGAGTTTTCCCGATTCATGAGGGCTGCTCGTACTGGTTCAAATTCGGCACGGAGATTCATCAGGAATTGACTGACATGAAGTTCTTCCTGAAGTTTGAGAGCCTGAGGAAGGAATGCCGCGGAGACAGACTGCAGCAGCATCTGGTCCCTTTCTGTCCATAGAGCTAGAAACCCATTGTAGTATTCCTGAACATTCTTGTCATTTTGGCAGTATTTGGCCAATTCTGTGTCAAGATGGAATCTGCGGGCTTTATTCTGCTGATGATATATTTTCTTCATATGTGTCCACATATCAGAAGCTTTCGTAAAAGCTTGTAGTGACATCATGAAGGAGGGATCAACGGAGTTGAGAATCCAGGTCACAACTTTAGCATTCCGTTGATTCCAAGTAGCAATTGTTTTATCTTCTGTGCCATTAGGATCAGCAACTGGTTTTACAGTTGTCCCATCTAAATACCCCAACATTCCTTGTCCTTCAATGAAGTTCTTAAGTTGAAATGCCCAAGACAGATAATTGGTACCATTAAATTTAACAGAAATAACATCAACCTTGTCCATTTGATTTAATAAGATGATTTCTAAGAATGGAGATGGGCAGTAGCACTGCTAAGAAGACAGTAAGCAATAAGCAATACAGAAGTGTTTTTCTCCACTAATCACACCAAGAGGGAGGATGAAACAGTGATCAGACAAGAAGCAATAGCCCAAAAAAAATCTGAAATTTGGTGTAGATCTGTTGATGGATCAACAGAGGAGGCAACAGATGATGAAGACAACAGCTAGCAATACACACAGTGCACAAATTCACCCAGGCGACCTTGAATCTGTTGGCAGATGGTGTGCGTGGACCCCACAATCTGATCTATTCACAGATCAAATAGAAATTTCTGGAATAAGTCCAAAAGTTTTATCTCTAGTCCAAGGTTGATGAAGATCGGAAACAGATCCACAAAATTGGACGGCTGTGATGAGAACTATCTGAAGAAACAATATTAAAATCGACAGAGGAAGAAGGTGATAGAAACTACCTCAAATGGAGAAGAAAAAATCCACAAAAATCCTTAAAAAGATCCTGAGGACTGGTCGATCACAGCTGTGTAGTTCTCTTGGGTATATGAAGATGATCAGTGGTGGGCCACTGATTGATCAGACACTTCCAGATATGTTCTCACGTCAGAAATAAAATCCACGCCAGGGAGGCTCAGTGAACCAATGAGAGAAGAAGATTGATCAACGGTGATTGATCAATGATGATAGATTATAGCCTTGTGGCTCTGATACCATGTAAAGGATTAACAGATCCTTGTATTGAAGAAGAAGAATAAGAGAGAAAGAAGATAAGTTATGGAATCTGTCATATCCCAAAGGGGGATCGACTGCATTTTATAGACAAGCAATTGCTCATTACAGCCTATGATTGATCCTAATTACATGTCAATATAAGTAAAGAAAGAAAGAATATAAAGAGATTGATATTATACAACTTTACACTGTTGACTAAGTCTAAACAAGATCCCATGCGTGGGTTTGTCTCTTAGTCATGGGCCTGCGTGGGTTTGTCTCTTAGTCATGGGCCTAGGCCTTGAGAGATGGGCTTGCTTCTGTTTCTACAAAAGCATCATTTCTTCATGCTTCTATTGAAATAAGTACACCATAACACAACCAACCTACTGATGGATCAATAGCAAGGGATACCATTTTCATGGAGACAATGAACCAGGTATCAATCCATGGTAGTTAGGTTGGAAGCATCACTCCCTTGCCAATGAGGCAACAACAAAAGAAAAGGAAACACACCATAAGACAGACGAGAGGATGTAATTCGTCTTTATTAGTTTAAATAGGGCTTTATCCCATATGGACTCAAGTCACCAATATTCACACAAAACGAGGCAGACCTACAATTTCAAATTTCAAACATGGCGGCACACACCAAACTTCCCCAAATAAACTCAAAGCCATGTCAGGTAACATGTCTTTCGTTGCTCAAACACATTTTATATAGCCAAGAAAATTTTAATGGGATGTAATAATTGATTTTTTTTTCTCTGGGAATATTCACGCACCCACATAAGCACACCACCCAAGTCCCTCAACAACACAACCAAGGATCTATCCTTGATTGCTTCTATGGAGAGGAAGATGCTTAACCACTGAACTATGAGTGGATTGGCGATATGATAATTGATTGTTTTGAATGAAAGCTTTCCTGTTCATATCTTTTGGTGCTAAATGCAGTTCTAACGACATGCAAGTCTGCCCACTTATTAGTTATTATAAGTAGCGTGTTGGTTAAGGCACCTTCCACTAGGGTGATGTCTTGGGAGGGAGTTCATGAGGATGTATAATGATTTCGGTCTTGCTTAAACCAGATATGTAATGACCTTTAGCAATAACAATAACAACAAAAGGCAACTATAATGATCATGGAGTAAAGAGATAGCATCAATATCATTGAAGTTTACAATTAATGAAATGTAAAATTATTTGTGAAGCTCGTGTGTTATCAAAACATCATTGAAGTGTTTATCTACTCTGTAAAAATAAATTATTGCATTATTTGTATTCTAATGTTTATTTTGTTGTATCGGATTATGCGCCTAATACTCATATTGGTTATCATTATTCTGGTATTTTTCATTGATGACGCAGATCGTATGACTTGGGTTTACTTGTTGAAGGGCAAAGAAGAAGTATTTTCAGCTCTCAAAGTTTTCCATTAGTAGGTTAAATTCCAATTCCATATAAAGGTACATGTTCTTGAGAGTGATAACAGAAAAGAAGTAGAATCCACAGACAAATGGACCATAAGATGTAGAAAAGGATAAATCCATCTCATATGTGACTTAAATATTGTAGATAACACGGAGAAACATGTGCAAAAACAGATATAAAGATTAGAGAAGTGTCATACGTGGCATTTGCAACATCATAAAGGCGAATTGATTCATCATCACTGGCAGTCACCAGATAATTTGATGCTCTATGAAAATCCATTGAACTGATTCTACCATTCTGAAAACTAAAGTTAGCTAGCAAAATAATTTTACAATTTAAAATGAAACAGAAAAACATATGACTAGTATAATTCTTATGATTCAACAGTTCTGAAAACTTCAGTTAGGTAGCAAAATAAATTTACAATTTAAAATGAAACAGAAAAAACATATCACTAGCATAATTCTTAGCTGTCATGTGCAGTTCCACGAAGATAACTAAATAAAACAAAAAAGCTAGATGAAGATGAACGAAATCAAGATACAACCCATAGGCATCTAAAATCAATTCTGGAATTCCACATGAAAAATAGTGCTTTCATGGAGGGAAAAAAAGAAGAAGATGATAGCAAGTTTGCAAGTTGCAAGTTGTAAGTGATTACAAACACATACAAAATTCAAAGTTATACTCAGTGTTCCACTATACCAGCACCATTATAGAACACTAGGTAACACTTCACATGAGGTAGTGAGGCACAACATATGAACCTCACCTCCACATAAATGTAGTATGGAAAGATAATGGAGAAAATGCATACATGAATGAATGAAATATATGACTTGCATGCCTTTTCTGCTGTTCCAATTTGATTGAGGTCATAACAACTTAACAAACCAAATTGAATCTTCTTCCTTTTTTAAAGGTAATACTTTACCTAGCCCGCATTGTTGGGAATTGGTATAAAAATGATAATATAACATACATGAATGAAGTATGGTCAAATTTGTCCAAGTTTGACATGGTTCTCATCTGACATTTCATTTCTTACATAATGTTTCAATTTTCTAAAATTCCTACCATTTAGAGGAATGTGCATGGGCATATCATGTCACGAATGGGCTTTTAAGTTTCAAGGATATGACAACGATATGGTCATAGAGGAAATGAAATTCCCATAACAGATGCATTTAGTACAACTTTTAGGAGCTACAGAAAAGTCACACCCACTTTCAACCCACTGCATAGTGGGTAGAATAGCAGAAACAATCATCAGCTACAAATAACTGGTCGTTGAACAAGGAAATGCAGGAATCACTCAAATTACACCTATGGTATTATGATAGGAGTGGAAAACTGGAAATAGAGATAGAAGTGATCGGTGGCATAGCCTCCACACCGGTTTTATGTACAAGATGATACCGATATGTATCAGCACAAGTCAGCATTCACTTTTCAATATAACCAGTGTATCATACTATCATCACCTTCAAAAATCAGACCATTTCTGAGAACTCATGTTTTATGACAAATTGTCTTATGATACCAATCTCCCAAAAAAAAAACTACGAAATCCCCATCCACACCCTTGCAAAACCAATTTCAACATGGATACAACTGATATAATTGTTTTGGTCAGATATATCTCTAATGTAGAAGATCTTGAGAAGTTGCTAAAAAAAAATCTTCAACTACAGTGCAACGACTATTCATAGAAAAAAAAAAAAAGGATAAGCACCAAATCACAGCGCAGTAAGGCAAGCAATAGCATGCTTCAAGATGCAGGATACTTTCCAGAGTTCTCATGCACCTATGTGTAAACCGCTTAGGGCCTGTGTATCTAGGCAATAACATTTCTCTAAAAAAGTGCAAAATGTTAAACATTAAAGCTCAAGATCCACAAATGATCCCATCTACATCTCCACCTTAGACCCTTCACCTTCCTCACCTCTTTTTAATCCTCCTTCCATAAAATCCCCTTTACCAAGAATTCCTAGGAATTCAATACCAACTACCCAAACAACCCCATACTAAATTGGAACTTTGTATAGAATCTTGTCATTTATTACACTCCATACCTAAAGAAGGCAAAAGGGGTCAAGTTGTCATCTGCTCAAACATACTATTCACAAGCATTTGAACAAGAATTGCATGAAAATTGCTTCCAAAATGCATAAACCACTCTTGGGGTTTTTCCTTGAAGACAATAAGAGAGAGAGAGGGAGAGGTACATAATCTCTGAAGGCCATGCCAACTTCCATGCTCCTGAGGACCTCGTCCGTCATCTCCATAGAAACCCTATCTTCTCCTCCGTCTGATGATAAAAGAGAAGCAGTCATGGATCGATCCTGACCGTCTGCAACGGAGGAACCCTAGCGGGGAGGAAGAAGAGCAAGAAGAGGAAACGGGATCCTTACCTGGCATCTTTATCTGAAAAAAGCTTCAATCTTTCTCGTTGCTTCAATCTTTTCTCGTTCTGCTCTTTCTGGGGAAGCTCGAATGAAGCAGGGAGAGATCAACTTCGTCTGGTGGCGGGTGGAGAGAAAGATGAAGAGAGAGGAGGAGCACAAATGTCCACTCCAACTCTATAGTTCCACTTAGGCCCACCTTTCATGAATGCAGCCCTTTCATAATTTTTGTCATCTCTAATCTGCCATGTGGCCTGATTTTACAATCATTATACCTTCACTATTGAGTCTCAAATATACGGTTAAGATATCATTAAAATTTATGACCAGTAAATTAAGGGCTATAATAGTTTGCTGGGGTATTTTTTCACTCCTTATATATAATGAGTTGTCCCTTCTTATATTGATAGGCATGTATCTAAGTGGATCATATAGCTCGGCCGCTCGTAGGATTTTTTTTTTTTTTTTTTTTGTATTGTGTACTTGTGTATGTTTGTCTCTCTCTCTCTCTCTCTCTCTCTCTTTTGTCAGTAATGGGCATTTTTTTATGCCATATCTTTGCAAAGGTATAAGATTAATATCCAAAGTTTTCATTAAATTCATATTATAAATTTGCAACAATATAAAATAAGTGATGGAATGCTATTTCCCTTAAATAACATAAGCATTGAAAACACAATGATTTGCATTTTGTAGTTATCAAGCATGTAGGTAGTGATAGAGTTTTGATTCTATAAAGTTCAGACTCATGAGAAATGTGAGATCTAAACATCTCAAATTAAATGTTTGCCCTTTTGTTTTATACTCTTGTGAATTTTTTTCTATAAATGATCGATACAATGGTAGATCCAGCTCATATTAGAGTGAAATCTAATTACGTTATTATAACAATATATAGACATATTAAACTTATCCAAAATTATAAAAGCAGTTGTCATAAAATTATAATAACAAAATTGATCATTTGTACAAAAATAAAACATATATTTGCTAATATATAATTACAAAAACTAAATTAAGTAAAATGCTCGAACAATGCCAGATCTAAAAAAATCTTTATTGGTGGCATTGGTCATTTGCAAACTTCTCTAAAATAATAAAAGTGGTCAGTTGTGAAAATGAAAAAGATAGTTGTTTAATTTGCAATTACCAGAAAGTTCATGGTGTTGCTTACAAAAAAGTCCAGGGGGTCTAAAAAGTAATTTCAAAACATTAAAAGTAATCCGACCTGCCGGATTCGAACCAGCGACCTAAGGATTATCTGCACCACTACAGTCCTCCGCTCTACCAACTGAGCTAAGGTCGGATCTTGTAATGGACCTTCCAAAATATCAATTTGTTTACATAGAACTGATAGCACTGATCAATTTCCTAGCCCATATGATGATAAATGACCAGTTATTTAAACTTTCACATAAATAGTTTGTGTATGAGCTTAGAGAGTCCTTGATCCGTCTTTATCAATCGGTGGACGGTGGAGTGGTGGACCCACCTTTATTATCTCAAGTGCTCAAAATTATTGTATCCATGTATATTACATCTACCTAGGACTACGGTTTACATCCGGAAGTTGTGGGTTCAAGACTGCACTACTACACTAGGGCTGTAAGGGAGTTTACCCGGCTTCCCTTCGGGCCTAGAGAGATTAGTCCAACCCAAAGGGTTGGGAACCCTCCGATAGCAAATATATATTATATATTACATCTGAGTCAAAATTGTTATGGTCACCATCTGATTAGTCACAGGTAAAACATTAGATGTGATTTACCTTGTTGATTTATTTATGTTTTTCAGTCATGTGTTTTAGACATGGCTAATTTGACCAATAGGGCATACTTCATTCAAAATATTCAGAACTTATTGATTTCACTTGTGAAACTGAACTCCAACACTACAATTGATTACTCAATAAAAACTTTATATACAAAAATAAATTAGCAGTTATTAATAGAGGTTGCTAAAAACCATTTGGGTGAACTGTTTAAATGAGATTATGTGCTTATAAATATATAGGGAAATGCTCCTATGAGAGATATCTCCCACCTTATATAAGATATAAGGATGGAGACCCTCACATTTAAGTTGTTAACATTGAATATAGATGTGAGGGCCCCCACTCAATCTCTCATTTAAGGTGAGAGATGTCTCTCATGGGAGCATCTCTCATATATATTTATGTATGTATGCATTTTACGTTGAGAGAGAGAGAGAGAGATACGAGGAAACTAACCAAGTAAGAATAGGGTTGTAAATGGGTCTGTTCCACTCTGAGTCCATGGTGGACTCGGAACCGGAACTATTAAGGGGAAGGTGGAACTGGATCAGGACCCGGAATTATTTTGGAACCGGTTTCTTGGCTTTGGAACCGGAACCAGAACCATATATAGGACGGGTTTAAATCCGGGTTCGGGTCTAGGTAGAGGATAATGTTAAAAAAACATTATTTTTATGAGAGATTTTTTAAAATTAAGGTAATATGTCGGTATCGGATCTACGGGTCTGAACCAAGGTGGAACCGAATCTGAATCCATTTACTTATCGGTGCCTAAATAAGGATCCTTTAACGGGTCCGAACCTTCTGGTAGAATCAGGAACCCATTTACATCCCTAAGTAAGAATCATCTCACAACTCAATACCAATCCCAGTAGATCCTATCATAATTGAATGCCTAACTCACACTGTTACCACAATTTAAACTCATCTTTAAATTATTCTAAACAAAGCTCAGTATTTCTAATATATAGAATGCCTAATGTTATGTTTCTAAAAAGACAATGGTATGAGATGCCTCTATGATCTTGCTTAGATTTTGACAGTACTATCTCTGTCCCCCATCCATTGCTTACGATATTCTATTTTTTTTTTCAAATGATATCTAACTTGAAACTTCTAACACTGCTTCATTTCAGGTAATGGGTCTTCTAATGAGGGCAGTCTCTCTCACCTGGATGATGTTTAGATATTATCAATCAATAATGAAAACCACTGATCCCAATTATGTAAATGATTATATATAAATCATACTCATATATGCCTTCTTCTAATGTTTTGGTTTTCCTGGCATCTTTTATTGTATCTAATGGCTTGGATGCATAGTTATTAATTTCGTTTCGTTTCGGCCAAAATGGCCGAAATTTTTCGTTTCGGTCAAGTGGCCGAAATTTCGAACTTTTCAGTTTGAATTTCGGTCAATACTGGCCAAAATTCAAGATTTCAGCCGATTTCAGCTGAAATTCAGGATCTCGGCCGAAATGTGACTTTTTTGCCGAAATAAAATGTTACATAAATTTTTTTTTATATACTTTTTTTACATATATATTTTGTATTTCTTATATTTTCACAAAATATAATTTCAAAAAAATTACTATAATGGATTAAATCTATATTTATTACTTTTTCTATTTTTTTACTTATATATGTATATATATAATGTTATATTTTTCCCAAAATGTAATTTCGAAAAGTTTTACCGAAATTCCGAATCGGCCGAAACTTTTAATTTTGTAGGCTAAAGTGAAATGAGGTCTGAAATGATATTAACAACTATGCTTTAAGGACTTTTTCAGGAACAAAGCATTCCTAGGACAACTAGGACTAACATAGGATTTCACAAGTAGAAAGCCTAAATGCATAAAAGACTACTGAGACACTACAATGTTAAATTTGAAGACACCTAAATTCTTTTAGGGATATGATTTCTAAAAACTTTGTGAGGATAGTTGAAATATGAAAATAGTTGACTGGTAATAATAATTTACTCCTCGATTTAGGAGTAAGAATTATATTTTACTCTAATCAAATCATGTTTCATAAAAGAGAAGGAAGAAGTAGGAACACGTTGGATCGATCACATAAAACAAATCAATTCACAATTAATCAATAAGAATCCACTGATTTGTTAATTGTGGCCGTTTGATGGGCCACGATGCGTGTAGTGGACATTGATGGTGAATTGTTTGATGGGACTGGCTCTTACGTATGCAATATAGAGATATCTCATAAACTCGAAGGGGATTCATTTTGAGCAGCTTGGGTTTTTATAGTTGGGTCCCACTATGGGTTTCCACTCTTCAACTCAGGATTTCTCTTATTCATGCATAGGCCTCGAAGGCTAAAACTCCTTTCCTAGAGTAGGGCCTGTTTTGGATAGGCAAAAAATATAGTAGAGTGAAGTTAAATGGGCCCTAACAGTCTAAAATTTTAACTATATACCGTTTGGATGAGTCTTGCCCGATGTATGAAGTAATGTTGTGACCCACATGTACTTCATTTCACTTCAATTCTAAATACTTCCAATTCCTTAAGTAAAAGTGGATTATACTCCAAATCTTAACTTCAAAATAAGCATTTAAATTGAGTGACCTTTATTTGAATAAATGAGGAGTGTAGTAAAATGAAGTGGATTTCACATGTGGAGTGGAGTGAAGAAAAGTAGGTTGAAGTATAGTACTTCACTTCATTCCATTTTGATGCTTATTTTGAAGTTAAGGTTTGGAGTAGAATCAACTTTTACTAAAGGAAATTGAAGTATTTAGAGTTTAAGTGAAATGGAGAATATGTGGCTCATAACATTACTTCATCTATCGGGCCAGACTCATCCAAACGGGGTAGAGTTGAAATTTTATACTATTAGGCCCATTTAACTTCACTTTACTCTATTTTTTGCCTATCCAAACATGTAAGAATCAATGGTGGGTAAAAAATAAACTCATCAGGGATATATATAACCTTGTTATTATGATCACGTTATTATAAACTCATCTATGATATCTCATCTTTTGTAGGAGCTCTCTTGGGTTGCAATATCCCGGATTTGATCTAAGCGAGCAGCTTAGATCCAGCTGGATATAAAAATTGGCCCATGTAATATTTGGGTCACGCTTGAATTAAATGATAGAAAGCCGCAATGAATGCTTGCAATTTAGGTCACGTTTAGCAACTTAGATCCAACCACTCCCCATAAGATTTGAAAATACTGACTTAAGTGGATTTGCACACTGAACTCTATTTTTATCAGCTATATGCATCGATATACACCAATATCAATGTGAAATCCTCAATTATACAAATTCCTAGCTATGAATCTTTATTCCAGTAGTAGTGAAGAATCATCATGTCTATGAATTCCTTACTTGTTACCAAACATGCTCTTAGTGATTACCTTGTCCAAAAATATGTTAAAAAGTCCAAACAAGTGATAAAGAAGCCCAGTCCGACTCATCTCGGACCAATTGACTAAATGGGTGCGCCTGTTCCATCCTGGACCAATTGACTAAATGAGCAAACTCGGGCCAGACGCTTACGGTCCGTGTTGGCCTTGGCCTGAGTATAGGCCTGTATTTCTAAAGTTGGACGGGCTCACCCTGCCCAACAGGCCCATGAACACCTTGCGAATTGCGATCATCTCCGCGTCACACACTGACACACACCCGTGGGAAAATCTATGATTTTAAAACAACAATCTATTTAACTGCTACTTAGAGCCAAAAAGATTCCAAATACAAGTAGTAAAGTAAAGTAAAATCAAAACGGTCTCCTCCTTAAACCCTAAAACCTCCAACCTTCATAAAACTCCCTTTCGATTTCGTCATCTTCTCCGCCATCAGTAACAGTTACCATGTCCGAATCCAACCCACAAAACCCTAGAATTACATGGGAAGGTTGCAGCGTTTTGCTCGACATCAACGACGGAGATCGCCTCGTCTTCGCTCGCCTCTCCCCTTCCTCGTAAGCCCATCCATCCATTTATCCATATAAACATTACATGCAGTGCATATGTACATATAAGCTCTAGATTGGATGTATTGATTTGGAAGTTCATGAATTGCAGGACTATAAAGATTGGGAATAAAAAGTGCTGTCTGAGTCCTTTGATCGGTTGCCCGTTTGGTTCCTTGTTTCAGGTGGAAACGGGGCCGAAAGGGCCTTATTTATTGCGCCTTTCTGCCACTGCAGCAGCTGAAAGTATGCTTTTTTTTTTCCTTCTTTCTCAAATTGGGACTTTGGGTTGTTTTTCAATGGCATTGATTTAACTTAACTTAGCTTATTGTGAATTGTGGGGTTGGAGTGGAATTTGAAGGTTTTAGTTTGGATCAGGGGTACGTTCGAAATTGGCATAAACTGGACTCTGGAGTTTGATGGTTATATAGGTATTTATAGAAGCTGTTGAACTTTGGGGTTTTGATCATCTGATTGTATTGATATCTGGCCCACCTAGGGAAGCTTGTCAATGATAGAATCATGATTGGCGTGCATCAAGGTGGTTCTCATAGTCTGATTTGCAAGTTTGAAACTTATGGCCAGTTTGTAGATGAGTTTTCATTGAGTTTGGATGCACAATGGGTCCCACATATCCACTTTTGCTTTTTAGGATATGGCAAAAGTCCCCCAACATTGCCTTTGAGTGACATCTATGCTTATGATACAGAGGTCGCAATTTGACTCTCTCCCTTAACATAAATGCACACATTAAGTGAAAGGACAATATATGTCTTATATATATATATATATATATATATATATATATAGGGGAACATTCATGTGTATCTAGCCCTCACCATAGGGTGAGGGACACTTCCATAAATGGGGATTTTCAAGTATAAAAGTGAATTTTTAAGTACATAGGGTGAAGTACACTTCCCTTGTCTTCATGTGCAAAAAGGGAAAGTGCCGCTCACCCTACAGTGAGGGATAGATGCACATGCATATTCTCCATATATATATATATATATATATATATGAGCAAGGCTCTTCTAAGCTCAAGCTTAGGATAAAATTTCGTAAGCTCATTCTTGTAGGGCTCACCTTTGGTCTTCTCCATCCAAATGGACCGTTGGATTGACTATATATCGATCCGAATGGACTATTGACCATTAAACTTTTGGGTCCAAATGGAAATGATAGAAATCACGGTTGGAGCTAATTTTTTGCAGAGAGGCGGATCCTAGGGAGTCCTTGAAATTCCCCTCATCCCCATCCCCATGAGGGTCCCTAAGTGGGCCCCACCACACACTTGAGCTTACCTTATCCTAAACTTGAGCTTAGGAGAGCTAGCCATATATATATATACACGTATCTTTATATAATTTTAGTGGCATTCTTTAAGTGAAAGTACAAATTTTGCTTCTTGAGAGAAATGGTTTCACGATAAAAAATTGCAATGAAATAAACTGCTGCTTTTCCCACTCTCCTTTGCCTTATTTTTACACAATTCTATTACTGGCTTCTGTATGGTGTCCAGGTGATCATTTGAAAGAGAAGGATGATAGCCAACCCACTGAAGGTACCAATGACAACAGATCACTCATTGATAATAATAAAGCTCAAAGCCTCTCCGGTGAGGATATAGATGCTATGCGGAGGTTAGAACATTCCTTTTTTATCCTCCCGTCTATTGGTTGTTCTTTTCAGTGAGTTACTTTGAATTCACATTTTTCTTTGAATTTGCATTGTTTATTACAAAATAAAAATTGTCTTAATAATTTAAGTACATAAGTAGATTTTGTTTTTTTAATAGTTCGCAGTAATTTGGTGTGTTGATTTGCATCCTTATTCGCATGGATGGAGTTACTTTAGATATGATATTTAGACTCGGGTTATGTCTATTTCAATTTTTGGACAGTTAATGGGCTTGGGGCAATCCAAGGGCGTCTGGTGATTTAATTATCTTCCTTGTGTATACATTGTGGATTGATATTTGTATTTTAAATTTTGGGAAGCCAAATATTGATGTGGTATTGATGCTGTGCTTCCTGGGACCAATTTTAGTGTTTGCTGAATCTGATTCCTTTGATATAGGTCCTAGATATCAGATCTGTTAGAGTTCTAAATTATCCTTTATTTTGCTAACCATTGAGTTCTTGTTTATCTCCAGTTTGTATATCGTGACAAGCAGGTATTTTGAATGAGAAAAGTTACATTCTATTTATTTTTGCCAGGGATAAACCACTGTGGAGAGCCTCTGTTGAGATAGTTAAGAGCTTATTCAACTTCTAGCTTGGAACCTTCTTCTTCTTCTTCTTTTTATTTTTTTTTCCTCCTTTTCCTTTTTTGCCTTTGTGTTTTGTCACTTTGTCATAGCCACCATGATACAATAGATGAGATAGTTTCAGCTGCGAACTGGTCCCCCATTTTATGTGGACCTGGTTGTGCGCCCACCTCATTCATGTCAATCAGCAGTGTGGGGTGGGATTGGAACCTCTCTGTATTAGTGTATGGGCCCCATATGGTCATGATCTATTGATTATAACCTTATAACCATGTAATTAAGGGCCTCAGAGTTTAACGGGTTGTAATTAAATTTTTAATCATTAAACTTTGGGCCCTTAAATTTGATGTTTACATCTTTAGATTATCCCCATGTGGGCCTTACCTGCTAATCTAGAGAGGGATCTTCCAATCCCACCCTATTCAAGTGATTGACATGAAATGAGCCAACCTGTTCGCCACGCATAAGATTGGTTTGAAATTCACAATTCTTTTGCCAAGGTATGAGCCATCTTATTGACCTCACATAAAACATGCCACAGAACATATTGGTGCACAGAAACAATACGTCAAATGTCACCAATCATATTTTCCAAATTCATGGTTCATATACCCAGAAGAATCACATTTTATTATGGAATGGTTACCTCAATAGTATCATTCATTACAACCCTTTGATGGATCTTATAGCAACCTACCAAAACGTGTTTAGCCTCTGGCTTGTTCTCATGTAAATCATTGACAGGCCCCAGAACATTTTGCAATATAACCCTTTTGTATTTCCTTATCGCACTTCCTATCCTAGCTGTCATACTATCGTTGACCAAAGTATAGTCAAAATTCAATGTTATTATGCATTTATAGCTAAAACACATCTCCTCATCTTCAACGTTTTGAGACCTATCTACTTAGGGTTTCTTTCTTTCTTCCTCTTTTTTTTTTGGATGGCCTCTCTCTTCTCCTAGTACCTTGCACTAGTAATCCTTCAATTGGTCTCCTGGGCCTATTTGTTTGCATAGAATACATAGGAATTCATGGTCAAATGAGCTCCACATGATTATTAAAGAGGTGAGGGGTGAATGACACGAGACGAGGAATGAAGGATATAAGGTCGTGACTCGTGATGTAGAGGGGACCTTGACTTTCCTAGGATTTGAATTATTGCCAAGGTGATCGCTGGGTATTCATTTTCCATCTTCCATTTATTTAATTTTCATTCTTTTATATACTGATCTTTGATTTTCATTTTTAACCACTTAACGGCGTGAATTCCTATACACTCTATGCAAACAAACAATGCCAAAACCACCTCAAGCAATATCCCATGATTTTACTTTTCTCAATTGCTATAATGTAAAGATTTCTTTTGATGTGCTCATTTATAATTCTATCCTTTCTAGTAACACTGCAAATCCTTTTTAAGCATGTACATCTTAGCCACGTGAACTTTACCCTTTGTTTGGGAAGGGAGGAGGGGAGGGGAGGGGAGGGAAAATTTGAGAGGAAGGAAAATGAAGGGGAGGGGACGGGAGGGCTGTTCTTTGTTAAAGTTTGAGGGGGAAGGAAAATTCCCTCTTGCCTTCCTCTTTCCCCCCTAGTTTTGAAGGGAAAATTTGGGGGTAAAATTTTCAAAATTTTACCCCCAAATTCCCCTCCCCCACTTTTCCTCCCCCCTTCTACCCCCTTCCCAAACATAGTATTAGTCTCCCTCACCTTGTTTGTTGCCCAACATTCAGTTCCATACAACATACGCTGTCTTATGAAAAAGTCCTCATCTAAGCAGTATATGTTGACCACATGATAAAACTCTGCGAAGTTGTCTCCATTTAGCCCATGTTGTGTTGGTTCTACTAGTTTTATCTGACTTAAACCCAAGTGTTGTTCTAGGATAGCTCCTAAGTAACAAAATCTCACATTCTAGTGCAAGGGTTGTTTCAGTTTGGAACGTCTCAATTTCTCTTCTCTCTGCTCCACTAAACTTCTACTCCATTAGATTTTTTTAATTTTTAATACATTTGACTATATCACCTTTCTCTGAAGTTTAAATTTGTCGTTCAACTGCTTTCTTGTTTGACTAGTCAGTGCCAGATCGTTTACGAACAATATACACCATGTAACTCCAAAAGTTGCACTCCATTAAATTTATTAATTTTTAGTTCATTTGACTCGATCACCTTTCTCCGAAGTTTCAATTTATTGTTCGCCTTTCTTGTTTGACTAATTAGTACTGGATCATTTGCTAACAAGACACCATGTAACTCCATCTTGGGTATCTACCATTATGTTGTCTATAATCAAAGAGAGTAATTGTGGGCTCAAAGTGGACCCTCGGTGCAAACCAACTCCAACAGAAACTTAAATGTGGTCTCACAAATCATTCTCATGGTTGTGACAGATCCCTCATTCGTCTTATATTATTTCGATATATCCCTTAGGTATGTCTTTTTTGCTTCATTGTCGGCCAAATTAATTGCCTTGGCACCCTATTGCACCTGTTCTCTACATCAACAAAAGCCATATCTAAATCTTGTCATCCTAAGCTTTTCCTTGAGTTGTCTTAAAAGGATCATGACTTATATAGTGGACCTACTTGGCATAAACCAAGCTACTCTGAAATTCTAGATTCTTGCCTTGAGCTCTGTTCTAGTATTCTCTGTTATTGTATTGACTCATAAGTTTAATGGCTTTATCCTCTATGCATGGTTGGCATAATTCCTAAATATCTCCTACCTTCAAAATGTTATCATTCAAAAAAAAAAAAAAAAAAGGGAAACCTAAATATCTCCCTTATGCATGCTCAAAGCCACCACTACACTCTTTCTGCACTCACTGCTTACTTAATGCATTCTTAACACAGAAAATTGATGCACTCTTCAATGATCCCCTAGAACTTATGCAAATATGTACCACAAAACGTCCAAAAATATTCTGTAGTATGTAAATAGAATGTACCATGAAATGTAACTGATGGCATTGAGTCTTCATTCCTGTACCCAAACCAATCACCTATGAAAGGCTTAAAATCATCCTTGGACAAAATCTTTTTTTTTTTTTTTTAAATTGAAAGCCAATCACACACACACACACACACCCACCCACCTATGATGCACGGATACTTGTATCTTGTTGTATTGTATCCGATACTTCACTTTTAATGTGTAAAACCCATGTCCTTGCCATGTCTGTGGCGTGTCCTTGTCCTATCTATGTCGTATTTGGGCATCATAGACACACACACAGAGATCTGTATGTGTGTGTGCAGTTTAGAGTTTTCTTTTCTACGGTTTCCATCTTTCAGTAAATGACAGTGTGTACTTACTTATTTGTTGTTGTAGTTCTGAATGGCTTTAGTTTTCCAGCATTATTTTGACATGCAGTTGTGAAATGAACATTTTGTTGAGGAAGTCTTTCAGTTGCGTTTTTGACGTTTCATTTCAAAAAATTCGGATTATGTAATTTTCTTATTAGGGGTTGCAAACTTGATGCAGGGAGGGTGCAACTGGTGATCAAATCATTGAGGCACTTATAGCTAACAGCTCAACATTTGACAAGAAGACACTGTTCTCACAAGTAAGATTACCCTATGGTGGTGAAAATCACAAGTTTTTGTTTGTTTGTAACATGTGCTTATTATCAGTCCCCGATGGTGGTGAAAATAATAAGTTTGGTTTGTTTGGAACATGTGCTTATTTTCAGTCCCCATGCAGGAGAAATACAGGCTCAGGAAACAAAAGAAATATGCACCGAGGGTACTTTTGAGGCGTCCTTTTGCTCGCAGGTGATGTTTGGGTTTCTGTATCTTATTTATTCACATTGCTATGAATCTTCTGTTTTGGTGTTATTACATGCTAGTGAATGTTCCTACCACTATTTGAGATTTTCTTTCATGCCGTCAGAGCTTCCTGTTTCTTTTGATGCAAGTTTGATTGCACAACCGTGAGCATTACCTTAATTTTCTGAACTGGGCAGAAAGTAGCACTTCCACTTGAGCAATGCATTTCGGTTTCATGGTGTTTGGTGCTCTATTTTTCTATTCACTGTGTCAGAATGCTGTCATGTTTGGACATATATGAACATGCCTTCTTTTGTCTCCTTGGAACAACTAGGTTTCTCTAGTCGTAGTTTAACATTGTTTTGTTGCTGGCAAATATCATTATAAATTTTTTCTTTCTTTTTGAAACAAAAAATTTGAAATATTTATTATTTTACTGCTTAAGTAAGATATGAAAATTATCTTTTATTGGTGTTGTTTTTGCACATTATTTTGTTGTGAAATAGGAATTTATTTTAATTAATTTATATTTCATGTTTGGGTTGTGACAAAAGTTTACGCTAGCTGTCAACCTACCTAACGCAACCCTCCTTCTTTACCCAGGCTTAGGACCGCCAGTAAAAACTGGCAAAGTTCTTATGACCAGCTATGACCTATGGAGTAGAATGTTGGCCAATCAAGAAGCAACATATGCACAAAATGGATATAGCATAGATGAGAATGTCGAGGTGGATGTGGTAAAAATAGGAAGGATAAAATTAGAAATG
This sequence comes from Camphora micrantha, assembly GCA_003546025.1. Lineage (NCBI taxonomy): Eukaryota > Viridiplantae > Streptophyta > Magnoliopsida > Laurales > Lauraceae > Camphora > Camphora micrantha. Next base: position 14,515,386 of record QPKB01000003.1, on the reverse strand, counting down.
AGTGATTTTGAGAGCATTTAGGGGTAGCATTAGTAGGGGATAAAATTAGGGAAACCTGTTTGAGATGGTTTGGGCATGTCCAACGTAGGCCGGCAACAACGCCGGTAAGGAAAAGTTTGGTTATCTAGGTTGATGGCCTACCAAGGGGAAGAGTTAGGCCGAAGATGACGTGGATGGAGGTAGTAAAAATTGATCTGATAAAGTGCAACTTATCGGAGGATTTGACTCAAAATAGATCAGAATGGAAAAACAAAATTCATGTAGCTGACTCCAACATAGTTGGGACTCGGGGCGGACCTAGGAATTCTTCCTTGGGGGGGCCACTATGTAGAAACAAAATCTTGGGAGGACCACATATAAAAAAATGCATATATTTTTCGAAATATATAGGATTTTTTTTTGAAAATTTTGTGGGGGCCGTATGTAAAAAACTATGAAGTTCTCTAAAAATCCAGGGGGATTCTGAAATTTTTAGGGGGCCATGGCCCCAGCCAGCTCCCCTGGTTCCGCCAGTGGTTGGGACAAGGCTTTGATGATTATGATGGATTTATATTTCATGTCTAAACCATATTTTTCTTCTTTTCATCTTTTTTTGATTTGACAAATTGAAAACCCTGCCAACTTTGAGGTGCATACCATACCCCTGCCAATTGATATTTAAGCTTTGAGTAGAAATCACAATGTCCTGCTCAGATGTTGACTTATACCTATAGAAGAAGACAGTTGATTTTACAAGTTCCATGATAGCTGAAGGAGTTGTTATGACTTTTTTTTTTTTAAAATAAAACTAATAGTAAAAATTAGAGAAAAGAAATTGAAATTGAAAGGTATGGTAAGGCATGGAGACTAATTGCATATTGACAAGTGCATCCCAAAATAATTGCCTTATGGTTGGTTTCCAGAAATAGACTTTGGTAATGTAGTCATACCCTTACGTTGATCTTGACTTTATTAGGTTTTAAAAGAAAAGCACACTGATTAGGTGAGCTAGTTGCATTTTGTTGGCCATCACTACAGTTGTAAATGTGCTGGGTTTGTGTTACTCCATGTTGTATATTTGTGTGAATGTGATAGATATGATAGGACATGGCTAAGATGGTATAATGGAGAGTTAGACACACATATTGTTCACCATCTAAGCTTCAAATACTACATCAAACACATGGAAATAATTGAGACTCTGGAAATAGCTCTGGCCACAAATCTTGACTTACAGTGAGTTGAAGCAGTGGCTTGGGCGAGTATAATATATTAATTAATTTGTTGAAAATTTACTAAATATTGTACAAAAACATCTGGAAACTGCATTTTTTTGGGTGTGTGTAATAGATATGATAGAACAAGGCTAAGATGGTAAGCTCCATTATAAAAAAATAAAAATAAAAAAGGCTAAGATGGTCAGCTCTGCCCATCGAAACTGAGCTGTTCTTGGAATATAGGCTGGCCTTTTAGTTGTGCATGGGACTGGTTTGTGATTTTGGCCCAATGGCTAAATGGGCTAGGGGTGGGCCTTAATATGCCTAATGTGGGGTTTTGAATAATTTATGAGAAAGTAAAGTAAATATCAAATCAGTGGGAAAAGTAGTGGTTTTACAATGGAGAAGAATGCTTTTCATTAAACTATACTTTTTTGTTTGTTTTCTTGGGGTAAATTAATTTGGGAGAGGAGGGAGACAAAGGACTGGAACGAGAGGAGTGAGACGAGAAGTAAATTAGTAAAGTAGCCACTTTACTTGTGTTTTATGAAGTAAGATTCTTTTGGTGGCTGGGAAGTAAAATTAGAGTTTTGGATTTCATTTTCCCACTTGTTTTGACCGAGTTTTGAGAGACCAAACACGGGTAATATATATAACTGACCGTTTGGATTTATTTATTTTTTTGATAACTCAGGGTATCTCCCGCCCAGCCTAGCCCAAGAGCCTTTTGGCCTTGAGCCCGAGGGACACTCCATTTTGGACTGCTGAAAACTAATCCCTAGGGGCACATGCAAACCGTCCTATCCACATGCACCGGGTACCATTGGGATTATTTTTCCATACCTTTCACTTTTCCTCTTGAAAAATGAATATGCCCTTAAGGCTCAACTTCATGGCCCAACACAACCAAGAAATTCACCATAAATGGGTGCATTGACCTATTTTTAGGCTCTGAACTTGATCTTGACTGATATTAGGCCAATAAAAAAAAGGGCTGGTGGGATTGGACTAACTTTGGGTAGGGCCAGGCCTCTGTGCTTGCAACCTAGATTCAGTTGAGTCACATTTTTCTTTTCTTTTTCATTTTAAGGAGTTTGTTTCTTTTTTGACGTGTATCTTAAAAATGAGGAATCTCTAGTTGTCTCAACCTTCATATTAATCTGATAATTTAGATTGATAATTGGGCCTATTTTATTAAAGATTTCAACTTCACAATTTTTTCCATTTTGTTAGCAGTCAATATCCTTAAAATAAATGATTTCGATATTTGACTTGAAAGGAATGGCCCATATGAAGCTTGCTTTTGCGTAGGATTTATTACTACAACTGAATATTGTCCATCATGTAAAGGTTCCATTACTATAGTTGAATATTGTACTTACGCTTAGTAGTCTGTTGATTCGTTATTGAATGAATCAGTTACCTTGATTGTCATTGGATTGCATAGTTGAAATTATCGCACCGATGTCTATGTTCATAGATAAACATGGATACTTGTTGCCAATATAACTCAGAAAAAAATATTTGTCAGCAATTTATGCATGAGGAGAACATCCTAGTTATTTGGAAGACATTTTTTCCAATCATGTTTCAATCATTAATTATGAATCTTTGGAAATCTTCTTTTTGTGATAAATATTCCTAAACATGCTTACCTAAGTTAACTTTAGTTAAGTTGTTTTGTGGTCTTTATGAAACACAAGTAAAAAAGTTAACAAATATTGGGTTCTTTCTTGAGTTTTACTAAACAATTTTGCTCTCTCTCTCTCTCTCTCTCTCTCTCTCTCTCTCTCTCTCTCTCTCTCTCTCTCTCTCTCTCTCTCTCTTTGCAGCATATGTGAGGCATACTTCAAGAAGCACCCAGCTAGGATAGGGTAATCTTTGATACTTTGGATGAATAGATGTTTTTTTCAATTTGAATGTATTCGTGTTTCTACTTTTGGTGCTAGTATTTTTCAAATGCAACTCCACCATCCATGGACTGTGGCCTTGTGAATTGGGCCCATGAAGATCCTTGCCATTTCAAAGTTAAAGATTTTCATGGCTGGGAAAATCTAGGGCTAGTGGATGTGGCCATTGTCACAAATGCCATTCTCAGAAAAATGTCAGGATCTAAAATAAATCTAAAATATTGTTTCAAATCTATTTTTATAAATATCCTGGATTTTTCTTATTTCTAGCTGATATTATCACAATTTTCTTGCATTAGTTTAAATTTTAGTGATATTTTGACAATATTGTGATATTATTGGAGAAATATCATTCCAATTAAATATTGCAATATTTTCAACATATTGCTAACATTTGTGACAGGGATCGACACGCTATCTGACTGGTTCCCTACACAATACACATTGGACCTACCTCGTGAATTGGCACTGCCCTAAGTGGTCCCGGCAGTTGTCAATTTTACCAATCTTGATCCAGTTCAATGGCATTCTTTGGGCCAACTTGATTGGGTGCCAATTCATGAGGATGGGTGCGATGTCTATGATGGGCCACATGAATTGCTGGCACTACATAAGACCTCCTGATTTGACCCCTATTTTAGTTCATATACCTACATGCAAGATGTTTGATCAACGTGTCAATGAAGATGCTGGATTTAAGATACAGCAAAAAATGTGGTTTGTGCATTTGCTGTGAGTTCTCTTGGCCTACATGCGTTAAACTCTATTACTTTTTGTCCTTAAATTGAGAAGAGTGCATATAGGTCTGTGAACAAATGTTAATGACAATAAACGTGCAGGACTTTGAGAAGGTGCTAATTTGTTGCAAGTACGGTCCAACTGTACCACACTTTTTGCACAATTGTTTGCTGCTTTAGTTGACCAGAGCGTGTCACATGGCAGTTGCAGTTCTTTTACAGGCTTGGGTTGGATATATATATATATATATATATATATATACATATATAGGGGAATATTCATGTGCATCTTTCCCTCACCATATGGTGAGGCAATCCATTTGGATAGGTGAAAACTTGATGGGTCTAGTGTACTGAAGGAGGTCACATGTATGTAGATGGTTCGGATGTATCATAAAGTCGGCCCTACTATGTTGTCCCTCACCATAATATGGTGAGGGATGGATGCGCAGGAATATTTTCCATATATATATATATATATTCTATTGGAGATTTTCTTTTGGGCTGGTCATGTAAATTACTTTTTCCCTTTAAATACCTGTGTTGAGCCTTTTTCCTTTTTCCTTTTTTTTTTTTTTTCACTTTGGTATTAGGTCTTTTTGCTCATCAAAGTATGATGTCATTCAAGTTCAAATTTACATTATTGGATTGCGCTTCTCAATTTTTATGGTTTTTACTTTGCATGCTGCTTCACTTTTGTTGATCATATTTTTTCATGGTTCACAGGTTCATGCGAGTTGATGCGTTATCTCTTCTTCTTTCTCTTGCTGATGTTAGTGCATATTCAGATGTACTTGTAGTGGATATGGTTGGAGGTGTTATCACTGGTGCTGTTGCAGAGCGTTTGGGAGGTATGATTAACAGATTAGTTTTTTTGTAAATGTTAGATTGTAAGATAACGTACATTACTGCTTACTATGTGAGAGGATTACATGTAATTTTATGGGGAAGTGAACCAGTTCGTTTGAATGCTGCTCCAATGTGAAGGGATCGGAATTATCATTGGGCAGCATTTATTTCACTAGAATTGGGTGCAAAATTGTTTTTCCCATCATTGTTAGCTTAGATGTGCTAGGAGTCTGAAATTCTGATAAGGCATGGAAATGTACTGGAAGACACTGCCTTCGACGTAGGATGAGGGTCTTGTAGTCGGACTTCAGTCTTCATCTTGATGTAGATATCACAGTCACAAAGGAGGTGATGGAGTACACCACAACTGTAGAAGAAAAGTTCACAAAAAAAAAAAAAAAAAAAAAAAAAAAAAAAAAAAAAAAAAAAAAAAAAAAAGAAGAAGAAGAAGAAGAAGAAGACGACGACTCAGAATGTTCATTGTATTGGTCGTGATGAACCTATGGTAACTTGAATGATCTAACTTTGAGTTTTTTAAATGCTTATTAGGCACAGGTCATGTATGCAATACTTATTTTGGGGTCACACCGTATCCTATGGATATAGTACGAATATTCAACTTCAATGACCAAATCTGTGGCAGGTAAGTTTCTCTTTAATTGTGGCATATATTAAGCGGCTCCTTTTTCCTTCCATTATTCTTTTCTAAATAAATCTCTTATAAAACTATCATTTTTCCTTAAATTCTTCCTTTCTAAATATCTCTTCTAAAACTAAATAGCATAATGTTTGACCATAAATTACATTTATCAGTATATGATGAGATCTTGATTGAGTCCATCTAGTGTGAGTACAATGTATCTGTGACAACCAATGATCATGTTAAAATATAGGGCAAGATGTGTTGTGAATTAGGCATCTACCAAAGCCATCCAATCTACAATGATGAAATAGATGATTGGCTCACAATCACAGACATTGACCAGGCAACTAGCAATATTGTTTCCTTCTTTGTTTTGCTTCATTTTGTAGACTTGTTTTTCTTTTTGCAAGAAAATCTTCTGTTTCCATTTAAAATGAATTTTTAATTGTTTTTTGAAGGATAATTTCTCACATAAAACTTGAGGCAGTTTAATTTTTTTGTCACCAATTAACCTAATGGTGATTGTCTTGCCAAACTTTGTGCATTTGTCTTAGGCTGATGATTGTGGATTGATATTATTTACTGGCATTTTTATTAATGAAGGATTGTGCAAACTCCTGTTGCTGATCTTTGCTCTAATCAAGAAAACAAGATTGAACATTTCATATCACATGAAAATACTTCTTCTTTGGAAACTCAGCCAGATGCTGATGAACGTTCCTTGTCGACTACATGTATCTTGTCTGATGATGCAATATTAGAAGTGCAATCTGTTCAGGAAGAAATCTCTAACGATTCTTTGGTGAAGTCAGTAAGCGTTAGTGAGACATTTATTTCTTCGGGAAATGGCACATCGGATCATATGGATGTCGACCCCTGTTCTACAAAAAGTTTAGATGTCATACACGAAGAAAATGCTTCTCCAGTTCTCAAGACCTGCAAATCGGTGAAACCTGGAAGGCAAGCATCACCAGAAGCCATAAAATTATGGAAAGAGAATGGTTTTACTAGGTACGTTACATACGTATGAAATGATATTAAATAATTTCATATAAGCATGAAACTATCATCCATTGACGATGTGTGGCATCTTTGATGTAGCCTAATTATTGCCGCCCCAGATTTGGATACGTGGAAAATAGTTGAAGAACTGCTACCGCTTTTGTCCTATTCTGCACCTTTTGCCATTTACCATCAATACCTTCAGGTGATGTGCTCCGAACTCTGATGCTTATACGTGTATATTGATCTTATTTGTTAGTTAAAATCTTTGATATGAAAATTATGTCTAGGTACATTTAGTTGAGGTGAGTAGGTGACTCAGTCATCAGTCTTAGAGCGGCTATAGTGGTCTGAGCTTCTTTTCTTTCATTGTGAAACTGTCATTGTCTTGGCACAAAATTGCAAATAATTTGGTTGGCTCTTGAATCTTGGAATGGTCTCATACTATTCTGGACTTAATAGGAATTTCGGAGTTGTGTAGCACATCAACTATTCAATTTCATGGACGTCTGTGTCTGTCCATATGAATCCTATTGACACATGATCCTGGTTGTTGTGATGCTATTAATCTCACCGCTGTTGATCTGGACAATATTTGAGAATGAAGGTTTTAACTTTTCTTGGGCAGCTTTCACATGGATGTTTAAACAATAGAAATGCAGCATCAGCATTTGCAAAGGCTACTGAAATCAAGGGATTATATATTTACATACCTTTTCCACTATAGCAAGACTATTATCATAATTGATGAAAGCAACTTTTAGCCATTAAATATATATATATATATGTATATATATATATATATATTTATTTATGGCTACGTTGGGCCACTGGTCCTAGAGTGATACTTTTAACTTGAGTACCCAGGGATTCCCTGGGCATGAGTGTGAAACTAGGGCAGTAGGGTGCCAAGACTACTCAACCCATATGTGTTGGTACAATATTAAATTGAATATTCTGGACTGTAAGGATTTTCTGGTATGTACACTAGCAAAATAAATAAATAAAGATCTTATTTCTTTTGCTAGTGTTATTTCATAACACACTTACTTTAGTAAGAAGCCCTATGATCTTCTTGCGTGATGCATGTATCCCCCGTTCTTTCTGGTTTCTCATTTAACATGTTCCAATCATTCTAATTTTCACCATCCTTGACAGCTTATTTTGTTTTCTGCCTTTTGTTTCTCAACCATACTTCTCAACATATTTTTTTTATTCCTCTGAGGATACAGTTCAACATTTGTCAGTATTTGAAAAAGAAAAAAAAAATTGTGAATCATAATGGTTAATTTTGCAATTTTTTGAATTCCTGCTGGCCATCTTGCATATATCATAAGAGATTATTTTTTAGATATTTAATATGCATCTGCATTTTCTATATCTAATGTACTACTGAAAAATAATAAATCTAAAATGCTTTTCCCAACCCTCATGACCTGAAGGTCTATTTTTAAATTTTTGGTTGTTACATCTATGCAGCCTCTTGCAACATGCCTGCACAATTTACAGACTGCGAAGATGGCAGTTGGTCTACAAATTTCTGAACCTTGGCTCCGTGAATACCAGGTAAATCTAACCTACTAATCTCTCTTTAAACATTTGGAGCTTAAATATGTGAACGCGCTAGTAACCTGGTTTTCTTGATTGGAAGTTTACAAGCAGAACATACTATATATAAGCAATTCCTATATTTTGTGTGTTATAGGTTGGTGATCATATAAGCAGCATGCTTATTTGAGCTAGGTAAGCAGCTAGGCATGGGGCCTGCATCACCCTATAGATATGAGTTCTTTCCCCTATGAGCAATCTGCATATAAGTAGCTAGGCATGGGGCCTGCATCACCCTATAGATATGAGTTCTTTCCCGTATGAGCAATCTGCATATTTCTTATTGCTGAGCTTGTGGGTCCCATGGATTCATGGAAATCAACGGGGGTCATCGGATGGAAAGGCTGAGTTTAGAGTTGGGCAAGAAATGAGCCCCATTGGGCCTATCCCTTGATTTTAGTTGTCTTTAAGTTTTTGACGGTTTCTTGATTATACAGTCTTTTGAGATTCAGTCCTGTTCTTCCATGAGTTTAGCACTTACCCTAATTTGATAATTACCCTATTATTATCTAAAGTTAATTTGAATCAATAAAGATACTGCACTTCAAACTTTGATTTCCTGAAATAAGGGCTTTGATCTTCTAATTGGAATGATATTTGGCATATACCTCCTGGGATGATGCTAGTCAGAACACATGCACTGCACACAGACACACATTCACAGATTTGGGTTCCAGTTCACTACTGACCCACCAATCACCATGTTCTTCCCTAGGCCCCCTTATCTAGCTTATGCAATCATAACCTACAAGACACTATGTCAAAAAAGCAGAAAATTCCGGCTCTAGTTCTTGGCTGACCCAATATGTTTACTTCCATAATCCTGTGTGTGGCTTTTACGTAATTGGAACCTACAAGCAATGTAAGAAAAGCAGAAGCCAAGGTATTTTCATTAAAAATAATCTGAAAAGAATATTACTAATATATTTCTTAAATATAACCTTGTCTTTTGGAATGTTATACTGCATATTTGTTGACACTGAGAACAAACAACTACAGAAGTCAATACTGTGAAGCCTGATATATTGTTTTTTATCACTACCCTAAATAAATACTCCTGCATGATCCTTGGTATGTTTCCAGTTGTCTTTACATTGCCTTTTATTTAATTGATTATGCAGGTTCTTCCGTGTAGAACACATCCCTTCATGCAGATGAGTGCATTTGGTGGATACATCTTAAGTGGGGTCCGGATATGCAGCAACAAACCTTCCCACCAAAGCTAGTCCAATTATTTAGCCTCTTCTTTTCTGTATGTAATTTTGGAAAGATTTTTTCTATAATTACTGAACAGAATAAGAGGGTCATTTACGGTGCCCAACTCTAATAATCTGGTTCAGCCCAACCTTCACAAGTTTTTCTTGTCCGTCACTCTTCCCACCCCGCACCCCAAAGTCCCTGAAAGGTTATGTATGTATGTTTTGTCTGTCTTTATTTATACTGCGGATTTTTTTGTTCAACTTTTCTAAATAATTAAAATTACTTAATGCAAATCTAATTTTGTGGATGAATAAAGGCTTCCATGCATTCATCTTTTCCCAAGGATACTAGTAACTGATCTTATCATGGTTGTTATCATCATCATCAATCTTAACTTTATCCCATCAATCTGGGGACATTAATATGTATTTGAATATTCTGCGCTATTGAAATAGTTTAGAAGCTCAGTCAGACAGTGCTGGACTAGGTCAACTTGTCTTAGATTGACCATAAAACCGAGCACTTGGTGACAGAGTTTTTTTGCATGAAGTCTCAGTTGACTTTGCCATGACTCGATCAGAAAATTCAGGACTTGGCCAGGTCTCATAGTTGACTCAGCCTGGCAACTTTCCGTGCCAAATGGAGTTTCCAATTTCAAAGAGTGGTGTTTACTTGCACTACTATGTCACCAGTATTTATCAATTATCAGAAGTGAATCACACCATGCAAAGCGTTTCATCCTCCACTGATCCGACAAACAGGCACCCACTATATTCACTTTTGAGGCCATATTTTTTTTACTTATGTTTTGGCCATGCCTTTTTATCTGATAGTCTTTTGAAATCTTTAGTTTTCACCCATTATCCATTAGGTCCAAAATCTTCATTATCTTTTTTAATTTTAAATAGCGAGAGATGCCGTATGCTAAAAATTGCAGATCATTGGATGGCAAGCCATTCTATCTTCATTGAATAGGTTATATTGGATCACAGGTATTAGATGGTTAGCCCATGGTAGTCTAAATGATCTTGCTTGTGTTCTCCTTGGTGGTGGTACCCACCCCACCCTTGATGACTTTGATTATTTTGAATTCTTCAGTGAATAAAAAAAAGGAAGAAAAATGACTCTTTTCTTTTCATATCCTGCTGTAGTTTTCTTTTGTGCATTGTGGCACATGTTGCTAGGATCAATTGATTGTTTGTATGGATCTATTTCTGTGGTGTCACGTGATTCTATCCCTCAGTTCAATAATGACTTCTTCTAAATTATGCTCATATAGCCATGTTGTGTGCTTAGGATTTCTTATGATGTTTGGATTTCGTGTATAACCATTTTGTTTGAGAAGTTTGGTATATGGGCTATCTGGAACTGGATGGGCTACTTTTTGCCCCTTGTGGAAATGTGCATACTTTGGTAACATCATGAATCTAGGACAGAGGGTTAGGTCTTTAAGGCTTGAACTTTGACAGCTTCTGGTGATCTCATTTAAGAGGCCAGCCAATTTCATTCAAGGGCATGTCTTGCAGTCTCTATCCTTGATGCCCTGAAAGGTCCTCAGGGTCCAATTGATTATGGAAACATACTTTTCTGACTCAGTGAGTCGACTGAATTGGCTAGTTACTGGGATGAATTGACCTGAAAACCTGGCCGGTCATCCAGGCAGTTCAGTAATTAAGTTATATGTTCTGTCTTTAATGCTAGTAAATTGAGTTGTAACTGGTAAATTATATTGTGACCATCTATTTATATCAATATATTTTTATAATAACAATGAAAGTAAGTAAAAATCCAAAAATAAGATTTTCTTGTGACAAGATTTCTTTGCCTTATGCCATGAGAGTTGAGACTCCTGTTTTGATTAGGAGAAGAAACAATTTTTGTTGAGTAATCCTTCTCTTGTGTTTGGATTTCTGATTGGAGGAAACTAATTTCCTCTTAGTTACTTTTTGCAAAATGCAGGAGAAGTTATTTTCTTCCCAAGAGGGTAGAGAAAGGACCTTTTACCTTTAACCATTAAAATTGATTCTTAACTATTTCATAATTTTTTGTTTAAAGTTAAAAATAACTACAAATCAGTAAAAAGTTTAAAAATAACTCTCCTACTTTGTAACTTTCTCCTTTCCAATCCAAACTACTAGGTGAAAGTGGTCAATCTCCAAAAGCAAAGCCTCCAACTTTTTTATTTTTATTTTTTATCCCCTAGTAGGGTGATTCCCTACTCATTTTCTCCTCATCTGTGCAGGCCCTTGGTAGTGTTATTTTTTCTACAACGTTTTCTTATCACATTGCCCAGAATCTCAGCCAAAAGACAAGGTAAATCTGTCCAGGATTTCAGCCCAAATTTGCTATTTTTTTAATGGAAAAGAAGCCCATGTTCCCACTAGGCCTATTCATATACTGAACAGTCCCTGAAACTATAAAGTTCATACTATGTAGAATCTAGTTTTAGCTTAACATTTACAATATATCCATTTACTGCTCTTTTATTAAGACAATAAAAGGAGTAAGGTGTTTTGGCGTAGCCTTAGCCTTGGCAAACAAATTTGTGTTTTGATGTATAATCCCAACTATGGGAAGGAGTCGGTGAACATTGAAGAAATGAGGTGTATTTAAATTGAGCAGAACACACAGCTTCCTCTTACTGCCTGGGTATTTTCTTCTATTGGAGACCTTAGACTATTCATATACAGTCCAGTTCGTGGGACCCAAAGATGCATAAGGCACGAGGTGATGAAAAGGTCTTATCATGAATTAAGGTTAAGCAAAAAAAAAAAAAAAAAAAATGCCCTATACGATTATCCAAACCCCTCATTTAATACCATCATAGTTTATCGGGCTTCTATCTGTAGCTGTTTGTGATATTTAACTTAAAATGTGAGTAAAAGTCAGATGAGTATTAAATTAGCGCCGGCACAAGAGAGGGCAGAGACCCAAGTGGTCCGATAGAGCTGGACCTACATATGAAAAGTTTCCAGTCTGCCCTTAGGTGAATATTTATGCCAAATACACCGCATGTTATACTTTCGTGTTTTTTTTTTTTTCCTCTAACTGATGAGGGTGTCTGGCCTCTTTGATAACCAACTTTTTCCGGCACCTCGTAGATATGTTATGCCATGAAGGTATACCGTATTTGTTTACCAGAGGTTTCGTTGTTGGAACTGAGGGCAGCAATAGGTTGGGTTGACTCAGGAGGGTAATGAGTAAGGCCCCGACTAATTCGATCCATTTATCAATTGGGTTGTAAATGTCACTTTGAAGGGTTGAATTCTCGGGTCCGGACCCTGTTAATATGTTTACTGTTGAAGTACAATACGCAGGGTTGGGTTGAAGAGCCTCATCAATGGACTCACCCATGCCTAGCCCTTTTCTTAATTGGGTTAAAAAATACCAACCCAGATCCAATTTACAAGGTTGAATTTGGGAGACAGGCAATTGCAATCCCTAGTTCAATTGCACTGCTCTAATGTTTTAAGTACCGGCTGTCACTATACTTGAACCCTTTCTCCAATTGCTAGTAGAATATTGTTCTTGGGAAATTATCATCTAGAAAAATGCAGGGATAATCTTAAATTTTGTTCTTTTATTTTTTTTTCGGGGGATATCATCGTAAAAAAAGAAAATCAGATTTTAGATAATTAAATATAATATATAAATACAAAATAATCATTAAATACTGTTAAGATTTACTATTATCTTTTTTAGACTTTATAAGACTTTCCATTTTATCTCAATTTTATTGGTATTTTTTTTTTTTGTAATATTTTCATTTTCTGATAAATATCACAATATTATTGGGAAAATACTGTCTCAGGTGTATGCTGTGATCTTAAATAATCTCATCCTCATACAAGTTTTGCTGCTGGATTGTATTGGAAGCTGGTCATTTGTAGAGCACCAGCCAAAAAAAGCTCAGATCTTATGATGTGAAGAGGCTCCAAGTTGCAACCCACCCATGAAGAAGGCCTGCATGATGAATGCTTTCGATCACCTAATGTTCAAAAAAGAGGGGAAATTTTCCTTGAAAGTACTCATTGACTCTGAAATTATCAGGTTGTGTCGACTAGTACACATCCCTCTCAGACAAAACCTAGAGATTTTCTGAAGAGAATCTTATGCATTGTCCTTTATCCAAATGGGTTAATTATATACAATCATAGTTGGGTTTATGGTGAAATGGGCTTTAATAAAGACATTAATGCAGTGAGTGAGGGGTGAAGGATCTAGAGTGGATGTGGAGATGGGACCTTCACTTTTTGAAAATTTGATTTATTAGGGTGATGGTAGAGTATTCTTTTTTCCGTTGAAGATAATATTATTTGATGACAATTTGCGGAAATACAATTTTTTAAATTCCTCCTAAGAGTTCTAGTTCCATCCAAACAAAGGGCCATAAGTTTTTCCTGGATTTCTCAGTATTTCTTGCAATATGTGGTGAGACTTGATCAAGTAGCTAGCCGTTGAGGGTCTCAAATGGGTCACACTAGATGGACCACACAACAACATGGGCGTCCATCTTCTCTACTTTATTTGAGTACCATACTAAATGACATGTGAGTAACTAGAGTGAGAAAGTGCCATCTCCAACTACATTGAACACAAGCACTTTCTTGAAGAGAAAACCATGCAGTTGGGCATGCATGCCTTCATTTAAAAGTGGCTTAGGAAGGAAGGCACGCTCGTGCTCCTTTACGTAGGACTAGGTGTGAAATTGACATGGACATGGCAAGAGAGGAAAAGGGAAGAAAGAAAGATGGAGAGAGCCATAGCTCTTTTATCCATACATATATGTATCTCATCAGTACAGGCATTGACATTTTTGTAAGAGGAGGATGACATATCTTCTACAATATCTCTTTGTATCTTTTCAGATCTCGAGACAAACATCACTGGATGATTACCCGGAAGAAAAGTGGTGTACTGTTTACTAGAGCTGCACCCTAGGGATCACCATAACAGGTAAAGTACAGGATAAAGAGTAGGCAGCACTGAAAATAGAGTGTTAGGACTTAGGAGGGTGGGCCTGAATCTAGTGCTAGTTATTTGGGGGTGCAGTTTAGGTCCTGGAATCAACCCTTTTAGGCTCATAGGAAGTGTGGCCTTTTTTTTTGGATCTTTGCCATTAAATATTGATCATCCAATCTGAGATAGTTTTGGACAATGGCCATTGACAGGGGCCCAATCCAATGTGAGCCATAGAAGATCAACCCGGGTCGACATAAGTTTAGTGGTCTCGATTTTTGTTTCTATGCAATATGGCCTACCTAAGGGGGCTGTTTGCCTTCACTTGTTGACACTCACTCTATTTTGACACTTATTCAAAACATAAGGAATGACGTGAGTATTTTTGTCCAATCCTAATAGGCTAATCCATGATAAGACCCTTTTACTCTTGGCTAGAGTACAATTAGCTAGGCGCCACAATAGAAGTAGGAAACTTAAATCAATCCTAGTTAGTACCAGTCTGTCTCCTAGTTAGATGTATAAAATAAAAATGCTACTCTTTCTATTGCCATTGCGCCAAAGCACCAGCAGATGATGGCAAGGTCCCCCTTTGATTTTAGCAAAATATTTTTCCACTTAACAAATCGAGAATTTTTATTTTGAGCGCTTTAGATTCTATAAGACGAACGATGCTCAAGGCTTAACTCAGCAGACCCAGACCCAGACCCACTCTCTTCAGCCAAGAGGTGGCCACTAATTAATTAAACAATCTAAACCCATTATCAAAACCCAAAAATCATGGCTTGATAGGGTGTCTATTGACCCATTTGCCCAAAGGATACTCCCCTATAGCATAGCATCCTCAGCTGAGAGGGGTAAGGGGTAGAGTCTTCTACATGATAAGGAAAGGGAGATCTCATGATGGTAGTGTCAAAATCAAGAAAATAAGGAGATCTGAAAAGCTGCTCTTGAAACTGAGATCCTTCTCATAAAGCACATGGCATTTTCACAAATGAATGAGAGAGAGAAAGAGAGAGTTCAAGTCTTCTACAGAGCCTTGCCTCTACCTATCTAGTCTTCAACGTCGCTGTTAGGAGTAGAGACAAAGGGAAAAAGGGGCCGAAAAGGAGAATGAGAAGAGTCTCAGAATCAATTAAAGTAGAGACCAAGTTGAATTGGATTGGGGAATGCAGTTAGTGTGATCTTATGTTTGTCTGCAACAGCAAAAGGAAAAGCAGATTTACTACAAACCTTTTTCTCCTGTGCCTTTGTTGATAAAAAGTAGCACTCAATTACCTTTGTAGATTTGAGGGATTTTTATGAATAGTCACTTTAATTTTGGGACAATTTCCAAAGACCATTTTTTTCACTATTCTGAACTGGGCCAACTGGCATACTTGTCACTTGATGGCACCCAAGTATGAAAATCAGTTAGATAGAACAATCCTTATCATCCATCTAAATTTGATTGGGAAATTAAATGATGAGGATGTGAATTGTTTCTTCAGAGCTTTTTATTTGGTCACTAATTGATTGAGTCTTTGTATACTTGTATTCATAGTTCATACAAATTGAGCATGGCTATAACACAGTTCCCTTTATTTGATGATCATAACCATCTCACACCAGGCCTAAAAACACTAAACCAAAACCATTTCATCAAACTGTACATCTTGCAGTTTGCCCATTTAAGACATCAAACAAAGTTATAACTGGAGACACATATAACAACACTTTACTATATATGCAGCCATCCATCATGCATTTGGATTAGTGAGGTGGGCCCCACAAGGTGGTTTTGACTGCTATTGTAGTCCAGTTGGTATTTGATCATATCTCTCTCTCTATGGTCCAGAGAACTACAGGTAACACAACCATGTATATAATTGAAGTAGTGAATGCATATGGAGAGAAAGTGGTGGTATATGTGTAATGCTATAAGTTCCGTACAGCCAACAGCTATATAGAGTGGGCCCCTCCTTCCAATGGATGAAACTGCTTGTCATTTGTTATCTTCTGAGTTTCATGTGTTTTGAAGTACAGAAATAAATGTCATTCCTTCGTTAGTTATATTGAACAAAGATTTCGAGCATATATGATCCCATTTCTGTCTGTACACTCCTATACAGAAGTAGATAAATCCACCAAACAGATGAGATGGGGCTGGGCCTCCCCAGTCTCTCTTGAACAGGCTACCTTGCATTGCAGATTATTAAAACCATAATTACTGATCAAAGATCTAGTAGTGGGCCAGATGCCCATATGTTATGGGACACCCCTGAAAGGGTGTCACACTGTTATATTATGAGAAACTATTATAAAAAAAATAAAAATAACACCATCCAAAGTGGGTCCACTTGTCATGCTTACACTCGGTTTGTACAAGTGGGGCTCATGGGATCTGAACTGATGATAATGATAATGAGGTGAGATGGAGCTCCTCTGAAATGTTTGTATATCCATGAGAAATATATGATTATACTTATGAAGTGCATTTGTGTGATAATGAGTTGATTTTCTTCGATTGAGAGGAATTTAATTGCTTATGTAAGCGATATAATCACTCTCTCTCTCTCTCTATATATATATATCACAAATCACATATGAAAATCAACAGTGAGCAAAATCTTCTTGTGCATACAAGAGGGAGTAATCATAGGTGATTTTCTATTTAATTCCTTCTCATTGGAGTGAGATTAATCATGAGTGTTGAGTGAGGGAGATCAAAGCAGCAGTGGGAAAGCGCAGAAATGATGAGGTTTTGATCATCTGGTGCGTCCATCGATGCACTGATCATGCAGCCAATTGAATGGGCAGAGATTTCCTTGGAGACTGCTCTTGATGCTCTCCATTCCAACCACTCCTGCCCTCATTCATACTTCTAGCGCACAACTAGAGGTATATCCCATGGTAGACTGCTAGTTGGTGTATGATGCTACACATCTGTTCCTGTGCATTGAGATGACAACAATGACTGGCGTGGGGGCCACCATGGAGTATCGATCAAAATAGGTTCTGATTTTTGGTAGGTCCAAACTCTCTTTTTTTCTCTCTCTTTCTCTCTCTCTCTCTCTATATATATATATATGGGGGCAGAACTTATACCTGATCCAAAGCCAAATTACTAACATGGAACTAATTCAAATCACATAATTTATATCTACATCCTAGTTTAAATTAAAGACCCAATAAGGACAAATAACCTAGATCTAGATTTAAATCCATCCCAAATATATATGTATGTATGTATATTAACATAATTTAATGGAGTTCTTCTGCTGAGAGTCCCTCTGAAAGCTTGTGTGAGAGGTAGTTTTAAGCCCCTTGAGACCCACTTGGATGCATTTCAATGTCGGATAATTTAATGAAAAGGTTTCATTTTGGATTATATTGGATAAAAAGAATCATCTCAATCATTAATTCCAGGGCGTTAAAATTACATCCAATAGCAGGCATAATTCAAATTGGTGTAAATTAGAATGGGCACAAATTCAAGGCAGGTTAGTGAAAGTGAATGGGTTGAATTGATGATTGGTGGATCTCATGTAGCTCCAACGTTATTACCCATTCAGCGCAAGCTATGAGAAGTACCTTTCATCTAAGTAAACTGTAATTTATTATGTATATTGTCATATTTTGCATTAGCGTTGTGCACTTAAGTTCATTGGTATAAATTCCATAGATCCAAATTGGGACCCAAAAGTTGAACCCATATAAAAAATTGTCCAATTTAGTCTCTTGAATATTGGAGAATCTGAGGCCCATTTTCATGCCTGTAAATAATCTTGCCTGGGTTTTCCTAGAAATCACTACAACCAAGGGGTTCTATTCAATCAGTTCTATTCCACTGATGAATGCAGAATGTAACTGCAGCACTGTACCTTTTTGCTTGACATTTATTTGCTAGCCTATCAGATCAACCATCTACGTCATCACCAACTTGTGGGGCCCACCTAAAATGGGGCATCAGGAGAGACACCAAAAAAGTACTCAAAGTCACTCTACAAAACCCAGTGAAATGATTCAAATGAAAAGAAAGAAAACCATACTCCTTCCCCATTCATTCATTCATTCAGAGCCCTTTCTTTCTCTCTCTGGCATTTATATACATATACACAGTCTTGCATCTTTCTCTCTCTCTCTCTCTCTCCTTAATCATTTCTCCATGCCTTTTCACTCAAGCAATTCTCCTGCAACATCCCTTTCTACTCCCTCTTTTGTCTCCTTCCATTTTTTAAGCCACTCTCTGTCAACTTCAGTCCTTCTCTACCAGATATCCATCTGATCTTCCCCTCTCAGCACTCTCTCCATACCCTCCATGTGAACACCCCTTCATATACCCCACCTATTTCCCCTCCATTGATTTCATGCAAAACCCAACACTCCTCACCTTTTCTTCTCCTCACTCAGCTTCCTCTTCCTTTTGTTCTCTTCCTGTTGTTTTTTTCTCTCCTCTTTTATGGAACCTCAACATTACCAACAACACCACCACCACCAACAGCAGCAGCAGCAGCAACAAAATATAAATGAAGACAGCAGCAGCAGTACTAGTAGTAAAAGCAGCTTTCTCTGTAGGCAATCCACTACAAGGTGGATTCCTACTACTGACCAGATAAGGATACTGAAAGACCTGTACTATAACAATGGAGTTAGGTCTCCTAGTGCAGAGCAGATACAGAGGATTTCAGCTAGGTTGAGGCAGTATGGGAAAATAGAGGGGAAGAATGTCTTCTATTGGTTCCAAAACCACAAGGCAAGGGAGAGGCAGAAGAAGAAGTTCACTGCAGATGTGGCTACCATGCAGAGAGGCTGGAAGCCTGAGGACCCCATTCCCAACAAATACACCAACATGGGTACTGGTGGAGTATTGAGATTTAAGAGAATAATACCCTTTTCCATCTATTTTTCTACATGATGCATATGGGTTTTGTTTCTTGTTATGGAATATGCAACTTTTAGCTCTCTGCTTATGTTTTTCTCTGACTGTTTTGTTTTTGTTCTTTGTTGCTTATTCTCTCGTGGGTGGGGTTGGTTTTTGGTGTTTTGCAGGATTTTCTCATTCCTCATCTTCTACTTCTCCTTCTCCTGGTGTACTTGCTGTTGGGCAGATGGGGAGCATTGGGTGTTTCAGGGTAAGAAATGTTAAACATGCTCACTATTCTAGTATTGTACTGTCTACCAATATTTATTTGTTGGTGTATGGAGTTAACTTGGAAGAACATCTATACCAATATTCAGAGGAAAATTTTAAGATTAGAAATCTGGTAAGGCTGGAGGAATCAACAAGTGTTAACAATAATAAAAATCATTAAACATGAGTTAGTTTAATCAGGGTACTGCTCTTCGTTTAATATAAACTACTCCAATAACATTTTTTGGTCCTCTTAACAAAATAAGCCAGATTTCATTAATTTGGCAAAATTAGGTCTTTACCAGCTGTTAAGTCTAGTTTAGCAAGTTTATTAGATTCACTGAGATGGGTATCTGTAAAAAATTAAAGAAGTAATAGTAATTTTTAAGTGACCAAAGGTGGTCACATGTAAAAGAGTTTCAAAATATGGATGCATATTTTCCCTCCTCTCTTCTTCTTGTTTTTTTTTTTGGTTAGAACACCTCAGAGATTCTCTCCTCTTTCTCCTCTTGTATTGTATATATTTTCTACTCCCTCTTTCTTTTATTAGAACACCTCAGAACTCTCTCTCCACATTCTCCTTATATGTGTATGTGTGTCTATGTATAGAGCACTGATCCTTCATATGATTCTCGAAATTACAAATAAATGATAATTTCTTCAATCAAGATCTGCCAAATCAGCCTTACATGTCCATTTTTAAAATCGTAACTGTTAAATTTTAATAAATGGAAAAAACCCATCTTTTCTTCATCAACAAAAAGATTTGGTCACTCACATCCATGTGGATCTCTAAAAGTATTAATGATAATGCATGCACGCCCTTAGTACCCTTTCTTTGTTTGTAGGTACAAAAAGAATACACAAACCTACATCTCCTCAGGTTCCCTTCACTGCTCCATTGACTATTAATGTTAAAAAGGAAGAGAAAGAAAGCCAATTCCCTTACAAAAGGACTAACACAGAAAACCAAATCGAGAAAATGAAAGCAAAAAAGGAGCTTATAGGTAGTCGTCACCTTCTTATTATTATTACTACAAATAAGAACATTTGAATACCTAGCAATCAGTCAGCTACCTTGATCAAAGAAAAAGGCAGGTTTTCAAAACTAGGCCTATTTTGTCATAAAAGGATAAAAGTGTTCTCAAATCTAATCTAATTTTGAATTAAACCTAGGTTACTAACACCCAAAAAAAGGTCATTAAACTCGAGTTAAATTAATTATCAGCTGGTATGCTCTACCCACATCCTTTTGTCCTTATACAACATGAAAAGCTAGATATCATCAACTTTCCAGAACTTGGCCTTTAACAACTGAAAAAAAAATTAAAATAAAGTAGTTTACCTAAACTACAGGGCATGTTTTGCAAGTCTTATCTCTTTGAAAGAGAGCTGATTGAAATTAACAACTGATAAAGGTTATTTACCCAAACTATAGGGCCATTTTGGCAAGTCTTATCACTTTGAAACATGACTAATTGAAATAGAGCCGTTTTGAAATACACCTTTTCACAAATACACTGTTGGGTATGTTTTACCTAATTAAAAAGGCAAAATTTTCTAGTAGGATTATATGGGCAAAGTTGTCTTACACCATCAGATGTAATTTAGCAAACTTGTCATAAAAAGTAAAATCAGGGAAGGTAAATTTGCCATGTTATAAGATATACATGGCCATACTTGCAAATAAAAGATTGAGAGAGAGAGAGAGAGAGAGAGAGAGAGAGAGAGGGAGATCAAATTGTGCTGGTTTGCAGTAGACGTTCATGCCTACATTAGCCATGTTTGGCAAGTCTGATTTTTATCTAGAAAAAAGATGATTCAAATCGACCCACAAAATAAACTAGCCCAATTGCCCCTTGGGCCTATCTGGCAAGTCTTTTCTTTCTTAAATATAGCTGAATGAAATGGGTCAAGTCAAATCTATAGTTGAGAAAAGTAGACTTACCAAACCTTTTAGAACAATGGGGGCGGCTATTTGTACAAGTACAAGAGATGGTAATTCAAAAATTGACCAAACTACAAAGTAGAAGTCATCTCTAATTTACCTAACATCTCTCTCTCTCTCTCTCTGCATGTAATAAAGTCTGTACAGGAATGCTCTATACAAAGAGGTGGGTATGGTGGGAACAACGTTGCATGGGTCGGCATGGAAACATGTTCGTCTCCCTACAGTCTTTTCGAAACGAGAATGCCGATCGAACCGTTCGATACTGCAGCAGCTGCTACTAACGTGGAGACGCT
Source organism: Camphora micrantha (assembly GCA_003546025.1). Classification (NCBI taxonomy): domain Eukaryota; kingdom Viridiplantae; phylum Streptophyta; class Magnoliopsida; order Laurales; family Lauraceae; genus Camphora; species Camphora micrantha. The sequence goes on along the minus strand of QPKB01000003.1, from coordinate 14,493,925 downwards.
GCCTCTTTTTCCCATGCGCGGCGACGAACACAGCAGCAGAAACAACGACGACACTGCAAAACCCGAGTATTTCTCGGGCTGGTATTTCGAGGAGGACGAAGAGGAGAAGAAGAAGAAGATGGGCTCTACGTCGCTGGAGCTGCGCCTTAATTCCTACTCCGCAGGAGCACCGGATGTCACGTGGCCCCGTCCTTGAGGTCACGTGGATCTCTCTCCCTCTCTATAAAAATATATATGCTTTTGGACCGTCGTCGTCGTATGAAAAGAAGAAGAAGAAGAAGAAGAAAGGTGGCCTAGGTTTTGTTAAGTTTCCACTTGGTCAACCAAAATGATTTGTATACTTATCGAAGATGGATCTGGGCCGTTCAATTAATGGGTCAATCTCTGGGATTAGATACTGAAATGTCATGAGTCATGACTCTCTTTAAGCAATTATAGGATGTTAATTACTTAGACAACATGTTACTTTCATTTGGTTTGATGATCAAAATTTTATTGAATTAAGAAGAGCATGCAAAATATAAGCTAGCTAGCTAGGATTCTAACTATCATTAAATGGTGTGATTTTAGACCTAGGGATTTTTATAGATTATTATCTCTTTAAATTCGCTTTTACGGGTAGTTTTAAGTTTTTCTTTTTTGTCATTAGCCCATGAAAACATGATTTAAGGTGTAGTAATCTGCGAAAAGTCCCTTCAAGAGCCCTTCTTGATTGAGCATTGACTGCGCATTTCTTATCCAAACAATTTAACATTTTCATAGAGCTAATAATCATATTGATTTGATTTTCATATAAATATATGAAAGATGCAAAAACAACATAGTCCTATAGATTTGAACAGCTTAATATTCTTATTAAATAAATGATAAGCTCAAGGTGCAATGTTTTTATCTTAATCTTCATGGGTTTAGAAAAACATGTGAAAACTACAAAGTAAAACTAAATCCCTCTTTCTGACTTTCTGTGCTTATTTGAGGCCCCAACTCATGATCCAAAAGGTTCAAGATTCTTAGAGATGTGTGAAACACCTATGCATAAAGATTTATATTCTAGTTCCTCATGGATTATGAGAAATATGTGAAAAATGCAAAGACAACCCAATCCAACTTTTTGATTTTCTTCATTCTACAAGTCCCCGGTTTGGGATCCAAACTATTCACTGTGTTTGTGATCCACTATTTACTCTATAGAAAATTCTGGGGTGTATAAAGTTTAAGATGGAGAACTTTCCCCCTCTCTTCCCACCCAAAATGTCTTAATTGATATTTATACATTTACATATCTAGTTAAAACAAAACATGGCAGAATGAATCGCACGTGAAAGATGATAAGAAATGATAGTTGCAACAAAAAAAGAATTTGTAATATGTACAAGAGGATTTTACCGTAAAATTCCCGGTATACGGACGTTGCACGAGAAGGTTCCCCGTAGTTGGGGCCTTATGAAAGGGTTCTGTCATTCCATTATCGGGTTTTTTTTTTTTCTTACTTTGACTAGAGTGATACTAGCGTCCCTCGTCTCTAATTGAGGTGACGTTAGTGTCGCTCCACTTTTCTTATGAGAGCAAACAAATCTTTTAGAAGGCAATCAAGGTAATGACTGATGCTTGAATGCAGATTTTGATTGTAATGTGGAGAGATGCATATGGCGGACGAGAACAGAGAGGGTGCAATGTGTGTAGGGAGAGTGCAGCGGCGGGGGGAGGAAGACAAAGAGGAGGAAGAAAGAAAGAAAGAAAAGGAAAAGAGGGGAAGAAGAAGGTGGGGGCGTGCTGGTGGTGTGGGCAGGTGAGATGGGTAGTGACGCTGGGTGATGCGCATGTGGACAGGAAGAGGAGGAGGATGAAGAAGAGAAAGAAAGAAAAAGAAAAGAGGGGAAGAAGAAAGTGGGGGGTGTGCAGGTGGTGAAGGCAGGGGCTTGTGAGAGGGAGGAGAAGAAGAAAGAAAGAAAGAAAAAGAAAAGAAGGGAAGAAGAAGGTGGGGGGTGTGCAGGTGAGATGGGTAGTGATTTGCGTGCGGGCGGTGGAAGGTGTGTGCAAGTGCTGTGGAGGGAGACGGGAGGAAGAAGAAGGGAAAGAAAGAAAAAAGAAAGGAGGGGAAGAAGGGGCTCGGCTGCGCGGGGGTGTGTGTGTGATGGAGGTGAGCGAGGGTGGAGTGCACTGGAGGAAGAAGAGAAATGAAAGAATGGAAAGGAGGAGTGACGCAAGCGTCGCTGCAGTCACAAATGAGCGACGCTAGCGTCGGATGAAGGAACCCTTTCGTAAGGCCCCAATTATGGAGAACTGTTTCGTGCAACGTCCGTATACTAGGAATTTTCCGATAAAATCCTCTATGTTCAATGTAAGGAAGTTTTACATATGCAACAAAACAATTTGCCAACAAAAATAAGAGCTAAAAAAAGCAGCTGTTAAGGGCATGAATCATTTTTCCTGCTTTTCCATAGTTTGATACGATACATTTTTCTTAATAAAAGATTATATAAATATTATTATTTTTTCATGATATTGTAGAAAGCCATTTCATATGGGCAGAGGTCAAAATTTTTTTTTTCACTGAAGAGGAAAAGCAAAAGTATGTGAAACCAATTTTTTAAAGCCGTAGCCCTAAGTAAATTCTCATTTTAGAGATTATTTTGGAAAGAAACTTGCCCTGCCTATTTAGAAGGGGGAAACAGAAAACAAATAGGGATGATGCTTGAAGGAGATTTCTTTGTTAACAAAGGTGTCCAACTTCTTTAAAGAACCAACTATTTCCCCGAATACATGAAATCCCTATTTCCCCTACGGACTGGGTAAGTCAGGCTTTTGTCTGGGCAAGTAGCCATAGGAAGAGAGTGAGAGTTTGAAACCACAAACTTTGTTTCTTGAACCATGGTCTTACCCAATTGCACTACCCCTTCGCATTAGTATGGAAATTTTCTCCTATGAGAGGCCTGCATGATTTGCGTGTAGAATTCTCAATCTAACACCTTTACTGCAGAGGGCCTTACTTTTGTGGACTGCTGAGATTGATAATCCCATACCATCCTAGAGCAGGAATCTCAGAAGTGAAACTTTTTGCAATGTGAGAATAGCAATTTATAATTGGGCTGACATGGTGAGAATCTTAGCTAGGTGATATATTCACAGAATGCACCCATTAGCCTTTTCAACATTCTATCTACAAATGATCAGTAAGTATCAGGCCATCAGCCAATACAAATGCCTATTAATATGCCACATGTGTGCTTGAGGTAACTACCATACAATGAATACTGTAGACTGTAGAGGTTGGAGATGTTCAGGAGATTCTGGTAAGTAGCAAATAGGCCTTGGGGAAAGTAGACCTTGGCTTGGAGTACCAAGTATGGCATTGCCACCAAAGAATTGTACCAGCCCTGTTTTTTCTCAAGGCACGAAATTCCATAGTCCTTATATGGAACTCTACTATCCATCATCATCTATGAGTACTGTACGGTCTTGATTGATCCAGTATCATTGTAGTCTCTTTGACCATAAGATGCCACCATAATTTCCCCTTTGAAATTATTATTTTCATTTGGATCTCAGGGATCCTTAAAAAAGTGGTATTGGGAGTCATGAAAGTCAGCAAATGCATCGTAGCCATCAATTCTTAAAAGGATTTTGTGGGGCCCTCCCTAAGAAGTAACAAAAGCAGTGTCATGCTAACTGGTGCTGGGGCCTGTTGAAGTCAATCCCAGATGTAGGGCAAAGCCATGATGTTTTTGACTTTAGATTTTTCAAGAGATCTATAAATTCAGATTCGATATGATCTTGTGTGTTGAATCTGAATCTGGCATCAATTAAAATAACATAAGATCCGGTTTGAATGTGGATTTGAGACAGTTAGGTTCGTATTGTGATGATTAGATTAACATGCATGCCCCCAGATGTTGTCCATCCAAGCTCTCAAGACTAGGGGTTTTGGTTGATGTTTCTACTCTATAGATAAATGGTTTGGATTTTGAGTTGAATATATATCTTTCTATTCAACCCTCCAACCAATCTCAAACCCGACATTTCAATCAAGGATTTGGATTGACATTTTCAACTCGATTAATAAATAACTCAGATTTGAATTGAGCCTAAATATACTGCCGTTTTTGCTCAAAGCCTCAAACCAACCCAAATCCGATCTCATCAGAACATTGCCACCCTACTGAACATGTCAGTCAGAAATTTACATGTTCATATACAAGTGAGCTCTTGAAATTATAACATCATGATTATGAGCGACAATATGATCTCTTGACAGTAATTAAGATGCATTCCTTTAATATGTGGATGTGGCCATCTCTGGATCTAAATCCTTGAATATGGACAAGTATCTATATCTGAGAACTTCTAAATCCCATACAAATGGATTTGTGTCTCTGTCCAAATTCCTTTGGATCCAAGAACATGGGTTACATCCATTTTCTTCAATTATTATAAATTATAGCAGAAGATTTTCAATTTAATTTTGCCAGCTACTTTTCAATTTTCATTCACATTGTACCCACGTCGACCTATTATTATATACTAAAGCGGAAGGTTTTGAATTTAATCTTGACCTATAAACTGTCAATTTTGGCTCCCATTAGACCCAACATGGACTTCTTTTTCTTCTTCTTCTTATTATTATTATTATAGCGTCGCGTATTACATTTAATCTTAATCGGCTGTTGTTACTTTTGACTTTTAACTAAGGATTGTAAAGGGTAAGTCCATTTTATGAAAGTTACTGAATTATAATATAGGGCCTGTTCACAATTTTTTTTTTTTTTTTACCAGTTTCCCATGTAGGAGTTATAAGAACTTATCACTCACGGTAGTCGTAGAGTGGATGGTCAATTTTATACAGAAAAACCCTGGAATCTGTTTTGACAGATTTGTTTTTAATTAAAAAAATTCTACTATATTTGTATAGAGGAGGTGAAACCAACTAAACCATTATTCTTGAATTTAGAGGGTCCAAGATCATATTTTAAAATTATGGTCGTGGCATAATAGCTGCATTTATGTGGTGTGTGGGGATGATATCACCAAGTACTTTCAAATCATGATTAATCCTAATTACTACTTTTAATCAACTGTTTGTCTGCAGTAGTTAGAATTGGAAGATAAAACCTGTGTGCATGTATACAAAGAAATATTTAGATAAGAACCTTCCACACGGTTCATATGTGCATATTACTCCATTTTGTAGCCACTTGGCTTATCTCTCTGATTAAGTTATCCCCCTCAAACATACACTTTCTCCTTTTCAATTGCCACAAGTCCAAATTTCCTACTTGTCTAGTTGTAACTCGCAATTGAACACATATATATATATATATATATATATATAAAAGATGAAGAAGAATGATGTCTTCTAAACTTTTAAACTTGAGGGCAAAGGGTTGAGATCGTATAATGGGGTCGATATTTTGCACATATCATGAAATCTTTCTATTGCTTATTCCTTCTATCTTTGGCATTGCTGCAACCTAGGTGGCCCCACAAGTGAGTTTTCAAGATACCTCTCTCCCTCTCTCTCTCTCTCTCTCTCTCTCTCTCTCCAAGAATAGTTAGAATTACAAAAAAGTATAAAACAAAAACCAGTACAAAAATGTATAAAACAAAAACTAAAAGGAAGAAATTGATCTTTAAATGATTCATCTTGGTTTTGAATATGCGAACAAATATTTATCATTATATCATGAAATCGATAAAGAATTGTAATGCCCCGGAGTCCCACATCTCCTATAAAGAGGAAAGTAAATGGAATTATATGTAGAGCTATAGGGACTGACAGGCTATTGCACAGGGACATGCAACCCTTAGGGAGTGGAATGTGACGCCCCGGAGTCCCACATCTCTGATAAAGAGGAAAGTGAATGAGATTATATGTAAAGCTTACACCCTTACCTGGTATGAGGCCTTTTGATGGGTTGAGGTTCATAAAAAACAGAACCGTGAAGTCCGTAGACCAAAGTGAATAATATCATGCATACATATAAGTTGGGGTCGTTTCAAAAATATCAACATGATACCCTATTGAGTCTATTCTCCTTATTCTCCTCAGTGTCATGATACAAGTATGCATCTCCATCCAACACCCAGCTGAAATGGACCAATACGTACTACTATTTCAGTTGAAAATAAAATCATGCCACTATGACAGACACATTTATATTTAACAGTCGGCCATACATATTGATCTTTACCTTGCCCCCATACGGCCCAAGACATACTAGAATCTATGAGATTCATTGTGTACATTATTGTACACTGGTATTGAGTCCATATACAGCATTTAATATCAGACCTTTATAAATTTTTTACTTGGATAAAATTGGAAGGGTCTCAATCAAAAAGATTCTGAAAAACAGACCAGTATCAGGATGTGCACAGTGTTGGGATAGGCTTCTTTTTTATTCTATCTCATGATGAAATGTGGGATTTCTCTCTGTCCTCTCCTTTCAGAGAGATTACCCAGATTGGGGAACTACTTGTGATGCACATTTTCTATAATAACATTGACTGTTGACTATAGATCCCACCAGATCTCTAGGGCTTTTGAGGCACTCTTTGTCTTAGGTCCCATTGTTAGAAAAATGAGGTGAGACAAACGTCATACATCCATGCTCTTCTAAAGGGAAATGCTCTCACATAATTTTATTTTTTCATTTTTATCCATAAGAGTTTTAACTCTTCAAACTATAGTCCTAAACCAATTGAGATACCCCTTGGAATAGGGACAAAGCTTATATGAATGATGGAACTGTGCAATTGATTTCTTGCTTCAAATTCTTTCATTGAAAGAGGAATTCGGCTAAAAGTTGACTATAAGTTTTTGAAGTTGGTAACCTGTATGTGGACCCACTTTGATTGAATGTCAATCTTGGGTTTAGGGTGGTTTTGGAAGGGATGTGAATTACATTTGGCAAAATTGCCTATGTCCATGGGACGGCAAAGGAGCTTGCTACTTCACTAAAAAATAAAAAAAACTACATGCTTCCTGTCTCCCTCTTCCTCACTCTGGACACCACACTTTCGGAATAGAAATTATGATTTTTTATTTATTTTATATTTATAACACTCTTAGAGAAATGCTTATTAATTACTTGATCAACTGTGACTAGATTGAAATGGGTACAATAATTGTAAACTTTTCTTGATAAGAAATTGATCATGGAAACATCTGAAATTTGGGATTTTCTCACCATACGAGGTAGAAAGTCTTCCAAAAAGTAAAAAGGTGGGAGGAGAGAGAGAGAGAGAGAGATTGTAATAAAAATGTTAAAAATATGTCACTACTGTTAACATTGAGAAAGTCTTTAAATGTGTGGCCCACCATTCCAAACTCATCATGAATGGGTGTGTTCATTCAGAAAGGCCAAAAAAAAAGAACCCACTTTGATCTGAAAACATATCAGCCATTGGAAACTCCATCACCAGAGATCATTCCTAGGCATAAGACGGAAAACCCAGTTCCCAACCAACTGGACCCTTAACTACAGCTGTAAATAGCTGTAAATAGAGTACGGATTCTTAAGTTAGTGGTAAGGAGTGGTAGTTCTCATCTGGATGTCTTAGTCCAAGTTTGAATACTGGGTACGCCACTCTTTCTGTATGTACGGGCATTCTTTCTATGTGTGTGAGTTTCTTTCCTATTTGAGTGGGCTGTCTTCCTATGCGTATGCGGGCTCTCACTTGGGTCCCAGCCCCCTTGACTGGTGAAAAAAAAAAAAAAAAAACCTACAGTTGTAATAAGTTATTATACTTTTATAAATATGAGTTTTCTGTTTATAAAATGATCACCTATAAACATAGCAATATATGCAAAACAAGTATATACAACTTTAAAAAACGTTAGTTTGGAACATGGGATGGGCCCCCCTCTACTGTCTACAGAGCCAGTTGTTTGGGTACAGTTGCAGTCACTCTAACTTCCCAAGGAAAGATATTAACTTGCCTCTCAAGGCATGCAATCTAAATTCGTAACCGATATCATTGATAAAGCAGAGTAACCAAGGGAGAGGAGCATAGAGTACTGGTTTGTAAGGGTATATATGGCCCAGATTGATTACCCAGAAACGGGGCCTGGGCTTCAATACCCATTCACTATCAGGTGTAATCTGCTGTGCATCGTATTTTGTGTGGGAAGGCTATTGGATTGATTCAAATTGAGGAGGTAGTAGGCCAGCAAAATTAGGCCCATTTCTCTTTCTTAAACCTTGATTGAAGGGCCTAGAAATTTAATGGTTTTTCTTCTTTTGTTTTTTGGATGTGTTTTCCTTTCTGATAAATTTAATGGCAGACACAATAATCCCATGTGGGACCACCCCTAATCAATGATTCAAGTCCCCCTACCCATGGGCCCCACAACCAGGTTCCCAACATTTAAAGCTGTAGCCGGGCTTGTACCCGAACTTTTTCTCCATGAAATATCAATGATGCATTTAGTAGATACTTTTATGACTTTAGGTAAAATGATCCGTGCCCGGGTTTAACTAGCTGTACTGGATCGGTTCCAGGTCTAGTATATGTAGCAGTTGCTCCTTCTAAGGAAAAAGAAATTGCATGGCTTTTAGTTATTGAGATGGGGTTCTACTCATCAGCTTGGCAATTGGCATCCATGTGACTTGGACGCACAACTCTTTTTGGTTTGGCACTTTATTAGTATAGTAAAATTCAAGTAAAACTTTCATTTTTTAGACAAAATGTCATATCAAAATCACTTTAACTCAAAATTCCATCTTTAAAAAAAAAAAAAATCACCTTTATCCACTAAAATACTAAAAAAAAAAAAAAACACTTCACTTTCCCTTACAAAAAGTTAAAAAAATTTCATAACAAACAACTAAAAATAAAATACCATCATAATTTACTTATATTTTATTCTTTCTTCAAAATCAATTTTACTTCACTTAGACTCTACCAGCAGAGTTTTCAAATTGGCTTTAGGAAACTGCCACCGGTACCCTCAATCATTGTACTACGAATCCACAGAGAACCCGGAGAGGCTCAATTTCATACTGTTCTCCGGTCATAATAACTTTTTACATGGAGTCCCGCAACTTGTTCTACCTCACAGGTGTGTAAATCATAAAAGCCCCCTTTTGCTGAAAAGTTTTAAAATTGCTCGAGAGAATGACTGCATCTGTACTACCTGTGGATGTTGGATATCCCCACCATACCCGTAGACTTATCCTACACAAACAAGGTTGCTGAGGAGAATGTCTGCATCAAAGCCCAGACAAATCCTGTGGCTACTTTGGCTGTAAGGATGAAGAGGGAAAATTAGGGACGCAATATATCAGTGAGGAAACCATTTACAATCCTCAAGTAGCAGCAGAAAGGATCTGAAGTTCTGAACCTGCAGTCCTCAAGCTGCCATACTACTGTCATCGACAATTGACAATAACAGACCACTTCTTCCAATAAGTGCCAAGTAGAAAATGCCAGAAACAAGCAACAGCCAATGGAATAAGATATGATTACCATTGGCAACCAAAGGCACCGTTTAGATACTTGGAAATCAGTTTGCCTTTAATCAAATTACCCACATTCACCCAGGTCATCAAAAATGCATGAATCGTCTTTTATGTGCAACCAATTTACCTGTGCATTTGGTTTGCTCCAGACGAAAGCCCAAGGGACTCGTATCCGGCACAATGAGTTCAAACGTTTGTGAAGAACATGCATCATCAATTAAAATGAACAAAAATTACTGTATATCAACAGCATGAACTACCAACTAAAACTGATCAGTTATCTTCTTTTACTTACATTGAGAAAAGGAGAATAACTGTTCATATCAATCTTCCCCACTACTAGGGGGAAAAGGTGTCACTAACGATTTGCTGCTGCTCGATTTTTCCTCATTCGAGCACGCGTCATACGAAGGCTCTCTTCCATGACTATCTCTTGTGGGGGAGGGTTTGCACCTCCATTTTCCACAAGCGTGGAGTCGATCTGCATTGCTTCTTCCTCGACAGCAGTGGCAGATTGGGCAGTTGAAGCTTCGGAGTTGGCTCGGCTGAGAGCCGTTTGTTTGGGGGCTTTAGGTGCCATAGTTGCTGAATTAGAGACTGATTCCTGAGCTGACTCTTGTTTCTGACTTGTAGACGTTGTGGCAGGCTGTCTTGATGGTGGCTGCTGGGATTGCAGTGCGGCTGATTGGCCAGTAGGTGAGGTCGGTGGCTGGCGAGGTGGTGCAGTTGGTGGAGGTTGACGACTTGATGCAGTGGGTGTAGGTTGACCTGATTGATGCTGCTGTTGTTGCTGCTGCTGCTGCTGCTGTTCAAATTCCATTATATAATTTAGGATTTCAAGACAAATAAGATGTATCCAGGAGCACATATATCCACATAAAAACCAATCATACAAAACCTTCACGAGACAAGGATAGAAATTCATTAATAAAAGAAGAAAAACAATGCAAAGCTTTGAGAGAATAGAAAGGAACACATGGCTAGAGCAGTTCATTTCAAATATCTAAAGCTTGGATTGTCCACTGCCATGACATTTCTAACCAGCCTAGGTTTGGCATGGTATCCCCACTGACATTGGTTCTATAGGAAAATGCACAAAAACACCTGGATTCTAGAAAAATAATGCCACCGATCTCTAAATAAAAGCCAATGAAACCATTTTGTTGACATTTAGTCATGCCCACTAGGCAATGCTAATGTAGTAGTTGGTGTAAGGTACATATCCTTTGACCAATTAAAAATAATAGTACAGCCTACTATAAAAGCCAATGAAACCATTTTCTTAAAAATAGTAGTACACTACGGCCTACTACAAAATCCAATGAAACAATTTAGTTAATATTTTTTAATCTCCACTAGTCAAACATCCCCAACATTCATTGATGTAGTCGCACATTCTTGGGCTCATTGGCTGAGTAATTCGTTAGCATATTACAACACTTCAAGCACCTCTGTGTCCCTTTCAGTTCCTCTTCTTTGACACCCCAACCTTATATGACTCATTTATGAAGCTTAACTTCTCTCATTTACCCTTGTGTCCCTTTCAACTCCTCTTCTTTGACACTGAAACCTTACGCAACTCATTTACAAAGCGTAGCTTCTCTCATTTACCCTTCAGCATTCCAAGCTTAGCTTCTCAACCATTTCTCTATTCCCACTACACTCCCACGTGTGACTCTTCCACCCTCTCTCTCTTCCACAACACACCCATGGAAACCCCAAACCCTAAAACTCTTTCTAGTTTCTTCAGCCATGTCTTCCAAAAGACCTTCCTAGAAGATCTCAATATTTTAATGAAAATCCATCTCCCAAATCCCAATAATAAAAAACCCCATTTCCCTTCCTTCACCTTCTGCAAAAGGCAAAAAATGGCATTGACCCAACTCTACACGCCCAAATAACCCTGCCGAGTCGGGGGTTGAGTCCAAGTTTTAAATCAGTGACAGTGAATCATTTTCCATTCACTCCCCACAATAGACATCTCGAGATTGATGCCTTGGATGTCCTCAATGGTTACATAAAAGCACGTTTATGCAGTGACAATGCCATAAAAGAACATGGGTGTTTTCAAGGATGGGTAAGTTTGATTCTTGGCTCGGAATTACCCATAAATACGTCGTGAAAAGGCACCAGCTAATTCATTTTTTTGAAATCAGCTGGGGAGGGGGTTGAACCTGTGATTTTTTTTTTTCCACAAATCCGTGTGCTCTCTCCTCTCATGGTCATCACATTGTGGATTCCTCAATGGCTTGAAGAACCCTGAGCCTCTCTCTCTCTCTCTCTCTCTCATATCTTGTCGCACTAGCTGGGATATGACTTCCGATTAATTGGCCTTCTCTTTGGATCTTTCAGATTAATGTTCATGTTTTAAGTCATTATTTTTGTACTAAATTATGGAATAGATCTGATTTCAGGTGAATTGGCCCCTTATTTTTGGGGTGACTGATTACGCTGAAGGGACACATTGGCCATAGGAATGTTTGTCAATTAGGCACCTACCAAAGATCAAATAAAGAGTGCAATGAACTTCAAAAAGATCTTGAGTTTCTGCTATCACTTAATTTCAAAACAGGGGCCAATGTTATCACTTAATTTTTAAAAAAAATCCTTGAGTTTGTGTTTTTCTTTCAATTAAAACCTTTCTGGCCAATCCCATCATACGCGGTTTCCATTAAATTATGAATGTATCATTGGGGTACAATTTCACTTGAAAGACCCACCATGAATGGAACAAAAGTTGGTTCACATGATACATTAAGTGGGAGAGACCTAAATTACTTTCAGTTAAATCCTTTCTGGTCAATCCCATCATATGCAGTTTCCATTAAAATATGAATGTATCATTGGGGTACAATTTCACTTGAAAGACCCACCATGAATGGTACAAAAGTTGGTTCACATGATACATTTAGTTGGAGAGACCAAGTAATTGGTTATAATTGACCCACCATTGATGAAAGTTCAAAATACATGATTACACTCGAGCCATTTATATAAAAATTCGCGAACTTCATGGTGGTTGCCCATTCTCATTATGACCTGCTGATTTTTTTTCTTTTTTTTTTTTTTTTTTTTTTTTTTTTTTGTGTGTGTGTTGGGTGGGTGTGGGTGGGGGGGGGGGGGGGGGGGCGCATAACTTACAGCAACCAACAGCGAGTGGGTTTGAAAAGACCAAATTGAAAGAAAAACCAAAAGGTTATCGAGCTCATAATGCCCTTTTATATCTACATTTGTTATTTGTTTGCATTTATTTATTAAGGGCCAAATAATTGCATAGTTATGCGCATTCATTATTTGCTTGTATTTATTTATTATGGGGGAGTCAAGGATTTGCTGGGAATTCCAAATCGAAGAAGGGGCGGATCTAAATATGGTGCGGAAAGACTCACCCAAATCGAGATGAATGGAAGATGCCTCTGGAACTTCTTTTTCTCGGCTCGGTCAATCGGAACGGCGAGCTCATTCCTTTCATATTTACATTTGTTATTTTTTTGCATTTATTTAATAAGGGCCGAGTAATTGCGTAGTTATGCACATTCATTATTTGCTTGCATTTATTTATTATGGGCCACATAATTGCATACTTATGTGCATTTATCATTATTTGTTTGCATTTATTTGTTATGCATAAATGCATACTAACATACATTTATTTATTATGGGTCACATAATTTCATATTTATACAACCAATGAAAGTTGTGCTTTGGAGGGGACCATTGGTCACACATCGACCTGCACCCACCCACTGCCATTGAGGTAACATCCAACCATCAACATTTTACAACATTTATACCAATAACTAAGCATCCATCCATTAAAGTAACATTTATACGAATAACTAAACATCCATCCATTAAAGTAAAGCAAAAGGCATAAATCCAGAAGGCAGAAGCTGATGCAACCTGTAAGTGTCATACGCTAAAATAGCAATGTAATGGGTTGGGGTCCATGAAAACTCAACCGGAAAAGGGGGGAACCCTTTTAGAATTTTTTCAATGATTGGATTTTTTGCATTCCAATATCTAAACCTTCTTCTTCTTTTTTTTTTACTTTAAAAGAGAAATGAATTCTAAGTAGGGTTAACACAGTTTAGATCAGCAGCCAAAGGTACAAAAAGATTAGGAGAAGATAAGGTATAGATATGACTGACACGCAATAACCTTACTTATCCCAATCAATAGGTACCTGAGAAGGGCGAGGCGGGCGAGGCGTTGGCGACTGGGAAGCAAAATACTGCAAAATGTCGAATATCCTTGTCTGCCCATAGCTTGCAGCCTTTTGCCAATACAAAACTGCCATATCCCCTGCCCTTGCCCTTAACTCCAGCAAGTTGCGATCAATTTCTGTCTCATGCTTCGCAACATATGGCCGCAAGAAGGCATCATACACATATGTCGTTCCCTGGAACAATTCAATTCAAAATCAATAACCATTGGTTTATCATATTGGGCTAAATAAGTAACTATAATTACCAATTACCAATGGATGATTCATACCTTTGTTTTAGGATACCACAAATACACAAAGAATGCCAGTTTGGCTTCACTGTACATTGGTAACCTTTAAGAAAGAGGCAAAATATTGTACCATCATTAAAACAGGAAGATAACAATAGTGACAAAATGGGGATAATCGTTTTTTTTCAAGAAAAAAAAAATCCTTACCATGAAACAAAAGTATCACCAACCCTCTCAAAAACTGTCAGCACCGCCACTAAAATCCTACACATCAAAAAAATAAACATCTCCGTCAGCAAAATCATAAATTTGGAACAACGGCCTAATACCATACCCCTACAAAAGTGACAGCACATACCAGTATTGGCACCAAAATCGCAGTTGTTCAATCTCTGGCCTGTTCTTTTCCACAGTTTTAAAGCACTCATAAGCTGGATAAGCATATCCAAGAACCATCCTGTACAAAGTTGAGATTCAGCCATGACTACTACTATCAAACAGTCCAGATATTATAGTGAATCACTCTTAGACTTCAGCAAGTAACTTACACTAGGCCTCTGGTGAGAAAGGATCCCATCATTTTGGATACCTAACATGAACAAATTAAGAAAACAGATGTCCGTGGTCAACTTTACAGCAGAACAAAAAAAAAAAAAAAGGGAATTCCAATTGGAAAATTCCATGCAAGAAGCTCCTCCAAACAAATGCCCCTTAGAAACTCCAAGGATTAGAACCATTTCAGCAAAAAAAACTGAAGAACAGACCATCTGATCCAAAAACAACAAAGGTGAAATAAAGAGGCAAATGAGAAAAAAAATCACTAAAAGAAGAAGAAGAAGTCCAATTCCCATCGCCAATCGCCGACAAGTTGAACATCACAACTATCAAAAACAAAAAAAACATCAGAAAACCCTAGCGATTACTAAAATTAGGGCAAAATCCACAAATAAGCAAAACAAAATCATGCATCAAATCAAATGCTCCATATTAAAACCCTCACAACCTCATGCATTGTAAAATCCAAACACAAATAAAAAAATCACAATCCAAACACAAACACCTCAATCACAATCCAAACACAAACACCTCAAAAGAAGAACAAATCATTCATCATAAAACAAATCTAAAATTAAAAAAAATCACAAAAAAACACACGATATCTTCGAATCCGATCGTGAAATCCATGGAAACGATCAAATCAATAACAGATCCGTACCTCTGGAGACGAAAAACAGAAAATGCCAGAGCTGTGAAGGAGAAAAGGGGATCGATTTGGGGATCTGAAAGGAATTTCAAGAGGGAGAAGGGAACGGGGGAGGGGTTTAAATAGGGTTTTGCGAATGAGAAGACGCGACCGTACAGATCCGAAAAGATGAATCGGCGCAAGAGGAGATGACTGATGAAGAACATAACATGTCCCGTCCCGTTACGTTCCCAAAATGCTATGTAATGTAATCTTGTAATCTTATTACGGTGTGTGTATATATATAGGCATTATTGGGTCTCTAGAGAGTTTTAAAAACATTCCCAATTTGTCTTTTTGAGTGAGAGACGGTGGACTGGTATCAGACGTGCACGTGCAACAGAAGAGTGTGGGTAAAGGATAATGTCACGTGCCAGATAGGATCATTTTCTTTGGTTAACTACTTAATTAATGGATTGATTAAGGTGTGAGTAGTTCCTAATCTATGAGTTATTCTACTGCGGGGCTGTATGACTGTATGAGTGATCAAGTAAATCCTTTCGTAAAATTTGGAGTTGTCTTTTGTAGGGATTTTTGAAAGATTTCGTTTGAGATCGAGTGATATAGACCGCTGGGTTGATCATGGGTTAGTTACGTTTTCTGTGCTTAAGTAAGATTAATGATATATATAGTTATGCGTGTTCTTTGAAGATATGATGGCAGAAGGTATCCCTGCACAATATAAAATTAGAGTTGTAAACGGGTCGGTTCTGGTTCGGGTCCACGGTGGAACCGAAACCGTTAAGGAGAAGGTGGAATCGGATCCGGATCCGGAACTAGTTTCTTGATTCTGGAACCGGAACCAGAACCATATATAGAACATGTCTGGATCTGGGTCTAGGTCTAAGTAGAGAATGATATAAAAAAAAAACCATGATTTTTAGAATAGATTCTCGAAAATTAAGGTAATATATCGGGTTTCGGGTCCACATGTTCGAACCAAGGTGGAACCGGACCCGTATCCATTTACTTATCGGGGCTTAAATAAGGACACAGACCCGATTTTTAACGGGTTGGAACCTCAGGGTGATCGGAGAATCGAGGACCTATTTACATCCCTATATAAAATTCACGTAAAGATTAGTATGAGACGATAAGACT
Organism: Camphora micrantha; assembly: GCA_003546025.1. Classification (NCBI taxonomy): domain Eukaryota; kingdom Viridiplantae; phylum Streptophyta; class Magnoliopsida; order Laurales; family Lauraceae; genus Camphora; species Camphora micrantha. The sequence continues at coordinate 14,477,662 of QPKB01000003.1, read as the reverse complement.
TCCTTTCTCTCCCAATGCCCAGGAATCGATCTTTGGGCAATTGTGTGAGATACCCTTGTCATTAGGGTGCATGTCTTGTGTTTCATTTTAGTCTTAGAGGACTTAAACAAGATCACTAAAAAGCCGCAACCCCACCCCACTTGTTTGCATGTTCGGTATCACACATGAAGGTATACTTTTGTGAAGAGCAGCGTTGATTCAACATTTTAAACATTTTGCAAAAACTGTTTCAATGGACAAACATCTCCAAACAGCATAGTGAGAAAGAGTACAAATTCATGAAAAAGTTCTTTAGGTGGAGAATTATTCGACCATTCAATTCCTATGTATTTAATGCAAATAAATTGGCCCTAACTTTTATTATGAAAAGTGTCGACTCATATAAATGAGATACGTACCTTAATTTGGGGACCTCTTTCATCACCATTATATCAAACCCTGTATAATTGTGGAGAAAGAACTAGAATGTATCATCAACACATGAAATTTTTGTTGGTGTACATCAACCACATTAGAAGATTTCACTTTCAATTGAAAACTAGAAGTAAACTGTATCAGCCTGTATGGATTTTTTATTGATGAATTGTATCAGCATAACAGCAGTACAACTGTTAATGGTGAATCATGTTGATATTAAGTATTAGAATTTTAGAAACTGATCTATGTCAGCTGTTATAATAATTTAGATCTTCCAATGTTCAAAACATTGTTTAACATCGCACCAATAACTAATGCAAAAAAACACATGCATCATGTGTTGGTTTTCAGTGAAAGGATCATGAATATTGGCGATAATTAATAATCATGATATTTACATGGAATGGTATTTTCCAATAATATTGTAATAGTTGTAGAATGTCATCAGAAAATTGTAAAGAGAGTACCTCGCCATAAAAATAAAAATAAAAAAAAAAGAATAGGAGGAAAAGAGAAGGGATTTTTTTTGAAAAAATTAAGCTTAAATCTTAATTAAACAATTTTATAAAGAAAAACCATAAAATGACGAGCCAATTGTTTGTATATTTTTTCTTTTTACGAAATTACCTCAGTTGACGATCTCATCAATTTACTTGACGATTAAACGGTTTTATAAATAAAAACCATAAAATGACAAGCCAATTGTTCGTACATTTTTTTTTTTTTACGAAATTACCGCAGTTGACGATCTCATCAATTTACTTGATGATATCGTCGTCAACTTTGATTGCAAAAAAATGATATTTTGCTCTATCTTCTTATACCTAGTGATGGAAAGGTTATGAAAATTATTGCATTTTATATCCCAATAATTTTTCTTAAGTGTATGAGTCTCATACTTAGTTTCTATGCACTTGTCATCCCATTTTGTATGAGTTTTGAGAGTTTGAGTTTGGAGTGCAAGGTTTGGTGAAATGCCTAAATGAGGACTTTCTTTCAATTTGGTGGTGGCTTGAATGAGGTTGGAGGGGATCAATTTAGGTATGCTTTGTGAACATTTGTTTGGTTTTGGCTAGAGTCTGAAGCCATTTGTTTGGGGGAATTTTGTAGCTCTTGATATTTGTGAGGAACATGTAGGGAGTCATGTTGGTCAATCTTTGAGTAGTGAATGTGAAGTTTTCTCCTAGGTACTGTATTGTTTGTGTAGAGTTTTAGATTGCAAGAGTGTTTTTTGCTTCATTAATTCAGAATCTTTGAACTAACTTTAAAAATAGATATGAAAACTATTGAAGAAGAAGAAGAAAAATTGCATGAGGATGACGATAACATCAACCAAGTTGATGATATCGTCAACTGAATTGATGATATTGTTAACTAGGGTAATCTCATTCAAAAAAAATGTACGAACAATTATCTTGTCATTGAATGATTCTAACTTCATAAAATCGTTTAATTATGATTTAAGCTTAATTTTTTTCGTAAAAACCCCAAAAGAGAGACCTACAAAAATAATTTGTACCAATACTATATATTTATTTTGCATTTATCAGTTAGTTTAAAAAGTTTTAAATATTAATTTATTATTGATAAAACTTCATGGGCAATGTCTCGAGGAAAACATATCCCTCACCACAGTTCGAGTTCAAGATATTGGGTAAATTTCACCTATAGGACTCTTGCATGGCTGCTGTGTAAAGGACTTAATATGTGCCTAATTCTACTTCTTTAAACGGTGTGAATTGAAAATCCTACATTGTTCTTGTGGTATTCTGAAAACTTCAATCATAGATAGGATTCAAATAGACTGATATTTAGATCATACTGCCGGCATCAGTTCTTACATCAAATCTTTGGCCCATCTGATAAGTTTGGCAGCCAATTCCAGGTGAATGGTGGAACAACTGGGAGAGAATATCTGCGATCCAATTCAGACGTCACAATGCACATTGGATTCTGAATCAGGAAATTGGATACAAACAGAAAGTCTCTCTCCCTTTCTCTCTCTCTTACACCATGAGCAATACAGGAATGTTAGCGTCACTCAAAGTCACCGATACGTTAAACCTATAAAAAGGACCTAGATATTGATGATTCCGACCGTTGAGCACTGCAGCAAAAAACGACTTTTGAGTGTGGTAGGAGAATCTCCAAAACTTCAATGATACCATCATGCAACTAATCTTGCATTTGGGCCAGGCCCACCTGCACGCTGGGTGGGACCGTGGGAGGATTGCAAATAGGGATGGCATCAAAGTTGATAGTGGGCTCCACACATTGAAAATTTAAACTTGTCAACGATCTAGAAGGATAAAATTGTCCTTACAAAAAAGTAATGCAGTGGGATTTATTTTGTGGCTTTTCTCAGTGGATTCTTAGGCCTGCTTGGGGTTTTTACTAATGGAGTTGGGTGAAGTAAAGATTATTTTGAAAAAAAGAATAAAATATAAGTGAGTTATGATGATATTTTATTTTTAGTTGTTTGTTATGAAATCTTTTTGACTTTTTTGTAGAGAAAAGTGGAGCCTTTTTTTTTTAGTGGAGAAAGGAGGTTGCTTTTTGACTTTTTTTTTTATTTTAAATATGGTAGAAAATTTAAATTAAAGTGCTTTTAATGTGATTCTTTTTTAAAAATTGGGGGCTTTACTTTACTTGACTCTATTAATAGAATTTTCAGACAAGCCACCACCAAGTAGTGGGTTTACATGGAGATCTTGGATTTTCTGGGTAGTGCTTTTTCTTGTACTATGGTCTTACATAGGGGGTATTTACAGTGGATATTCACTATTCAGTTAGTGGGGGTGTGCAAGAACAGTTGTTCTTCATTAGCTCTCAAATCTGAGCAAAAATTTGAGTCTCTTGGTTCTTCTCATCCAGTCTCTTTAAAGTCTCTGAATCTCTAGGTTTGTCAAGAATAATTCGATATTACGAGTTTGCAGGAGATCCAATCTGGGTGTTTTAGTGGCATGGAGAGTTCCATTTGTAGTTGGATGAGGGGAATTCGTCGGTGTGCACAGATCAAACAAGGAGACTAATGTGAGACACAAAAGGAGAAATGGGGAGCCAATGTGAGACAGTGAGAAAGAAGGAAATTAAAGTAGTCAGGATTTTATGTGAAATCACATTGCAAAGTTGTGCAATATCCCAAAGTTAAGGGCATTTTTGAAATTGTAGGTTAATGTTGGAAAAGTTTTTGAAATTGTAGGCTAACATTTGGTAGAATCTCTCATGCCAATATTCAAGCCGGATATTGCCATTGAGAGTGGCTCCTTAACTTAGTGGTAAGGAGTGGTAGTTCTCATCAGGAGGTCTTGGCGTTGAACCCGGCCTCCTCCTTCTTTATTTATGTGAGTTTTTATTACTTCACATGTGTGAGTTGTGTTTATTCACCTTACATGTGTGAGTTTTCATCATCTTATATATGTGAGTTGTGTCTATCTCTATTCGCATGTGTGAGTTTCCAGCACCTCGCATGTGTGAGTTGTGTCTATCTCTATTCGCATGTGCGAGTTTCCAGCACCTCGTATATGTGAGTTGTGTCTATCTCTCATCTCATGTGTAAGTTGCCATCACCTCACATATGTGAGTTTTGTCATCAGCCTTAAGGTCCCAGCTCCTTCACTGGGTTACCAAAAAAACAAAGTCAGATATTGTCATCATGGAATGTTAGCCTACCAACCAGGCCGATAGGAGAGTTGTATTTGTGTTATAAGATATGTATTATGGGTGGATGCCCACATGAGATAAGCCAAGGTTAAAATCCTATTGTAATTAGAGTTTTTCAAGAGGTTACTTTGCCCATAAATAGGCCTCCTCCCTTATATTTGCATGCACTTGAGATAATAGATGAAGCTCTCTCTTTTCCCCTCTAATCTTCTTTCTCTAAGTTTCTCCTCTTTTTTTTTTTTCCTAACAATTTGTAGGAATTTCATTCTTTTTTTTGTTTTGCTGACCCAGGGATTCCGAGGTCTTTGACCAATAGGACTAAACCTTTCTGATAGACGACCATTAAACCCACCCAAATACACATTAGATAATCTTGGGGTGGATTTCGAACATAGGATGTAGGGAGCAAACCATGTCTTATGCCACTCTACTAAATTCCAGGTGGATATAATTAAAAAAATATATATATATATATTTAGGTAGAATTACAATTTCTCCATATGCTTATCCCAACCATTGTATCACTTGCTCAAATACAACACAATATTGAACATATAACTTAGAGAAATTCAAAAGCCAAAAGTGACATTTTAAAAAAACCGAGTTCTTGGTACTACACATATTTTCCAATCAATGGCATATTACTACTTCATCAATGGCATATTACTCTGAAAAAAATTCTACGACAAATAAATTTTGTTCGAATTATGAGAATTGTTAGAATTCCAAATACTGTCCTTCGAAGTAGAATTCAAAATGCTCAACCCCCTATAGCATTTTGAATGCTGGAATTTTAGAAATTCATAAAGTTAAAAGTGCATTTTCATGTGGCTTAGAATTCTAAATTTTTACATCAAAGAGAGTATTTGGAATCCTCAGAAAACAAGATGTCACATAATGTCACAAATCCCCAGTACACCCAATTCCTTATTAGAAATGCCTTTAACTAAACAGACCCTAAACAAAAAGGCTTAAATAATACATTCACATTCATAATATATTATATTAACATATGTAAAATTATACTTAGGGCAGTTATCAGGTGTGCCCAATGCCCTTGTTGCGCATCGGTAGTGAGGCCCACTTGGGGGTCCATATGAGCGGACCAAACCAAACAACCCCAACCATAATGTACTTGTGTCCCTATGTTTGAACTCATCCAAATGGATAGTACATCGTTGGATCGATTGCACATCCAATTAAATGGACTGTACATAGAGAGGTAAATGGGTCCTCGATTTTCCGATTATCTGAAAGTTCCGACTCGTTAAAAGCCGGGTCTAGGTCCTTATTTAGACCACGATAAGTAAATGAGTCCGGGTTCAGTTTTATCTTGGTTCGGACCCGTGGACCTTAGACTCAACATATTACCTTAATTTTTTCGAAAATCTCTAATTAGACCCGGACCCAGATCCAGACTCGCCCCATATATGGTTCTAGTTCCGGTTCCGGAGCCAAGAAACCGGTTCCATTTCCACCTTCTCCTAAACGGTTTCAATTCCAGGTCCAATATAGACTCGGACTAGAACCGACTCGTTTACAACCCTAACTGTATACAATTGAACTTGTGGGACCGGATGAAGATGGTCAAATGGGACCCAAACTTAGTAGGTAGATAGCTCACACCCAAATCTTGAAATCCCCCCAGTCCCGGCCCCAGGTGGGTCCCCATAGCAGGCATCACACACCTGATAAGCCCTCATTATCGCTAAATAGGGCCTGATAGTGATAAATGATAATCCCTGATGAAGCTCTAGCTCTTGAAAAAAAGAGTCCTCGACCTCGACCTCAGCTCGCGTCGGTTTGATAACGTGATAAGGTCTCAACTATCGAGAACTTGTGGCTCCAAGTGAAGTCTCTGTGCTGTGGCTGGAGGGTGGGGCCAAACCCCACAAACCAAACCATGGATGGGGAAGAAAAAAGAAGAAAGGCCGAGTTCTTTCCTCTGTCAAGCCAACCCATCCTCTCTCCATGGCTTCTTCCCTTCACTGTCCTTTCATCTCTCCTCACCATCCAAAGCTCTCTACTTTCCCCTCCTCTCTCCACATCAAACCCACCAAAATTCAAAGACCCCCCACTTCCTATCCCTCCATCAAAGCCGTGGAGCTCGACCAAAACACGGTTTTCTCAACACCCCACCTCTAATTTTGTTACAATCTCTCTTTATATGTCTGTTTTTCTCATCTAAATTGCAATTTCTGTTTCTGTGTGGTGTGAATGTGGTTGCAGCTGATAGCAATCTCTGTGGGCGTAGTGAGTGTTGCTGTTGGTATTGGGATTCCAGTCTTTTATGAAACTCAAATCGATAATGCTGTATGTAAGACTCACGTAGCTTGTTTTTTGTGATGTGGGTCATTGAGAAAAATGGAGGAGGTAGCTGATATATATGTTTTTCGTTTGTTTCCGTTACGTTGCAGGCGAAACGGGACAATACGCAGCCTTGCTTCCCTTGTGACGGATCGGGCTCTCGTAAGCTTTGTGCTTGAAAATTGAAATTTTGATATTTTTTTTTTGTTTGCTCTTACCATAAATATATACCTTCACTCAAATGGAAAACTAGATCCTGTTTTCTATGGAGTATATGTTAAACATAAAGTAATTGGATGTTCAACTTGTGTGTTTATGTGTGTGTTTTTTTTTTTTCATAGAAGCTGACCAGAATGGAAAGCTAATATTCAATTATTCAATGTGAAACACTTGTGTGGACACATCAATAGTGGTAGATAGGATGTATGTATCCTTCATTCTTTTGTGGGTCCGGCCATGGATGGCCCATGGATCATAGGGCATTTAGATCTGTCTGATTGATGAATTTTTCTGTGCAAACTACTGCCAACTTTTCTTTTGCTATCTAAATGTAGGTTACAAATTAAGCCTATTTTGATATTTGTAAATTGTGTAGTGGAAAGCGCAAAAGGATTAAGGAAGAAAATCTCTGCCCCCGAACTAATGACAAAACTATGAAGATAAGCTGAAATTTATATTTTTCTCATTAGAATCATAACAGTGATGTATATAGTATCCCAAAACCCTAACCTCTTTGAAATAGTAAAAGTTACTTGAAATAATAAAAAAAAACCTAAATTACATAAAATCCCTCAAACTAAACTCTAAATTACTTTACAAGACCTTTCGTAAAACTTCAGACTAAAACGGACTAAAAAATCTCTAATATGAGAAGAATAGAAAATTACTAGAAATAAGAAGTTTTGCACGATAACTGCATTTTGACTTTCGAAACGGTCTCATTTCGCCTTCGGCAATATCAATATCCTTTGATTGTTGTCCATGTAATAGAGCATGTCGATAGCTTTGAAAAGAGTACTCATGCGTTGCGAGATGATACCTGGATCAAAAGTTATGACTGATTGAAGTTGGCACTATCTTTTTGGCTTGATTTCTTACGATCTTCATGTTCCAGAAATTATTGCATAACTTGTCGTACATCAGCTAAATTGAGCGTCGTGACTTAAGTGTTTACATTAATGATGGTTCATCCATTTGGATAACCTGATGATCCTTTTGGGTTGTCATAAACCAAGAACTATAAACTCTGTTTACCTCCGCATGGTAATTATTTTGTTCTTTATCATGACCAATTACAGAGAAAGAGAGTTTCCTGTTATTAGATTTACGTGTAAACTGAGTGTAGGGCAACTGAGTTCCAAAGGGTCCAAACAGAAACAAAGCGACAGTTCTTTTGCTCTTTGCTATGATCAGTAACAAATGAATCTGAGTTACAGCTATATACATAATTAATTGTAAGTTGATTGCAGGCCAACTGAGTTCCATTGTCCTTAATGTCCGAATTTTATCACTTGGATTATCTACAGTGGGACATGTTCCACGAACAGTTTGGTGTGTGGATCATCATGCTAAGTATCAGTTAATATATAATGTATCAGCTCCAACTTGCTGATGCAGTAACAAGTTCCTAAGTAATGTTAATATACTCAGTTTTGTGTGAAGTACGCAGGATAAATTAACCATGTTACTGATCAAAATAAATAAATAAATTAGCCATATCACTGTGCTTTATGCTCTAGCTATATTTCTCCATAAGCAAATCTCTCTTAATACTTTGGTTCAGAAAGGGGGAGGACTGAATGGAAAATGCTGTATTTTAGAACAATGCAGATTCTGCACTGGAACTGGCAGCGTAACAGTTGAGATTGGCAGTGGAGAGACTGAAGTTTCACGATGCATCAACTGCGAAGGTGCAGGCACTTTAACATGCACCACTTGCCAAGGGACGGGGATTCAACCCCGTTACCTTGATCGCAGGTAAACCCTTGCAAGCTTTGTACATTGTTCAATGAACTTATCAAATAATTGCTCTCATCAGTCATCACTCACAAATCTTGCATTTGTTTCAGTAGGAAATAGACTAGCACCACGAACTATAGTTCTGTACATCTGAATGAAAAACATAAAATAAGAAGTATAAAATTATTTTGAATATTATTAAGGGTATGTTTGGTTCTTCATTTTAATTGTTCAAATCACCAAAGAACATTTTTTGTACAATCAGTAGAAAGATCCAATATCATAAAAATAAGGGATTTATCTTGATTGGAATATGAGTTGTACATTTATGGGATATTGCGAGCAATTACAGTATTATCGTGATGGCATAACAAATCCAGTGGACTCTAAAGAATGATAATTTAGAGGATGATCTACTCTATAGGACACACATCAACATTGGTGCACCATGATATTTGTATAGCTAGATCCCTCATAATTGTTACATTTTCAACATTATCTAGTTATATTTCTAATTATTTTTACTGTGCATATGCAGCAGTTTGTTCAGATCATGTGTCATACCCTCAATTTCTGGTCATAATATGTTCTGTCCATCTGTCTATTGGTTTGTACAAACACCTAATGTATAATTTGAAGGGGTTTTTAGTGAGATTTTGATGTTGGTATGTTCGTGTTGCACAGAGAATTCAAAGATGATGACTAAAGACTGAGAGAGAAGGGTCAAAGTTGAACCATCTTCAGATATCCAAAGTATATGAGCTTGATTATGGACGCTCGCATTGACCCAAAACAGATTTTGTAGTGATTCTCTTTATTCTCGATACAAATAAAATATCTGAGACCACTCCTTCACATTCTTTTGTTTATAATAATATGTTTTAACTTTGTGTAAACATCTTTGGCCATGGCACATACTATATATTTTGCAGAGGTAACCTCCAGCAAATTCTTATGTTGGTGAATGGGATAGTTTCAATCATGTGTACTTCATTACAAAAAAAAAAAAAAATGCTTTTGATAACTTCATTGATAGAAGAGGGAGCATTGCGTACAGCCAAGTATGTAAGAAATTCTGTGCTGAGAAACATAGAAGAAATCTTTTCTCCACTAACCTTGTTATACAATAAGGGAAATCCATTTGTGCGGAATCTTTATTCTAGATCCAAAGAAAGATACTTGTGACTCACTAAGAGTTTTGTTTAACAAGTAAAGATCGATCTAATTTCTAGGCAGAGGTGATCCACTAAGAAAAGCTTTGAACAATGTCAATGCTTGTGATGGCGACGTAAATGGGACTTCATGTGCTCCACCTCTGACTGTTGCATAGGTAAGGTATGTCACATTTTTGCCCTCTCTTAATTTACCAAATGACTGTGCCCACCCTCCAACCTGCAATTTGATATCATTAAGACTGTAATTTTGATTGTAAATTGATATAAATCGAAATCTACAAAATTAATGAACAACAAATTGATGCAATGCAGAATGCTAGATTTCTCTAAATTCCTAAATGTCCATCAAACACATCCAATTGTGTCATTCCAACATCTTTTGGCACGTTCAATGGCCTCTAATAGAGAAAATAAAAAATATAAAAGGAAAAAGGAAGAAAAGCTACTGTAACTTAGACATGGACAATTGATACTTGGCGAGCACCATGCTTGCATCATAAATAATGAATACTGATTGAGAATGAGAGATGTACTTCAAAATGTAGAGGCATATGCACCTGCTTCTTGTTGTACCAAGGCGCGTAAGGTGTGAAGGTGGTGAACTTTAGCTGTTGGGCCAACATATTGCCAATTATCCTCGTTTGAGTCAATGCGATTTTTGTATCTTGGTCTCCACTGTAGGTACCATTGGGCATTATTGTAGAAGATTAGTGATAAAAGAAATCTGAGTTGGGAAGCTTGAGGTGGTGTCCACTAACCTGTAAAGCATAACTGGAATGCCCTCTTGGAGAAGGTAGGCCACAAGTGGTATAAGGTTTATCTCAAAGTTCTCATTTTGATATTTAAGAGGCCTGTTACATGCATAATCCTCTGTTAGACATATGGTGTGCTTGATAATGTCTTTGCCTTTCATTTTGTTGTGTCATCATCATCATTTTAGTCTTATCTATTGATCTGTGGTCGGCTTCATGTTTTTGACACGAGTGAAGATCATAATCCTTATTTTTCTAACATTGTTAACATGTTTTATGGAAAATGAGCTTTTCGCCATAGTGAGAGGCTTATTTTAGAAACCACTGAACCTACTAGCGCATCTGAGATGTGAAGGATCCAAACACTCCACTCATACCAAAGCTCATAGAACATCTTGTAAAGAACCTAATCATGCTAAGAAAGATTTCGTTAAAGTGACTGTTTTTGATACACAACAACCATAGTGAAGTTTTTATGAATGTCTTCATAACTCATAAGTTATCTATAAGATCACATGGTGTTAAAAAGTAGGCCCACTTGGGTGACATTGGGATGAGATAGGTTCAAAGATGGCCTAATTTATTAGATTCAATCAAGTAGACTAGTAGAGGCATCCACACGGGTCCATCTCAGGCCTGGATTCTGAACTGATAGGAATATACTTCGTGGCCATGGGCACAATTTGGTGTTTGAGACTTTGACCATTAAACCTAGGCATGAGCCTCCCTCATATTTGTCAGGCCTGAAAGTAAAGACTAGTCTTGCATCAAGCTTAAATTGATGTGTAAGACCCTATTTAGTAGATTTATCCTTGAAAGGCCAATGAAAACACACACTCATTTGGGGGGGTGGGCGAGAGAGAGAGAGACCCTCTGCAGAAGTCCCAAAGAAATGGAAGCCCTGCTGTTTTGGCATGAAGAGCCTTTTGCACTTTAGGCTTGTTGAGGTACGCAGATATCCTCCCAGGAAGGCATGGATCACCATTGGTTCTCCGAGCAAGCTGTTAACATCAAGAACCTCTTTACCAGCTGGGAAAAAAAATCCCAAAGTCCTACACAATATAAGTAAATTTCATGCATAAAAACTATACGAACTTTCCTGTATCATTCTACAGGATCTATGTAGTATGAAACAAACCCTTTATGGCTTCACTAGAAATTCTCTATAGGTCTATCTACAGTGGGCCCTGTTTTATTGGAATGGCGCATTTCACATCACCATCTAAGATTGATCAAACAGTGACTAAGGTCCCCCTGCACTGAATTTACATTGAGGCTACCTTGAATCAAAGCATGTGTAGTTTTTTTTTTTGATAGAAGGAAAGCATGAGTAGTTACTGAGATACAAAATGCTTACCTTAGTGTGTATCCTTGCATGAATTCCTGTGGAGATGGATTGCTGTCCAGTAGTTGACAACAAGCATCGGGGCAAGAGCAGGTCACTATCATCAATATCTGGACCAGTCTCATTGTTGACTCTGTTAAATACATCTATACACTCCTGTGACAACTTGTTATGCAAAGCCTCTGCCATGTATCTTGAATCGTTGCAGATGGTCTTTTCAAGCATCCAAGTTTTGTCGGAGATGACTCCATGTGCCCACAGATAGTCGCCCGTGTTCACACTAATGTCCATGTCTAGAAGCGGGTTTCCCAGCTGCCAATCAAAGAACACCCATATAAAATTCATATTGAAAAAAAAAACAAAGAAAAATCACTAGAGTAGAACTTATACTACAGAATGATTCAGGGTTTACAGCAATAGCCTTGAGCTTGATTGGTTTGATGTTTGTATTTTTGTTGTGTTCCAATATGAGGGCTGCAAGCTGTGGTATGTAGTGGCCTATAATCACCATCCATCCATCAGAAATTCTTCATCAGTGAGATAATAACAAGGTTTTCTAGCCTGCTTGATTGCAGGAATTATAGGGAGAATCTGTGTTGGGAGACTTCAAAGAGTTCCACATTACTTTCACCCATCAAACACCCTATCAAATATCAGTTGACTGCAGGATTCTCCACTTAAAAATAATGTTTTCAGTCTACTTCTGACAGAAATCTCGAATTCCAAACAGCCCAGATTCTCATCACAAATTCTTGCAATTGAACAGGTGGTAAAGATGTGTCGGGAGTCAGAGCTTTCAGTAACCTGCATAACTCTCCCCAGTTAAATAGAAGTCTGAGTCTTTGTATTGGGGAAACTCTTCCAACCAGTTTAACACAAATCTCAGATTCTCCTCAGCTGTAACCAATCATAAAATCATCCACAAATCAGCAAATTCTCTTAGTAGATTAAACAGAGTTTTCAGGCAATCGATTTAATGGCGCATACCAGTTCTTGTATCGTTCCAATTGATGTAGTCCTCGCTTGTATTCGAGTAGGAAAAACCCACTCCTATTGGACTCTCAACGTATAGCATATTGGATTCTTTTCACAGGTTTGAAGGTGAATAAAATTACACATAGAAAATCAGTAATCCCACTTGAATTTTCCAATAATTACAAAGTGAATATCAAATAAGAACCTTATAAAAATATAGCAGTGAAGATGATCATTACCCAAGTTCCAAGAGTATGGATTCTGGATCAAGAGTCCATTGTCTCCCACCCGAAATGGGCCATGTTCCATGAATGCGCCGTAACCCAAAGAAGAACAACCAGGGCCTAATGTTTGTATTATAATTTATGACATACATATAATTAAGTATGTAAGAACCAATGGGACAAAACTTTGATGATGATTGTGATATAAGTATGTATGAAATGATAAATATTAATCCAGTAAAGACAGTTTGATGTTTGAGCTTGAGCTACCTCCATTGAGCCAGAGGGTTAGGGGACGAGAGAGAGGGTCGGCGACGCTTGCTTCGACAAAGTAGTAGAATAGAGCTCTGCCATGGAGGGTGTCTGTGGTGATGTAGCCAGAGTACTGTTTGAAGGAGATGTTTGAGGGTTGGCTAGGGAGAGCTGTTATTAGTTCAGCCCATGATTTGGAGAAGAAGGATATGGCTAGTAAGTTGATCACCCACCAACAAGAAGCCATTGTCAGGAGAGTGTGTGTGTGCCAGAGAGAGAGAGACCAGTTGTAATATTATAGAAATTTTGGTCATTAGTCAAACTTGGGCCTGAACAAGAGACAGAGACCAGTTGTAATATTATAGAAATTTTGGTCATTAGTCAAACTTGGGCCTGAACAACAAGATCCGTTTCTTTAGTCAAACTTGGGTGGCAGGCCCTCAAGACCTCTCTCTCTCTCTCTCTCTCTCTCTCTCTTTCTCTTGTATATTGTATAGGCAATGACCCAAATTTGACCAAATTTCTATATTATCAACCCAAATTTCTATATTATCATAATGTTGGATTAAATATGTATAGCATTAATAATTTAACCTTAGATTGCATTATGGTTGGATTGAAATTTAGATCACACCCGTACGTGATACATATCCTTTTACATAATAAAATAAAAATGAAATAGAAAATTAGAATGTGAAAGGATGAGTCCACTTCGAGGTGGATAGAGACCTTCTAAGGTTTAATTCGAGGAGAACCACAACTCCTAAAATAAGAGTAAAGCTTTGAATTGTTCTTCATTCGTATTTTCAACCATACAACATCTACAAATATTTATAGATATTTCATAACTGTTAAAATAACTCTACCACTAACCCGCTGTCTCTCCACTCTTCCACGTACATAAATCATATTTACATATAATCTGGACAACACTATTTTAAATATAATCAAGAATTTTAATAAAATTATTTTTAAAATAAAATATAAAATACTGAATTTAAATAATAGGTACATTTCAGTATGTTAGTTCTGTTTTATCAAAGAAGTTAGGTCCAGCAGATGTGGGATCCATATAAATGAAACATGGGTGAGTTTGGTCTGTCAATGTGACTCTTTTTCTTGTTCTACTTCTCAAGATATTATCTAAGAGCTCGTACTCGGTTTGGTTGGGGACTGCTAAATGAAATTTGGGCTGGGTTGGTGCAACATCAATAGCAAGCCATCTCTAGGTTCAATGAGATTAGATCCATAGTTGGGGTTCCATGTTGCAGATGTCAATTCATAAAGTAGTCCAGAAGACGCAAGAGAAATGAAAGGAAGGGAAGGCAAATAGAATAGGACGAAACGACCTAATCACTACTTGTAAGAATTAAATTATAAGGGATTATGTACTTGCTGAAGCTGTTGTTGATAATTGACATTAATGAAATCACTCAGTTTTTAAATATATATATATATATATATATATTTGGGAGCGCTACACCGCGTCCGGACATTTTTTAGGAGAAAATGCCCCTCCTATTTGGATTCAATAGGATGCATGATGATCATGAAAGTCCGTTAGATGGAAAGATCCATATCTTTTACTGTGGATTTTCTCCTGCACAACCATGTCCTTAATAAATTTATAAATAAAAAGCCAATGTTTGCGAGTTAGAAAACTGATCAAACCATTAATTTTCTGTTCATTGTGGCACAGCTGTGAAAATTCACTCCTCTGAAGTGCAATAGTAACATGATCCAACTATTTATGTGCAGTTTGACGAAGTTATGACAAAAAATAAATACACTAATAAAATCAATAAAATCTCCTAATATCAAGGGTTAGGATGTTTATCATGGTATTATATCTGGCCAGATCCTGAATCCAAGCTTACACTTCTCGTATCGCGTATACATGTGATTTGAAAAGTAAACCCTTTTTTAAGCATTCCCAATTGCCCTTTTAATCCTCTACTCCGTAGCTAAATGTCTAATTTCTTGTAGTGTGACTCCACTGCATTAATTGGCTGAAGGACTAGAAGGTCTTAATGGTCTATGGACAAGCCAAGCCAATCAAGTTAAATTGAGCTTAACAATATTAATTGGCTAAATGATGGCAAGGTCTCTTGTAGTGTTAATCTGAGATTGTTTTCAACTTTTTTGGGGCTTTGGTTTGTGGTTTTAGATTCTTGTTTGACTTTATTTATGATTAGATTTTCACTACGCATTTTTTATAGGAGAACCTGATTTGTATTTAGGATTGTAAACGGGTCGGTTCCGGTACGGAGAAGGTGGAACCGGATTCGGAACCATTTCGGAACCTATTTCTTAGCTCCGGAACGGGAACCGGAACCAGAACCATATATGAGGTGGGTCTGTATCCGGGTCCGGGTCTAGGTAGAGAATTATATTAAAAAAAATAAGGTTTTTAGGAGTGATTTTAAAAAATTGAGGTAATATGTCGGGTCCACGAGTCTAAACCAAGGTGGAACCGGACTCGGACCCATTTACTTATCGGAGCCTAAATAAGGATCTAGTCCCGGTTTTTAACAGGTCGGAACCTTCGGGTAATCAGGAACCTATTTACATTCCTATATGTATTGATCTGGTATGCAATTCATTGGTTTATATGGACCGGGTTGTGTTGGCCCATTTATATCCGTGTCAGAAACAAGTTCAATCCATTTAAAAGATGGGTCAGGCTTGGGTTCCATACTGACTTCTAATGTATTATGCATGGATCTCAACCCGACCCATTGCCACAAGTAGAGTGAACAGAGCAGGAACTAGCCAAGTTTAAAAACTTCTCAAAATAAATTCCAACAACACTTCCTCATGAAGGTGGTAGAACACATCATCCCATATGAACTGAGTGTTTATAGATAATGATGAGAGCGTGTAATCATACATCATACACTCTTTTCCTTGCACAATGAACCATCGTTCAAAATAGTGCTACATAGTGGCCACATTATCGGCCATAGCAGTTTAAACTGCTATACTTTTTTTTTAAAATAGCGGCACTACGGTCTAAAACCTAGTAGCGCCAATAAATTTTAATTTAAAACATTATTATTTTTCATATTTCTTCTCCCTCATAGCTTTTTTTAAAGTTGTCTATACTCTTATATGGTTCTAAATCACTAAAAAAAAACAAGATTGGTTGCTACATAAGATTCATTTTTTTTTAATACTTAAAAAACTCACATCGCGAAACCGCTACGTAGTGTTTTGGCCACTGGCCGCTGCGCCCGCCGCAACCCTATTTTGATCCTTGCAATGAACTATCGATTATTTGATTACGTTTCACAGATCCAAACAGATAAAATTGTGTCTTAAAAGTAAGAATATTGTTCAACAAGCATAAAAGCAATTTCTAATGAGTTGGCAGAGGTAAACCACTTAGAAAAGGTCTGAACAATGTCAATGCTTGGGATGGTGATGTGAATGGGACTTCATGGGCCGCTCACTGTTGCATATGTAAGAGATGTCATGTTTTTGCCATCTCTTAGTCCACCAAACGACTGAGCCCACCCTCCAACCTGCAATTGCTTATAGTTAATGCCATATTTTTAGGTTTAGATTGAAATGATCAAAATCTGAATAAGCAATTTGGGCTATCAATGGACATGGGCTCGGTGTAGATATGCCAAAATGGAAACCTGATGGCACAAGTTTGGAGTGTATGATGGGCCCAACGGGCTCGGCCCAGATCAAGCTTCAGGGTTGGAAACCTTTTATTGGGCCTGACATTGATCCTAAATTCAAGCCCTTATTGGGTAAGACCCTTTATCGGGCTCAAATCTTTACGGGCCATCTTGGGATCCAGTAAACGAAACCGGGTGGTCTCGACAAATAGGGATCCTATTATCTGTATTGAATCCGAATGGACATGTGGTTGATATAGGGCCTCAACTGAGGATGATTGAATGGCCCAAATCCCACCCGTTTGAAAGCCCTAAAAATTATTAGCAATAAATTAATCAACAGTAAAGAGTTGAATTGAAAATGGAGTGGCCCAAGTACCTGCTTCTTATCATACCAAGGTGCATAAGGTGTGAAGGTGGTGAGATTTAGCTGTTGGGCCAGCATATTGGCAATTATCCTGGTTTGGGTCAATGGAATTTTTGTATCTTGGTCTCCACTGCAAGAATCATTTCCATTAGTTATTAGTGTAGAAGGTTAGGGAACAAAGGAAAAAAAAGAAAAAAAAAAAATCAAGTTTAGGAAGCTTCAGTCAGGGTGGTACCTACTGACCTGCAAAGCATGATTGGAATGTCCTCTTTGAGAAGGCCTACAACACGTAGAATAATATCTTTCTATACCCCTAAATTACAATCTGTTTATGTTTAGTGTTGGAAATTACTGATCTGATTCGAACCAGACCTAGGTAAATCCAAGTTGGGCCTAACAGTTGCAACCTGATAAATAAATAGGCCGGGCGTTTGTTAAGTACACCATATATTCTCCTGACATGTGAATCCAATCTGAGCTGGCTCATTGTTCTCTAACATGAGAATTTAGGGTTCAGGTTGACATTCCAAAACTGATTAATACAAAGGTGGAATTTCGGGTTCGGCACAAAGTCATTGCCATAAGGGTGATGTGACCCAAACTTGACCTGACCTGAACTGACCCATTCCCACCCGTATTTGATACTTTTGCCTCTTATGTTCTAACAATATTTCTATGAAATGGGGCTTTTAATTTTATTGCCGTTCAATCAAGTAGGGCTGTGAGCCAATAGGGCCAAAATTTGAAGTTGGCACTATCTTTTTGGCTTGATTTCTTACAATCTTCATGTTCCAGAAATTATTGCATAACTTGTCGTGCATCAGCCAAATTGAGCGTGGTGACTTAAGTGTACACATTAATGATGGTTCATCCATTTGGATAACCTGATGATCGTTTTGGGTTGTCATAAACCAAGCACTGTAAACTCTGTTTACCTCCGCATGGTAATTATTTTGTTCTTTATCATGACCAATTATAGAGAAAGAGAGTTGCCTGTTATTAGATTTACGTGTAAACTGAGCGTAGGGCAACTGAGTTCCAAAGGGTCCAAACAGAAACAAAGCTACAGTTCTTTTGCTATTTGCTGTGATCAGTAACAAATGAATCTGAGTTACAGCTATAGACATAATTAATTGTAAGTTGATTGCAGGCCAACTGAGTTCCACTGTCCTTAATGTGCAAATTTTATCACTTGGATTATCTACAGTGGGACATGTTCCACAAACAGTCTGGTGTGTGGATCATCATGCTAAGTATCAGTTAATATATAATGTATCAGCTCCAACTTGCTGATGCAGTAACAAGTTCCTAAGTAATGTTAATATACTCAACTTTGTGTGAAGTACACAGGATAAATTAGCCATATTACTGATCAAAATAAATGCATAAATTAGCCATATCACTGTGCTTTATGCTCTGGTTATATTTCTCCATAAGCAAATCTCTCTTAGTACTTTGGTTCAAAAAGGGGGAGGACTGAATGGAAAATGCTGTATTTTAGAACAATGCAGATTCTGCACTGGAACTGGCAGCATAACAGTTGAGATTGGCAGTGGAGAGACTGAAGTTTCACAATGCATCAACTGCGAAGGTGCAGGCACTTTAACATGCACCACTTGCCAAGGGACCGGGATTCAACCCCGTTACCTTGATCGCAGGTAAACCCTTGCAAGCTTTGTACATTGTTCAATGAACTTATCAAATAATTGCTCTCATCAGTCATCACGCACAAATCTTGCATTTGTTTCAGTGGGAAATCCCAAAAGGCCTCAAACTAATGGAGTACTTAATCCAAGTTATATGCCCATGATCTTTCCCATTTCTAGCCGATGTGGGACTTTGGTTGTACATCCCTAACAATCCTCCCCTCAAACAAAGGACCATATCTCTTAGGATATTTTTACCGGGCCTCCCCTCAAACGATCATCCATCCGTTCGCTCCATCGAGAGGGATCCACCAATCGTGAGTACCGCGCTTTTCCTGCTCATCACCGAGGCCCACCACCTTTGTTCGGCAATTCAAGGATTCTCCTAGCTATGTCTGGGCCTGGGCGCTCTGATACCACTTGTTGTGCGCGTGTATGCGGAAACGTGAATTATGGACCATTACAAACTCCACATTGGTATGATAGGAAATAGACTAGCACCACGAACAATAGTTCTGTACATCTGAATGAAAAACATAAAATAAGAAGTATAAAATTATTTTGAATATTATTAAGGGTATGTTTGGTTCTTCATTGCCTTCCAGTTCAATTGTTCAAATCACCAAAGAACATTTTTTGTACAATCAGTAGAAAGATACAATATCATAAAAGTAAGGGATTTATCTTGATTGGAATATGAGTGGTACATTTATGGGATATTGCGAGCAATTACAGTATTATTGTGATGGCATAACAAATCAAGTGGACTCTAAAGAATGATAATTTAGAGGATGATCTACTCTATAGGACGCACATCAACATTGGTGCACCATGATATTTGTGTAGCTAGATCCCTCATAATTGTTACACTTTCAACATTATCTAGTTATATTTCTAGTCATTGTTTATTGTGTGCATATCCGGCAGTTTGTTCAGATCATGTGTCATACCCTCAATTTCTGTTCATAATATGTTCTCTCCATCTGTCTATTGGTTTGTACAAACAACTAATGTATAATTTGAAGGGATTTTTAGTGAGATTTTGATGTTGGTATATTCGTGTTGCACAGAGAATTCAAAGATGATGACTAGAGACTGCGAGAGAAGGTCAAAGTTGAACCATCTTCAGATATCCAAAGTATATGAGCTGATTATGGACGCTCTCATTGACCCAAAACAGATTTTGTAGTGATTCTCTTTATTCTCGATACAAATAAAATATCTGAGACCACTCCTCCACATTCTTTTGTTTATAATACTATGTTTTAACTTTGTGTAAACATCTTTGGCCATGGCACATACTGTATACTTTGCAGAGGTAACCTCCAGCAAATTCTTATGTTGGTGAATGGGATATTTTCAATCATGTGTACTTCATTGATAGAAGAGGGAGCATTGAGTACGGCCAAGTATGTAAGAAATTGTGTGCTGAGAAACAGAGAAGCCATTGTTTGTAATCAGAGGGAAGTTTTAGGTAGTGGATGGCTATGGAATTTTTTTTTTTTTTAAATTACAACTTTCTGATCATTCTTAAACAGAATGAGGTAATTCAGTTTTGCTCAATTTCATTGGCATCAAGCATAATTTCACTGGAACTGATTATCAATTATTGTGGCTTTGCAGATGGAAAATTTGATTAGAATAGTACCTCCACATGAACGGTTGCAGAATGAATTATCATCGATCGCATGACTTTTATGTTCACAGTTCACCATGAAGTTTTAGGAAGTTTATATGCAATAACATGGTTCGATCATACACATTCATTTTCTCCTACAACACTGTTCAGTTAAGTGCCAAATCAGAGAAAGGTCAGGATAATAAAACCCTTGCTCCCTGTATTCAGAAAAATCTTTTCTCCACTAACCTTGTTATACAATAAGGGAAATCCATTTGTGCGGATTCTTTATTCTAGATCCAAAGAAAGAAACTTGCAACTCACTAAGAGTATTGTTTAACAAGCAAAAATAGATCTAATTTTTGGGCAGAGGTGATCCACTAAGAAAAGCTTTGAACAATGTCAATGCTTGTGATGGCGATGTAAATGGGACTTGATGTGCTCCACCTCTGACTGTTGCATAGGTAAGGAATGTCACATTTTTGCCCTCTCTTAATTTACCAAATGACTGTGCCCACCCTCCAACCTGCAATTTGATATCATTAAGACCGTAATTTTGATTGTAAATTGATATAAATTAAAATCTACAAAATTAATGAACAACAAATTGATGCAATGCAGAATGGTAAATTTCTCTAAATTGCTAAATGATCCATCAAACACATTCAATTGTGTCATTCCAACATCTTTTGGCATGTTCTCTAATAGAGAAAATAAAAAATATAAAAGGAAAAAGGAAGAAATGCTACTGTAACTTAGACATGGACAATTGATACTTGGTGAGCTCCATGCTTGCATCATAAATAATGAATACTGATTGACAATGAGAGATGTTCTTGAAAACGTAGAGGCATATGCACCTGCTTCTTGTTGTACCAAGGCGCGTAAGGTGTGAAGGTGGTGAACTTTAGCTGTTGGGCCAACATATTGCCAATTATCCTCGTCTGAGTCAGTGGGATTCTCGTATCTTGGTCTCCACTGTAGGTAACATTGGGCATTATTGTAGAAGATTAGTGAAAAAAGAAATCTGAGTTGGGAAGCTTGAGGTGGTGTCCACTAACCTGAAAAGCATAAATGGAATGCCCTCTTGGAGAAGGTAGGCCACAAGTGGTATAAGGTTTATCTCGATGTTCTGATTTTGATATTTAAGAGGCCTGTTACATGCATAATCCTCTGTTAGAACTCTAACATATGTTGTGTTTGATAATGTCTTTGCCTTTCATTTGTTGTGTCATTAATATCATTTTAGTCTTATCTATTGATCTGTGGTCGGCTTCATGTTTTCGACATGAGACAAGCTAAGATCATAATCCTTATTTTTCTAACATTGTTAACATGTTTTATGGAAAATGAGCTTTTCGCCAGAGTGAGAGAGGCTTATTTTAGAAACCACTGAACCTACTAGCGCAACTAAGATGTGAAGGATCCAAACACTCTACTCATACCAAAGCTCATAGAACATCTTGTAAAGAACCTAATCATGCTAAGAAAGATTTCGTTAAAGTGACTTTTTTTGATATACAACAACCACAGCGAAGTTTATATGGATGTCTTCAAAACTCTATAAGTTATCTATTAAGATCACATGGTGTTAAAAAGTAGGCCCACTTGGGTGACATTGGGATGAGCTGGGTTCAAAGATGGCCTAATTTATTACATTCAATCAAGTAGAGCCATCCAAATGGGTCAATCTCAGGCCTGGATTTTGAACTGATAGGAATATGCTTCGTGGCCATGGGCACAATGTGGTGTTTGAGACTTTGACCATTAAACCTAGGCATGAGCCTCCCTCATATCTGTCAGGCCTGAAAGTAAAGACTAGTCTTGCATCAAGCTTAAATTAATTGATGTGTAAGACCCTATTTAGTAGATTTATATCCTTGAAAGGCCAATGACAACACACAAACATTTGGGGAGAGAGAGAGAGAGAGAGAGAGAGAGAGAGAGAGAGAGAGAGAGAGAGAGAGAGAGAGAGAGACCCTTTGCAGAAGTCCCAAAGATATGGAAGCCCTGTTGTATTGGCATGAAGAGCCTTTTGCACTTTAGGCTTGTTGAGGTACGCAGATATCCTCCCACTAAGGCATGGATCACCATTGGTTCTCCGAGCAAGCTGTTAACATCAAGAACCTCTTTACCAGTTGGGAAAAAAAAAATCCCAAAGTCCAACACAATATAAGTGAATTTCATGCATAAAAACTATACAATCTTTCCTGTATCATTCTACAGGAACTATCTAGTATGAAACAAACCCATTATGGCTTCACTAGAAATTCTCTATAGGTCTATCTACAGTGGGCTCTGTTTTATTGGAATGGCGCATTTTACATCACCATCTAAGTGTTATTCTATTATTAATATGAACCCTAAGATTCTGAACATCATGATAATCACATGTAGGATTTAATCTTAAATAAATTGAAGCGTACCTCCAGATATCCTGATGCAGAGAGGTTTTTGATCTTGCTGTCTGGCGCTGTTGTTGATTGATGTTGAGATCCGTCGAGGAAGAAGGTAGGGGAATGGTTTCGGTATCTCTCTCCTTGCCTATAAATCCTAATGTGTTGAGTTTCGTCTAGCCTTTGTGATGGAGAAAAGGCTTTATTTTATAGGTGGAGAGAGGATCGAATTTCCAATTAGGATTTTCTTAGACTTAATCTCAACCGTCCATCAAGGTAGAGAACATTATGGAATATATCTCATTAAGAAACCGTATTTGAGTAATTAATAGCATATATCCTATGAAAACGGAATTCCTATAATGACTTTATTTCGGGAAAGGTAAGGACGTGTGATCCAAGTAGTGGACCTAAGTAATTTCCTTACACTAAGATTGATCAAACAGTGACTAAGTCCCCCCTGCACTGAATTTACATTGATGCTACACTGAATCGAAGCATGTGTAGTTTTTTTTTTGGTAGAAGGAAAGCATGTGTAGTTACTAAGCTACAAAATGCTTACCTTGGTGTGTATCCTTGCGAGTGTTCCTGTGCAGATGGATTTCTGTGCTGCAGTCGGTGACAAGCATCGTAGCGAGAGCAGGTCAAACTCATCAGTATCGGGACCAATCTCATTTTTTACTCTGTTGAATACATCTATACACTCCTGCGATACCTTGTCATGCAATTGCTCCGCCCAGTATCTTGAAACGTTGCAGATGGTCTTTTGAAGCATCCAAGTTTTGTCGGAAATGACTCCATGTGCCCACATATAGTCGCCGGAGTTCACACTAATGTCCAGGTCTAGAAGTGGGTTTCCCAGCTGCCATAATAGAATCAAAGAACACCCACAAAATACCCATTAATGAAAAAAAGGAAACACTAGAGTATATACTTATACGGCAGAATGATTCATGGGTTTACAGCAATAGCCTTGAGCTTGATTGGTTCGATGTTTGTATTTTTGTTGTGCTCCAATATGAGGGCTGCAAGCTGTGGTATGTAGTGGCCTATAATCACCAATAATCAATCAGAAAATTTTCATCAATGAGATAATAACAAGGTTTTCTACCGTGCTAGATTGCAAGAATTATTGGGAGAATTTGTGTTGGGAGACTTGTATGAGCTCTACATTCCTGTCACCCATCAAACACTCTATCAAAATTCAGTTGCCTTTGGGATTCTTCCCTTAAAAATAATGTTTTCAGCCGACTTCTGATGGAAATCTGGAATTCCCAACAGCCCAAATTCTCATCACAAATTCTTGCAATTGAACAGGTGGTAAAGATGTCTGAGAGTTAGAGCTTTCAGTAACCTGCATAACTCTCCCCAGTTAAATAGAAGTCTGATTCTTTGTATTGGGGAAACTCTTCCAACCAGTTTAACGCAAATCTGAGATTCTCCTCAGCTGTAACCAATCAGAAAATCATCTACAAATCAGCAAATTTATTAGTAGCTTAAACAGAGTTCACAGGCAATTGATTGAATGGCGCATACCAGTTCTTGTATCGTTCCAATTGATATAATCCTCGCTTGCATTGGAGTAGGAAAAGCCCACTCCTATTGGACTCTCAACGTATAGCATATTCGATTCTTTCACAGGTTTGAAGGTGTACAAAATTACACAATCAGTAATGATCCCACTTGGATTTTGCATTAAATGCAAAGTGAATATCAAACAAGAAACTTATAAAATATAGCAGTGAAGATGATCATTACCCAAGTTCCAAGAGTATGGATTCTGGATCAAGAGTCCATTGTCTCCCACCCGAAATGGGCCATGTTCCATGAAGGCGGCACCCAAAGAAGAACAACCGGGGCCTAATGTTTGTATTATAATTTATAACATGCATACACGTGATGTAAGAAATGATGAATATTAAGCTAGTAAAGATAGTTTGATGTTTGAGTATTGAGCTACCTCCAGTGAGCCAGAGGGTTAGGGGACGAGAGAGGGGGTCGGCGACGTTCGCTTCGACAAAGTAGTAGAATAGAGCTCTGGCATGGAGGGTGTCTGTGGTGATGTAGCCAGAGTACTGTTTGAAGGGGATGTTGGAGGGTTGGCTAGGGAGAGCTGTTATTAGTTCAGCCCATGATTTGGAGAGGAAGGATATGGCTAGTAAGTTGATCACCCACAAGCAACAAGCCATTGTCAACAGTCTGTGTGTGCCAGAGAGAGAGAGAGAGAGAGAGAGAGAGAGAGAGCAGTTGTACTGTAGGATAGACGAACGACAGGAAACGTTTCTTCAATCTTTAGTCAATCTTGGGCCTGAACAACAAGACAAGATCTGTTTCTTTAGTCAAACTTGGGTGGCAGGCCCTCAGGACCTCTCTCTCTCTCCCTCTCTCCTCTCCCTCTCCCTCTCTCTCTCTCTCTCTCCAGGCGATGACCCAAATTAATATCTTATCCTACATCTCTGACCTTTGACAAGGACCAAAATTTCTATAATATCATAAATTACAAGTGCTCTCTCTCTCTCTCTAACCTTTCTCTTCTATATCGTATAGGCAATGACCCAAATTTCTATATTATCATAATGTTGGATTAAATATCTACTAGCCCAATGCCCATGTTAAGCACGAGATCTCCCTACATTACAAAATAAATAATTATATATTAAATAAAAAATCACCTCTTTTTATAAAACAAGTTGGATAAAATAGAAATACAGAAATTAGATAAAAAAAAAGGTATCGTTACATAACCGTCGATCAAAATTGAAGTCAAAACCTCCGAGCTTTATAAATTAAAATGGCATTAATAATTTAACCATAGATTGCATTCTGGTTGGATTGAAAATTAGATCGCACCCGTACGTGATACGTATCCTTTTACGTAATAAAATAAAAAAAAATAGAAAAATTAGAATGACAAAAAAGGAGCCCATTTCGAGGTGGAAAGAGACCTCCTAAGGTTCAATTCGAGGAGGACCACAACTCCTAAGACAAAAAAGAAGCCTTGATTGTTCTTCATTCATATCTTGAACCATACAACATTTACAAATATTTATAGATATTTTATAATGGTTAAAATAACTTTACCACTAACCCACTGTCTCTCCATTCTTTCACATATATAAAGCATATGTACATACAATCTAGACAATACTATTTTAAATATATTTAAGAGTCTTAATAAAATTATTTTTAAAATAAAATATAAAATACTGAAAACTCGGTTTGGTTCGGGACTGCTAAATGAAACTTGGGCTGGGTTGGTGCAACATCAATAGCAAGCCATCTCTAGGTTCAGTGAGATTAGATCCATAGTTGGGGTCGCATGTTGCAAATGTCAATTCATAAAGTTGTCCAGAAGATGTAAGAGAAATGCAAGGAAGAGAAGGCAAAAAGAATAGGACGAAACGAACTAATCACAACACGTAAGAATTAAATTATAAAGGATCATGTACTTGCTGAAGCTATTGATGCTGATTGACATGAATGAAATCACTCAGTTTTTAATATATCTAAACATAGTAATATTTAGGTCACATATTACATGCAAACTTTTTTGTAGGGCACAATTGTGAGCCCCATTTGAAGATGGAACCGGAGGTGGGGGGGAACCACCCCACCCTAAGTATTAAGTTTGCACCCAAACCCATGCTCCTAATCTCTTCATCCGTGGCCCACAAGTTTAATGACTTCATATTGAAAAAAGTATTCAACCTTCAATCCAACGGTTTGGTCCATTCGGCTGTGTATCAATCTTTGGGAGTAGTGACCATCAGGGGGTTTCCTATTGATTGCTAGGTTTAGATGGGTTGCTAGTTGGACCCGCAAAAAAATTTTCATATAATAGGTGAAAACTAGTTTTCACTTAAATATTTTCCATACACACACATATATATATATATATATATATATATTTGGGAGCACTACACAACGTCCGGGCTTTTTTTAGGAGAAAATGCCCCACCTAGTTGGGTCCACTGGAATGCATGATAATCATGCAAGTTCATTGGATGGAAAGATCCATATCCTTTACTGTGGATTTGCCCCTGCACAACCATGTCCACAATAAATTTATAAAGAAAAAGCCAATGTTTGCTAGTTAGAAAGCTGATCAAACCGTTTATATCCTGTTCATAGCGGCACACCTGTGAAAATTCACTCCTCTTGAGTGCAATAGGAACATGATCCAACTATTTATGTACAATTTGATTAAGTTATGACAAAAAATAAATACACTAATAAAATCGATAAAATCTCCTAATATCAAGGGTTAGGATGTTTATTATGGTATTATATCTGGCCAGATCCTGAATCCACGCTTACACTTCTCGTAGCGCGTATGCATGTGATTTGAAAAGAAAACCTTTTTTAAGCATTCCCAATTGCCCTTTTTAATCAATCTTGGGTAAATTAGCGATAGATCCCTGATTGTTGGGCTTTGAAGTCTCCAGTACAGAGCATAATTGTTTAAAGCCTAAGGTCCTTGCGCATGAGATTAATTTGGGCAGTGGTCCTTGCGTGACACGTCATACTTTTTTATGACTGATTTGGCCTTCTAACTGTTTGTATAGTTGTCATGCAATCTAATCCTGATTTATAGCTCGAGTTCATCGTTTTTCCCTGACTACTGACGGATTTAAATGTGGTAAGATGAGTTTTGGATCAAATTTCAAATTTTGAATTGGAGGGATTGACGATTGATGGAAGTTGGCATATAATGTATCAGTTTCTAGAGCAAGTCGTTTGCAGTGCATGAGGATCCATTTTCTCTTCTTCTTGTTCTTCTTGTTCTTCTTGTTCTGACGTTGCTACAAAGCATAGTTTTTCTTAATATGAGTTTATAGATCTGATTCACATTAGAAGATACATGTTAGGTTGTCTGGTGACAAATAAATTTAATAGAAACTTTGATAAACCCGACGAAAACTCAGATAAATTTGCCAAAACTCAGATAAATTTATCTGAGTTTTGGCAAACTTACCTGACGAAAACTCAGATAAATTTCCAAAACTCAGATAAATTTATCTGAGTTTTCGGCAAACTTACCTGAACATCTGGCAAAACTCAGATAAATTTATCTGAGTTTTGAACAGCTATTCTGAGTTTCGAACAAATTTATTTAACTCTCACTTGCTTTTTTTCTTTTGAATTGAGGTTTGTTATAGCCATTGTCCACATAGAGTTGAGCATAAAGAATAGATAAAATCAGATAAGAACGAAATCAAATTAGGTTTTTAGTTTTTTTTAGAAAAAATTATCTTATACATCTTCTTTTTAGGAATGGAAGAAGTACTTTTTATAACCAAGTGAAGACGATTCAGATGATGGATGTATTCGATGAGTTGAGTTTGCTTTTAGGTTTTGCAGTTTCTTTCACCTTTGCCTTTTGCTTCTGCGATTCAGAGAAGTCTGGTTTTTTGCTTTTTTGAAATGGTTTGAAGCGGACCATTTTTGCTGACGTGTAGAAGGGCCTTTTTGTCTTTTTCACTGAGTCATTTTTATTAGAGGACTGCTGTCGGTACGATGAAATGTTGTGGAGTTTAGGCTATAAAAGCAAATGACGAGGGACCTGCGGCCAAAAGCCCCTTTAATCTTTTACTCCTTAGCTAAATGTCTAATTTCTTGTAGTGTGACTCAAGTCAAGCTGAGCTCGACTGCATTAATTGGCTGAAGTACTAGAAAGTCTTATGGTCTATGGACAAGCCAATCAAGTTAAATTGAGCTTAACCATATTAATTGGCTAAATGATGGCAAGGTCTCCTGTAGTGTTAATCGGAGATTGCTTTCAACATTTTTGGGGTTTTGGTTTGTGGTTTAAGATTCTTGTTTAACTTTCTTTTTATGATTAAATTTTCACTACGCGTTTTTTTTATTTTTATAGAAGAACCTGATATGTATTGATCTGGTATGCAATTCATTGGGTTATATGGACCGGGTTGTGTTGGCCCATTTATATCCGTGTCAGATACAAGTTCTGTCCATCTGTCTATTGGTTTGTACAAACACCTAATGTATAATTTGAAGGGATTTTTAGTTAGATTTTGATGTTGGTATGTTCGTGTTGCACAGAGAATTCCAAGATGATGACTAAAGACTGAGAGAGAAGGGTCGAAGTTGAACCATCTTCAGATATCCAAAGTATATGAGCTTGATTATGGACGCTTTCATTGACCCAAAACAGATTTTGTAGTGATTCTCTTTATTCTCTAGACAAATAAAATATCTGAGACCACTCCTTCACATTCTTTTGTTTATAATACTATGTTTTAACTTTGTGTAAACATCTTTGGCCATGGCACATACTGTATACTTTGCAGAGGTAACCTCCAGCAAATTTCTTATGTTGGTGAATGGGATATTTTCAATCATGTGTACTTCATTGATAGAAGAGGGAGCATTGAGTACGGCCAAGTATGTAAGAAATTGTGTGCTGAGAAACAGAGAAGCCATTGTTTGTAATCAGAGGGAAGTTTTAGGTAGTGGATGGCTATGGATTTTTTTTTTTTTTTTTAAATTACAACTTTCAGATCATTCTTAAACAGAATGAGGTAATTCAGTTTTGCTCAATTTCATTGGCATCAAGCATAATTTCACTGGAACTGATTATCAATTATTGTGGCTTTGCAGATGGAAAATTTGATTAGAGTAGTACATCCACATGAACGGTTGCAGAATGAATTATCATCGCATGACTTTTATGTTCACAGTTCACCATGAAGTTTTAGGAAGTTTATATGCAATAACATGGTTCGATCATACACATTCATTTTCTCCTACAACACTGTTCAGTTAAGTGCCAAATCAGAGAAAGGTCAGGATAATAAAACCCTTGCTCCCTGTATTCAGAAAAATCTTTTCTCCACTAACCTTGTTATACAATAAGGGAAATCCATTTGTGCGGATTCTTTATTCTAGATCCAAAGAAAGAAACTTGCAACTCACTAAGAGTATTGTTTAACAAGCAAAAATAGATCTATTTTTTGGGCAGAGGTGATCCACTAAGAAAAGCTTTGAACAATGTCAATGCTTGTGATGGCGATGTAAATGGGACTTGATGTGCTCCACCTCTGACTGTTGCATAGGTAAGGTATGTCACATTTTTGCCCTCTCTTAATTTACCAAATGACTGTGCCCACCCTCCAACCTGCAATTTGATATCATTAAGACCGTAATTTTGATTGTAAATTGATATAAATCGAAATCTACAAAATTAATGAACAACAAATTGATGCAATGCAGAATGGTAAATTTCTCTAAATTGCTAAATGATCCATCAAACACATTCAATTGTGTCATTCCAACATCTTTTGGCACGTCCTCTAATAGAGAAAATAAAAAATATAAAAGGAAAAAGGAAGAAATGCTACTGTAACTTAGACATGGAAAATTGATACTTGGTGAGCTCCATGCTTGCATCATAAATAATGAATACTGATTGACAATGAGAGATGTTCTTGAAAACGTAGAGGCATATGCA
The DNA here is from genome assembly GCA_003546025.1 of Camphora micrantha. Lineage (NCBI taxonomy): Eukaryota > Viridiplantae > Streptophyta > Magnoliopsida > Laurales > Lauraceae > Camphora > Camphora micrantha. The sequence continues at coordinate 14,447,466 of QPKB01000003.1, read as the reverse complement.
CCTGCTTCTTGTTGTACCAAGGCGCGTAAGGTGTGAAGGTGGTGAACTTTAGCTGTTGGGCCAACATGTTGCCAATTATCCTCGTCTGAGTCAGTGGGATTCTCGTATCTTGGTCTCCACTGTAGGTACCATTGGGCATTATTGTAGAAGATTAGTGATAAAAGAAATCTGAGTTGGGAAGCTTGAGGTGGTGTCCACTAACCTGAAAAGCATAACTGGAATGCCCTCTTGGAGAAGGTAGGCCACAAGTGGTATAAGGTTTATCTCGATGTTCTGATTTTGATATTTAAGAGGCCTGTTGCATGCATAATCCTCTGTTAGAACTCTAACATATGTTGTGTTTGATAATGTCTTTGCCTTTCATTTGTTGTGTCATTAATATCATTTTAGTCTTATCTATTGATCTGTGGTCGGCTTCATGTTTTCGACACGAGCAAGATCATAATCCTTATTTTTCTAACATTGTTAACATGTTTTATGGAAAATGAGCTTTTCGCCAGAGTGAGAGAGGCTTATTTTAGAAACCACTGAACCTACTAGCGCAACTAAGATGTTTCATGCTAAGAAAGATTTCGTTAAAGTGACTTTTTATGATATACAACAACCACAGCGAAGTTTATATGAATGTCTTCAAAACTCTATAAGTTATCTATTAAGATCACATGGTGTTAAAAAGTAGGCCCACTTGGGTGACATTGGGATGAGATGGGTTCAAAGATGGCCTAATTTATTACATTCAATCAAGTAGAGCCATCCAAATGGGTCAATCTTAGGCCTGGATTTTGAACTGATAGGAATATGCTTCGTGGCCATGGGCACAATGTGGTGTTTGAGACTTTGACCATTAAACCTAGGCATGAGCCTCCCTCATATCTGTCAGGCCTGAAAGTAAAGACTAGTCTTGCATCAAGCTTAAATTAATTGATGTGTAAGACCCTATTTAGTAGATTTATATCCTTGAAAGGCCAATGACAACACACAAACATTTGGGGGGAGAGAGAGAGAGAGAGAGAGAGACCCTTTGCAGAAGTCCCAAAGATATGGAAGCCCTGTTGTATTGGCATGAAGAGCCTTTTGCACTTTAGGCTTGTTGAGGTACGCAGATATCCTCCCACTAAGGCATGGATCACCATTGGTTCTCCGAGCAAGCTGTTAACATCAAGAACCTCTTTACCAGTTGGGAAAAAAAAATCCCAAAGTCCAACACAATATAAGTGAATTTCATGCATAAAAACTATACAATCTTTCCTGTATCATTCTACAGGAACTATGTAGTATGAAACAAACCCATTATGGCTTCACTAGAAATTCTCTATAGGTCTATCTACAGTGGGCTCTGTTTTATTGGAATGGCACATTTCACATCACCATCTAAGTGTTATTCTATTATTAATATGAACCCTAAGATTCTGAACATCATTATAATCACGTGTAGGATTTAGTCTTAAATAAATTGAAGCGTACCTCCAGACATCCTGATGCAGAGAGGTTTCCGATCCTACTGTCTGGCGCTGTTGCTGATTGATATTGAAATCCGTTGAGGAAGAGGGTAAGGGAATGGTTTCGGTATCTCTCTCCTTGCCTATAAACCCTAATGTGTTGAGTTTCGTGTAGCTTTTGTAATGGAGAAAAGGCTTTATTTTATAGGTGGAGAGATAATCGAATTTCCAATTAGGATTTTCTTATACTTAATCTCAACCGTCCATCAAGGTAGAGATTATTATGGAATATATCTCATTAAGAAACCGTATTTGAGTAATTAATAGCATATATCCTATGAAAACGAAATTCCTATAATGACTACATTTCGGGAAAGGTAAGGACACACGTCCAAGTAATGGACCTAAGTAATTTCCTTACACTAAGATTGATCAAACAGTGACTAAGGCCCCCCTGCACTGAACTTACATTGATGCTACATTGAATCAAAGCATGTGTAGGTTTTTTTTTTTTTTTTTTCTGGTAGAAGGAAAGCATGTGTAGTTACTAAGCTACAAAATGCTTACCTTGGTGTGTATCCTTGCGAGTGTTCCTGTGGAGATGGATTTCTGTGCAGCAGTCGGTGACAAGCATCGTAGCGAGAGCAGGTCAAACTCATCAGTATCGGGACCAATCTCATCTTTTACTCTGTTGAATACATCTATACACTCCTGCGATACCTTGTCATGCAATTGCTCCGCCCAGTATCTTGGAACGTTGCAGATGGTCTTTTGAAGCATCCAAGTTTTGTCGGAAATGACTCCATGTGCCCACATATAGTCGCCGGAGTTCACACTAATGTCCAGGTCTAGAAGTGGGTTTCCCAGCTGCCATAATAGAATCAAAGAACACCCACAAAATACCCATTAATGAAAAAAAGGAAACACTAGAGTATATACTTATACGGCAGAATGATTCATGGGTTTACAGCAATAGCCTTGAGCTTGATTGGTTCGATGTTTGTATTTTTGTTGTGCTCCAATATGAGGGCTGCAAGCTGTGGTATGTAGTGGCCTATAATCACCAACAATCAATCAGAAAATTTTCATCAATGAGATAATAACAAGGTTTTCTACCGTGCTAGATTGCAAGAATTGTTGGGAGAATTTGTGTTGGGAGACTTGTATGAGCTCTACATTCCTGTCACCCATCAAACACTGTATCAAAATTCAGTTGCCTTTGGGATTCTTCCCTTAAAAATAATGTTTTCAGCCGACTTCTGATGGAAATCTGGAATTCCCAACAGCCCAAATTCTCATCACAAATTCTTGCAATTGAACAGGTGGTAAAGATGTCTGAGAGTTAGAGCTTTCAGTAACCTGCATAACTCTCCCCAGTTAAATAGAAGTCTGATTCTTTGTATTGGGGAAACTCTTCCAACCAGTTTAACGCAAATCTCAGATTCTCCTCAGCTGTAACCAATCAGAAAATCATCTACAAATCAGCAAATTTATTAGTAGCTTAAACAGAGTTCACAGGCAATTGATTGAATGGCGCATACCAGTTCTTGTATCGTTCCAATTGATATAATCCTCGCTTGCATTGGAGTAGGAAAAGCCCACTCCTATTGGACTCTCAACGTATAGCATATTCGATTCTTTCACAGGTTTGAAGGTGTACAAAATTACACAATCAGTAATGATCCCACTTGGATTTTACATTAAATACAAACTGAATATCAAACAAGGAACTTATAAAATATAGCAGTCAAGATGATGATTACCCAAGTTCCAAGAGTATGGATTCTGGATCAAGAGTTCATTGTCTCCCACCCGAAATGGGCCATGTTCCATGAAGGCGCCGGCACCCAAAGAAGAACAACCAGGGCCTAATGTTTGTATTATAATTTTATAACATGCATACATGTGATGTAAGAAATGATGAAAATTAAGCTAGTAAAGATAGTTTGATGTTTGAGTATTGAGCTACCTCCATTGAGCCAGAGGGTTAGGGGACGAGAGAGGGGGTCGGCGACGTTCGCTTCGACAAAGTAGTAGAATAGAGCTCTGCCATGGAGGGTGTCGGTGGTGATGTAGCCAGAGTACTGTTTGAAGGGGATGTTGGAGGGTTGGCTAGGGAGAGCTGTTATTAGTTCAGCTGATGATTTGGAGAAGAAGGAACTAGCTACAAAGATGATTACCCACCGATACCAAGCCATTGTCAGTGACTCAGAGAGAGAGAGAGAGAGAGCAGTGTAAATGTAGGATGGACAAGGGAGGTTCATTTATTTAGCCAAAACTTGGTGGCTTCTCTCTCTGCCAATCATCCAGATTTCGATGATATTAGAATAACATAAATAAATTAACAGAGTATATCCGTCTAATTAGATTAAAATTCTGGTTGCACACTGATTAAGGACTTGTGTTACATACGCAAGTGAAACCCCAGAGGGGTTGGTCGGGTGGTCAAGACCACAGTTCCTTTCTCTTTCTGTGCTAGAGGTTTTGGTATCATTCTCCACTTTCATCTTCTTCAGGAATCGAATGTTGAGTCCACTAGTACTACTACATTGGGGCCACAAGGGTGTTTATCCAACTTTCCTTTAGGCCCAGAGGGATTAGTCCAGCCCAAAAAATTACCCCGACTTCCCTCTAGACTTAGAGAGATTAATTTAGCCCAAAAAATTGAAAATCCTCCAATAAAAAAAATAAAAAATTAAAGCGAGTGAGGGCTTGACGTATCAAATCATTCTTGAGTTGGATCCCCCGGAACAAGGACATGTTTGGCTGGGTTTTTTAAAAGTGAAAGTGCTTCTGTCAAAGTAGCTTCACAAAGTTAACTTTTTTCAAACAACTTTTTAGAAAAAAAAAAAAGGTTTTTTTTTTTTAAAAGTGAAAGTGCTTTTTTCAAAGTAGCTTCACAAAGTTTACTGTTTTTTTTTTTTAAGCGACTTTTTAGAAAAAAAAAAATGTTTATCTTGTTGAGTCCGGATCCCCTCTTTGAGCGAAACAGGAGTTTACTGTTTGGAACTATCTATCAAGTGGCGCCACGTGTTAAAAATGGCACGTCAGCTATGGAGCCTTTGAAGTTTCAACTAGTCCATTGGAATGAAAAAATAGAAAATAAGATGGCCCTTTTTGCAAATAAAAAAAAAATGGGAAAAAAAAACCAAACACCTCCGTTCATCTTCTTCAACAAAACCCTTCAAACCAATTGCCTCCGTACCGTTCATCTTCTCTAACTAAACCCTACAATCCTACCGCCTCCAATCCTTTTCTCCGATGAAACTCCACAACCCTCTATGATAAAATCCCTTCGAGTTGAGCAAAAAGAAGGGGGTAAGGGAGAGGAATCCAGCGGCGTAGAGGGCGGATAAATTCAACTTTAGGGACCTTTCGCTAATTATTTCGGCAATGATCGACATTTAAATCAGTTGTAACGCACGTGCTCATACTCACAAAACTATATTTAAACTTGGAGGCTCTAAAATCAGAAAAATACTCACCGAGCACTGTGCACCACTCGTCCAGACCATCCCAGAGGCGGGGTCCACCTCTGAATAAATCAAGGGTCGGGATGGTCTGATTTGGGTGATGTTTGGTCCACTAATAATTCCACAAAGTAGTCTACCTCTGATCCTTTTCTAACCCTTTCATTGATGCATAAATGTGGGACAATGTGGAAAAGGGTGTGCTGCTAAAAATCAAATCTAGTAGGGTTTTTAAGAATTCCCGTTCCTGCTCACATTTCAAACCGATATGTCTCTGTCTTTCTCATTCTTGGATCTATTCTATTATTATTTAAAGTAAAGCAACTTGTACATCTTTCCATTCTCTACTGCACATAAAAATAAAAGAACAAAATACAAGGGAGAATTTCAAAAAAATCCTTAAGTTTTAACCTTATTTCAAAAAAGGACATAAGTTTCAAAACTTTTCAAATTATTCTCTAAGTTTTTCAGAAAGTTTTCAATTAAGGACATCGATCTATTTAAAGTTATTTTTCTGCAACTTTTTTCCTTTTTTTCTTTAAGATACCCAAATTACCCTTCATTGTAATAGAACTCTCCTTCACTTCCTCTACATTCTCCTTATTTTCCTCACCGGTGTCCTCACGATGATTAAAGACACCCAGTATTCTTACAGCGATTGACTGCATGTAGTGGCTGCCGAAACCATATCATGGCTTTAAATGAAGGATAATTTGGGTATTTTCAAAATATCGAGGGAAAAACTCACCAGAAAATACCTTTAAATGGTCGGATGTCCTTAATTGAAAATTTATTGGAAAGCTTAGGGACTAATTTGAAAATTTTCAAAACTTGTGTCCTTTTTTAAAATAAGGCAAAAACTGAAGGCTAGATTTGAAAATTTCCCAAATACAAGTGTCTAGCTGTCCCTCTTATATTTCTCGAAATGATATGAAAATTCTTTTCAATTTACAATTGAAGTTCAAGCCAATGATCTGATGGGCTACAGTCTCATTCCCAATGGATTAACAACCTGGATCATATTAGCTTCTGCCAATTTGGTCACAATTTACTTGTAAGAAGATTTCAACTCTATTCACGAAAGGGTTACTACTTACTTGCCAAACTAAGATACATCATTTGATAACAAATCTATAATCTGTATTGAATATTTCTATGTGACAAAAGCTATGAAACGCATTATGGTATTGCCTTAACTTCGGAGTTCTTCTTATCATGTATGGGGCTGCATGGCTTTAAAATGCGTCTTGTTGAGTTAAGATTTGGTTTCATTTATAAGACCAGGGTTAGGATTTGGATATTTCTGAATTGAGACTTGGACAAAGAAGCCTCACGGTGCTAACGGAAGCACTCTACCCTTACTTTTGTGGATTCCCCTTTCTTAGCTCACACGATCACTTTACTTGATTGTGCCTCAAGGGACTGCTCAGACGGATTGAGCACTCATACTGAGACTACTTATTCACATCATTTTATTTATAATACTAATTTTTAACTTTGTGTAAACATCTGATTCCCCTTTCTTAGTTCACATGATCACTTTACTTGATCTTACCTCAAGAGACTGCTTAGGCGGATTGGGGTCTCACACTGAGACTACTCCTTCACATTCTTTTATTTATAATACTAATTTTGAATTTTGTGTAAACATCTTTGGCCATAGTACATATTATATATTTTTTCAGAGGTGCAGATAAGAATAAATCTTTGGCCAAACGCTGGGGCTATCGTTGAAACTTTTTTTTATCGGTAACCTTTGTTATGGTCGTCGCTATAAGTTAATAAGAAATTGAATTTTAGCATGGCCAGCTTTGGTAGAGGGTTAGGAATAAATCAAAGAGTTGAAAACGGTAGAGGGTTGAGAATAAATCAAAGAGTTGAAAACGGTGTGCTTAGGTTATTTTGGCCAATTTTTTTTTTATACTAAATGAGCATTTGCGGGCGCAAATCGTGCGTTGCCAATGGTACAGATAAGAAGTCAGAGCTTTCCCAACGCAGACCTGTGCATCGCCAATAGGCAAAATAATTGTAAACTTATTTTCTACAACTTTTGCTAACGCTGTCTTACTTGCGTCGGTAAAAATAGCAATTCTCTGTGACTTTTGCCAATGCAGTCCAAATATACATCGGAAATAAGATTTTTACCAACGCAATTTTTCATTGCGTTGGCAAATAGTGTCGGGAAAGGTTTTCAACAGCTTTTGCCAACCCGGTCTTACTTGCATCGTTTAAGTAGTAGCAATTCTCTGTGACTTTTGCCAACGTAAATTTTTACTGCGTCGGAAAATAGTGTCGGGAAAGGTAAGTTTGTCATAGATGGGGCTTTACCGACGTAACTCATGCGTCGACAATGGTGCGAATAAAAACTCAGAGCTTTCCCAACGCACACCTGTGCGTCGCCAATAGGCAAGATAATTGCCAATGCATTATTGCGTCAACTTTAAAAAAACACGCGTTGGCAAAACTTTACCTCTCTTTTGGGGGGATTTTTTTGTTGGCGCCAATATGGTTACCACAGCTTTTGCCGATGCGGTCTTGCTTGCGTCGGTAAAAGTAGCAATTTATCTGACCTTTGCCAATGCAGTCCAAATATGCGTTGGAAATAAGACTTTTGCCGACGTAAATTTTCACTGCGTTAGCAAATAGTATCGGGAAAAGTGCAATTTGTTATAGTGGTAGTAGTAAGATCATCTATGGAATTGGGACCTCCATTGAGCCAGAGAGTTAGGGGTCTAGAGAGAGGGTCGGCGACGTTTGCTTCGACGAAGTAGTAGAATAGAGCTCTGCCATGGAGGGTGTCTGTGGTGATGTAGCCAGAGTACTGTTTGAATGGGATGTTTGGAGGGTTGGCCAGGGAGAGCTGTTATTAGTTCAGCTGATGATTTGGAGAGGAAGGATATGGCTACTAAGATGACTAGACACCCACACCAAGCCATTGTAATTCTCATGATAGGAGGAGAGAGATTTTCTTTTAAGCGACACAGTATCATAGATTGTATCATAGATTGCCTCATTAGATATTTCATCGATTAGCTCAAGAATGACATTGGTCTTCACGGGTGATGTACCAGCCTAAGTTAACAGTATAGACCCATTTGTTTGTTCTTTGTTACGTTCAATGGTAGCAGTAACACCCCGACACCTAATATTAAATTAATTATAATTAGTTATTTGTTAGCTAATTAAGTGTGTTTAGAGTCTTAGCGAGTCGGGTTTGACGTGTGGATCATGCATGCGAAGTCTTGCGCGATTCCGAGTGCGATTGGGCATGGCAGGGGGTTGGTTTGCAATTTCAGAAAGTTTTCACGGTTTTTTCCGAGATTATTAGTTTTTGTGAGTTTGGGTGCATCAGATAGGTCTCGACATTTTACGAACTTTAATCCTTCGGTCGCATTTCAATCCAACGTGTTGCGGGAGCCCAAATGATCACAATTAGCGGGCTAAGGACTAAATTGTAATTTCCCAAGCCCTAAACCCATATAAACCAACGATCCCCATCCCCTTCATTTCTTTCCCTCTTTCTCTCAAACTCTCATTTCTCCACACTGCCTCCTCACCATTTCCGGCCACCGGAGCTCCGACGTCGCTGGCAAGTATTCTCTTCTTCCCCAAGCCTCCAAGACTCTACCCATCACCTTTTCCAAGTCGCTTACCTCCCATTGCTAGGTAAGCTCCCAAAGCTACTAGGTTTATGTCATTTTCATTTCTTTGCTTAGAAATTGTTCTAGGAAGCTCATTCCCTCCCATTGCATTCATTTTGTAGAAAGGTTTTTGGGTTGAGAACTTCTTCCCCAAGTTTGAGCTCAAAAGAGGGATTTCCCCCAAATTTCTCTTGGTTTTAGTCAAGCTCTTCATCAAGGCAATTTAATACGTATATTTATGTTTGGATATGTTTGTCTCCCATTGAATTGTTGATTGATGATGATTTAGATGACCATATATGCTTAATTGATGTCTTTGATTTTGGAAAAAAATGATAATTAGGTTTATATATTTAATGAAATGGATTCTTAGTTGGATGGTTGGATTAGATGGATTGTGTATGGACTTGTGATTGGAGGATGTCCAAGGCACTAGGAGAGGGCTTGGCCCTATATTTTCTTTGTTTACAGGTGTGGATGGAAGAAGGGAGTGGAACTCCCCATTTTTGAACCAATTAGAGAATTTGTTTCAGAATTTTGGGAGCAGTCGGTTAATTGAACCTGGTTGTCGATTAACCGAATTGTAGCTTGGTGACCCGTCGGTTCCAATTCCAGCGAGCAACATTTCGAAGGAATTGTGAAGTCAGTCAACCCGTTGGTTAATGGACTATGGTATTTATTCTAGACTAAATTAATTTTTAACCAAAAGTATTATTTACAAACCAATGGTATCCATTTTGCTTGCTTGCCGGGTTTTTATCCTGTGCCTAATATATCCCTACCACAACTTAATGAGAGTGGGGAGGGCAATGACACTATCCCGTGGTGATTAGTATATGCGAACCGCCTGTTTTGTTAGATGTTCATGTTAGTTTGATTATGATTCAAATGCAATGTATTTCCTTTGATATTGTCTATCGTTATTATGATTCGTACTGCATGTATATATATATATATATAAATATATATAAAATATTCAGGTGAGAAATATTATATGAGAACTTTTTTGTGGGGCCTAACTTTAGGTCCCATTTGGGATGGGACCTGGAAGGATGGAAAGATCTATGTGAGATCACCCAAAGTATCAAGTTTGACTCCAACCCTATGCCCATAACCCCTTCATCCGTAGCCCACAAGTTTAATGGTTTCATATTCAAAGAAATATTCAACCCTCAATCCAACGGTTTTGTCCATTTGGATGTGTGCCAATCCTTGGGATCAATAACTATTAGGAGGGTTCTCTATTGGTTGCTCAGTTTGGATGGGTTGCTTAGGTGACCCCACAAAAAATTCTCATATAATAGGTGAAAACTAATTTTCACCTGAATAATTTCGTATATATATATATATATTGCTTGTCGACCGTCGTATCTGATGATGCTACTCTTGGTGCATAGGTACCGAACCCTTCTATCTCGAGGAGGAGACGACGGAGGAAGTTTAGGCAGATCAGCTTGATGATTAGGCCTGTCAATGGGACGCGTTAAAACTAGTAAAAAGCCCGGCCCGACCCTTCCCAAGCCCGAAAATATAGGGCTTTTAAAAAAATTTGAGCCCAGTGGGCTGGACTTAGACAATATATTTTAAAGCCCGACCAAAATGGGACTTGGACTAGGCAGAAACAACCCAACCTGTTCAGGCCCGGCCCGCTGCAAAGTCATTTAATAATTATTATTTATATATTACAATAGTGGAAATTAAATTCAACTAAGTATCCTATTTTATCTCGAATGGCTCGTGATATTTTATCCTATTTTACTTGACCCATATAGGATATTCATTCTCATTCATTTTACTGATTTTCTTATTTTCTACTTTCATCGGCCCAAAAAAAAAGAAGAAGTTTTTAACCGATCCCACATTACTTTAACTTGACTCATATAGGATATTCATTCTCATTCATTTTTATTGATTTTCTGATTTTCTACTTTCACAGGCAAAAAAAAAAAAAAAGGTTTTAACCGTTCCTACATTACTTGACCCATATATCCTATAGGGTATTCATTTATTTCTATTGATTTTTTGATTTTCTACAGTCACTGGCAAAAAAAAAAAAAAAAAACTCCACCATGTTGTTTGTTGCTTTGCATTGCCGGTCCCGAACCCGGAAAAAAGGAAGATGGTTTAAAGTCCGGTTCACACCGGGTGTTTGGTGATAGTAGGAATAATTAAAGAATATTTTGCTTATATCCAAGATCGGGCTAAGCCCAGGCCCGGCCCTGTCCCAGCCCAGGCCCGTACGGGACGAAATTTGATGTAGGCCCGTTCAATTTAGGGTCGGGATTGGACAACACCTGGCAGGCCGTCTTATTTTCGAGACGGGATTGGACAACCCAAGCCCAGGCCCGGCCGGTCCCATTGACAGGCCTACTGATGACCGCCTAGACTATTGTACGAACGGTGTTATTTAGCCGTATCGACCCCGTACTTGAGAGTTTTCACGTTTATACCTTGTTAGATTCATCTTTTGGTTCCTTTTTCTTTTGATTAAGCCCGAGTTTTAGTGTGATATTTTATTGTAAATAATACTTTTGGTTAAACTGTTTCAAACTTGAACCCTATTAATATATTTCAGTATTTGCTCTTAACTATACATCTTGAGATATCACTTGTATTTATGAAGCTTCCGTTATATGTTTTATGTATCCGAGGAAATGTTTGTACCTCACAGCGGTCTTCGATCTATATGGGATATGATTGGGGCCATGTGTTATTTATTAATGTTGAAAAATTTTAATTGACCCTAATTTCACGCATAATTCCCGGTTTAACGATTGGGGCGTGACAGTAGCTGCTCTCTCTCTCTCTCTCTCTCTATATATATATATATATATATATTTGTTCTTGTTAACTTGCTCTTTGGGTCTGATTCCAGCTGAAAACCATCAGTCCAACCTAGCTAGGGCCTTCCATAAGCAGGTTCAGCCCAAGCCCTGCCCTTTTAGCCCAGTCTTGAGTGAGTTTGTACTTTTGTCTGGTCTTTTTGAGGCCTGTTAGTTACTGTGGTTTTAGATAGTCTGTAATTTATGGTGTTCATGGTCCGGGTAGGGTCAGGCTGAGGCATTTTAAGGTCTAGCCCAAGTCTAAAAACACAGGCCCATATACTGTCCAAGGCCAACACATGCTGCAAGTGCTAAGCCCAATCCTTGCCTGTAATTTAGGGTGTCTAGGGCTTGTCCAAAGTGGCCCGGGCCAGAGTCACGCCCAGATCCATGTGGGCCGTGGCCATGAGGACCCCTACCTGTGACCCTATGCTGCGTTTGGGTACCTTTATTTTAATGAAAATGTATTTTATTTTTAAGAAAATAATACAAGTAAAAGTTTTTGGATGATCATGTTTTCATATTACCACATTTCTCATCTTCTCCTTCTCTCCTTGTTTGATGCCTATTTCATGTTTTTCTTCTTCACAGTTCTGAAGAATGAAAAAGATAAGGGCAGGAAAAGAAGGATCTAGCTGCTAAGATGATCAACCACCAAGCCATTGTCATGGTCATGTGTGATGAGAGGATGTGGAGAGAGAGAGAGAGGGATAGTAGTCTTCTTGTTTGGGCTATATTCTCTTGTTTGGTCATGGGCTATATTCTCTTGTTTGGTCCTATCCCAAAGACTATATTCTCTTGTTTGGTCCTATCCCAAAGACTCTCTCTCTCTCTCTCTCTCTCTCTCTCTCTCTCTCTCTTGTGGGGCTCACTAGGGGGCCACCAGTGACCGATCATGGAGGTAGGGGGTCATAAGATCTAGATATAACTTATATATTTCAAAATTTAAGTCTTTTAGTTCATTCTAACAGCTTGATCTATGACACAGAAAGATTTTAAAAGGCATTAAATTTTTTGGATTTCAATTCAATGGTCAAATCCCATTCTGAATGGTGTCAAAAACTTGGGGCTTATGACAATGGAGAGGCTAGTGAGTAATGGGCTTTGGGTGGATCAAAGAGGGCCCACCAAGGAGTATGTAGGGTAGGTGCCACATGAGACATCCGCATGGGGGCACAAGTGAATGTATCATAACATATCACCATTGAGGGGTGTTGTGATTTACGGCCTACGAGAAGAGATCAAGCACGAACAAGAGAACACAAAGATTTATGTGGTTTGACTTTTGGCCTACGTCCACGGGGAAGACGGGAGAATTTATTATGCAATTAGAAGAGGTGTACATCATGGAGACTCTTAGGGGATGTTTGGTAAGCATTAATGGAAGGGAGGGGATTCTATGCTCTAGAGGATTCCTTTGCTCCAGTGGAATCAAGCCATCCTCATATAGGATTTGTAAAGAGATTTCTAGGTTGGGCATTAAAAGAAGATTCCCACCATTAGTAGAATATGTGACATAAAAGTTGTAAGTTTTTTGGAAATAACTCAAGATCTACGACGAATCAGGACCTCAACTTTTTAGTCAAAGTCAATTTGGGCCATCTAGAGTATTTGAACAGTTCGAATCGTGCGAAGGGGCCCCACAAAAATAAAAAATTAATATTTTAGAATCTGGACATTTTTGCAAATATCTCGATATCTAGACATGATCAACGGCTAAAATTTGACCAACTGGCCGTTTTTGACCTTTCAGAGATAACTCACGGTTTAGATCTGATTATGGGCCCCACAGGAACCAAAAAATTGGAAAAAACACAATGTTTTTCAACCCATTTTTTGCCTTGTGTGAAATCAATGGTCAATAGTTTTTGGCCAATTTCTCATGATCCATATTGAATCAGGCTGCCAAATTTGGACCTATAGTTGTTTTAGGCATTTTGAAGAGATTAGACGGTTTGGATTTCACAAATGGGCCCCATAGAATTTCAGAAATTACCATCCAACGGTCTGGACGTTTTTGCAAATATCTCAAACTCCGTGAACAATCAACGAATGATATTTGACGTCCCAACCGTTTTTGGCCTTTTAAACAATACTACCGGTTCAGATCTTAATTGTGGGACCAAGAAAAGGTCAGATTTTGAAAAAAATGGTGAACCCTATATTACCGCATTGCGCACTGAAGCGGTGCCTTTCTGTCCATTTACCGATTTTGTCTTTCAGAGGAGGGGAGGGTCTGACATGGGAAATACATAGGAATGGTGATGCAGAGATTCCTTGATGAATGTTTTCTTGCATTACCAAACATGGGTTTTCCACGGGAGCACAGAAAACCTGCAAGGAATCCTCACTGAGGATGCTTACTAAACGTGCTCTTAGTCTCTATTTATAATATCAGCTCCAAAACCCTGTTACACCCGAACACAACTTTTAATCACAGTAGACCGACAATAATAGACATACTTTTAATTACAGTAGAATATGGACAATGCAGGACCCGATTTACTAAATTTATTATTTTTATTGAGCCATACAACCTAACAAGGGGGATGGCAGAAGGAAATATGGACACATTGATGCGGAAGCCTCTAAAATTTTAGCTTCATTTGTTATAAAACGGTGTAGAAATTAAGGCCACAGAATCAATCAAGACATGAAAAGTACTTTAAAAATGTTTTAAGTTATATTCAACAATGAATGTTTGAAACCAATTTGATGCCAATCAAGGGAGAGTAGTATGGGTTTTAGGAGGAAGATAGGTTATTAGTGGGCCCCACATGGGTTGCAAATCACAATGAGATCATAGTTATGTTCCTCACTTGATAATTTGCCCATCACAAGCAAATCAATGTATTAGAATACTATAATATTATATAGTGCTCGAGGCCGCAGTCTGACAAATGCTTTGCTCGAATAGAAATTTCACTCTGATTTGGCCACGGCCTTAATGACAGTGATGATGTGACAGCCCACACAATGCATAAAGATGAAGAATGTTGCCAAAATTGTCCACATTGGAATATGTTAACTCTTCAATCAGTGGAATATTGAATGAAAGATCATTGGGAATATCACTCTTCTAACCTTTTCAAGAAACTACCAAAAGATATCTTTCAAAATAATAAAAAAGAAGATGGTCAATTTATGTGTGGGTTTGTATTGTCACATGCTTACATTTCAAGTGGAAAAAGAAGTGGTTAGTGCAAAGAATGTCAATCATTTTGGTTGAGATAATCATACTTACGAAAATTTATCATCGTTAAAGCTTTGTTCCATTTATGATTGACTTTAGTTCTCTTCATTTTAAAATTTTACTTATTCTTGACATCAAGGCTATAAAATAGATAGTTATAAATGTAATATTGGATAGATTTAAGTTTTTTCTTTTTGTGAGTGAGAACTATTGATTATTGAAGGTATTAGGCCTCGAAGTTGTCTAAAATACATAATAATTATAATGTTATAAGTAGTTAAACTGATGATCAAATGTGATTATTAAAAAATGACCACCAGATAACCTCCTCTTTAATGAAAAGTAAATTATAAGAATATAAAAAATGAATGCCCAAACACTTACCTAGCAATTCAAATTCTATACAAATGTCAAAATTTAATTCCACATGCATTGCTACCGCATATCCTTCACCCCGTTGCTTATAATGTCCACGCTTAACTAACTTAATTATTCATAGGTGGATGTCAATTGATTATGAATTTCTATGTATTCAAATGTGAACAAACATGAACGGCTTCGTTACCATACGGGTTTCAAATCCTACCCGTATCAGTATCCGAACCATACAGCTCAAATTCCTCTTTTCGGTGTGTTCGACCCTTTCAGATTCAGTTCAAGCCCGACCCAAGTTGCACCCGCCCATGTAAGCAGCCGAACGGTAGAATAACAGAAAAAACAGTGGGGGTTGTCGTTATATAACCTCCCTCCCGGTTTCAAACACATCTGGAGAGATTCTGTTGAGACAAATAAGACACCCACATTGTCTCCTTCCTCCAAAGCCCCGAAAACTCCTCTCCATCAAGCTCTCTCCAACTGTACTCCACTCATCCACCCTCTTCTTCCACCAAATTAACCCAACTGCCATCACAATCACCTTCATTGATTCAACCTCATTCAACCCATGCAGGCAATGCCTCTGCTATCTAAATCCTAGGAAACAACACCACCCAAAAAGACTATCCATTTTCCTCTCTCTCCCTCTTTCCCAAAACTGCTCTCTGTTTTCGCTGAATGGGGAGGCGCAAATGCTGCTGTATATGCTGCACATTGATAGTTGTAGCTGTTGTTGCTGCTGCTGCTGTTATATTGGTTCGTAGATCACGCGGTGTTGCACCTGTTCCCGGTTCGCCGGGTGCCATTGTGGAGAAGTACTCAGAAGCGCTTGGCCTCGCCTTGCAATTCTTTGATGTGCAGAAATGTAATTTTGTTTTTTGGTTTTTTTAAAAACTTGTTCTTTTGAATTCTAATTGAGTTTCTTGTTTAGAAGTTGGTTTTTTTTTATTAGTTGGTGATTATCTTGAATGAGGATATCTTGCTTGCTGATTATGGACTTTTAATAGTCCCCATGTGGCATCTGTTACAGTAGAAATTACCGTTGTTGAGATGTAATCACTTTCGCAGAGTACATAAACAATTCGCAATTTTTCAGAGAATTGTGTGAGTGGTTACTACATGTAGAAAGATGGGTTTTTGATAAGTTTAGTAATGTTGCAGTAATGGGGGTTTATCTAAGGAATATTAAAAAGGAGAGGAGTGAATTATATAAGATGGAGATTTAGAGGGGTCAATCACATTGCTGTGATTCAATTTGCTAGGGTGAAGGGGGACTAATCATTTCTTATGGAAAGGGAGACTATTTGATGGCCCCTTTGCATCATTGACAGTTGATGTAACTGCAAATTGGGGTTTCTCCCTTTTTTTTTCCTGTGTCTACAGGCAAACATTGTATTGATTGTTTATCTTTATGTGATAGTGGTGGCTTCTTTTTCTGTGTAGTATTTGCTGAGAAGGTTTCTAAGTCCTTTCCAATATAAACACCCTTTTTAGAGATAAAAGGAATGGAATCTATAGAACATTATTACATCTGATTGAATGGTGTTACATGCATGTTTTCAGTCTTTTCCCCTTTTCTGTTATTGTTCTTATAAGACTGGTTTAGTTAGTCATGAAAGATATCCATATGGTAAATGTATTAGCTTTTATAAATTTTAACTAGGATCAACTTTTTCGCTCCCTCTCTGTAGCTGGTAAATTGGTTAATAACCAGATTTCTTGGAGAGGGGATTCAGCTCTAAAAGATGGAGATGAAGAGGGATTGGATCTGTCAAAGGGAATGTACGATGCAGGGGATCATATAAAATTTGGTTTTCCAATGGCTTTCACCGCGACAATTCTGTCATGGGGCATTCTTGAGTATGGGGATCAGATGAGTGCAGCAAACCATCTGGAGCCTGCAAAAGAATCACTTAAATGGATTACTGATTATCTGGTCAATAGTCATCCTTCTGAGAATGTGTTGGTTATTCAGGTAATTCATCTACAGTAATATTTAACTGTTTAGGGCCTGTTTGTTTGTATTAGATTACACATGAATTTGAATAAATAGGAATTCATGTTCAAATGAGCTCCACTGAAAGATTAATGATGAGGTGTGGGGTGAAGGCTATGAGGTGGGGGGGTTGGGGGTGTGAAGGGGGGAAATAAGGTGGAGATGCAGATGGGACCTTGACTTTCTTTAGGTATTGAATTACTTTGATGGCTAGGTATTCACTTCGCATCTTCCCTTGATCCAATCTCCTTTAAAGGGGGGGTTATTTGATAATTATTTTTGTATATTTGCCTTTGATTTTCATTTTAACCGCTTATGGCATGAGTTCCTATGTATTTTATACAAACAAACAGGCCCTTAGTCCTCACAAATTAAATGTTACTATATTTGTAAGAAGTTCTCATTGGAAAAGCAAATGCTAGATTGTGTGCACTTGCATTTGTTCCTACATTGCTTTTCTCAACTTTTTGACTCTGGTGGATTACAATTTCCATACTGCCCAAATACAAGAGGAATGGATACGCATGATAACATTCAAACAACTTGAGCTTTTGTTTATCCAATTCATCTTCAATTTGACATATAACGAAAGGAAAAGAGTCTCAAACATAATTTACTGATGTTTGTAACTCATAATTTACAAATGGAAATGGAACAGAAGTCTTGAGTTTATGGGCTTAATTTATTGAATTATAAGTCTCAATCTGCAAAGAATTTGAGCATGGTATTAGAACTGGGAAAAATCCCAGGAAGTGAGATTTCCTGCATTCGCACCAGCACTGTGACCCCTGGATTGTTTCACATCTGCATATCTTGTCTAGCAAACCTGTAACACAGTACAAACAGGCTATATCTAAGAATCTCTTGCAACATTTAAAGGAGAAATCCATATCACACGTTTTGTCATTAGCCTTTTAAGCTTCATTTCATGTATTACAGTTCCTTTCTTACCAACTACTCTTTAGTCCTAAATATGTTATCTAGGCTTCTTAAGCATCCTTATAAAATTTTCATGCAGTGCAGTCACACATTCAAAACAAGCATGTCATTGGTTTCAGTTAATTTTTCTTTATCTTCTATGATTACGACTGTCATGATGTTACCGAAGTTCCTTGTTCTGGTTGGTAGGTGGGAGATCCTGAAATAGACCACAAATGTTGGGAGAGGCCAGAAACCATGACGGAGAAAAGGCCCCTTACACAGCTGAACACATCTTACCCAGGATCAGAGGTAGCAGCAGAAACAGCAGCCGCTCTAGCAGCAGCTTCTTTGGTGTTCAAAACTGAAGAATCCACTTATTCAGAGATGCTTCTGGAGCATGCTGAACAGCTGTTTACTTTCGCAGACACTCATCGAGGTTCTTACAGTGTCAGCATTCCCAAAGTCCAAAAGTACTACAACTCTACAGGATATACCGATGAGCTCCTATGGGCGGCTGCCTGGCTCTATCACGCGACTGGGGACGAATCATACCTCAGCTATGTTGCCTTAGAGAATGGATATAAGTTTGCAAACTGGGGACATACTTCATGGTTTAGTTGGGACAACAAGCTTGCAGGGACACAGGTATATACATTTTTCTCCCATGTACCTTTGTAGTAGTTCCACATTTTGTATATGCAATTACCTTTCTATGAAATTTGAGTCATAATTTTTGTTCACCTTTACCAGGTTCTTTTGTCCAGAGTAAATTTCTTTGCCTCTAATGTCCAAAAAGCAGAGTTGGTTGGACTCCAGAGGTACAGGAAAACTGCTGAGGCACTTATATGTGAACTTCTGCCTGATTCCCCATCTGCTACACTCAGTAGAACACAAGGTAAATTTCACTTTTAAACATTTTGTGATGTTCTTTATGTGCTTGTTTCTCTTAGTTGCATAACATCGTTCTTCGATTTGCTCCATCCTGGTGGCTTTTGCTCGACTGAGTTGTTGCAGAATTTCATCGATCCATCCGATTCCAAGCTCTGGCTCTGACATGAGCAAATTAACAAATTCATTGCCCACATATTGGAATAATTACTATGCCCATTATAACTAGAATATTTCAAGATTTGAAAAGATAAAAAATTGATCTTGGTCTCCTCCGAAGATTCTATTAAGGATGGCATCATGGCAATATGTTGGACTAGTGGCCTGTCATATTTTGGGGTTGATGCCTGTTGTAAGCTTGATATACTTACACCATTCTCTGTCATCTTAAGCTTTTTAGAGTAAGTGGTTGTCAACATGGTATCAGAGCGGGAGGTCGAGTGTTCAAATCCCCTGGGCTGTGTTGTGCCTTGTATCTCCCACGGGCGGAAGGTGTGATTCCTTTGCGGAGCCCCTGTATCCTCCCATGGAGGGTGTAATTCCGATTCTCTATCAGCTTTAAGCTTTTAAATGTAAATACTCTAAACATCCTTTTGATCCTCACATACTTCAATGCAAAGAATTCTCCCTAAAGAAAATGCATCACCATCATGCCTATAAACAAACCCGAACAACCACATTTCCACAAATTTTGCAAGCTATTCATAACTCAAACTTGACCCTATTTAAATATATGAAAAAAAAAAAAAGTAGTGTAAAGGACCAAGATTTGGCCTTATAAATAATTATAGAGTGTGTTCATAATTGTAAAGTATCTTCAGCGAAAAAAGGAAGAAAAGTATGGCATGTCTAGCACTCAGGTTAGGCAGACTACCAAAGGCCCAACCTGTCTACACCCTCTTTGAAAATCTAGTCATGGATTAGTTGAATGACATCTGTAGGAAAGAAGCATTTATAGGTTTGACGTCCAAATTAACTGGGACAGTGAAGATAAAATAGTAGCTTTCATTGATGTTTTATATGCTTAAAAATATATCAAATTTTCACAAATGAAATCCTCTCTGCAGTTTATAAATCAGAATAACATTAATATGAGCATCATCCATTTTAATCATGACTTGCTCCACAGGTGGCTTGATATGGATAAGTGAATGGAATGCTCTGCTTCACCCTGTAGCTTCTGCATTCCTGGCTCTAGTTTACAGTGACTACATGCTCACTTCGCAGACCCCAGAAGTGTCTTGCAGCGGACAATCCTTGACGCCTGCAGATATCCGCAAGTTTGTCATATCACAGGTACACTCTCAATACATATGTTAACATACTAGACATTTTGTTGTGGCTTAAACATTTTATCTTTGGTCTTCTAATATTTCTCTCCACTTTTTCCATGTCCATTCTAATGGAGATACGTGTTTCATGTCCAAATGTTGCATAGATAGGGCCAGGCTGCTTCACATGTAATCGAATGTGGACTGATTTCCATTTTTCTTGGGTCTGAACTGCATATTTGTTTCCTACAATGTCACCCAACCGCAGTGTATTCTTTTTTAATTAATGGATTGGATCATGTACATGGTGGGGCTCATCTTGGGGATTGCTTATAGGTTGCTTGTGTGCCTTGGCATGTGTACATGAATGCACATGAAAGATTGCTCATGAAAGATTGTTGAACCTCTTCTTGCAATAATTCCATACATCTTAATAAAACTCTTCTAGTTATATATCCCAGTAATGCCCAGGATAGACGAGAATGGAGAATTGGAATTCACATAGCCAACCAAATCATAGTTGGAACAAGGCTTTGATGATGAGGATGAGTTGTATATTCCAATATATTTTGAATGAATTGACGCATTCAGTCAATTTCTAAGGATTTTTTTAAATCATCTTATAAACTCGTGTACTTTTCTAGGTTGATTATGTCTTGGGAGACAATCCAATGAAGATGAGCTATCTTGTTGGATATGGGAGTAAGTATCCAGAGCAGGTGCACCACAGGGGAGCTTCAATTCCGAAGAATGCAAAAACTGGCTGTAAGGGGTTCCAATGGCTGGAATCAACTGAAGCCAATCCAAATGTTGCCGTCGGAGCGCTTGTGGGTGGGCCATTCTTGAATGACACCTATATAGATGTCCGGAACAATTCAATGCAAGGCGAGCCCACCACTTACAACAGTGCCCTTATTGTAGGTCTACTCTCTGGCTTGGTCACTACTTCCTCTGTGGCTGAATCATTCTCCTGAGTTCTCGCATGTTCGCATACACGCTTCTTTCTAACAACCTCCGAGATATTCTACAATGAATGGGAAGTGATGTTGCTTTTGTTTGTTGTTGAGCACTGAATCTACATTGCTTGTGGTAGTGTTTCCATTCAAGCTGTATACCATTCAGAAATCATTGATCTGCGGCTATTGATTCATTATTTTGAAGATCAGTGCTGTTCTATATGAACTACAGATACTTATGCAAGACCACTTGAAATAGTAGAAATGCAATTCTTTGACTTGGTCACTACTTGAATTACAGTTTTAATGAAAGATTTTCACCTACTTACTTCTCCTTATGAACACAAGGAGAGTGAGTATAAAATACAAGAGTATGACTAGATTCATGATTTGCTGAGTACCATTAGCAGCAGGCTATTTAAATGTCTCCAATTTTATAAATTAGAATGGGTTGCACTTTTGGAATATAAATTAACATATATACACTTTACAATGGAAACTGTTCCAGAAGTCATTTGTTCTAATGATAAAATCACAATTTTGGGAGATTTCAGATCACATTTTTTGGATAAAAGACTGAAAGAACAGAGGGAAGGAAAAAGCTTGATAAGAATTCAGAATTCTGAACATAGAAATCCAAGCGATTGTTAAGATTGGGAGGTTGAATGTATCCCATTAACTTTAGTGTCTGTTTCACAAACCATTATTTCTGCCAAAATGTTTGATTTGTCATTAGGTAATAAAATGGGATATGATAGAATTCTACTATGAAGAATCAGCAGTTCTCTTCTTTCTTTTTTTTTTTTTTTGGGTAATCAATACAGGGGAGCATGTTCTTCACCAAGAATCTAATCAATACAGGTAAGATACTAACAAACCACCCAATTAATTACTACAATCATGTATCACACATCCATGGTAATGCATTGTTGTATCGAGAACTTGTGTATTATTAAAGATAATCTATTATGACACATTTACCATCCATTATTCATGGAATGTTATCAATGATAATAAAATGAAAAAGACCTCATGTACATGACTTCCTTTTTTCCATGCCTACCAATGTATTGTGTTTGTTCTTTCTTTCTTTTTTTAATATAATTTACCATTTAACTATGAAAAATAATAACAATAACAATAAAATATTAAAACGGTGAACAATATACATCATCATAATACCTTAACCCATCAATCTAGGATCCCATCAACAGTACATATTTTCATGAACAGTTAAGAAAGTCAAACCATTAACATCATCCTGGATTTTTTTTAGTAGTTGTCATTCATGATAAGCCATTTGATGAATAGCATGGATCATACACCCCATGTATATGGTGATGATATAAAGTAATTATGTGGTAGATCACAATCTATCCAAAATAGATTGTGCATGAAAATGGATGCAGTGGCTGTCAGAGATCAGTGGATGTAAAGTCTGCCATGTATAGAAGCAGCTAATTAGATACAGAGAAAGGAAAGGTAATTTTTGATCATGAAGAAGTAAGAAAGAATTCAGGTAGAAAAAATGTAAAAGTCTTCGCTGCCTACAAACAATGCTTAAGATGAGATGCGGCAAAGGATAAAAAGTATGGTGCACAACAGAACACACTTAAAGAAGAGGATCGCGGTCTTGTGAAGCTTGACTCCTTAAATTGTTGAGATCCACTACTTGCAGTTTCATCAGTGTACGAGATGCTCTTCTTTCATCGGAGAAGCAATTTCAATGGAAAATCTTTTGAAAGGTATGTCTTGCCACTTGTATTGGTTTATTAATATAAGTAATTGCTTCTTAATTTAAATCGTCATGTAGGCTTCGGATAGGTTTTTTTTTGTATTTGCATTCTTCTGTTTAAGATGCTTTGTTAATATCTGGTCTGTTCAACACTTCTAGTTCAAAAAAGTCTGCTATCTATTGTCTTTGATATGCAATACAGATACTGACTCATCAATACATTGCAAACATGGAACTGGGAGAAGGGCACGACTCTGACTCGAAAAATCTATCTAGTACATGGATATGGATAGTGTCCTATCAATGGGATGCTTTAATACAATGTATAATTGCTAAGACTGAAGGAAATCATGAATCTTGAATTAGGTATCAACACATGTACAATACTGCTACACAATGGACATAAGAGTATCAAGATGTCCTAGTCTATGGGGAAATTGGGTCCCAGGTTTTGTTTTTATGGATGGCAATGGATCATCAGGGTTGGTTGATCGTCAAACACACGCTTGGGTAAGTAATAACTTGTTCAGCTGAACTTACCAAAAGGAAAATTATTATGACTTTTCTATAGGAGTGCGAGGAGAGACGAATTCACACATGCGAGGAGAGGAAAATTGACCTCTTTGCAGATCCAATGATACATGTAAATCCTTTTAGATTAGTATTTCCTTAGAAAAGTAGCATTGGTTCAAAAATATCCAAAACAAACTAGAGGGCCAAAGATTCAAAACTCATGCGAAGAAAGTTTCGACCTTAAATTATAAATGAATTAAGTAGCATTGATTTGGAAATTGTTATGAACTGCTCACTGGTCACCAGGTAGGCCATATGTTTCACACCAGCAGTTGGTATTCGTATTTCTCCCTTTAAGTTTCATCAGCTAATCTTAAGCTATAGATTATAAGGCCCTGTTTGTTCGCATTAATATACATATGAATTGAATACATAGGATCAAAACAAGATTCTATTTGATGCTCATTTTTGGAAATCCACCTTTGATCTTTATTTTTTAACCACCCTATGCATTCAATCCCTATCTATTCTAATGCAAACAGACAGACCCTAAGCAATTGGAGAGCTAAAGCATCCTGATATGGAAAGTTTTAATACGTCCATTGTTTGAAAATCCAGATTGCTGGTCGGATATGCCACTGTTGATTTGGGATGGAAACTAATTGTTAGACCCCGTCCCGAGTTAATCAAGATTAACTCTAATTGATTAGAATTAATGCTAAGTAACTATGCTTAATTAAGCTAATGATGGTTTATGGCCAAATGGAATTGAATTAGCCTAAAACTAATGAGTTAGGCTTAATGAAATGATAATGAAGGAAATTGAATTAATTGAATGAGTTTTAGACTCAAACTAAGAGAACAAGGACTTTTTCATAAATACGAATTTTCGCGTATTTTGTCGGATACGTTAACTCTTGATGCCAACAGGTGTATCTCAAAGAGTGCATTAATTTTCATAATAGACTTGATTACATTTGACTTGAAATGGATCAAGTGAGTCTTCATTTAACTCAAAATATAAATAAGGAAGAAGAGGTGGACCTAAGTGTAAAAGTGAGGCTTATAAGGGATAAGATGAACTCAAATGAGTTCATTCAACTCATTTCCAGCACAAGAGAAGTGGAGAGCAAAGCCTAGACTCCTTTCTTCCTTCTTCTTCCATTCTTCTTCATCAAGAGTGAGGTTTGGAGTGATTCAAGTGATTTTTGAAGAGGTTTCATCTTCTTCCTCAACTTGCTTTCCATTTTTGGAGTGATAAAGCTTGGGAAAGAACTCAAGGATTCCTTTTCTTGGAGCTACAAGTGAGTACTTAGATCCTTTTGAGAACTATGATGTTGTATTAAGTGGTTTAGAGTAGTAGCTAGCACAAATAACTTATAGAGATGTGTTTTTCATGTTTTCATGGAATTTAGGATTTAAATTGGGGATTTTAATCTTAAGACAAGCTAAGTAAAGAGGGGTTCTTGTTAATTATCTCCAACAAGGCAAGTATAATCAGTTCTTATAGTATAGGTTTGTAATTGTTCATAAATTTGGCTTTGTGAACAATTTCCATTTGTTTTAGGATTTTATTTCATATGAATTGGTTATAGTATGATGATTAAATTATTTATGGAGTGTTAGAGACTCAAATTATGTTTAAATGGCCTTTGGAAAGACTTAGAAGTAAGTAGAAAAGGTGGGAAATTAATCAGTGCAGAAATAAGATTTTTCAGGTTCTGTTTTGAAAATTCTGCACTTGAACGTTCGAACTCTTGGCCTGAACGTTCGAACTCTTGGCAGACCATTGAACTTGGCAGATTTTCAAACGGCTATAACTTTTTGTCCGTATGTCGGATTTTGAAGTTCTATATACCGTTGGAAAGCTCTTAGAACGTAGAATCTAACGGTCTATAGTTCTGATTGATTGGATGACTCAAAATGAGTCCGTACTGAGGTGATTCTATTTGAATAAAAAATCATTTCCTTGCGTGTAATTAAGTTTATAACTTCATCTTGAGACTAAACAATGTGATATTCATCGAAAATTGTGTTATCTAAACCTTCATAGGTGTTAGCTACGGTTACTGAATGTACAAACTACTATTAAAGTGATGTTCATCGAGAATAACACGTACATTCAATAACGAGCGTTTCACCCATTTGTTTGGTTTAGAAATTTGATCACGAACTTGAATAGAATTGATAGATTTGATGTAATTCCCGAGTCTGGCACTACATAGTAATTTCTTAAGCTCGTTACTGAGTTGAACTGAATAATCCAATGAATGAATGAATGAATGGTTACTAAAGGTAACAATGAAATGAATAATCCTACTGCAGTAGATGGATGGGGTGTTCCGGAGCTCCGTGGTGATGCCAGTGATCTTTGATCAAGACGCTGGTAGATCCCACATATATTAGACTGAAAAGTTATTGAATGATAAGCCACCTAATAATGAGTACTCACTGTAAATCAATGAAATGAATGAATATAATTAAATGCTTCCTTTTGGGAAGAATTGAATGAAATAAATGCTATTGTAGTTGCCATCTTGTAATTGATATTACTTGACCCCACTAGATTCTAATGTACAGGTTATGGAATTGTATAGAATTGTTTAACGGTTAAATTGAATAGGGTTATTATGAATGATAGCATGTACTATCAAAGATCTGTTTATACATTGTTGAACTGTCTTGTTCACATTGTTATTGATGACATTACAGGCTCAATTGCCCGTCCCGGTCACGCAGAGGCCGTTCCGCCAGCGGAGGAGGCCAATCCGGTTCCTACAGGAGGTCTAATTGAATGGACATAGATCGGAGGGCGAGTGAACTAGAACATTTTGAAAGCTATTTTGGAAATTTTAGAATGAACTTGTTATTAGTCATGGGAATGTTTTGGTAAACACTTTTGTATATTCATTTTGAATAGTATGTAGATGTCACTTGCATTGTATTTGAATATGCAGTGGTTGACTTGTTAGGAAAATGAAATTTGTATATTGAACTTTGCTTTCAATGTAAATTACTTATATATATTCTGCAATTGTCAATGTATATATGTATTCCACAAAAATGTACATTTGACAGGTACGCATGATTGATCCCTTGTGGATTTCATCTTAACTTCGGTTAATTCGGAGTCTACGGGAGTAAGTATGATGATCCCGCGATCCAGGATTAGCCCGGAGTAATTCGATCTCGGGCTCGGGTCGTGACACTAATTGAGCTTTGAAGATCCCAACCATCCATTCATTGGCATTCTTCTGGCCTATTACTGTAATTTTTTTCTTAGTTGCCTATATATAGGCCAAAATCTGAAACAATCTAATGCATCCTCTGTCTACATTCAGGGCCATGAGATCACCCTCTAGAACTTTGGACCATATAATCTCTCATGTAAATGTCCCTTTAAGATTCGAAGTCCAGAAGCTCACGGTGAAAATGTTTATTATGCCAGGCTACTTCAGGTACCTGGATACTTCAAATTGAACTATGTATCCACATCTTATCGTATTAAATACTTCAACTTCATGTGCAAAATCCATGTCTCTACTACCACTTTCAATTGTAACCATGACAACTATGTGGGAGTATATTTAGGCTTGGTAGAAGTATCAGTCAGACACATCTTGATCTCGGCCAGAAGCTCCACCTCGGCCGAATCGACCAAAAGCTCCAGCTCGGCCAGGAGCTCCATCCCAGCCAAAATGCTCCACATCGGCCTGGGATCCCATCTCGGCCTGGTGTTCCACCTCGGCAGTAGCGCCAGGATGCTCACCGAGAAGAGATCACCTCGGCAACACCTGAGCTCGGTACCTCAGCACCTGAGCTCGGTAACAGTGCCAGCCCAGCCAGACTTTCCATCTCGGCGACAGTGTCAGAACGCTCATTAAAGCAAGTACGGCCCGCCATACCTCTATGGAGACTCAACCACGTTACAGAACGTGTTAAGTAATGATGATAGGCATCGGGCAGAGAGCTGTCAGTAGGTGGATGCGCCCATGCCAAGCCACCAATGTCAGAACCGCCCATACCACTGACGGGACTCCCCATCACCAAAGTCAGAGGACTTCAGCTACAAATACAAGGAGCAAGCTCCATGACTCGGTAAGCAAAAAAAGAGCATACACAGGCACTCTGCCTCTCTTCTTCTTCTCCAACCTAAGTTCAGTTCCAGCACTAACTTAGGCATCGAAGGGCCTTGCGCTGACAGCAGCCAGGGTCTTCTGACCGTCTCTTCTCTCCCCCTTGCAGGTTCTCCGGTGTGTAGTCTTCCCCAAAAGAAGTTCATCATCTATCTAAGTGGGTGTGAAGTTTTTTGCACCTACAACAACGTCTGTGCAGAAAAGTGGACACTGCTATTCTTGATAGGAAGAAGCACAATTGCTTGCTTTGAATGAGCAATTCAAGGTCATGACATTGAAGTTATACAATGTTTAATCAATGTATTGTTGTTATTTCAATAGCCAGAGTTGGAGAACATGAAGTATTTATTTGTGAGACCAATTTTGATTGGTCTTCTGTAGATGCAACTGAATGCTTATGTCAAGTTAGTAACATACATTGGATGGCCAGAGAATATGTCTGTTACTATGGGTTTGGGTTCATATAAGTAGGGCCCATGGTTTAGTTATCGAAAATGCGACTGTGACAGGACCTACAGTAGATGGCCCATGCACTGAATATCTCCATTGGTTCCTAGTAGTTGCGTTCAAAAAATAAAAGGTAGCAACAGTCCATGTTCAACATAAATCCAAGGAGTGGATGTTCATCATTCCATCTAAGAGGTTTTGTGTACATTGGCCCACATATCCTTACACTTGCCCCAATATCATTTCATTCACAATAACTTACTTTTCTCCCTTTATCATTTACTATCATCATAAATCTCATAATATGGTTTGATTTTTGTTAGCTTGGGGACTGTTCTTTAGAAGGTGATTTGGGGGTGCTTGAGTCTTGACCCTTAACCCGATTATTTTTCAGCCCAATCAAAATTGGTCACAAGTAAAGCAAAAACATTCTCTTAGCCCTTATTCTTGCGGTAAGTGGGGCCCGCTTTTCGCAAGTCAGACACAGCTACTGTGGCCCACCATAACAACAACTGTTGCCATACCCATCACCTTCACCCAAAGAACCTAGTAAAGAAATATTTATGGAAGTCAATGGACCATTTTAGGAATAACCCTTCATTGCAAATTCTTTTTTATAATTAAAAGCAAAGCCAAGGGTGTTCTTATAACTAAACCCCATAGTCTAAATCTGTCAAGAATCTTGGATGCACATTCCCATTTGGCCTTTAGACATAATGAATTTTGGTGATCAAATGTAGAATGATGTTCCCATCATCTGTAAAAGAGTGCGTAATGTGAGGTTGACTCAATATGTAGAGCTGGACATGGGCCGCTAATCTCTCTCTCTCCCCCTCCCCCTCTCACCTTTTATATTAAAGTCTTACATCTATTGTCTTTTATGCCGGAAAAAGGGATTAAAGGAGGGAACATTTTGGAGGAAAGGTGAAAATGAAAGGTAACAGGAGATGCCCTTTCTTTCAACTTTCAAAGGATGCTGTCGTAATGCATACATCACGATTAGAGGTGGCAAAATTTGACCGGACATTAAACCCAACCTGCCTATTATTCTGACCCCACCCCACCCCACTAGGGATGTATATGGGTCGGTTTTGGTCTAGGTCCATGGTGGAACTAGAACCAGAACCGGTTTCTTGGTTCCAGAACCAATACCTTATATGGGAAGGGTTCGGGTCCGGGTCCGGGTTTGGATCTAGGTAAAGAATGATAGGGGAAAAACCTAATGTCCTGTTTCTTTAGTGGAATTTCTGATAGAATTCACCATATCTCTGAATTTCAGCTATATGAAATATCTCTTTTGACGTTTGGGAATCCAGGAATTCCACTCCCTTTGCGTTTTGGTGGAATTCCTGGATGCTCAAGCCCAAGGAGCATCCAGGAATTCCACTATGTTTGGGAATTCAGGAATTCCAACAAAAAAACAGGCCCTAAAGTTTAGAAAAGTTTCTCAAATTTTAAGGTGATATGTCAGGTCCCGGGTCGGAACCAAGGTGGGACTGGGCCTGGACCCATTTACTTATTGAGGCCTAAATAAGGACTCAAGCCCAGTTTTAACGGGTCAGAACCTCAGGGTAATCGGAGAATCGGGGACCCATTTACATCCCTACACCCTGACCTATATGTGGGTCAGTGTCTGGTGAGGTTAGCCTAACCTAGAGGTAACAAGGCTAGGTTAGAGTCGATCCGCCTTACCTGACTAACCATTTATAATATTTCTGATATATTTATAACACTTAATAAATAAATTAGTATAAATAATAAATAATACGTACAAGTTCATCAGCACTAATGCTATTTTTTTTGTGTTTCTTTGTAATTAAAACTAAGTTTTATTCTCATTGATTAATCATATGCGTCAGATAATGCTTAAATCCAAGTGAATACTCAACAACATTTGAGTCATTCATCAGGTTAGGTCCACTTGAGTTAGATGGACCAGGCATTAATTGGTCATGCCCAACTCTTGAGATTTTCATATTTGAGGTGGATAGGCTTGATCCAACTTAAGCAAGTTAGGTGGGTCGAGCTGGGTTGATCTGCATAAGGTGAGAGTAGGGGTTGATGGAGCCATTTAATAAACGGGTTGGATGCAGGTAATTCAGGCAGCCCATTTGATCTTTGGCCCGAATACATGTATGCTGTCCTTGGGTCCTAACTCCCTACAAATGGGGCTATCCAGATAGCTTAACTGATGGGTCCCACCTTAACTAAGCATCCCTTATTTCTGTTCATGGAAATAATCTAAAATCTTCAATTGGTGGCCTCCAAACAAACAGTTTAGTACAAAGCAGTTCACATTCAAAAGAAAAGGCAAAAGGTTGGCATTCTCATGAGTCATGATATAATAATCACAATTGGGTCAATAAAATCAGCAGCTGATATCTATGATCCTTGCACCCCACATAAAAAAATGGATATCCCAGGTTCCTGTTATTTCATTGAGGATAGAATTGCATGGTTTTATACTCCAATTCCTATTGTCTATCCTTGGAAAATGGAAACCCTCTTCATTTTCCACAAAAAAAAAAAAAAAAAAAAAATTGGGACTCATTTTCATTTTCCATAAATGATTCTCAGCACAAACCTACCCTCAATCTGTCTAAATTCAATAATTAACAATGCTCATGAGGGGTTGGCATTTGATAAATTCCAGGAGAAGAATTACTAATAGAATATGGGTTGTTCTCTTTGAAATTTTCCTAGAAAAAATTCCCTAAATTCTTTCCATCAATCTGGCTCTCAAGAACATTGACATTAGTAGTTATCTTTGCCTGATTTTTTTGCTAATTGCCCAAAAAAGATTCTCAACTGTTTCTTAAAGTGGGAATGCATGGGGAGACATGGTTCACACCACAATCACAGTAAAGGGATCTAAGATTCCAGATGATGTTTTCCATTCTTTATTCATCTCCCAAAACAATAAAAAGGCTACTTCCATTCAAACATATTCATACAAAAGGAAGGAAACTAGAGGAGGCACATAAAAGATATAATTCCAAATGCCCTCTCTTTTTGGTATCATATGCATACAAAAGGAAGGAAACTAGAGGAGGCACATTAAAGTAATAATTCCAAATGCCCTCTCTTTTTGGTATTTGTTGACTTTCTTTAGCCAAATCCCATCACAGGAATGCAGATCCCCCTTTCCCACAAACCCTTATCCACAAACATGGTGTTGGAGGGAGAGAGAAGGTTCATTCTACTACCATTTTCATACACTTGGAAGCTGTCCATAGGTGGGCATGGTCCACATGGAGGGAGACAGGCCATAGGTGTCCTCTGCCCTTCCTCACCAATAATTGAATAGATTGGCTTTGGTTCACTAGGTCGGAGGTCCATCCTTCCATTTATGTGGGACTCACTGTGGTTTTTTGGTTTAATGCTTTCCACTGTCCATTTGGTGGGCCCTATGTAGATGTGGTCCTACATCTATGTCATGGATGGACAAGGACACTCTTACCATTCATTTCTCGGGTCCACGTTTGTAAGAAAAAGAGGCACTCTCAATTCTTCCTCATCATAGTCATTCTATGTTTTGAGCTTGGCCTTTTGAGTTTTACTATTTTTGTGTGTGTTTTTCTTTTTGTTAATAGAATTTGAGTTTTACAATGCTAATCCCATCACACCATCTCAGTGGATGATCAACTAGAAAATTGAGCAGTTAAAATTGTCTCAATCATGTTGTATATATGTTTATACAGTTTCTCGCTTATTTTGGTGTATATTGTAACAAAATTGAGTCATTTTGTCCCATACATAAGATCAACTGGTTAGCGACATGAATATATTAGTAAGAATGAGTGCATTCAAGGCAAAAAGAAAAAGAGCCACTTTGAGAGGTTTCGATAAGAAAATGTTTGAAATGGACCACATGTCTATGAAGAGAAATTGAAAACTTCAAAGGGGTGGTACTCCTGAGTTACAATTTGGGAGTTAAAACTCTAATGAAGCGACTTAGGACACATTAATGTAGCATTTTCTGTAGAAACGAAAGCCTACCAAAATGTGCTTTTATACCTTTTATCGGATTCTTAAAAAGCTTTTTCATATATCTGCATAAGTTTAAAGCAAAACAAAAAAATGTCTTTTCTTGCAAAAACTAATGACACCAAATGATAAAAAATGTAGCTATGAAAAATTGAAATATTTTTATTTTCCTTTTTGGGTAGAAATGTGTTACGCAGAACTATCCTTAGTTTTGAAGTATCAAATCATTTTTTTCTTACGCCTACATCGTAATCACTTTACTTGTCTTTTATAAGATAAAATTCTTATATTGTAGTAAAGTGATGAAAGTAATCTTTTTTAGCGGCTAAAACTTTACTTTTTCTCTTGTTTTGACGAATCGGCCATGGTAAACTTAAATGGCAATTGATATTACTTTAATACAAATTTTACTCTTCGAACTTGCTAAACAACCATTGCATTCATTATCCATTCAATTTAGAAATTAATTAGAATGAATGAATTGAAATGACTGGAATAAATTGAGAAGTTGTCGTGGAATCTATTTCATATTGTCATCAAGCTAATTCTATAAAAGACACAAAAGGCAAGTATTGAACTTTTTTACCTTCAAAATCTTTTAGGATTTTAGAAACTTATTTTACCAGCCAAGCACATAATAATGCTTTGATAAAATCTACACAACCCCAATTTCTCTCCAAATAAGATAAATTACTTCAGGAGAATTCATATAACCAAAGAGAATCTTTATAACACATATAGGTTGCACCCAAATGGCATGTGCACTACCCATCAAGCAAAATGAACCTAATGACATCTTTTACCATAAATCCACTTGGACTGACCCTATCCATTCATCCAACCACTGTCTTGTCACCAAGTGGCACATCTATTGTGGATCTCTCAAGAATAAGTAGACTTGAAAAAAGGGAAATTACATCAATGCACATGATATGTCTCCATCTCCCAGTCCTTCACTTCAGCCTTTTTTCATTGCTGTTTTTTCTCCAACAACAGCAACCCATCAATAGAACAAAAAGGCCCCTAAAAATTACAGACACAGTTACAGACTTACTGGTATCACCGACATGAGAGAACGCGTAATGACATCTTACTTAGGACTATAATCTAGCATTGTGAAATTGAAAAGATGAAAAATCACAATAAATGAAGATTTTTTTTGGAGATGTAGGGTATGAGCTACGGTCCGATCGTATTTATACGGTGCAGTCAACGTGCGATTTCTGACTTTTCTGTGTGACCCAACTGCTCTACTTCCCAACTCAACTTGGGTGCCACCCCATCGTGCTTAGGCACATAATCCTGCACAAAACAAATTAGGGTTTCAGGAAAAGTCTTAAGAGAATTGATCACTTGGTTTAAAAAACTTGCTTTGAGTCGCCTGAGTGAGGACAAGTTGAGTTGACTCAATAGTCAATGAGTCAAGCAGTAAAATTGAGTACTTGATTGGATTTATATAGTCACTTGAATTAATATTTTTTTCACTACTATAAATCATCCTAAATAAATGAGTTAAAAGACTACATTGATGATAATGATGAATTAAAGACATCACTGTCTCATTGAGGGCCAAACCTTTTTTTTTTTTTTTTTTTTTTTTTTCTTTCTTTTCTTCTTATTTATGCACTAACACTTGGACATGGCCCATCACTTACCATTGAATATTTTGGGGTGGTGCCACAGCCAACACTTTCAAGTGGACCACTACTTTAAAATTGATGGGACTCCATGGACCAGAAGTCCAAGAACCAAAATAATCTGAAGCTTGTTCCAGTATTATATCCCTAGAAACTGTGTCATGGGTGAATAATGAAAAAAGGAAACGTGATGTGACTTTTTTTTCAAGTTGGACAGAGTAAGCGTACTCGCGTCCATGCTATAAGGGTAAGAAATTAAGAATGATAATGATGATGAATAAGAGAGAGAGAGAGAGAGAGAGAGAGAGAATCTGAAGATTTCAATGCAGTGGCCCATCTTAGTTAACAGCACATCATCATCTCTCTCCATGAATGGTGGATGAGAAACTTTGACAAGGAAAGACAGGTGTATCCCAGCCTTAGATGGAGAAAGTTGGAAAATGTGGGGCTAAGACAGCCCATGAATATAGAAAGAAAGAAACTCTAGCATTTACACTGCTTACTAGTAAGGTTTCTGCAATTGATCTGGGCCCGGGTCAGGTCCATGGTGTAACCAGACAGATCCAGTCATTAATTGGTGTATACACTAGACAGTAGACACAAACCCAGGGTTGATGAACCCAATTAGAGCAGGACCAAGAACATCTACTCAATTACTATTAATTAATCTCTCTCTCTCTCTCTAAACAAGCCTACCCTTTCCTCTCACACCTAACATAGTAGTTGTAGTACAGACATGAAAGTGATTGAAGCCTTGTCATTCACTTTACACAGACAAATAAACCCATGCAATTTTCTGAAGACCGGGGTCGTTAAACCCACTTGGTTGGTCTCTTGTAGCCTCAAATGCTATATTATCATGTACCACATGTTATCATTACCAAAGAGAAAGCATTCTTCCATAAGCTAACTCTCGAGAGTCGAGTCTCAGCTTCCAAATATAGTAGTACTTTTTCCCCAGAGAAAGTAGATCTGGTACACATCTATAATTAGACAATGTCTCATGTGCATCAGATAACACATACCTCCAGCTTCCTCATTAATTCATGGGCAGTTTGGGCAGAGACTATAATGTGACGGTCAGCTGGTGTAATGAATCCTTCATCTACAGCTTTGTCTATGAAAGACAATAGGGAGTTATAGTACCCGTCAACATTCAACAAACCCACCTGCACCCAAAAAAAAATAAGGAATGTAATATGAGGTGAGATAAAAATTATAATGCTCCTCATACAACCATTTCTTTTCTTGGGTATTGAATTCTTAAGACTTCTAAACAGGAAGGTGCTGGAAGTTAAGAATTAAAGGTCATGTACACTGGTCTCATGTATGTCTGTATCTTTTTTACCTTAGATCTATCACACCCACTTCTTTAGTAGAATTTCATTGACCTCATTACTGATTAAACAAATAGGCCATTAAGATTCCAAACACTGTTTTTACCGGTTTGTCATGTATCCCCAGCTGCGCCCATGTGATCACCTCTAGAAGCTCTTCTAGTGTTCCATACCCACCTGTTTTGGTCATCCCACAGGACTCGTTAGCATTACACAAATAAATGACAATGAAAGCATGCAACATGCAATTGCAAATTAAAGGGTAAAGGGATTAAGATAATAGTAAAGAATAAGTCCATCTTTCCACTCAAAAGTTTGGATACAACATCATTTAGTGGTATAAGATTAATTATGCGGGTAAGTCAGGTCTTACTTCCATTTAAAAAATGGTTAGTTTCATGACTTTCCATAATCAATTTTTACAGCGGGCTGCGTGATTGAGACCCGGTCAAATATGATATCTAGAAATAAGGCTTTGATAATTATGACGATAGTATATAATATGCTTCAAATAATGTGATATGAAACTCTTTAGTAAAAGAAATTAAACATTTTCAATTCAAAAGGAAACTAACTAATTTATGATGCAAGTAGCACATAAATTAGGAAACTATAGTAGAGTGCTAAACAATGTTTTTTTTATTCTTTAATACTCACTTAAAAGTCCCATACATACATAATGTATTAGCAGATATTTTAAATGCATGGTATTCAGATTTTGTGAACGTAATGGTATACCAATCACATCTAGACCAATAGTGTATACCAGGCAATGCTATGAAGGCATCTGCTTGTCGCGCCATTTCTGCTTTCCTCTGGTGCATGCCTGATACGGGCCGCACTTCTCCAACTGTTTCTCCAGTAATCTGAAATCAACCCATGTTTCAAATTAAACCATTTATCTGAAAACAACCAAGATTCCAAACTTTTTTTGCAGTAATTCCTCAATCAATTGAAGTAGGTAGAACTATGCTACCTCTCTAGGCATGAGTGTTCTAGGAATAACCCTGTAAGAAACAGAAAGGGCAATTAATCCTCAAATCAGAAGAAGTTGCAATGTTTGATACTTTTTACCCCATATTAAGAGTTGGATCAGAGAGAGAGAGAGAGAGAGAGAGAGAGAGAGAGTAATAACTACCCCATACCCCAACACATGGCGACCACCATCAGAAACAGCTTTTGAAACAAAACCCATCAAACCAACACTCCCTCCTCCATAAACAAGGTCAAGGCTCCTTGCCACCTGAAAATTCATTCAAAACATCAGAACAGGACTATAAAACAGAGTACCCCAGAAGTGTTTCTCAATTGAACAGATGTCCTTGGTCCTTTCCTCACATTTTCTCTGTTGGGTTTTCAAATGCGGTCATTAAACACTAGAATGAATGGTTTTTGTTCATTAACAACATCAGTTTAAAGGATTTCTGCTATATTCTTTCTTATCTCTAAACAGAGCCACCAAACCAATTCAAACAGTGAAATTCGAAAGAAAGCATGGAAACAAGTGATTGCTTGTGATTTTCAGTTGAAATTAGAAGATGGGTTGATGTTGTTTTGATTAGAAGTGATTGTAATCTAATGTACCAATTCCTTGCCGAGCTGAATTGCAGCAACCTGGTAGCTGCTCTTCTTGCCGGGGCTGCTTCCACAGAAGACGCATACCCTTTTGAACCTTGATTTCTTGAACTGCTGGCGTTGGATTTCCATAAGAAGAAAGCAAAGCAGATGCCACAAACAACAATCTCTCTCTCTCTCTCTCTCTCTCTCTCTCTCTCTCTCTCTATGGCTATTATTGTTATGTTGGTTTCTTTGACTGTGCGAATGTCTGAGGCAAAATGAGCTGAGGAGGTTGGGCTTTTAAATCGAACAGTGGCGAGAAATTGTACCCACGCAGCACCATCTCATCATCTCATCTCACGATGAAAAGGAAAATCTCTCCTCAGACTAGATACTTTGGGTCGAGGATAGCATGTGGGGGCTCATTGTTGGTGAAGCCAGCGGTAGACTCAAGCTATTTATTTGGGTGGTGCGGATTATGCTTAAGTGAAGGAGTTGATTAATATAAAAAAGATTTTAAATATACTATTGAAGGAGTGTTTTCAAAATTACATGGGTGCAACCTGTACTCGCGTGTGACCACTTGGATCCGCTCCTGGATATAGTTTCACAATCGGATTGCTTGAATCAATGTGTGGTCCATATTGTTTCCTAGATTAGTAGATTATGACTCTCAAAGTTTACCATATACTATTTAATAGCTCCAAATGTATATTTAAATATTTTAATTTTAAGCTCTTTTATCCAATTATACTAATACTAATTTGGCTGATACCCGATCTACTCACAACATATTGGTTCAACATCGGATCCAGATCTAAGCTCGCATCCATAAAAACCGATCTTGGCTTGCATCATATCCGACTCATTTGCATCCCTACATAGGAGTAATTCTCAATAAAATCAAGAAAAATAATTTAAAATCTTCTCTCTTTTTTTTTTTTTCTTTTCTTTTTTTATAGAAAAACACCACACAAGATTGTAGAAAAGTTGCTTTGTCCATCCAAAAAATGAGAGGCTCTTCTTACATTTCCATTCTACTTTGTCTCGAGAAATTGACGAGAAATTGCACGGCTGGCCTTTTCAACTTATCCCGTGATATATGGGCCATCTTGATCAGTTTGCTTGTGACTTTGAAAATCTTCTAATTAAGTACATAAACAATGCCTTAAACAAGTGAGGTCCATCTTCCATGAAAAAAAAAGTGAGGTCCATCTTCCAGGAAAATGATGAGTGTGGCCCACTTTGCACCGTTTGCTTTCCCAAAATTCAACCCATGCACCTTACTTTGTGGAACATGTGTTTTATGATACTATTTCATTACCTTGGTATCCTTTCATTTATTAAGTCCCAGCTCTCATGTCTCATCCAACTTATATTCTATTTGTGCCTGATGTAAGAAGCAATTGCTCAAACTAATAGTGTGTTTTAAAACAAGAAAACATTTGACTAAACTTGTATTAATATCCTTAATCCTTCCAACTGAGATTCTCTTCCTTTCCTCCCTCTAGAAACTGCTAAGTGGGCCTCATGTTCAACCACACAAAAAAATGCTCAGAGCCATCCAAATGGGGTTCCTAGTAAATGGAATTTGATTGAAAGAGGACCAGGCCCGGCCCATTTGGCAAAAGTTGTAGTTGGATCTGGGTGAGATTTAGGATATGTATGGGCTGTATAAGCCTTCTAAGCTATAGACACTTATGGGCTCTTTAGAGGTCTGTGGGCTAGTATTAGGTTTATTTTCAGCCCAATAGAGAGTATGGGCCTCTCTTCATAGAGGCCCACCCTCTCACCTATCCAAATGATTTAACAAAATTGGGTCTGATATTAAAAGGCTAGGAATGGGCGAGGCTTAAGGCCCACATTCTCGATCCAGTCTACAAATTAGGCATGGCAACTAAAAGTATAAGCTGTAATTTGCTCTGGCTTAGCATGATCAGGCCCATACATGCCTCCCAATGTATCATGACTAATCCGGACTTTATGCCAATTAAAGTGATATACATGGTTGAATTGATAAAAATTAAATATACAGTCATACTTTTCACACTAACTAGCCAGAGCCAACACCCGGCTGGCTGCCCAGGGACCGATGCATGGGTATATGGGCTTCCTCTTTCCATTTTTGTGGGCTCTCCTTCCCATAGTGTGTGCTTCTCTTCCCACATGTATGGGCTATCACCATAGTAGCAACAAGAGGTGGAAGAGAGAGAGAGAGAGAGAGGTGGAAGGAGTTGAGTATTATAGATCCTAAAATGCATGCTGTCTATGATATTTAGGTACGTGTATATACTGGCGTACCCATACCAAATGATATTACATTGGTGTTCA
The DNA here is from genome assembly GCA_003546025.1 of Camphora micrantha. Lineage (NCBI taxonomy): Eukaryota > Viridiplantae > Streptophyta > Magnoliopsida > Laurales > Lauraceae > Camphora > Camphora micrantha. The sequence continues at coordinate 14,408,814 of QPKB01000003.1, read as the reverse complement.
TACTTGATACCTATACTAAATGATATTATATTGGTGTTCAATTCATATTTGATGCTATATACATAATATTTGTAAGAGGAGAGTCTTGTTTGTTGTACTTTTTCTATGTCATTATTTCATTTGATTTTATTAGTTTCTTTATTTTTCAGCATTAATGATAGAAAGGAATGTAAATATAATTTTATGAATGTTGAAGTATTTTAAACAAAAAATATATTTTACTTTGCGTAAGAGTCTTAATTTAAAATATGAAATTTAATGTAATGGATGTGATAAAGCAATCTTTTTTCCCTTTTTTTTTTTTAATGGTTAAATTCATTAAAGGAACTAAGAGTTATACTGACGTGCTTACAACACCCAACCAGAAATAAAGAGAAGAAAAACCAACAAAACAAACCGCAGGAACCCAAGAACAACAACAATTCAAAGAACCAATTAAAAGAACGCAATATCGTTCCAGTTGAATATAAAACTATCTGCTTTTTTTTATTTGCCTTTTTTTTCTTGTTTTTTTACCTAACCTTGGCCAGGACCTATAAAACTCAGCTATAGGAAAATAAGTGTGCTTAGGCAAGAAGAGAATATGTGGCTATGAGAAAAGAAGCCTAGTCCCATAGAAAGAGAAACTCATTAAACCTTGGATAGTTAGGTAAAAAGCAAATTACTCAACCGCTTGGGCGACCTTTTGTTCTTGATCTTTATCCATCTTGGGTTTTCAAAGATGCCAAATTGTAACTTTGATTCCTTCATGCGTGTTATAATCTTTATTGTTGCGTGAAAATCATAGCTAGCTGTCATTAGTGACTGTGGGAGTAGGGTCAACCCAAACCCAACTTGTTTATTAATTGGGTTGAAAATGTCAACTGGTCCTTCATTAATAGGTTGGATTAGGATTGGGATGGTGGGTCATAGTGTAATTATTTGTGTCGAATTGAGTTAATTTGGTTTAAGTAAGTTTAGTCATTGCCAATGATAATTTCTCTGGTGATGTTGTTAGCATGGTGCTAGTACCAGAGAAAGGGCAATATCTTGAATGGCGCATGGCCAGCATAAGGTTCCATACATGTTTCACACTGCATATTGGGACATAAAACGGTTCAATGAACCAATTCTGGCTCAAATCTGCCCAAGCCTGAGTTTAAGAATTGAGTATTTAGACTATCCAACAGGCCCAATGGGCAGAGTTCAGACCCAAATTGAGGATTGAGATCTCTAATTAGTAATTAGGTCGAACTCAAGCCTAAGGCTCCAATCCCCTCAAACATTAATTAGTTTTCTAACTCTTTGAGCTGGACTAATCTCTCAGAAAGGAAGCTGGATAAACTCACCTATAGTCCGAGTGTGGTAGTACAGTTTCGAACCCACAACCTCCGGATGCAAACTGTGGTCCTAAGCCAACTGAGCTATCCCTTTGGGATTTATAATCACATATATTTATAAAGATGTATGTGTATAGTTGTATTTTTAAGAAATGCCTATAATATTCTTATGAAGTGTTTATTTGGATAGTAGAGAGAGATATCTTCAATAAAAAGAAGCTTTCGGCAGGCTTGTTCTTTATTTAGACTCCGGTTCAAGCCTTCTATGTTTCTTATCCAATAGGCTAAGGCTTTGATCAATGGTCCATACCAAACCTGAACCCCAACCTGGACCTGGGTCCTTCAATCCTTAATGGGACATTGGCTTGGGCCAAGTAGGTCCACCCTGAGTTAGGCTTAAGGACAGCCCTATTGGGACATGAGGCAAGTGTATCAAAGGAAGGTAAGGCCATGCAATGAATTGTAGGCAATGCCTACTTGCAATCTTCTAAAATGTGTTTATTTTTAGGGGGGCTTTTTTTTTTTTTTTTTTTTTTTTTTGTTTTTTTTGCTATCGAAGGGTTCCTAACCCTTTGGACTGGGCTAATCTCTCCAGGCCCAGAGGAAAGCCAGGTAAATTCCCTGTGGTAGTACAGTGTCGAACGTACAACCTTCGGGTGCAAACCGTGGTTTTAGGCTAATTAAGCTATCCTTTAGGGTTATTTTTTAGGAGCATTTGCTTGAAGGGGTTTTTGATGAGAATCTCATGCGTTGAAAACTTCTAACAACAATATCAATTATTGTCTATTAAGCATTTGAAATTTCTTATTTTAATTTTTAGGCTTTCAAAAAACACTATTTTAAAACATAGACACTTGTTAACTAGGGAAACAATGAAACGTTTGAAGGTAAATCCCAAATATGACATATGAGACAAGTTTAATTATCTTACCCATTAATTTTAGGTCCTCAAAAATGATTGAATTTACATCATACAAATTTTATTACAATAAAAGTTGATGGCCACCATCATCTTCCCCTATGCTAAAATTAGAATGTGAGGAAGAACTAGTAGATAAAAATCAAAATGTGGGCTCCAATATATATATATATATATATATTATATATAAAAGCAAAGAAAAGTGAATGATGTGGACAATTGTGCCTGTATCATATTTCCATATTCGATTGGCTAGTTCTATGTGGATCAGTCCCATCAGAAAAGGCTACACACATGTCAGAAGATGGTACCCTAAGACACTGCCAACTGTTCCCATTAAACTCCAAAAAACCTAGCAGTAGTTGGACGGCTATGATTGTCCGGACTCCCACGTGGAAAAGGAATAATACAACGGTAGGTGTGGAAGCTGAAAAGCATCACAGACTTGCAAGGTCTACGTCCATGTACATGCCTCTACATTTGCACGTGTAACGAGGATTCATTCAACAAACACTCTCTCTTCTCAACTTCCCCCAAATGTATGAACATAATTGCATTGCAAAATGATAAAAGCACAGTGCAAAAGTTGAAGTTGGACTTCGGCACAAAATATCAGTCTAATTATTTCATCCTGTCTCTTAATCTCAACTCTTAAAAGTTTAAAGACCATGCATTAGTTTAGACTTATCATGATTGATTCCAATATGTCTAATATCTAGATTAGTGCACATCCCCTTCTTCATTTTTTGTTTTTTTGTACTTTGTACTTTCTTTTTCTTTATTTAAGGACACCTTTGATGGATTCCAAGTAGGATTCCAAAGAAGGCCACAATCTTCAAGTAGGATTCCAAAAGAAAGTTTCATGTTTGGATGGAGGGAGGATTCCTATAAATTGTAGAAAGTATGATTCAATGGTTATAAATATATTTTATAAAAATTTTCAAAATCCATGAAAAATCAAGATTTCAACTTTCATCTCAAAGTTGTTCGTGGTCATCTAGAAAATCTCAACGGTTCAGATCGTGGAAAGGGGGCCCACAGGAATAAGAAATTAATATTTTAGTACCTGAACTTTTTTACAAATATCTCAAGATATGGTAAGGTCAACGGTTAAAATTTGATCAACTAGTCGTGTTTGACCTTGTAGAAATAACTAATGGTTCAGATCATGATTGTAGGGTCCACAGGAACCAGAAAATTGAAAAAAAGGGACTAGATTTAATCTCGTTTTTTGGCCCACTGCATCTCAGAAATTGACATTTAATGGTTTGGACGGTTTTGCAAATATCTCATGATCTAAGATGAATCAACGGCTGAAATTTTGTGAGAGAGCCGTTTTGAACCTTTTTAACACTTTTATTAGTTCAGATCTTGATTGTGGAGCCCATAGAAACCATAAAAATGCAAAAAACTGGTCTGATCTGAATTAACGCCTGAAATTACTGTAGCTTCGCAAATCCTCGTGCGTGTGGATTCAACGGATTCGAGGGGGGGCGGGGGGGGGTGGTATCTGATGTCCATAATATTTGCAAACGAGGATTTCTTGCATCCTCCAAGGGCTTTTCCACGTGGATCCAAACGTGAGTTTTCCACTGGATCGGGGAAAACCGATAGGAATCCGCGGAGAGGACGTTTACCAAACGTTTCTTAAAGGAAATCTTTTGATACGGTTCCAAAAAAAAAAAAAAAATCTAGATTAGTGCATAACAAGTTTTAGTGTCAATTTTAAGGGGCTAAGTATTTTTAAAGGAATTGGATTTAGTATAATTGAACTCATATGCGTAGGTAAATCAAAGATTTCTTGCAGGGACCAATGTAATAAAATCTTGAGATTTTCAATAAGATTTAGGGTCTTTTTGCAATTTAAGTGGGGGCCATAGCCATTGCGAGCCCCACTCTAGTTCTACCCTTGCTTCTTGATAGCCTGTTTCAATGGTTCTAGTTGGGCACCTTTAAGGTATTCAATTGCTCTCTATTCTAGTAACATTAGATGAGTATTACATTGAGGCATCATATAACCTATTCTTGGAGTGTCCTACTTGATTATCATGTTTTAATTTATTTATTTTTATAAACCCCAAGGGGTTGGCCGAGTGGTTAGGACCATGGTTTCTCCCTCTTTCGGAGCTAGAGGTTTTGGTATCGGGCCCGGTTCCCCCTTCTTCAGGGATTAAAGGTTGAATCCACTATTGCTACCACCTTGGGGCTATATTGGTATTTATCCGGCTTTCCTCTTAGCTTGAAGGGATTGACTAGCCCACAGGGTTAAAAACCCTCCTATGGCAAAAAAAAAAAAAAAGTGTTTTCTTTATCATGTACTATAGCCCAGCAAGTGTTGATCTAAATCCTAGAACAATGTTGATGATAAAAATCATTATAAAATAATTTATAATATATAAAAATAATCTCAACAAAAGCCAAAAACACAATGCCATGAATATTGGATATCAATCTTAATTTAAATGGTTTTCATCTAGAAGAAGAAGAAACCCAGTGTTTAATTTGTAAACCATGGTAGAGGATTAGTGGAAAAGAAAATACAATGTGCAGTTATGTTGCCAGGTCCGCAATATATCCCACCACCCGAACATTGCAAGCTGTGACTCGGTGCCCGGAACTCCAAGGCACAACTTCCAACACCCACACTATTACTCATCTCCTTCATTTTTAGTCCCATATTCATTTGGACTTTGTTTTGCTTTTGTTTTCTTCACATCCCATCTTTTGACTTCCCCTACCAAACAAACATCAATCACCACCTCCACACACACCCCCTCCTCCCTTCTCTCTCTCAGCAAGAACCAGGAATGTTCGTTGATGCATATCTAGGGTCAGCCCAACTTTATAAACATAGGTCTATATGAAAGTTTTACTGGATCCCACCAAGTTTTTTAAACTATGGACTAGCCTTAGACTTTGGGTTCGGCCATATTCTTATTTTGTTCTTTAATAAAATGACGAATAATAAGTCTCAACCAAACCCTCAATGCGTCGTTTACAAATTCTATTCTAATTAATAAGCGCTAATTGGATTAAGGTATAAAATAAAAGCCCGACTTTTAAGTTCTAATTTACAATTAGTCTATTTGGTAAAATTATTAAAAAAAAAAAAATCTCTCATGTCATGACTAGTTGGGGTTCATCTTTAGAAATTGTTGTAATTTGGCTCACCATTTGAAAAATAAAAACTACAATGTATCATTTTGAAAAGTTCATAAGGTCATTCTCTCACTTGAAACATGTAAATCTTGCAGTGTTGTCCACCTCTATCCCCTTTACCTATAAAAAAGCAACGCCCTCATTTAATTTATAAAGGCAAAAGTTATAATTTGTGACTAAAGTTTAAAAATAAAGAAAATACAATTAGAGATTTACCAAATTCTTTAATATATAAATAAGCTCTAAATTCTGAAATAAGAGCTTATTTTGAGAGATTCCAAATGCTCTAGACAGAAATTGAAGATAAGACTTATCAAATTTCCAAAACAATGTCGCTCATGTTGGTCAGAAGATTTTCAACTGCGAGCGGTCTATATGCATGCTGCATTGAGCTCATAGGGCTTATTTAAAAGCATTCTTGTTATTCGTGGTAGGATAGGTGGAAAGGTCTCTTTATGCATGAGGTTCGTGCAAAAAAACCCGCCCCATCGATTAACCCTAGCCCTTGATTTAATGGTCTTAAAATCTTATGGTCGTTTAATTATATGTACTTGTTTCAAGTTTCAAGTTCCAAGTTCCAATCCAATGTCGAGTTATGTTCAATGAGCATAAAACGAGGCATGATGCCAAGTGTGAATGGAGTCATAGACAGGACGTGCATGCAGTAAGCTGGTAGAAGAAAATTCTCCCATGTTAATCATCTTATTTTGACAAAAATGATACTATCGATCGTCTTCCTTTGTCAAAGAACCGGATTGAAAGTCATGGCTTCTCAAATTCCACAGTACAAGGCCGTATCACATGTTCTTGAAAGTATATGAATGGAGAACAACTTTTGAAGAGACTAGAAGCTTTTCATTCATTCTAAACAGCTGCTAATTTGGTCACGTGAGAACTTGAAATTGTTTGTTTCCCGAAAGCAAAGTTGACTTTGACAAATACTCTAACAAACTGCTTTAGAAACAGGGGTTTAAGGGGTTGCCACAGGTTTGGAATTTGGATTAGGTTGATCAATCATTGTGGATGACAAGTATGGTTAATTGAACCTTGCCTGTTTTTGCTTTGTTGAAAATGTCATTATGGAAACAACCCAAAAGTTAGAAGACTGAATAGAAACCCTATGTTATGGATTAGGTCGACAAGCTAGGGTGCAGTTAATTTGCAAGGTTTGGGTTGGGGTTGACCACTGATCAGGTTGTGTCCAAAGAGGAATAAAAGAATAATCCCAGTCTAAACCAAACACATTCATTGATTGGGTAACAATGTCAAATGCCAAAATATGAAAATGGCCAACTTGAATCCTGAAATACTGGGCTGGGTTTGGGTTGGATTTCTGATTTACGTTGAGAAATTGCTGCCTTAAAGAGTTGTCTTTGTGGGTGCTTTTGGACCAAAACTATTCTCCTTGGCATTCAATGCTTCACTTTTATGTATAAAAATAACCTTCGTATCATATTCCTGGTTTGTCCTTGCCATAATTACAATGTATCATCATAGCCTATAGTTACCACTTTCCAGTGCTAGCTTCTCCCTTTCCACTGAATTACTGGAGTTGGAGGTCTTTAGTATATCCTAGAGGAAATGGGTCATCTAAAGCTACAGCATATGAAGCTCTTGGGACACACAAAGCCAATTTGTGGGACAAGTGGCTACACTAGTCATTGAAACAAAACAAGGCTATATTGAATGTTGTCAGTTTTTCCACTATATCAACCATTCATTTTGGAAAGGAATAAAAGGTAGTATGTTTTTTTTTTTTATCCATTATATTCTTATTTATGTAATGATATCATATTATCTTTTCTAATATTATCCATATGTAATTGTAATAGTAACTATGAACCACCCTTCGGCCTGAATAAATTTAGTTGTGGTTGGGCCCAAACCAAACACCAAAGGGACCAATGTAATTGTCATCGGTGGATGGTTAGAATCCCGCAATCAAACTATAAGGTACGTGAGAACGTGGGGTTGCTCAATTGGCTGAAAACAATGCCCTCTCACCCAAATGATCAGGGACTGATCCCTTGGCCTACCCCCACGTCTAGGGGCTGCCTTCCCATGTGTGAGGGGTTTCCTCTACTTGTCCTTGTGAGTTTTCCTTCCCTCATGTGCGGGTTACCTCTTCCAGCATGTGCAGCATACCTTGAAGAATTTATACATGCGAAAGTAGTTAGATTGCATGATTGTAACCGACCAATCATTGGCAATTAAATGGGTCATGTCTGGATTGACCCCAAACTCGGCAACACTTAATTTTCTTGATGTATGGATTACCTATAGAGGGATGACCGTTTCGCATAACAAAGTCGACCACCCAAAATTCCCTTTTTTGAGGGCATGGATGGATGTGGAAGCAGTAAACGAATGTAGTGAAAGAGAGAGCTAGCAGTTGGCAGCGGGAAGAAGTGACCGGCGGACTTAGGATTTTCATTTTGAGATCTTATGAAAGGCATTTCTTGAATCACGCAAGTGCGACTGCACCCACATGACCAATACTTGGGTCAGTCCATGGGAAGAACACACTTCAGCGGATATTGTTGTTACCGGCTCCCTTCCCTCATCGAGTATGAATTCCTTGGTACCTAATAAATAACATATAAATATTGGAAGGATTGTATGTATTAGTGGCGGACCAAGGATCTTTCTGTTGAGGAAGGCGGACCCAAACAAGTAGTTGGATTTTGGGCCAAATCCAGAATTTTCATGTAGGTTTAGGGGCGGACCCAGAATTTTCTTGTGAATTTGGAAGTGGACCCAGAATCTTCATATGGGTTTTGGAAGTGGACCCAGCTCCGGCAGCGGCAACTGCCCCAAGAGCATAAAGTTAGGTCCGCCCCTGTATGTATAGTAATATAACATAAATCGTATTAATTGGATCCATTGACTCTTGCACCCGGGAAGAAGCCCATTGGATCTAAACTTGAACCCCAAAACTGGGCACTCTTCTAGGGACTCAGGTTTGGTGCAACCCATTTATAACCCTAGACTCCTTTTTAATTCAAAACTGGACCAGATTCTGCCCCATCATATTTCTTCTGTATGGAGACCTGGCCCCTGACTCTTGTGGACTTGTTGTACATAGTCTCGACTCAAAGCCCATCTAAAAACTCAAGTATCATGCCTCTTCTGCTTCTATATCCTTACCATTCGTTGGGAGACTAAAATTAGAGAAGCACAACAAATTTATTAAATGGAGAGTGAGGCAGAATGGTCCATTGATGTGCCCTAATTTGAAATCTGAATTGATTGTAGGGTTATCAATGGGCCTCATTTACCCCATGCCTGAATGGCCCCCCAACTAGGACAATTTAGGGTCTGGCCCCTCTTTTTACACCCACTTAGAAATCTGAGTTTGGATGAAGGACCATTGTTTTGAGACCTATTTAATAAATTGGTTGGGTCTGCATCTACAAGTCCATACCTATAACCCCAAGGGGTTGGCCGAGTGGTCAGGATCACGGTTCCTCCCTCTTCCGGAGCTAGAGGTTTTGGTATTGACCCCCGATTTCCTCTTCTTTAGGAATCGAAGGTTGAGTCCACTAGTGCTACCTCCTTGGGGCCAAAGGGGTATTTTCCCGGCTTCCCTCTAAGCTTGGAGGGATTAGTCCAGTCCAAAGGGTTTTTTTTTTTTGTTTAATTATGTGCAGGCCTGCCTTTCCAGAGTAACTATTATGGGCCAAGGCAAAGATGACGGCCCAGACATTAACATTATTGCCACATAACAGTGGCGCAAATATCGCTTCATGTACCCAAATTAATTAGATTAAGCTGAGTTAGGCAGGTCAAATGGTATCCAACTAGTTGAACTGCTGGTTACGAAATCTTGACCCATGAGACTGACCCATATATGGTGCTGGCAGGATATGGGTCTGGTTAGGTGCATTGGATGAGGATCAGATTAAGGGTGAGGCCCAAAAGTACGACCCGGTCCAAAACTGACCCATATTTTTGTCCCGCAATATATACAGGTTATCGTGGGCCAGGGAAACCTGACCCGCATTCAAACAGATCCGGTTAGGGTCAACCCGCATGACCCGCCTAACCTATTTAAAAGGTTGGGTTAGGACCTAGGATCGACCCACATATCTAAACCTATTTAATCAATTTGGTGGTTTAATATCTTGGTACTTAGGATAGTCTCTTTTATTTGGAACTAGTTGAGTTTGTGTTAGGATATTTTTGGCCTGCAATTTAACTCAAGTATAGCTTTAGTATTTGATTTTTGAAATAGCCTTAATATTTGACATGGGTTGGGCTCGGGTCAGGATTCTACAGGTTGGGTCAGGTTGACATGCATTAAATGCTGGTTATGAGGGTCAGGTCAGGTCAGGTTAACCTACATCAGGTGTAGGTTGAAGTGCCTTGGCCCGTTTTAAAAAGGGATCAGATACAGATTTTTAAGGTCACAACCCAACCCACCCCATTTTGCCACCCCAAGAGACGGGTCTACTTAAACGGGTCAGTGCAGGTCAAAGTTTTGGCACCATAATTTCAATTGTGTGGGACATGTCTGGTAATTGAGCAGGCACTGGGTCTTAGATCCTTGTACTTCCAGTAAAATCAGTCAGTGCAGTAGCACACATCTGAAAGTGGAAGTGTTTATTGGTAAGACAAGGGGTGCAACTCAAGCGGGCCAGCCAAGCTGGGTAATGACAGAGCCTAAGCCCGGCCAATTGGCATGTAAGCCTAGATGAGGTTCAAATGTCCATATCCGAGCCAGGGCGATATTATAAGTTTATATGCATGAGTCTCCACATCCAGATCCATCAGCTGCATCATTTATATGTTTTTTTTTTTTAACTTTTCGTAAACTTCTAATTGTAGCATGCACATACTTTTAAGTTGGATAGATTAGGTTGTTTGGCTCAATAGAAGTAATAAATCTGGTAAACCGGGCCTTTGCATTGTCCATGTTCTACTGTGATTACATATCTCTTGTGCTCTTGTACGTAATTGATCTCTTCTCGTAGGCCCTAGATCACAACAGGATACATGTAATCCAATAATAGTCCCAGAAATGAAGAGTTTTCAGTAGTCTTATTCAATGTATACAACTAGTGATATTTTTCCATTTTCTGACAAATACTTGAAGAACAACTTCTTAGCTTCCTAAAAATGAGATTGTCTGTTTTCTTGTCTGCCTACTTTCAGTAAATTTCAGTTTGCATATATATTACTTTTACCATATTGGAGTGGAGAGGCCCTGCATTCCTCTGTCATGATTGGTTTAACTAATAGAAGAACATATCACTTGATTCAAGGGATACTGCAATAGCTGATGTGAGATGTGATGTGAGGCAAACATATGACACCACCACATGAAGGCACCTGAATTATGTGCCCACACACAAGTTACCCTTTCCATTCTCTTGGCCACTCAATCCATATCATTGGTTTTCTATATATACACTTTTTCTTAAGGAATCATTTCATCCACTCCACTTCCTTCATTGCTCTCAAACTTGGAAATCTACTTCCTGTCAAAAATTCAGAGAAGAGTAGCCACCATTATCATGGGTATCCGTTTGCCTGCAATGAATTATGCGAAGGAGGTTTTTCATAGATCTCTAAGTAGAAGCAAGTTTAATTCAGCTTCAAATGTTCCAAAAGGTCACTTAGCTGTCTACATTGGAGACAACCAGAGACGGTTTGTGATTCCAATATCCTTCTTGAAGCACCCATCATTCCAAGACTTGCTTAGCAGGGTTGAAGAAGAGTTTGGTTTTGATCACCCAATGGGTGGTCTCACAATTCCATGCCATGAAGACACCTTCATAACTGTCACTTCTCAACTGAATTCCTTGTGAGAGCTTGTAAGGATAAGATCACAACTCAAGCGCTAACACGAAGAACAGACCCCTTGCACTTGTCTCTTCCAATTACTTTTTTATTCTCATTCCTTGTTGAGAACTAGAAGAAAAGGGAATGAGTTCTCTTACACTAGTTCTAGGTTCTCACATTCCCACTCATTTGAAATTTTTGTAGGGGATGGAGTGATAAAAGTTGCTCCTTCAAAGGCGTATGTGTATATTTAGCGTCATTTGTTTTTTTTTTTTTTTCCTTGTTTTGTTCAATCAGCAGTGAAATTCCATTTTCTTCCAAGTCTAATTCTTTTCAGATTGCCTTGTTCTTATTAAAATCATAATAACATCCACTAATGAAAGAGGAATTCTTAGTTGAGCAAGCACACTGATTTTGTGAATGAACAAGCAACACAAGAAGAACATAGCAAGGTTTAAGTGGTTCGACAATATGCCTACTTCCACAGTTCAATTTGAGCAATAATCACCGTCTCTGAGAAATTAAAGCTATAACTTTATGGGGCTTTCACTCTCCTCACTCCTCTCAGAATAGACATATTTCCATAACCCTAAACAACCCACTTGGAGAATATTTATATTCGGTACAAATTTACCAAAATACACTCTACTGATGGCTGGTGTATTGTGTGATGCAGAAGATTTGTCACCATTGTATAAAAGGAATTTATCACAACACCAACCACCTTATTCGGTGTATCATGTTGGAGCTGTAGCATGGATAATTGGATTGTAAAGAGTTCATAAATTTCAAGGTGCCATTTAAGTCTATGTAAGTCAAGCAATTACTTAAAAAAGAGTGTCACAAAAAGAAAATATTTTCAACAAGACAGCTCCTTTGTTGCAGTCTTTCATTCCATCATCAGGGGTGCTTTTTACTTAAAAATAATGGAAGTTTCTTTTTAACTTAGATACATCCTTGCAACATTTTTCAACTTACAAAGCTCTTTACTTATAAAAAAAAAAAAAAAACACAAATGGAAGTTTCTTTCAACTTGGCTACATCCTTACAACATTTTTGAAGTCACAATCTCAACAGAATAACAAGGGATTGAACAAGATCACTGGTGTGAAAGTCTTATTTTGAAGCAATTAATAGCAATATGTTGATGCTTTAAGTGGGATACTTACATTTTAATTATTAGTTGAGAAATAAAGTTAAGTACTAAGGGCAGTACAATAGGAGTGTTTTCCCTTTTTTCTGTGAGACATCCTTAAACAATGTTTTTTTAGTTACATTACAATTTCCATGTAGTTAGATTGTCTGTTTTACTGTGTCAACTTTCTATAAATTTCAGAATAATGGAGGAGCCCACAATCTGCATTCTTTTTGTCATGATAGGTAAACAATAAAAGAACATATCACCTGATTCAAGGGATTTGGCAATATCTGATGTGAAGGAAAAAGAAGTGGCAACACCACATGAAAGCACCTGAACTATTTGGCCCACACACTAATTTTGCAAATGCCTCTTGACCACTCAAATTCAACCCACTTGATTTATGAAAACTAGTCACCCTGGAACATAATATCAACACTAATAATCAGAAGGGCCTAAATATTAGTGCTGTTCATTCATCAAGTGGGCCAGACATGGATCTTGAGTGTAGTTCAGTTCTTCTGTAAATAATCCAATGAGTTCTCGCGGCTTTGTCTAGGGCACATTAACAGTGGAACCACTGAAATTAGGGTCTTGTTCAACATGTTTTCACGTTGTCATGTGTGTAGAGAATCAGAATGGGGCTTTTATTGCTCAACTTTGGACAATGTTCCTCTATAGGTCATATTCATTCATGGTAAGTCCTTGACTTTAGCAAAACTGATTGTGGGATGGAGAGAATTTAAGGTTTCTAGAGGCTTTCAGAAGGAAGGATTGGATGATTGATGCGAGTTGCTAGAGAGGTCAATTAACATCCCAAAATCATGTGATTTGTCTCCAAATAGTGAAAAGTGTGAATTGATTTGCAACATAATTGTGATGTATGTTAGTTTTGCTATGATCCTAGTCATATAGTCATCATGGATGGATCTTAGAGTCAGTAATCACAAAAAAAAAAAAAAAAAAAAAAAAAAAAAAAAAAAAAAAAAAAAAAAAAAAGAAAAAGAAAAAGAAAAAGAAAAAAAAAAAAAAAAAACACACACACACACAAACAAAACAAACTAACTAAAGAAGAGTTTAGCCATACACGTGTCCATGGTTGAACATGACCAAATAAAATCTTTAAGAAGGCCTGATTTCTTCTAGGCACCTCCCTCTATAACAAGGATGATGGCTTCCTATGAGAGGTCTAGAATAGAACCATTGACCATATTTACATTAATGCCTTAAGGTGACTATTCCATCAAGGTTACCAAAATAGGTAGAGGATTCTTTATTTGCTTTGTGTTTCAGCCATATCAGAAAACTTGCTTTAAGTTGGGTATCAACTAGGCTTGGAGTCTGAGTTTTCTTATTTAAGGAAATTCAAAATATTATAATGTTAATTGTATTAATCAAATGGGGCCCATACATTGTAATGTGAAACCACCCAAAATAAGGATTCATCTTTCAATGTATTGAGGCAAACTGAGAAAATCATGTGCTGTTCTCCTGTTTATGAAACTTGACTGTGTTTGCATAACTGTCTGCCTATACATTTAATCTTCCCATAATTCTAAGTTATTATTCGATCATCACATGGGCTTAAGAGCCTTTGAACTACCAGGCCATGTTATGATGTTTTTTCTACTGTACTCTGTGCTTTATTAGGGCATGGACTTCAAAGGCAATAGAGCTCACATCTACTTATCTTAGTGTCCACTGATTTATATTGCAAGAGATTTCTATTTTCACAACTTAATAATCAGGTACAGTTCAAAACAACTGACATTAGTGGATATGTGGGGCACTATATTACTCTAGTAGTTGGACATGTCTCTAACATATGAACAAATAAATATCATGCAAATGTCTCTAGTCTGCCATCATATGGTTAGCTCTATCTACAAATGCATGCATACAACACACTGTTTTAGTCCATTTCCTTCTTTTAGATCCAACTGCTGCGAAAGGTGTTTAAACAAAGTGTACTTGATAGAATCATGAATATCTGTTTTCTGGACATGGTTCATGCAAAAGAGATATTCCTACAATCTCCAATAACAAGATTGATAAGGAACAGCTTCCAGTCCCAGATATTCCAAGAGGCCGCTTGACTGTCTATATATGTTGGAGATAGCCGAGATCTATTTGCAATTCCCATACTGCACTTGAAGAAATTATTCCATGGCGGAATAAGTAGGACTGGGTGGCATTACAGTTCCATGCAAATAAAGCACATTTATTAGTAATAAATTCTCACTTGAATAAGCACCATGATACAGGATTGTACATCAATGTTTGGGTTCTTCTTCTTTTATTTGGACTTGGGGTCCAAATTTTTTTTGTACTAAACCCCTCAGTAAGTCCAAGAGTGAATTCCTTGGATTGCTTGTTTGGAAATTCTGGGTCCTCACCTATCAGTTGACAGTCAGAACAGCAGTCTGGTTCATGGGACAGAGTTATAAACACTCAATACAAGGGTCTGCATGACTAAGAGAGAGGAGCGTTATTGAAATTGAAGGATGTGAAGGAACTTGAACCCTGTTCCATTTCCAACAAACCGTTAAAGAAACGTTACTTGACCACTTAATCCATATTATTGCTTAACCCTGTTAGACCCAAGTCACAATTCCCTTTTAGACCCACACACAAGAGAAAGGAAGCTTTTGAGAATCACACAACTGGCTCTCTTGTTACCTGTAAACTGGTGGGGCTCTATGTTCCCTGTAGTTTCTAAACATGATTTAAGGAATAGATTTTGCAATCTGCAATGTGAGATGTAAAGCATACAAGTAGCAACACCATGTGAACGCACTTGAACTACACCTAAACTCTGCCAACAAGCCCATTTGCAAATGTCTCTTGACCACTCAACCACTCAATCCTCATGATTTATTGGATTCTCTATATAAACACACACACACACACACACACCCAAATTCTGATTTCATTCAAAATTCATCCTCTGTTTCTTAAAGCCTGCCTTCATATCAAAAGCTTAGAAATCCATAGTTACTGAAAAATCATGGGTATCCATTTGCCTGGTATGATTCAAGCAAAGGAGATTCTACGTCGATCTCTAGCTAGAAGTCGATTCATTCCATGTCCAGGAGTTCCCAAAGGCCATTTTGCTGTTTCTGTTGGGGAAAACCAAACGCGGTTTGTGATTCCAATATCATATTTGAAGCACCCATCCTTCCAAGGCTTGCTAAGCAGGGCTGAAGAAGAGTTTGGCTTTGACCATCAAATGGGTGGACTCACAATTCCATGCCATGAAGACACCTTCATAACTCTCACTTCTCAACTGAGTTTTTTGTGAGTGTAACAAGGACATGAAAGGCCTAACATTTGTTCTCTCTCATGGAAAGATTGAAGGAGGTTGATCCTGACGGATTAGGTGTCAATTCCTACGCATTTTTGTAGAGGAGAGGAGAAAAATCTTCTCTTCCAGGAAATATATGTAAATAGACAATCAGAGATTTGTCATTTTTCTCTATCAGCTTTGGAATTCAAATTCTTAGTATCTTTTTTGTTTCTCAATTTCTTTTTGTCTCCTCATACTTGCTCTCTTAAATATGATCAATTCATGTAGTCCCTTACAAAATCTTAAGTAAACACAAAGCCCCATTTCTCTGTCTGTTCAACTGCATTCATAGATACAGTAATGATGTCATTCAGGCTTTCATGGTCCAATGTCCTGGCTTGCAATCAAGGGTTTATTAAGTAAGAATCTAGATCATGTTGGATCATGATTTAGGTTTTGAAAGTTGTTACACAAAAATCATTTATTAGAGACCTTTAATGGATGATCTTCATAGTTGTACTTGTGGAGTTTGCTATTGATATTATGGGCTCTAGTGAGGATAGCCTACCTAAAAGATCAAGACTAAGAAAACCCCCCCAGATGGAAGGCTTACAATTTAGTTGTCCTAGTTTGAGAAAGTGAAGGTCTCAGATAAAGGGGCCACAGATAGGATTGGCTAGACTTGGAAATGACTACTTGACAAGTAAACCTACAAAACAAGTAAACCTGATCCTACCCTAGAAAACTGGGATCTTTCTACATTTTGTCACCGGCAGCCAAGACACCCAAGACGGTGAATTCGATCCAACAATTTAGGAAACCGTTGTTTTCATGCATATTCCAAGAGAATGAAGGGACAGGGAAGATGCATTGGATAATAATGGAGTGTCCAAACCTGACGTAGTAGTTGGAATCTTATTAAGCTTGTAATTTTACTGTATTGGTTTTGTCTTTGGTGATGGTCTATCTCCTCAATAGCCTGTTTATGTTTGTACAATTTTGTTTTTTAAATAATAACTTTATCATTGATTCTCAATAACAACATTAACAACTAGTTCTACTTAGACGTATCTACGTACGTACTACTGATTACAACATTGTATCTGGAATTACCGTGGATCAACCACACCCTTAGACTCATGATGATTGAAAAGAAGTAACCCTGTATCAGGAGGAATATTTTCAGAAAGAAAATGGTTGATCAACTTAATAGCTTGGCCCTTTGCCTCACTGTCCATTTAATTTCAAAAAATGGCCTCCTGATATGCTTGCCTAATTAGTGATTATTAGTAGAGAACTAGCATTCTTCGGTCCCATCTGGATCCTCAGAACTCGGTTGCCCATCATTCATTTTACCTGTAAATCTAATTGTGTATAATTGGTTGGTTGAGGCAAATAAAAAGAAGGGAAAAAAAAAAAGAAAGAGTGTAGATTGCATATAAGTTGGACAGCCAAATGCAAGAACAATCATATAGTGTAAACTCTGTTTCCTCCACCCAGTTCATGAAGATCCAGAAAGTGCCTTCATAAAAGAAAAAAATGTCATAAAGAACTTTCATGCGAGATTATAGCTCGAAATTAGGACAGAAAAGGCAAAAGTTATTAAAATAATCATCAATTAGAGAGAACTTTTGAAGTGGCTGCGGGCCACGATTCTCAGTAGTCAATGGTCCAGATCCACAATATAATGGGTCATGCCATGATTGAAAGATGCTCAAAAGAACATCCTCATTCTTAGATATGCTTTATATGTATCACAGTAGGTTGTAAACTAATCGTAATGATTCCTATTGAGAGAGTTTTGGGGTGAGTCTGGTCCATCCACATTCATCACATCACTGGTCTGGATCACCAAATCATGAACCCCTTCAATTGTTGAGTTTTACTACTCATAAGAGAAGGAGATCTATTGAGTATCACACAACTGGCTCTCTTGTTATCCGTAGTACTGGTGGAACTCTATGTTCCCTGTAGTATCTAAACATGATTTAAGGGAGAGAAGGAGAGCTAATAAGCATCACACAACTGGCTTTCTTATTATCCGTAGTGCTGGTGGCACTCTATGTTCCCTATAGTGTCTAAACATGATTTAAGGGAGAGAAGGAGAGCTATTGAGCATCACACAACTGGCTCTCTTGTTATCCGTAGTGCTGGTGGGGCTCTATGTTCCCTGTAGTGTCTAGACATGATTTAAGGGAGAGATTTTGCAATCTGTGATGTGAGATGTAAAGCAAAAAAGTAGCAACACCATGTGAAGGAACATGAACTACACCTAAAAACTTTGCCCCACATACAACAAACCCATTTGAAAATGTCTCTTGACTACTTAATCCTCATGACTCATTGATTCTCTATATAAACACACACATCCATGTTATGATTTCATTCGAAATTTGTCCTTCTGATTCTTTAAGCCTTCCTTCATATCAAATCCTTAGAACTCCATTTGTGCACATTTCAGCAAAGAGTAGTTACTGAAAATCATGGGTATCCGTTTGCCTGGTATGATTCAAGCAAAGGAGATTCTACGTCGATCCCTAGCTAGAAGTCCATTTATTCCAGCTCCAGATGTTCCAAAAGGCCATTTCACCATTTATGTTGGGAAAAGCCAAATGCGGTTTGTGATTCCAATATCCTACTTGAAACACCCATCCTTCCAAGACTTGCTAAGCAGGGCTGAAGAAGAGTTTGGCTTTGATCATCAAATGGGTGGACTCACAATCCCATGCCATGAAGACACCTTCATAACTCTCACTTCTCTACTAAATTGCTCATGAGTATAACAAGGAGATGGAAGGTCTAACATTTTGTTCTTTTTCTCATGGAAAGATTGAAGGAGGTTATAATTGGCATTTTTGTAAAGGAGAGAATAAAATTCTTCCCCTACTAGTATGTAAATAGACAATCAAAGATTTGTTATTTTGCTCTATCATCTTCAAAACTCATACTCTTAATGTATTTTTTGTTTCCCAATTTATTTTTGTGTCTATGATCAATTCATATAATCCTCTACAAAATCTGAACTAACCACGAAACTGCATTTCCTTGTCTGTTCAACTGCATCCATAAACACAAAAATGTCATTCAGGCCTTCATGGTCTCAATTCCTGGTTTACAATTGAAGATACCAATGGGAGATAATCTAGATCATATTGGATTCTGATCTAGATTTTGGAAGTTGTAATCTAAAATCATTTAGAGGCCTTCAATGTGTCTCCATACATTTAATCCACTGTTGATGTTATGGGCTCCATTGAAGATGGCCTACCAAAATGATCAAGACTAACAAAACCTCTCAAATGGAAGTCTTCCTTTGTAATTATCCTAGCTTGAAAATGCAATAGCATTTTTTTTATGTCTCAAATAGAAAGGGAAAAGAAACGATTAGCTAGACAGAAAATATCATTTGACAAAAGCTAGTAAACTGAGTAAATAGACCCCAACAAACCATGTGAACCAAAACATTAAATTATCTCATCCTACCCGTGTGTACCTTTTTTCACCCTCAAACCAAGAACTGAAACAGTGAATTGTGATCCAACTATTAGGCAACCCTGTTGTTTTCATACAAGAAAATGGAACTTAAAGGCAGATACATTGGATAAAATTGGAATGTCCAATCCTGACTTTGTTGTAGAAAACTCATTGTAGTAATTTTGCTATATTGTTTGTCTTTGATGACAGTATATCTCCTTAAAGCCAATTTATTGTTGTACAAATTTCTATTTGTAAATTCATTATCCATTCAAAACCCTGTTAATTCTCAGGTAAGTGTAACAAGGATTCTGTAATGAGAAAAGAGATTTATGGTTTGATAACAACCTTAATCAATGTTCCTGGTCCTTAAGCATGGAACGGCCTGACCTGCAGGGTCCCCTTGGCCTATCCTATGATTAATTTAAAACCCTCAACAGTCACTACCTCCTGTGAATAAGCACTCTCCAAAATTTGACACTTGACACTCATCCGAGTTCTGTAAGGCTTTGGATTGATCATACAAATTTGACACTCATCCGGCCTTATCTAACTGCTTCGATTGAGACATTAAAACTGGACCTTGCATGAACACATTACACATGATCACATTTTATGCAGTGAGCTAGGCCATAGGGAGACATTTCAAAATTCATACAACCATGATTGTCATGCTTCCTTCTGGGTCCCATGAACCTGGCCTTCAAGACTATGGACAGCCAGACCGTCTCTGAAAGGGACCCACATTTATGTATGCATGCTTGTATGTTTTTGTGTCTAGGTTTGTATGTATCTTAAGTTGGACAAGTAGCATTTTGTGGTGAATTAGTACCAGTGTCATACTTCTCTAGTATTTGACTGTTATATCCTCCCAATCTTTGTAATATGTGTTCAATAATATTTCTTGAAGTCAGCTTAGCCATTGGTTTATCTCAATTTCTGAAGTTTCTTCCTGGAGAGCAGAGATTTATAACAAGTCAGAAGGAATGCATTTACTGTTATATGATGTTGGATTCTTATTGTGGGGTCAAAAGTACTCATCATGTTCAATTGTCTTTCTCAAAGAACATCACATGACCTGGCATCTGTATATTCTCAACAACATCACCACATGGCCTGGTAGTTGAATCTTTCAAAGGACAGCAGACTGCTTATCATTCACGGTGCAACAAATCTCACCAATATTTTGAATTTGTAACTATTTTCTTGAAATTATCTGATCATGCTGTTATGACAATTCGATTTGTCCATAGAAATGAACTTATGGCAATAGTAAGTAAAAATCTCTCTCTAGCTCTCTCCATCTATCTATCTACACATGACACGCATATGACATATTCACATGCAAGGTAATTTCTCAGTCCATCTCCTTTCTCTAGTTCGTACCTAATTGTCTATTTAGTACCCTCAACAGTCCTACAGGTAAATGAATATGCTTGTGTAGTTAGTGATTACTTGTAATGAACTGACATACTTTAGCCCCGTTTGGATATTAGGAATCAGTTGCCTTGCAATCAGTTTACGTGGAAATCGAATCACTTGCAACTCTATTCACTAGTAATGGGTTATGTGACAGACAGGAAAAAAAAAAAAAACATTAATTTAAAACCTATGATGCACGGATACTTCAAAATGACCAACGTATCGTGTTATATCGTATCCGATACTTCACTTTTTGTGTGTAAAATCCGTGTCCCTATTGTGTCCATAGCGTGTCCTTGCCGTATCCATGCCGTATCTGGGCATCATAGTTTAAAACATATCTCCGGTTATCCAAAATCATGAACCATCACTTAATTGTAAACTGAGTTTCCTCCACTTGTTTCACTAAGAACAAAAAGTCCCTTTACAAATTCAAAATCAACCAGAAGGAACATTCTTGTCATTTAAAAGCTTTGAATAAAGACAGTGAAGGAAAAAAAATTAGAATTATCATGCATTAGAAAAAAAAAGAACTGCTGATTTCCTGCTGAGCACAATTCTCATGGTCAATAGTACCATGGTTGAAAAATGCTCAGAAGGACATCCTAAATCTTAGATATGCTATATATGCATAAAGTAAGTTCTCATCAAGCATTATGATTGCCCTTTGAGAGACTTTTGGGATCTTGTCTGTTCAGAATACGATCGATCAGTTCAGTGGTCTGGATAACCAAATCATGAGCTCCAATCACAAATACAAAATGCCTGAGGTTTACCATCCATCAGAGAAGAGGGAGCTATTAGGATCATACAACTGGCTCTCTGTTTATCTGTACACTGGTGGGGCTCTATGTTCCCTGTCGTGTCTTAACATGATTCAAGAAAGAGATTTTGCAATATGTGATGTGAGATGTAAAGAAAACTAGTAGCAACACCATGTGAAGGCACCTGAACTACACCTGACCATGGCCCCACATACAACAAACTCAATAGCAAGTCTCTCTGAACCACTCAATCCTTATGATTGATTGATTCTCTATATAAACACACATATCTGATTTCATTCAAAATTCATCCTCCTGCTTCCTAAAGTCTGCCTTCAAATCAAAAACCTAAAAATCCATTCATTCACATTTTAGCAACTGAATATCATGGGTATCCGTTTGCCTGGTATGATTCAAGCAAAGGAGATTCTACGCCGATCACTAGCTAAAAGTCAGTTCATTTCAGGTCTAGATGTTCCAAAAGGCCATTTTGCCGTTTATGTCGGGGAAAGCCAAACGCGGTTTGTGGTTCCAGTATCATTTTTGAAGCACCCATCCTTCCAAGACTTGCTTTGCAGGGCTGAAGAAGAGTTTGGCTTTGATCATCAAATGGGTGGACTCACAATTCCATGCCATGAGGACACCTTCATAACTGTCACTTCTCAACTGAATTGCTCCTGAGTCATGAGCATTACAAGGAATTGAAAGGCCTGACTTTTTGTTCTTATTCTCACGGAAAGCCTGCAGGAGATGGATCATGATTGACTAGGTGTCAATTACTTTGCATTTTTGTAAAGGAGAGGAGAAAATCTCCCCAACCAAGAAATACATGTAAATAGAGAATTAGAGATTTGTCAATTTTCTTTATCAGCTTCAGAATTCAGATTTAAAAAAAAAAATTGTTTCAATTTCTTTTTGTCTCTTCATGCTCTCTTAATCATGATCAATTCATATATTTCCTCTACAAAATTTAAAGTGGCCACAAAGGCATCTCCTTGCAGTTCAATTGCATTGATAAACACAGCAATGATGTCATTCAGCCCTTCATGGTCCAGAGTCCTGGTTTGCTATCAAGGTTTCAAATGGGTAAGAATCTAGATCATAGTGGATCCTGGATTTTGAAAATTGTAACCCAAAATCATTAAGTGGCTTTCATTGGATCTTCATAGTTGTACTAGTGGTGTCCACTGTTGATATTAGTGGCTAATAAAAACTTTTTAAATGGAAGGCTTACGATCTAATTGTCCTTCTAGTTTGAGAATGTTAAAAGGTACTTGAGTCTGTCTCATTGAGAGTGAGGCACATATAGGATTGGCTAGTAAACTGCATAAACCAAAACCTACAAGCCAAGTGAACCAAAATATTAAATGATCTCATCCTACCCTGGTAAATTAGGATCTTTCTACATTTTGTCACCCACAAACCAAGAACTGAATCAGTGAACTGCAATCCAATGATTCAGGTAAGCCTGCTGTTTTCATACATATTCCAAGACAACAGAATGACAGTGCAGATGCATTAGATAATAATGGAGTGTCAAAACCCGACTTTTCGGAAATTTCTTAATGTCGTAATTTTTCTATATTGTTGTCTTTGGGGATGGTCAAGGTTGTTACAATTCTTTTTAAAATGGTAAATTCATCATCCGTTCTCACCAGCAGCAGCAGCAACAAGAAGAAGAATATCTAGGTGACCCTGTCCCTGTTGATTTTCATGGAAGTATAACAAGGATTCTAGAATGAGAAAAGAGCTTAATTTATGCTTTGACAACTAGCTTGCTCAAAGTTGTTGGTCCCTAAGCATGGAACCTCCTAGCATTATGGTCCACCTGGCAACCACTATGATAAATTTACACCCATCAAAAGTCACTACTCCCTGTAAATTGGCACTCTTTGAAATTTAAAACTCAAAAAGTTCAGCAGGCATTTGGATTGATTATGGAAACTTGTTACCTATACAACTTCATCTCATGGATTGGTTTCAGACATCTTTGAGATCCTTATACAGTACCTCCTATAATGCACAAAAAATGGTCCCCATTTTATGCACGGAGGTTGGCCAGGGGAGACCTGTAAAAAGTTCTTAGTCCCCATGATTGTCAAGCTTCCAGCTGTGCCCCACACGGCCTAGCCTTCATGCTCACCTGAAAATGACCAACTTATATGCATGTATGTATGTATGTATGTATGTTTCCGTGTCTGGTTTTGTGTCTATCTATGTTGGACCGGTGACCTATTGTATTGAAAAGGTACCTGTGTCATACTTCACTACTACTTAATTGTCATATCCTCTTGAGTCTTTGGAATATGTGATTGACAATATTTCTTGAGTTTTGCAGATTGTGGGCACTGGTTTATATCAATTTCCGAAATTTCATTTTGGAGAGCAAAGAGTTCATAACAAATCATACAGGTCCATCCATTTACTGTAATCATGATGTTGGATTATTGTTGTGGGGCCAAAACTCCTTATCATCATATTCATTTGTCTCTGTCAAAGAACATCACATGACCTGGTAGTTGTATGTTCTAGACAACATGATCACATGGCCTGTTATTTGAATCTTTCAAAGGACAGCATATTA
This sequence comes from Camphora micrantha, assembly GCA_003546025.1. Lineage (NCBI taxonomy): Eukaryota > Viridiplantae > Streptophyta > Magnoliopsida > Laurales > Lauraceae > Camphora > Camphora micrantha. The sequence continues at coordinate 14,384,965 of QPKB01000003.1, read as the reverse complement.
TCCCCAGATGATATCAACCAGTTACTGACATGTAACATGACATGTTTAGAAGACATTGCAATCTCGTATGATATAAACATGAAGCATAAAAAAGAAGAACACCATGTGAAACTACTTGATCTATGCCTTTCAAAAATCTCGATGTGTCTCTTTGACTACTCAATCATATGATTCTCTCTCACTCTCTCTCTGTCTCTCTATGCATGGTAATGCCTCATTCTATCTCCTTCCTCTAGTTTGTACCTAACTCTGTCCATTTAGTTTCCTCGGAAGTCCTCCTGATAAGTGAATATGCTTGTTTAGTTAGTGATTACTGGTAATGAACTCTCATACTTTTACCCCATCTGTATCTAGGAAATCGGTTCCCTTGAACTCAATATACCTGTAAATCCAATCTCCTGCAACTCTATTAACCTGTAATGGGTTGACAGAAAAAGGATTAAAAAAAAAAACTCCATCTTAAACATAATTCATATCATCCAAAACCATGAACCATCACTTACGCGTAAATGGTGTTTCCTCCACTTGGTTAACGAAGAACCGAAAGGTCCCTGTTCAAACTCAAATTCGATCAACAGGAACTTCCTTTTCAATTTATATCTTCAAATAAAGAGAGAAAAGGAAAAATTGTTAAAATTTCCATGGATTCAAAGAAAAAAGAAACAATTTTAAGTTTTTCCTCAGCACAATTCTCTCAGTCAGTAGTCCAAACCAATGATATTATGGGTCATACCATTGTTGAAAAATGCTTAAAAGGACATCCTTAATGTTAGATATGCTATATATGTTACAAAGTTGTTATCAAGCATTATGATTGCCTGTTGGGAGACTTTTGTGGCCTCTTATGTCCAGAGTCTGACCCATCAGGTCTGTGGTCTAGGTCACCAAATCATTCCCATCAGAAATACACAAGGCCTGAGGTTTACCATCCATAAGACAAGGGAGAGATATTGAGAATCACACAACTTTATCTGTACACTGGTGGGCCTCTATGTTCCATGTTGTGTCTAAATATGATTCAAGGAAGAGATTTTGCAATCTGTGATCTGTAAAGCAAACCAGTAGCAACACCATGTGAAGGCACTTGAGCTACACCTGAACATTGCCCCACATACAACAGGCCCATTAACAAATGTCTCTTGACCACTCAATCTTCATGATTGATTGATTCTCTATAAAAACACACACACAAATATTGTGATTTCATTCAGAATTCATCTCCTGCCTCCCAAAGACAGCCTTCATATCAAAAGCTTAGAAATCCATTTGTTCACATTCAGCAAAGAGTAGTTACTGCTATCATGGGTATCCGTTTGCCTGGTATGATTCAAGCAAAGGAGATTCTACGCCGATCTCGAGCTAGAAGTTCATTTATTCCAGCTCCAGATGTTCCAAAAGGCCACTTAGCAATTTATGTTGGGGAAAGCCAAATGCGGTTTGTGATTCCAATATCCTACTTGAAACATCCATCCTTCCAAGAGTTACTTAGCAGGGCTGAAGAAGAGTTTGGCTTTGATCATCAAATGGGTGGACTCACAATCCCATGTCATGAAGACACCTTCATGACTCTCACTTCTCAACTGAATTGCTTGTGAGAGTCATCATCATCATCATGGAGGGCCTAACACTTTGTTCTCATCCTCATGGAAGGATAGGAGGATGGTTCTGAGGGACTAGTTGTGGGTCATGGCATTCGCCAAATCCAAATGACATTTTTGTAAAGGAGAGTAAAAATCTCCCCTCATGAAGAAATATTTGTAAATAGACAATCAGAGATTTTTTCATGTTGCTATATCAGCTTCAAAACTCAAATTCTTAGTTTCCTTTTCGTTTTCCGATTTCTTTCTTATGTCTTCTTATACTTGCTCTCTTAAATATGATCAATTCATATAAAGCCATTACAGAAGCTAAAGTAACCACAATGGAACTGCTGTTGTAGGTTTTGTTATGTATTCAGTTGATTAAGGCATTTGAAATGCACATCTTACACCTGAATTTGCAACACGCATATATTACAGAAGACCAATTCAGTTCAAACTTCAAAGATGGAAATAGACTGGCTTGTAGGGTGCTGTGTTAGTTTAATGTTAAGGTGCAACTGCATCAGAGACATTTCGTTCTCTTATGAAAATCATACAAGGCAAACTAGTAGCAGCATTCTCTATATGATTGAATCAAATGGATACCATACTAATTCATCCGATTGATGATTGAGTTTTCCCAGTCAAGTCATTATGTGATTACAGTCATACAGATGCATTGATGTTAATTAAAGGGCTGAGTGCATATCATCTTCCCTTAATTGTCATTTGGATAACATCATGACTAAAGTAAAAACAATAAAAATTCATAGCCAAACTCCCGGTGTTAGCGGACCTGCTGATAGCTCAGTGGCAAGGGAGCTCACTTTTACAGGGACGACCATGTGTTGATCCGTAGCATCACAGGCCGGACTACAATAGCAAAAGGGAAAACGAGAAAAATAAATAAATAACCTGTAATAAGCAAGATATATACAAGTGTACGTTAAGACTTCTTTTTAACCTGCTCATGATCAGTTTACTATGGATGGACAACACTCTTAAAACTCGTGATTATGATACAAAATCTATAACCCTGTTTCAGGAAAAATGTTTTCAGAAGGAAAAAAAATAAACGGTCTTCTTAATAGCTTTACCTTTTGCCTAACAACCCATGTCCTAGAGATAGATGAAAAAGCTTGTCTAATTAGTGATTCTCCTTACAGTATGCCTTACATTAAGCTTTTTGTCTAATTAGTGATCAGTGGTAGAGAACTTATGTACTTTGGCCCCATTTGCCTTCACAGAATTAAGCTGCCCAGCATTCATTTTACCTTTAAACCTAATCACCTACATTGGTTAAGGCAAGGGGAGGAAAAAAAAAAAAAAAAAAAAAAAGAAAGAAAGAAGGAAGAGGAAATTGCTAATATGTTGGCCAAACCCATGAACCATCATATATATGCATAAATTCAGTTGCCCCCACTTGGTTCATGAAGATCCATAAAGCCACTTTATAAAATCGATAGACATCATACATAAATTTCATGTCAAATTTTATCTTGAAATAAAGAAAGAAAAGGAAGAAGTTAAAAATATCATGGATTAATAATCACTTTCAAGTGCCTGCTGTAAACAATTCTCAGTAGTTAGTAACGAAAACCAATGATCTAATGGGTCTTACTACAATTGAAAAAGCTCAATAGAAAATCTAAATCTTAGATGTACTATAAATGCATCAGTGTAGGTTGTTGTCAAAGCATTATCTTTGCCAGTTGGTAGAGTTCTGGGGCCTGGTCGATCCACAATCTGGCCCATCAGATCAGTGGTCTTGGATCACCAAATCATGAGCCGTGCTTAGACCTTCACAAGTCCTGAGGTTTACAGTTTACTACACATGAGAGAAGGTAGAGCAATTGAGCATCACACAACTGGCTCTCTTGTCATCTGTAAACTGGTGGGGCTCTATGTTCCCTGCAGTGTCTAAACATTATTCAAGGAATAGATCCTGCAATCTCTGATGTGAGATGTAAAGCAAACAAGTAGCAACACCATGTGAAGGCACTTGAACTACAACTAAACTTTGCCCCCACATACAGCAAACCCATTTGCAAATGTCTCTTGACAACTCAATGCTCATGATTGATTGATTCTCTATATAAACACACACCCCCCAATGTCAGCTTTTCATTCAAAATTCATCCTGCTTCTTCTTAAGGCCTTCCTTCATACCAAAAGCTGAGAAATCGAGTTGTTCTCATTTCAGTAAATAGTTGTTACTGAAAATCATGGGTATCCGTTTGCCTGGTATGATTCAAGCAAAGGAGATTCTACGCCGGTCTCTAGCTAGAAGTCAATTCATTCCAGGTCCAAATGTTCCAAAAGGCCATTTCGCCGTTTATGTCGGGGAAAGCCAAACGCGGTTTGTGATTCCAGTATCATATTTGAAGCACCCATCCTTCCAAGACTTGCTTAGCAGGGCTGAAGAAGAGTTTGGCTTTGTTCATCAATTGGGTGGACTCACAATTCCATGCCATGAAGAAACCTTCATAACTCTCACTTCTCAACTGAATTGCTCGTGAGTCATGAGCATTATTTCAAGGAAATGAAGGGCCTAACATCACTTTGCATATTTGTAAAGGAGAGAAGAAAAATCTCCCCAACCAAGAAATACATGTAAATAGAGAATCAGAGATTTGTCAATTTTCACTATCATCTTTGGAATTCAGACTTAAAATTTTTTTGTTTCAATTTCTTTTTGTCTCTTCATGCTCTCTTTAATTATCAATTCATATATTTCCTTCACAAAATTTGAAGTGGCCACAAAGGCTATCTCCTTGTCTGTTCAACTGCATTAATAAAAAAGAAGCAATGATTTGATTCAGCCTTTCATTGTCCTGAGTCCTGGTTTGCTATCAAGGTTTCAAATGGGTAAGAATCTAGATCATATTAGATCATGATCTGAATTTTGAAAATTATAACCCAAAATCTAGATCATTTGGTCACCCACAAACAATGAACTGAATCAGTAAACTACGATCCAATGATTCAGGTAAAGCCTGCTGTTTTCACAATATTCTAAGACAATAGAATGACAATGCATATGCATTGGATAATAATGGAGTGTCAAAACCTGACTTTTTTGAAATTTCTCTATGTCTTAAATTTTCTATATTGTTGTCTTTGGGGATGGTCAAGGTTGTTATAATTCTTTTTAAAATGGTAAATTCATCAACCATTCTCACCACCAGCAGCAGCAATCCAGCAACAACAACAAGAATATCTAGGTGACCCTGTTGATTTTCAAGGAAGTATAACAAGGATTCTAGAATGAGAGGAGCTTAATTTATGGTTTGATAACAAGCTTGCTCAAAGTTTTTGGTCCCTAAGCATGGAACTGCCTAGCCTGTAGGGTCCACCTGGCCAACATTATGATCAATTTACAACCATCAAAAGTTGCTACTCCCTGTAAATTGGCACTCTTTAAAATTCGAAACTCATCCAAGTTCAGTAGGCTTTTGGATTGATTATGGAAATTTGTTACCTATACAACTTCATCTCATGGATAGGTTTCAGACAGCTTTGAGATCCTTATACAGTACCTCCTCTAATGCAAAAAAAAAAAAAAAAAAAAAAAAAAAAATGGTCACCATTTTATGCACGGAGGTTGGCCAGGGGAGACCTGTGAGAACTCCTTAATCCACATGATTGTCAAGCTTCCAGCTGTGCCCCACAGGGCCTAGCCTTCATGCTCACCTGCAAATGACCAACTTATATGCATGTATGTTTGTATGTATGTATGTATGTATGTTTCCGTGTCTGGTTGTGTGTCTATGGACCGGTGGCCTATTGTATTGAACAGGTACCTGTGTCATACTTCACTACTACTTGATTGTTGTGTGGGAGTTTATTTAGGCTTGGTAAAAGTACTAACTGAACACATCTTGATCTCGGCCAGAAACTCCAGCTCGGTCAGCTCGACCAGGAGTTCCATCCCGGCCTGAATACTCCACATCGGCCTGGGACCCTATATCGGTCAGGTACTCCACATCGGCCTGGGACACTATCTTGGTCAGGTACTCCACATCGGCCTGGGACAGGTACTCCACATCGGCCTGGGACCCTATCTTGGTTGGCTACTCCACATCGGCAGTACCGCCAAGATGCTTACCAAGAAGAGATCACATCGGCAGCAGTGCCAGAGACTCCACTTCGGCAGCAGTGCCAGACATTCCATCTCGGCAACAGTGCTCGGTACCTCAGCACCTGAGATCGGTACCTCAGCACCTGAGATCGGTAACAGTACCAGCTCAGCTAGACACTCCATCTCGGCAACAGTGCTCGGTACCTCAGCACCTGAGATCGGTACTTCAGCACCTGAGCTCGGTAACAGTACCAGCTCAGCCAGACATTCCATATCGGCAACAGTGTCAGAATGCTCATTAAAGCAAGTACAGCCAGTCATACCTCCATGGAGACTCAACCACGTTACAGAACATGTTGAGTAATGATGATAGGCATTGGGCAGAGAGCTGTGGTTGTGTCTATGTCAAGCCACCAGCGTCAGGACCGCCCATACCACTGATGGGACTCCTCATCACCAAGATTCAACTCTCCCCACTAAAAATACAGGGGGCAAGCTCCATGACCGGTAAGCAAGAGAACATACAGGCACTCTGCCTCTCTTCTTCTTCTCCAACCTAAGTTCAGTTCCAGCATTAACTTAGGCATCGGAGGGCCTTGCGCTGACAGCAGCCAGGGTCTTCTGACCTTCTCTTCTCTCCCCCTTGCAGGTTCTCCGGCGTGCAATCTTCCCCAAAAGAAGTTCATTATCTATCTAAGTGGATGTGAGATTTTTACCACCTACAATTGTCATATCCTCTTGAGTCTTTGGAATATGTGATTGACAATATTTCTTGAGTTCGCAGATTGTGGGCACTGGTTTATCTCAATTTCTGAAATTTCATTTTGGAGAGCAAAGAGTTCATAACAAATCATACAGGTCCATCCATTTACTGTTATCATGATGTTGGATTATTGTTGTGGGGCCAAAACTCCTTATCATCATCTTCATTTGTCTCTGTCAAAGAACATCACATGACCTGGTAGTTGTATGTTCTAGACAACATGATCACATGGCCTGGTATTTGAATCTTTCAAAGGACAGCATATTATCTCCAGCTGATATTAACCTGTTAATGACATGTAACATGACATGTTTAGAAGACATTGCAATCTCGTATGATATAAACATGAAGCATAAAAAATGAAGAAACACCATGTGAAACCACTTGAGCTATGCCTCTCAAAAATCTCAATGTGTCTCTTTGACTACTCAATCATACGATGCTCTCTCTCTCTCTCTATATATATATATATGCAAGGTAATGCCTCATTCTATCTCCTTTCTCTAGTTTTGTACCTAACTCTGTCCATTTAGTTTCCTCGGAAGTCCTCCTGATAAGTGAATATGCTTGTTTAGATAGTGATTACTGGTAATGAACTCTCATACTTCTACCCCATTTGGATCTCTGGGAATTCGGTTGCCTTCAACTCAATGGCTGTAAATCCAATCACCTGCAACTCTATTAACCTGTAATGGGTTGACAGAAAAAGGATTAAAAAAAAAAAAAAAACACTTCATCTTAAAACATAATTCATGTCATCCGAAACCATGAACCATCACTTAACGCATAAATGGTGTTTCCTCCACTTGGTTAACGAAGAACCGAAAGGTCCCTGTACAAACTCAAATTTGATCAACAGGAACTTTCTTTTCAATTTATTTCTTCAAATAAAGAGAGAAAAGGAAAAATTGTTAAAATTCCATGGATTCAAAAAAAAAAAAAAAAAAAAAAAACAATTTTAAGTTTTTGCTGGGCACAATTCTCATACTCAGTAGTTCAATCCAATAATATTATGGGTCATACCATTGTTGAAAAATGCTCAAAAGGACATCCTTAATGTTAGATATGCTATATATGTTACAAAGTTGTTATCAAGCATTATGATTGCCTTTTGGGAGACTTTTGTGGCCTCTTATGTCCAGAGTCTGACCCATCCGGTCTGTGGTCTAGGTCACCAAATCATTCCCTCAGAAATACACAAGGACTGGAGGAATACCATCCATAAAGAGGGGAGAGATACTGAGAATCACACAACTTTATCTGTACACTGGTGGGCCTCTATGTTCCATATTGTGTCTAAATATGATTCAAGGAAGAGATTTTGCAATCTGTGATCTGTAAAGCAAACCAGTAGCAACACCATGTGAAGGCAGTTGAACTACACCTGATCATTGCCCCACATACAACACACCCATGAACAAATGTCTCTTGACCACTCAATCCTCATGATTGATTGATTCTCTATATAAACACACACCCTTATTGTGATTTGATTCAGAATTCATCTCCTGCCTCTTAAAGACAGCCTTCATATCAAAAATTTAGAAACCCATTTGTTCACATTCAGCAAAGAGTAGTTACTGCTATCATGGCTTCATGGGTATCCGTTTGCCTGGTATGATTCAAGCAAAGGAGATTCTATGCCGATCTCGAGCTAGAAGTTCATTTATTCCAGCTCCAGATGTTCCAAAAGGCCACTTAGCAATTTATGTAGGGGAAAGCCAAATGCGGTTTGTGATTCCAATATGCTACTTGAAACATCCATCCTTCCAAGACTTGCTTGGCAGGGCTTCGGCTTTGATCATCAAATGGGTGGACTCACAATCCCATGTCATGAAGACACCTTCATAACTCTCACTTCTCAGCTGAATTGCTTGTGAGAGCATTACAAGGAAATGGAGGGCCTAACACTTTGTTCTCATCCTCATGGAAGGATAGGAGGATGGTTCTGAGGGACTAGTTGTGGGTCCTGGCATTCGCCAAACCCAAATGACATTTTTGTAGAGGAGAGTAAAAATCCCCCCTCACGAAGAAATATTTGTAAATAGACAATCAGAGATTTTTCATGTTGTTCTATCAGCTTCAAAATTCAAGTTCTTCATTTCCTTTTCTTTTTCCAATTTCATTCTTCTGTCTTCTTATACTTGCTCTCTTAAATATGATCAACAGAATCTAAAGTAACCACAATGGAACTGCTGTCGTAGGATTTGTTTGTATCCATTTGATTAAGGCATTTGAAATGCACATCTTGCATCTGAATTTGCATCAACACATATATTACAGAAGTCTTTCACTGAAATAAATTGGAAGACCAATTTAGTTCAAACTTCAAAGATGGAGATAGACTGGCATGTAGTGTGCTGTGTTCGTTTACTATTAAGGCACAACTGCATCAGAGACATTTTGTTCTCTTATGAAAATCTTACAAGGGAAACTAAGTAGCAGCACCATTCTTTTGATGATTGAATCAAATGGTTACCATGCTAATTCATCCAATTGATGACAGAGTTTTCCCAGTCAAATCATTATGCGATTACAGTAAAAAAAAAAGATGTTTACTGCAGGGCTGAGTGCTTATCATCTTCCCTTAACTGGTATATATATAACATCATGACTAAAGTAAAAAAATTTTATAGCCAAACCCCCTGTTAGGGATCTCACTTTCACAGTGATGACCAGAGAGACTATAAAGCTTAAGCTGATAGGTGCAAGGCCCAAACAGGTATATGAAGGCCTGTCGAACCCATTACTTCTGTCTTTGAAATCATTCAAGATACTATGTACCAACCCAAAAGCTTAAGCTGATAGGTTGAAGGCCCAAATAGATATATGAAGGCCTGTGAAACCCATTACTTGGGCGATGTGGGATGTGGGACTTTCCCAACAATAACAAAAGTGAAAATGGAAAAAAAAAAAACTATAGTAAGAAAGAGATATACATGTGTACATTAAGACTCTCTTCTTTTTTTTTACCTGCTCATGTATCAGTTTCCTGTGGATGGACCGCACCCTTAAAACTTGTGATAATTATCTGTAGCCCTGTTTCAGGAAAAATGTTTTCAGAAGGAAAAAAAAAGACGGTCAGCTTAATAGCTTTACCTTTTACATAACAACCCATGCCCTCCAGATAGATGAATAAGCTTGTCTAATTAGTGATTCTGATTAGAGTATGACTTACATTAATCTTTTTGTCTAATTGGTGATCAGTGGTAGAGAACTTATGTACTTTCGCCCCATTTGCATTCTCAGAACTAAGCCACCCAGCATTCATTTTACCTGTAAACCTAATCACCTACATTGGTTTACATTGGTTAAGGCACAGGAGGAAAAAGAAAGAAAGAATGAAAGAAAGAAAGAAGAGGAAATTGCTCATATGTTAGTCAAACCCAGGAACAATCATATTATCATAAATTGAGTTGCCCCTCACTTGGTTCATGAAGATCCATAAAGTCAATTTATAAAATCAAAAGATATAATAAATGAATTTCATGTCAAATTTTATCTTGAAATAAAGAGAGAAAAAGGAAGAAGTTAAAAATATCATGGATTAATAAGCACTTGCAAGTGCCTGCTGTAAACAATTCTAAGTAGTTAGTAGCCCAAACCAATGATCTAATGGGTCTTACTATGACTGAAAAAGCTCAATAGAACATTTAAATTTTAGATGTACCATAAATGCATCAGTATAGGTTGTTGTCAAAGCATTATCATTGCCAGTTGGTAGAGTTCTGGGGCCAGGTCTATCCACAGTCTGGCCACTCAGATCAGTGGTCTTGGACCATACTTAGACCTTCACATGTACTGAGGTTTACAGTTTACTACACATGAGAGAAGGTAGAGATATTGAGCATCACACAACTGGCTCTCTTGTTATCTGTAAACTGGTGGGGCTCTATGTTCCCTGCAGCGTCTAAACATGATTCATGGAGGAGATTTTGCAGTCTCTGATGTGAGATGTAAAGCAAACAAGTAGCAACACCATGTGAAGGCACTTGAACTACAACTAAACTTTGCCCCACATACAACAAACCCATTTGCAAATGCCTCTAGACCACTCAATCCTCGTGATTGATTGATTCTCTATATAAACAACCACACCCATGTCATGTTTTCATTCAAAATTCACCCTTCTTCTTCTTAAAGCCTTCTCTCATACCAAAAGCTTAGAAATCCAATTGTCCGCATTTCAGTAAATAGTAGTTACTGAAAATCATGGGTATCCGTTTGCCTGGTATGATTCAAGCAAAGGAGATTCTACGCCGATCTCTAGCTAGAAGTCCATTTATTCCAACTCCAGATGTTCCAAAAGGCCATTTTGCTGTTTATGTTGGCGAAAGCCAAACGCGGTTTGTGATTCCAATATCCTACTTGAAACACCCATCCTTCCAAGAGTTGCTAAGCAGGTCTGAAGAAGAGTTTGGCTTTGATCATCAAATGGGTGGACTGACAATTCCATGCCATGAAGTCACCTTCATAACTCTCACTTCTCAACTGAATAGCTCATGAGTCGTAGCATAACAAGGAAATGAAAGTCATAACATTTTTGTTTTTATTCTCATGGAAAGTGTGTGAGGGTATTCTACCAGCTCGGGACCTGACGCAGGTCGGCTGACCCATCACGACCTCGGCTTCTTGGGGGAGTTCCGCTTCGCCTAAGGACTATCCGCCCGAGACTTGGGGATGCATTCCCGTTGTGAAATGGGTACCGATATGCATCTCTGCAGTGGTTAACCGGGTTCGGCATCTTGTCAATCAGCAATTAATGAGGGCATGTCCGGCTCAGACGAGCGGGATGGGCGCCGAATACGGAAAGAAGCGTGGACTTCATTCCGCCTTCACATCAGCAATCATATGAAAGATCAGGGTATGGTGTGTGAGCAGGATGGGACCTCTACCAACCATCATTTATGGGAAAAGCATGGTCCGATGGGACCGTACGCCCACCAACCTCCACTCAAGAATGATCTGAGAACACCAGCACCTATAAATAGGCACAGCACAGAACGACGAGGGGACAGGCAAAAGTAAGTCTCTAACCCTCTCCATTCCTGCTCACTTCGTTCAGTAACAAAACTGACTTGAGCGTCGGAGTGCCTTCGGTCCTCCACGACCAAGGCCTCTAACCTGTCTCCTCTTCTCAGGTCAAGAGCACATTCCCTTCTATCAAAGGCTATCAAAGCAGCTCCCATCAGAGCAAGTCCGTATTATTTTAGGCACTTACAATTGGCGCCGTCTGTGGGAACGTTTTGCTTGCCCACAACTGTATCCAAACTCATAGATCACCATGCCACCGAAAGCTAGGAGGATCGGCGAGGCGCTCGCAGCGGAATCACCAGTACTGCCG